>CM068386.1:29652365-30364528 GCA_034770075.1 Aralia elata | reverse complement strand
CATAGATATACTAGTACATATACATTGACCACTATTCTTCATTCATTACGACTCACAAAGGTCTTATAACTCTCAGACTTAACCTTTCTTTCTTTCATTTCCTCTATCTATTCCTTATATCGGGCTCCAATTGATCCTCCTTAGGGATTTCCATTATCTCATCATTCAGTTCCATCTCTAGATACTTTTTTCAGATCAGACACTAAATCTACCCTTGGTTCATTTCTTATAATCTCTCCGTTGTCTCTCCTTTCTAATCATCAAAACAATCTAAATTGCCATCAGTCATCTCTTAAATTTTTTTTTTTGCATATAACATCATTCATCTCAATACTCTCAACTTTTGCTTAACAACTCTATATGAGTTCATTACCTTTGTCTCACCTGGCATTCCACCATAAAGCTTAATAACTTAACTAACACTTCAAAATATCGATATATTCATTATTTATCGAATCAATCATTTCTTTCTTGCAAACCTTAACCGAACAGATTCTAAGGTACCCTCTTTTCATCACAAAGAAACTCTATACCACATCACTCCAATATCTTATCTAATGAATAGCCACAAAAATTGATCAATAGCCACAGAATTGATCAATAGCATCAAATGATTAATCTAATTACCTCGAATATCTATAACTCCAGTTTACAATGGATCGTCCATACTTAATGGTCTTCACTTTACCATATTATCTCATCAATACACATTCCTCAAATTATCCACAAGCTTAATAACACCAACGTATGATCCAAATCCTCAATTTTAAGATCATAATAAATTTCTACCCAAAAATAACTCTATATGAGTTCTATCCCCTTCTATTCCTCTACATTCTCTCAAGTTATAGCCTAAGGACTCTTTCTCCTAAGGGTTATAACCTATAGCTCTGATACCAACCTGTGACACCCCCAAATCCGGGTTTCCTAACCTCGAATTCGGTGTTCACGATTCTCAACAACAAACATACTTTCTAACTAATGCGGAATAATAAACATACATTGTTTATCGAAATAATAATAAAGTCTTACAATCATGGTCCCAAGGTTCTTTAACCTTAACTTAAAACATACCCTCAATACAATAAGAGTTCACATAGCCAAATAACATTTAAGATAAACTAGTACATAAGCCATATCAGGCAACTACTCTTGCACCTTCCCTTTTCCTTTGTCCCCTTTAGACGTTTCTGCCTTAGCTGAAATAAAGATCATGATATAGCAAGGGTAAGCAACTAGTTTGCTTAGCAAGTTTATACACAAGGGAGATATATCATGAATAGAAGGAAATTTCGCTTTCAATGTTCAACAACAGTATAAAATTGTGAAGAAACATGAATTAATAGGCAACAGTTGAATATTCGAATAATTGAATGACAGTTACTGAGTGGTTGAAAATAACCATAGACATTTGCCAAGGTTCTCAGCATTTAAACTGGACCTCTTAATATGTTTTGGTAATCAAGGGGATCAACCTTTCATACCCCGTGATTTATGCATAAACACTTAATAAACCAGCATTGATATCATGCCTTAATCAAATTTATCCTTTTCTCAGCCAAGAGTTCTTACCATAACAATTTAATAAGAACAACTTTTAAAATACCTTTGATTCAACAAATTTAGACATGATTGATATAGCTGATACAAATAGCATAGATCTATCTCATAAACAGTTCATGCTTGAAAGAACTTTAATCTAATTCACAGTTCAATAATAATAGAATAGGAATTCAATTGCACAAGGTGCGAATCTCAATAATCAGTATAGATGTGAATAATCAACAATAATTATTCACTAACATGCTTCGAAAATAATAACTCGAGTTTGAGTTAGGGAACTTGCCTGTCTGCTCAGCTACAAATAATTCTAGCTTTAACTAATTGGCCTTGAAGGACCTAACATTGATAAAGTCGATCTATCAATTAGTATTGCGTAGTTATACGTCTATACGTTCACTAAGGAACTTATCTACCATATAAGTTAATCACATAATGCACCTAGCACAATCTTGCTATCATTAACCCTAATCAAACTTAGGTTAACGATAGATTAACTTGAGAATATTTTTCCTAAGGGTTAAACACCTTTTTAAGCCTTTAAACAATTGTGTTTACTTGTTTAATTAAGGAATTATCAAACACTTCATATTCAAATAGCTCATTTCTCATTTGATTACCATTCAATATTAACTGAATGGGAATTAATTAATTATCTTTAGTTATTATCTATCGAATAACAAATTAGGTTTAATTATTACCCATTCAATAATATTTTCATAAAGTTTTAATCTTAATATTTCTTTATTTACTTAAAAATATCAAATTCTTATATTACAAATATCATAGTAATATTTTAATAAGTTATTAGGCGACTAAACAATTGATTTTAATTGTTTTACCCTTTATTAAACAACTTATTTAATACCTATAAAAGGTCATAAATATTATTTATCATGATAGATTACCAAAATATCTCACATAGGTTAGATTACACTATAATAGGAGTACCTAAGCTTTAACATCCTATTTTCCTCATTTATGACATTATTTAACCATTTATTTCCTTTTAACCATAACTATAATATTATTATGAAAAATAGCAAACAAGTTCGAAAAATTATTATCTTCTGGATCTGGACAATATATGACCCAACAATAATTTATAAAGTTTCCTGGAATTTTAGAAAATGATTTACTATTTTTAAAGTACTCAAAACCTCTGAATGTTGTTACATTTTTCATAAATTGAGTTTCGCTCAGAAAATTCTGAAAGTTTTAGGGTACACTCTCATAATATATATAAACATACTGTAAAAATTTCATATTGTTTCAAGGTACACACAGTGAGTAATCTGGGTAAGAATATTTAGAAGTCCTTCACGATAAAAGCCATTACACAAAAACCACACTTCAAAACGTGTTCGTTCTTTTTCCTACTTGTATATAACTTCTTAAGGTACCTCTGTGATGTTTCTCAGATTTTTAAAAGATCCATAACTGGCCGAAACAACCTTTGGAAAAACAAGGACAACAAGCTTTTAGGGTTTTAAAGCTTTAAGTTTTATAGCTGGACTGTTTTGGGAAAATAGCCCCCAAGGCTTCAAAAATTATTGGATTTGTGTTCTACCACTTGGGTTTACTAGCTAACTCATGTATCTAGCAACTTCCTTCGACGGATCACAAATCCAAGTTGTAAAACTTGAGTTACACAAGATTTAGTGGAAGGAAAAACTAGGGTTTCAACCCTAGGAGAACATATGCTCACTTTCTTCCTCTAAATCTTTGATCTAACACTCAAGATACTTAGTTCCATACATGATGATATGTAGAACTAGGGTATCTTGGGTATTAGTTCATAACTCCATCAAAACTTGCTATCTTGCTATAATACCAAATAGAAGAAGGAAATGAAGATTTAGGTTATACCTTGTTCTAGTAGCAACCTTCCTTGATCTACCAAAGTAAGATATGAACTTAGGGTGCACTAATCAAGCTAGCACCCCTCTCCTTCCCCTCAAGAACCGAACCCCTCTCTCTCTTTTCTCTCTTTGTATTTTGCTAGCTTGGGAGAAAATAGAAGAAGAAGAATAGGAGAAAAAAAATGAAGAGAAAATGAAGTGTGGTGATTCAAGAATGTATCTTGCAATATAGTTAGATACAACTAGGAGTATAACTAATATCTCCTATATCTTTGTTGTCCATTGGATAAAAGGCTTACTAATTGAATAATAGCAAGATACCTCTACCTTTTGTCATCATGGGGCTAGTGAGAGCTTTGTGTCACTAGGGTGGCTAGTTGACATCTTAGGAGGCTACTTGACATCTTAGATAGCTATACCATCAAGTCTAAAATCCAACTTCCAACACAAGCTAGATAATACTTTAATTAAAATTTGAAAAACCAACTTGTTCTTTCTCTCTCTATGGTCCACGACATATGAGGGATTTTTGTCCCAAAATGATGTCCCAAATATACCACCATTAAATCAATTAGTGCTACATTTTTAAATTACCAAGTGGGCTAGATTTTGGGCAATACCTCAAATAAACTTTGGGCTTAGAATTAAATGATTGGGCTAATGAAACCAAACCTATTTAAATGCAATATAGGGCCTTTTAATTAAACCCAATGATAGCTCATTTAATATGCCACACAATTAATACCCAAATCCATGATTAATATAAATAATTGGGCTAGGTTCATTAATGAAGTAACTTAGTCATTTAGTAAATAAATTACTAAATTGACTATTAATATTATTATTCAATTTGGCCATATCTCATTAACCATTACTTTCATTAATTAACTCACACACCTTATTTACTAACTATATTCAATATACTTGAATATTTAATTTAGTAAATGTTTTGCCAATTCTATGGGTATAAAGCCTTAGGGTTTGCTCACTAGTTTAAAGATACTACTAGTGACTCCCTTAACACAAACTAGATCAATAAATCACATAGTCACGAAATCGACCAATACATTTAAAGGTTTAAATAGGAACACAAAGTTAATTCATTAAAATTAAATTATATATTTAATTAATAATGACGTTCAAAATTCACGGGCATTACACATCTACTGACGCATTCTGCAACTTTCCTCTTCATATTTGGCCACCAAAAATGTCACGCCCCGAAAATCCACCTGCTAGCTTCTTTTAGCCCGGTGAGACTTTGTGCTGACTTGTACAATAACACATAAAGGATTAGAACTTGCATATAATCAAATAAGAGTTAGAAGACTTGCTCAAGATAAGGAATATAAAACTTGCATACATACAACATTTATACAAGTTAGAAGACTTGCCTTGGTGTTTAGGATAATAAACACTAAACTCAAACTTGTTAAAATAACCCTACACAATCATTTAGTGCATAAGCGGTTAGATTCATCGTATAATATTACTTCATATTTCATATAATAACTTGACTTAACTATTTTCATAGGTGTTATAGGCTCCATAACATCCTAGCTCAAAAACTCATTTTTAAGTCCTTAAACCCGAGAGCCTCTAAGAAATTTTCAGCTTTGACGTCCTTTACGGAAACTGTCATAACTTCTTCGTTTCAAAACATTTTTGGGTGATTCTTGAGTCTAAATTCATTATAATTTCCCCCTCTACAATATTCTTTATATTACAGAAGCAGATTCGGACTTTAAAATTTCGGAACTGTCACGCCCCGAAAATCCACCTGCTAGCTTCTTTTAGCCCGGTGAGACTTTGTGCTGACTTGTACAATAACACATAAAGGATTAGAACTTGCATATAATCAAATAAGAGTTAGAAGACTTGCTCAAGATAAGGAATATAAAACTTGCATACATACAACATTTATACAAGTTAGAAGACTTGCCTTGGTGTTTAGGATAATAAACACTAAACTCAAACTTGTTAAAATAACCCTACACAATCATTTAGTGCATAAGCGGTTAGATTCATCGTATAATATTACTTCATATTTAATATAATAACTTGACTTAACTATTTTCATAGGTGTTATAGGCTCCATAACATCCTAGCTCAAAAACTCATTTTTAAGTCCTTAAACCCGAGAGCCTCTAAGAAATTTTCAGCTTTGACGTCCTTTACGGAAACTGTCATAACTTCTTCGTTTCAAAACATTTTTGGGTGATTCTTGAGTCTAAATTCATTATAATTTCCCCCTCTACAATATTCTTTATATTACAGAAGCAGATTCGGACTTTAAAATTTCGGAAAATGGGCAGAAGGGTCTATGAGTCTACTTTGATCAAAATATCTTGGGTTAACCATGTGAAACATGGTACCACTAGCATTAATTTGTTAAGATAACATGTTCTAAGACTCAATAACACTTCATAACATAAAAATACCAAAATCATAAACCTACTTATATTAGATTTATAACTTTTACTCAAGAACACACGAAGAACACGAAGAACACGAAGAACATGAAGAACATGAAGAACATGAAGAACACTTTGAAAATTTTGAACATGATAACTACTTACGATTTGATCATTTCTTCACTATAGTTGTAATGATTTAGACATTATAACTACTAGTGATCATCATATATACTACACTAGCTATAAAATAAATTTTGACATTATAACTACTAGTAAAATGTATAATTAGTTATAACTACGAATTGAAATCGAACATTATAACTACTAAGATGATTACCTTTTGAAATTGGAAGTTTTAACTATTTATTGGCAACTATCAATACTTGAAATATATCTAGAGAGTAATTTTGCTCTTTGATTTTGTGAATTGGTGAGAAATGAAGATGGGATGGGCTTCTATTTATAGGATTTCCTAGGTTAGGGCATAATAGTCTTTTCGCATCATCGCTTGCATCATCGTGACATCATCGCTTGCATCATCATCCAACATGACATCATGATGACATCATCTTTGTGCTACTTTGAAGATGACGTCATGATTACATCATCTTTGTGCTACTTTGAAGATGACGTCATGATTACATCATGCTTGCATCTGATTGGTCGATTCAAGTTCACATGGATTCTTAGTTATTTATTCGTATATACATCGTATTTCACGCGTATTATACCTCGTATTAATATTATATTCTATCGTATAATATTTCGTATTGTACTCGTATTTATTCTTGCATTCTTCGCTTTTTAACTTCTATAATTTATCCCACAGTCGAAAAACTACGTTTTTCATTTTCTAATTTTATTGGATATTCCATCTTTCTTCGTAATATTAACATTCGCGTATTCTTCGAAAAATCAAAAAGACGCAAAAGCGTTTTTGGGTGAATAGTGTTTTCGACGACTATTTCTCAGAAAATGGTTAGACGATCAAAAAGTAACAAAAATATTTCTTTTTGTCTTTTTCCCTATTTTGTCTTATTACCGTGAATAGTAATTTGCACGTTTTTCGAGAAAAACTTTTATTGGATAATACGTGTTTTCACATCGTATTACCGGTAAATCTTAAAACAGAATGTTATTCCGACGTACACATTTCGCTAGAAAACCTAGGTTATTTCGAGGGTTTATTCCTTAGGGTTTAGGTTTTAACCTTTTATCCAATTTAGGTTTTAGCCTTAAATTAACTTCTTGATTTTAATAAGTGTTAAGGTTAACTACTTAAACCAAAACATAAAATACTACACATAACAGAAAGCATATAACACATTTGAAGTTCAATACAAGCTTATTTATTCATATAGCACATAACATAGTTTATAGTTCTAACCTCTAATTGTATACGAATCTACGAATCATTTTTAGTCTTTTAGATAGCTTAACGTATACTTGAGCAGTTATTCTTAGGTTTTAAATTGACAATTTTTATTAAATCTTCTTAGATCACATTCGAAATTTTTGGGATATTACATTCTACCCAACTTACAAGAATTTCGTCCTCGAAATTAACTTTACAAAAGAAAAAAAAAACTTTAGTCATTCAATATTATATTTATAAGTTCTATAAATATTCAGGACATTACATTCTCTCCTCCTTATAAGAATTTCGTCGAAATTTTTGGGATATTACATTCTACCCAACTTACAAGAATTTCGTCCTCGAAATTAACTTTACAAAAGAAAAAAAAAACTTTAGTCATTCAATATTATATTTATAAGTTCTATAAATATTCAGGACATTACATTCTCTCCTCCTTATAAGAATTTCGTCCTCGAAATTATTTAAAATCAACTTTAGTCATTTAATATCATATTTATAGGTTCTATAAATATTCAGGATATTACATTCTCTCCTCCTTATAAGAATTTCGTCCTCGAAATTATCTCTAACGTAGTCTTCAATATGAATTTTCTGAATTCATCTTTTCTCATATGATCACTTATCTATATACATTTCCTTTCTGCAAAGGAAATTATATTTGCAAGGATGAGCTATAAAAGGCCTAAAAAGTTTAAACGTTTAACAAGTTATACTCACACTGTGTTTAAATTGAATGATCATGTAGTTCAAAGATTTCTCCACATATATATATACTAAGGGTTTGTCTGTCAAACCACACATTTTCTAGTTTCTGTCAGTCATAAAGACTTAGAAATCAGAGGTTGATCTGTTCAACCGGACATAGTAATCATTCCCATAGGTCATATAGACATAGGAATCATTAGTTCGGATATTTTGAAGGGGATCAGCCTCCTCGACATCCTAGGAGTATGCATATCATCCTACTTGTGCCCGTTCGCACTATATGTCAAACAATACTGAACATATATATCATCCCACAAGGGAATCAATTTCATCTCAGTTCAAAAGTTTTACCAATACACTTTGGTTTGACACACATTTCATGTTTTCCAAAATCAACAACAATTTCACAATTTAATTTTAAATAATGATGGTTGATAGCCCGTCCTGGGATCCGTATCCAATTAACCATCGTTTTAACTGAGGATTGATAGCCCAGTCCGTCGGGATCCGTATCAATCATTCCTGTCAATCTTTAAGATTTAGGAATATGTTTAGATTTGGATGTCTTGAAGGGGATCAACCTTATTACCATCCTAGGAGTATGCATATCATCCTACAATTTTGGTCGATATATAATCAACATTTTACGGCCTTCCATAAAGGCATTTTCCATTTCTCAGTATATATCTCGTACCAAACATTATTGGTTTTCACTCAGTTTATAACAAGGTTGTCTAGCCGAAACAATTGGCATTGACTCATTTTTAATTTATTCAAAACTTTTGAAAATTAATTTTATGACTTTATCATACCGCATCATGATTACGTTGATGATTCCATCATCTTTCATACCACACCAGGTAAAATGGGGTGTTGATGAAAAAAATTTATTTTTATTTTTCACATTAAATCTGTGTAGCCAAAACAACATAGCTCAAAAAATTTTCAGTTCAATGATTGAACACTCCTTTTCAAAGGCACCCAAGTGCGAATATACGTAGGAAGATCTAGCATTGCTAGAAGATTTTGGAATACCCTTTTCTCCTTCATCAACTTCAACTTCCTCTAATAAATCACTATGAAACACTTTCATCTATCTTTAGCACTATCAATGCTCAATCTATTATAAATAATTAGCTCTTATTTTATAATATTCCTATACTCTGGTATAGTTCATCAAACTTACCATACATTATGTGTTTAGGAACTTTCCATAAAAATATGAGTTTTAGGAACTTATCCTAGCAATATGTAGTCCAAGAACTAATCAGAGACTGTCCATGTGTTTAGGGGTTCAAAAACATACCATATGATTATGAGTCACAAACTTTCCATAAGTATGAGTTTTAAGAACTCGCATTTATATTCTCTAATTATCAAATATACATATGAGAAAAGAATCACCTTCTCAGAATATATATCAGGAATAGTTTGACACAAGATTTCAATTTATTATCAATATAGTAAACTGAGTGGTTCCCCACCCACGAACTAATGAATTAGTTCCCCGTCTCATCAACAGTGCTATAATTGTATCAACAGTGTATACTGCTTCTACGATACCTCTACAATGCGACAAATGACCTCAATGAGTTAGATCGGTTTCCTAACACATCTTAAACTCATGCCCATACAAGAGAGTTATTCAACTCAGATATTCACTTGGTTTTCAATTGAAATTCAATAATCACTATCACGTTGCATATAACAGATAACAAGCATGTTAATGCACGGGGTGCAAAAGAAACAATACTTGCATAACAATAAACTTCATAAATAAGACACGTTATTGTACGAAGTGCATTTCAACAAATAAGTAAACTTGCGTTATTGCACGGAGTGCATTTCAACAAATAGTAGACTTGCTTTAGAACTCCTTGTGAGTCTATTCATTTCCAGACATTCTCGGGAAGAGTTTATCTTTATTCAATATATTTCTTTCACATAAAAGTTTTATGTATTAAGAGTTATTAAGATTTATTCATATATTTTTTTTAATTATCTACGGACTCTTCACAAGTCCATTTTAATTTTAACCCATCAGATTATACTCCAAGGTACTCGTTACCTTAGAACTATAATCCAAAGCTCTGATACCAAAATGTCACGCCCCGAAAATCCACCTGCTAGCTTCTTTTAGCCCGGTGAGACTTTGTGCTGACTTGTACAATAACACATAAAGGATTAGAACTTGCATATAATCAAATAAGAGTTAGAAGACTTGCTCAAGATAAGGAATATAAAACTTGCATACATACAACATTTATACAAGTTAGAAGACTTGCCTTGGTGTTTAGGATAATAAACACTAAACTCAAACTTGTTAAAATAACCCTACACAATCATTTAGTGCATAAGCGGTTAGATTCATCGTATAATATTACTTCATATTTCATATAATAACTTGACTTAACTATTTTCATAGGTGTTATAGGCTCCATAACATCCTAGCTCAAAAACTCATTTTTAAGTCCTTAAACCCGAGAGCCTCTAAGAAATTTTCAGCTTTGACGTCCTTTACGGAAACTGTCATAACTTCTTCGTTTCAAAACATTTTTGGGTGATTCTTGAGTCTAAATTCATTATAATTTCCCCCTCTACAATATTCTTTATATTACAGAAGCAGATTCGGACTTTAAAATTTCGGAAAATGGGCAGAAGGGTCTATGAGTCTACTTTGATCAAAATATCTTGGGTTAACCATGTGAAACATGGTACCACTAGCATTAATTTGTTAAGATAACATGTTCTAAGACTCAATAACACTTCATAACATAAAAATACCAAAATCATAAACCTACTTATATTAGATTTATAACTTTTACTCAAGAACACACGAAGAACACGAAGAACACGAAGAACATGAAGAACATGAAGAACATGAAGAACACTTTGAAAATTTTGAACATGATAACTACTTACGATTTGATCATTTCTTCACTATAGTTGTAATGATTTAGACATTATAACTACTAGTGATCATCATATATACTACACTAGCTATAAAATAAATTTTGACATTATAACTACTAGTAAAATGTATAATTAGTTATAACTACGAATTGAAAATCGAACATTATAACTACTAAGATGATTACCTTTTGAAATTGGAAGTTTTAACTATTTATTGGCAACTATCAATACTTGAAATATATCTAGAGAGTAATTTTGCTCTTTGATTTTGTGAATTGGTGAGAAATGAAGATGGGATGGGCTTCTATTTATAGGATTTCCTAGGTTAGGGCATAATAGTCTTTTCGCATCATCGCTTGCATCATCGTGACATCATCGCTTGCATCATCATCCAACGTGACATCATGATGACATCATGATGACATCATCTTTGTGCTACTTTGAAGATGACGTCATGATTACATCATCTTTGTGCTACTTTGAAGATGACGTCATGATTACATCATGCTTGCATCTGATTGGTCGATTCAAGTTCACATGGATTCTTAGTTATTTATTCGTATATACATCGTATTTCACGCGTATTATACCTCGTATTAATATTATATTCTATCGTATAATATTTCGTATTGTACTCGTATTTATTCTTGCATTCTTCGCTTTTTAACTTCTATAATTTATCCCACAGTCGAAAAACTACGTTTTTCATTTTCTAATTTTATTGGATATTCCATCTTTCTTCGTAATATTAACATTCGCGTATTCTTCGAAAAATCAAAAAGACGCAAAAGCGTTTTTGGGTGAATAGTGTTTTCGACGACTATTTCTCAGAAAATGGTTAGACGATCAAAAAGTAACAAAAATATTTCTTTTTGTCTTTTTCCCTATTTTGTCTTATTACCGTGAATAGTAATTTGCACGTTTTTCGAGAAAAACTTTTATTGGATAATACGTGTTTTCACATCGTATTACCGGTAAATCTTAAAACAGAATGTTATTCCGACGTACACATTTCGCTAGAAAACCTAGGTTATTCCTAGGGTTTATCCCTTAGGGTTTAGGTTTTAACCTTTTACCCAATTTAGGTTTTAGCCTTAAATTAACTTCTTGATTTTAATAAGTGTTAAGGTTAACTACTTAAACCAAAACATAAAATACTACACATAACAAAAAGCATATAACACATTTGAAGTTCAATACAAGCTTA
This sequence comes from Aralia elata, assembly GCA_034770075.1. NCBI lineage: Eukaryota > Viridiplantae > Streptophyta > Magnoliopsida > Apiales > Araliaceae > Aralia > Aralia elata. Next base: position 30,352,486 of record CM068386.1, on the reverse strand, counting down.
TTTATTCATATAGCACATAACATAGTTTATAGTTCTAACCTCTAATTGTATACGAATCTACGAATCATTTTTAGTCTTTTAGATAGCTTAACGTATACTTGAGCAGTTATTCTTAGGTTTTAAATTGACAATTTTTATTAAATCTTCTTAGATCACATTCGAAATTTTTGGGATATTACAAAAAATGTTGACGAAGGTCTTGGTACATCTTTGTAGTCCCCGGGTGAATCGAATAGTTCGAGCTATGAGCCCCTTGTAAAATTTCTTCCCGTAATTCAGGTACTAATGGTACCCAAATTCTATCTTCAAATCTCAACAATCCTTCATTATCCACCCTGAATTTAAGCTCTTGTACTTTTAAAATTCTCTTATTTATCTTACCACATTCTTCATCATTGCTTTGTGCTTCTTTTACTCTATCCAATAAAATTGGGCGAGCCTCCATTGCAAACAATTTCTCTTCCAACTCATTCGAAAATTTGATTTTTATTTCCATCCTGGCCATCTCTTTGATTAGCTCTTCTCGACCTGTTAACATTAACAATTTCTCTTTATTCTTTCTGGTTAAGGCATCGACAACCACAACCACATTAGCCTACCCCGGGTGATATAAGATTTCACAATCATAATCTTTTATCAATTCCAACCATCTCCTCTGCCTCATGTTAAGCTCATTTTGTGTGAAGATATACTTTAGACTTTTGTGGTCCGTATATATCTCATATTTCTCACCATATAAATAGTGCCTCCATATTTTTAGGGCAAATACTACCGCTGCCAATTCTAGGTCATGGGTAGGATATCCCTTCTTATAATCCTTCAACTGTCGTGACGCATACGCAATAACTTTACCATGTTGCATAAGCACACAACCAAGTCCTTTGTGCGACGCATCACTGTACACCACAAATCCTCCTGTATTATCTGGTAAAGATAACACTGGCGCCTCGCTCAATCTTTTCTTCAACTCTAGAAAGCTTTTCTCGCACTTTTCCGTCCATTCGAATTTCACTGATTTCTTTGTTAAATTAGTTAGAGTTCCTGCTATTTTCGAAAAATCTTGAATGAATCTCCTGTAATAACCTGTCAATCCCAAGAAACTCCGCACTTCTGTTGGTGTCTTCGGCTGCTCCCAGTTAATCACTGCTTCCACTTTTGCTGGGTCTACTCAGATTCCGTTTTTATCAATCACGTGTCCCAAAAATTGAACTTTTTCCAACCAAAACTCACACTTGAAAAATTTTGCGTACAATTTTCCCTTCTTAATATTTCTAACACCAATCTCAAATGTTCAGCATGATCCTCTTGCGTCTTAAAGTAGACCAGGATGTCATCTATGAACACAACTACGAATTTATCCAAGTACTGCTTGAATACACGGTTTCTCAAATCCATAAATGCTGCTGGAGCATTCGTCAGCCCAAAAGAAATCACCAAGAACTCATAGTGGCCATAACGAGTCCTGAATGCTGTCTTCGGTACATCCTCCTTCTTCACTTTCAACTGGTGATATCCAGATCTCAAATCTATTTTAGAGACATATTTCGCTCCCTTAAACTGATCGAACAGATCATCGATTCTAGGCAATAGGTACTTGTTCTTGATCGTCACCTTGTTCAGCTCCCGGTAGTCGATACAAAGTCTTAACGATCCGTCTTTCTTCTTGACAAATAAAACTGGTGCTCCCTAGGGAGACACACTCGGTTGAATATATTTCTTATCCAACAACTCTTGTAATTGAACCATCAATTCTTTCATCTCTACCGGTGCCATTCTATATGGAGCTTTCGAAACAGGCATTGTTCCTGGTAATACATCGATAACAAACTCAATTTCTCTATCAGGCGGAAGACCTGGCAGATCCGCCGGAAATACATCTATAAACTCTCTCACCACAGGTATCTGTCCTATCTCTGCTCCCACCCTCTAGGTATCAACAACGTGAGCCAGATAACCTGTATATCCTTTTCTTAACAGCTTCCTAGCTTGCATCATCGTCAAACAACAAGAGTGTCTAGGCGATTTATTACCATAGAACACTACTTTAGTCTGACCTGGAGTCTGAAAGTTCACTATCTTCTTATAGCAATCTATCATTGCCCCATGGTTATACAACCAATCCATTCCTAAGATTACATCAAACTCGCCAAGTTGAATTGGAATTAAATCCACATACAACTCATGCCCTCCTATAGTTATGCAACAATTCCTGTGAATATGCCTAATGGAAATTACTTCCTTATTTGCAACTTCTATGTTTAGAGGATACTCTAATTCTTCTTGGGGTAATTTTAATTGTTACGCAAAATCACATGATACAAATGAACAGGTAGCACCCGAATCAAATAATACATATGCATTTATATCATTGATCGGAATGATACCTGACACCACATCCCTGGACGCCACTGCATCTTGCACGGTCATATTGAAAGTCCTTGCGGTTGGTCGATTAAGTGGGGCTGGACCAGTCATTGTCTGTTTGCTATTGTTGCTCCCCTTGTTCCTATTTCCTCCACTCGTCCCCTTTCTCGGACAGTTCCTCGCCTGATGGTCTAATTCTCCACAAGTAAAACACCCATTCTTTTTCGGGACGGGACAATTAGGAGAAATGTGTCCCTCTTGCCCGCAATTGAAACACACATTCTTACCCTTCAGACATGCGCCCGAATGGTTCTTCCCGCACTCCTTATAAGTGTCTATCTTCTTCTTTGAATCTCCCAGTTTATTTTCAGAATTTCCTGGCTTATTGTTATTCCATTTCCTTTTGTTAGTACCTCCACCACTTCTGTGCACTCCTTCATTCTTGTGCTTCTTCTGTTCTTTGTTGAACTTCATCAGAGCCTCGCTTCCTTCCTCAGCAATTATGGCTTTTTCCAAAAGGGTAGCGAAACTGTTTGTCTGCAGCACTGATAGCCTATTATACAACCATGGTTTAAGACCTTGCTCAAACCTCCTAGTTTTCCTTTCTTCTGTATCAACCTGGTGAGGTGTAAACCTTGCCAGTTCGTTAAATTTTGCAGCGTATTGAGGTACAGTCATATCCCCTTGCTTTAGTTCCAGAAATCGTATTTCCATGCGACTCTGCATGCTTGTAGGAAAGTAATTCTCAAAGAATACTTCCTTGAATCTCTCCCATGGTATTATTCCTGCTCCAACCCTGTTTAGGTTCGCCTCCCACCAAAAGTTAGCTTCGCCTTTCATCATGTATGTAGCAAAAGTCGTCTTCTGCTCTTCCGCTACTCGAGCGATTGTAAATGCTTTCTCGATCTCTTTGATCCATGCCTGAGCCTCAATCGGCTCTGTGGTTCCTTTGAATTCTGGAGGTCCCACACTCTTGAAATTCTTAAAACTAGTCACTTGAACCATCATAGGGTTTTCATTTGTGTTATTCGTAGCTCTACCCTGGAGTGCCCCGACTTACAAATCTATAAATTATTGCATGGGATTTGGTGGATTCCCAGCGCCGTTAACAGGCTCTTGTTGTTCTCTGTGTCTTCGAGGTCTTCCTCTTGGCATATTTCTGTAACATATATATTACTATATATTATCACCCCATCATTTATTCTCACATCATTATAAGTTGAAAAAAATAAAAATAAATAAATAAATAAACCATCACATCGCATATCTTAATAAACATATTTATATTAATATGCATATCGTAGTACATAGTACTTTACATCTGCTAGCATTCATACATATCCTCTATTTTACATAAGAGTTGGGATTTATATAATATTTACATACACACTCATATATATATATATATATATATATATATATATATATCCACTCATTATTTATGGAAGCATTCCACGCTCAACTGCTTCATCGTATTCCTGATCCATTATACGAATCATTATCTCTCGATCCATAGTGAATCGAGGCTGACCGAACTGCTTTGGGTAATTATAAACTCGGTCTTGGGTTCTCTCAAATGATGTCCAAAAAGCATATCCCATATCATCTATCTTGGCCTTTTTAGATCGGACTTCTCTTTCTACAATATCAACACGTCGTGTAGCTCTAACCCATGCATCTTCCATCCTTACTCGTTCAGCTGATTCCTCTTTCAACTGGCCTTTGATATTTTCTTTCTCTAATTCTAACTCTACTGTTCTATGTTCCGCCTGAGCTAGTTTTTGTTCAAGCTCTGCATATCGGGTAGCAAAATCTTGAACTACTATGTCTCTTTGTTCAACAATAGTCTGCCACTCTTCATCATGCTCCTCTAACTCTCGGATTTTATCCTCTAGTCTAATATTCTTATCCATCAGCTCAGCTAACATGTTATCCTCAGTTGAGGTATCATCCTGGGGTATTCCATTTGAGTCCTCCACGGGCTCTTCTTTCTCAGGGTCCTCTTCTGGTTCACTCTCAGCTGCTACCTCTGTGACTGGCTCGGGTGCAACTATTAATTCTTCACTTACCACATGAATATCTCTAATTCCTTCTTCGCCTGACATCCTACAACCAAGTTTAATAACTTAATTAGTATCTCTGAATAATCAACTTTGTTTTAGCAAAAATATTTTACTCATCACTTAAAACTCTACATGAGTTTATCTCCTCACTATCTCCACTAATTTTCTCTACGGTTATATCCTAAGGTACTCCTACCTAAGGTTTATAACCTATAGCTTTGATACCAACCTGTGACGCCCCCAAATCCATGTACTAGCTACAATGGACTGGTGCTCACTATTCAACCTAAACTTCTTCTGAGTATATAAAGTTTAGACTCACACTATTGACAACCAGGCAGTTCCAAGGAAAGAGGGGGCCTTCCGCATAAACGGCGCGCAATCAAATAACCCCTTTCCTTGACAGAACATTTTAGACATTATCAATAATGTTAAATCTAAATTAAGAATTCACACATTTAACTAAACATAACTTAGATAGTTTATTTCAAACATCTCCGTCTAGTCCCAAGGTTCTTATAACCTTTACAAATACACACATATATAAAATCCTTCAAATTCATTACAAATATTATAAATATTTAATTATTGCATAACATGCTTCCTATTCATCCATCTTTCCTTTCCCTTTATCCTTGCCCGATCCTTCGACTTTTTCATGTATAGCTGCAAATATTAGGTTTAAGCAAGAATGAGCACAAATTGCCCAGCAAGTAATATGAGAGTTTAACATCGAACATCAAGAAAAGGGATCATCTACATCTGAGCTTCAACAATTAGAATAAACTTGAGAAGTATTTGATAACAAGAAATAATGAGATTTCAAGTTGTTACCATCGTACTGAGCGGTAATAAATACCTTGAACAAATAAAACCATCAGGACGAATATCAACCAAAAAGATCGACAAACATCCTCCGCAGGTACTTTAGGGGATCAACCTATCGTACCATATATTGTGCACATATATAAATTTTTAACGCTTAAGCGTAAATGGGACTATATGCCCGACATTTGTTATCCCTTTTTCAGGGTTGTTCATCTCAGTTTTATACCACAAGTTCGTACCAAAGCAATTTGGATTGGTTTGACTTTAAATAACATCTATGATTTGAACGAATTCAACAATATATCATCGCACATCAATATTGTCTAGCCGGAACAATTGGCTTTGACGCATCTATTCAACAGTTCATGAATATTAAGAACTTTAATAATATAAGAAATTCGATAACGAAACAACGCTTTTAATGTACATAAGTACCATCAATTGAATAATTTATAATTCAACAATAAAGGAGACTTGCACAATATGTAAACTTGTGTAAGTTATAACATCATCATCATAAGAACTTGTACGGAATAATAATTGCACAAGTTAGGAAACTTACATTCAATATAGAAATCGAATGAAGTTAGGGTACTTGTCTGATATGTCGTCTAAATATAACGTTATTAATTTGTCTTTCAAAAGACCTACACATATTATTAAGGTCATCACACCAATTAGTCACATACGTCATATGCCATCATATTTTAGCCGATAAAACTTTACTCGAATTAATTGTTTTACCTTTACATAAATCAATTTTCTTTATTAAACGTAGTTAACCATTTTATTATTTTTCTTCCTCCTGGCCACACATACTTAGAAATATTCCCCATGTAAAAATAATTTTATTATAATTTTTTAACTTTATTAAGTATTTTTAAAAGGTGTCATTTCGGTTCAAAACTTAACAATTTTGCTATAACGAACTTAATTCCAAAACTTCCCAAATTTGGTTAGTATCTTAATCATATTAAAGTATACTTTCACTTAAAATTTCATAACCATCTGAGTTATAGAACTAGAGTTATAGCAGTTTTCGTCGAGAAAACTCTAATATTAAATTGGTCATATCTCACTCATCCGAAGTCGGATTACGTTCATCTTTGGACAGGAGATTTGTTATACCATATAGTTTCATTACCCAAAAGAGCTTAATTTTTCTCACGAGTTAAGTGGACAAAACTGTCCACGAAAAAAATTGGGCAGCAAGCTTTTACCGATTTTCTAGTTTTTCCTGTTTTAGTAGAAATTCCATCATAAATAACTTGCAATGTATTTTCTGGAAATTCCAATTGGAGGGCTTAGGGAACTCATATATCTATCACCACAAGTTGACCACACTTAAAAATTCGAAATATAATGAGAGTTATGGTTGTTCAAATTTCAGTTTCTGTTTTTAGGAAAAACAGATTTTATCTTCTTTGTTGCAACTTTGGTTCTTCAACTATTTTTCATCGTCTAAGTTATTTAACATCAATATCTAACATATTTACATATATATGAGTATGATACATGTTTATATACATATATCCAAGACCTTTACAAGAAAATTAAATATAGAAAGGTTTTAGGTATTACCTTCACTTAGTTGGTAGAACTTCCTCCTCTTGCTCCTAACCTTTTCCCCAAGCTCTTAAACTCTCTCTTTCTCTTATCTCTAACTTAGTTTCTGAAAATGAAGTAATGTAATGTAAGTATTCTTAGTGTTGGCTATTTATAGACCCAAATGAAAGAATTGCAAGTAGCTCCTCCTTTCTTGGTTTTCATTTACGGTCCATTCCCTCATCTTTTCATCTTCTCTCATTTGTCCTAACTATTTACCCTAGTCATCCAATCAATTAAGATAGGATTTAGGGTAGTCAAACTAGGGAATCATGATCCCCATTTCCCTCCTTCTTTTCTTCCCACTATGTCTCCCACCATCTCTTTTTCTTTTCTTTTTTTTAACTCATTTCTTACATCATTAATGCATCACCACTTCTAGAAGTTGGATCAAGGACTTGGGCTTGGCTTTTTGGGCTCCTTGCAACATTTATTAGGGCTTGTATTGGACTCATGCTTAGGCTATTTTAATTCTTTCTTGGACTCTCCCAATTAACATTTAACTTGGGCTTGTCAACTAGGTTTAATTCCTTAACTATTTTGCCCCATTAGTAACTTACTTGCATAATTAATTTGGGCTCTCTCTTACATTGCCATACAAGGCTAGTAACCAAGTTTTGTTAGTTAATAACCTAAGCTTTAATTCTCTTAACACTTAATCAACTTGATTAAATTATTTTTTTTATTCCTTAGTTAGTTCAAACTAATTAAATTAATTAGTCTTGTCTAACTATTAACTTGCATCTCTCATTACTTAAATAAATATATTACACATATATTTATTCATTTATAATATTTGCATAAAAATTTAAACAAACTTCATTTCATTAATAACTATACATAACCTTATTTACAATGCTACATGATTTTCTCGGTTATTACAGTCAAGTCTTATTTTATTTAATTATATGTATTTCGATTCTCAAATGCACAACTCTGATTAATGCAAATTAGAAACTCCTTTCTAATTTCATTCTGCTTTGGCCAAAGACTTCTGAGATGTCATTTATCGAATCACATGAAACATTCATTCCTTTTACTAGAAGTGGTAGATTCTTTGTTGACCATTCACCTATCTCCATGCACAACTTATTATACCCAATCATACCCTTTGATATACCCTAAGGGTCTTAAGGGACATGTCAAAGTATAACTCATCATACACAAGATACTATGATCATCTCAAGTCCAAGGATCACTTGTACTACTATTACTAGAGGAATTCCTATTGACAGACGAGTAAAACTACATTAGGTATTCCTTCAGCGAGTCACGTTTAGTGAACTTATTCTCTAATAAGCACCTACATACTTATTTTAGTGTCTCCACATAAATGATTATGAGATCAATCATCCTCTTACTAAGAGCAAACAACGTATGTACTAATCTATCCGGATTCACTAATTCCCCTTTTTAGTAATCCAACGATTAGGAACGATTTTAGTTTGTGAGCTATCTAGAATTTAGATCTCATTAGCATGATCACCATCATGATTCTAAACGCATTACTCAAAACTTTGGGTTTATCACATTTAATATAACAATATCATATAGATAATTAAAATGCCTTTAATAAACGAATAAGATTACAAAGTATATGCTACATCATATCAAATATGATTGGCTTGTGTGCATACTACTTTCAATCTCCCACTTGCACTAAAGCTAATCGTCATGGTATCTAATACCCGTCTTCTCTAAGTGACGATTATCCTGTTATTGGATAAAGCTTCAGTAAATGGATATGCAATGTTGTTCTTGAGAGTCCACTATCTTTATAGTGACTTATTCTCTTTCAATGATTACTCTAATCAAATAAAAGTGCTGCAACACATGTTTGAATCCAAGATGAGACTTAGGAACGATTCCTAATTCTGTAATGCACTTTTCATCCAAACAATCAACTTGCAGCTTCATTTACAGCTATATACTTTGTCTTTGTCACTAAACCAACAACTCTTTGCTGTTTGGAACTTTTCCAATTTATTGCACCACCATTCAAGGTAACGATTTACCCTAAAGTGGATTTGTTATCGTCTTGGTCAGTCTGAAAAACTTGAGTCTGTTTAACCCTCTAGTTTTAATTCAGACCTACCATGAATCATGATCACATCTTCAGTACCAGTTAAGTACTTAAGGATGTTTATCACTGTCTTATAGTGATCTTCTCCAGAATATGACTGATCAACATTAGGCCTTATATATTCATTGCATACATGATAGTAATTCATGCGATCTCTCTTTCAATTGGGGACAATTTAGAGAGATTCACTCCATGGCTCATCATTATGAGACCTCTCTTGGAGTATGCCATGCTAAACACCTTTAGCATCGAATGAATATACGTTCATTGGGTCAAGCTGAACATCCTTTTAATTTTAAATCTATTTATATAGATTTATATCCCCAATTTATAGGATGCTACTCCCAAGTCATTCATGGAGGAATGTTTAGACAATTTTATCCTTACTGATTGTAGCACTGGTATGTCATTCCTTATTAGTAGTATATCAAAATATAATACAAGGAATGTCACAGCACTCCCACTGACCCTTTTGTATACACCAGGTTCATTCTCGTTTTTAATAAAATCAAACTCTTTTGATTGTCTCATCAAAACGAATGTTCCATATTTGAGAAGCTTGCTTTAATCCATAAATGGATCGTTGCAACTTACATACACGATTTGCTTCAACCTTTGAAACAAATTCCTCTGGCTGTATTATTCATACATTCTCCTCAAGTCTTCATTGAGGAAGGACGTCTCCACATCCATTTGTCAGATTTCATAATAAGCTGCAATCACAAGCAAAATCCAAATGGACTTGAGCATTAGTCGGTAATAAGGTTTTATCACAGTCAACTCCTTGACTTGATTTTAAACCTTTTAAACAGGTCTGGTCTTATAGGTCTCCACCTTGTCATTTGCCTTAGTCTTTCTCTTAAAGACCCATATACACCCTTTTAGGCTTTATGCCTACTGGAGGGTTAACCTAAGTCTACACTTGGTTTTTCATATATGGAGTCCATTTTTGGATTTTATGGTCATCTGCCATTTCTCTAAGTGTCTACTACTCATAGTCTCATCGTATATAACTGGATTATCATCCTCTATGATACGTACATCATTATCATCCTCTATGATGAATCCATACCTCCTAGGTATCTTCGGTACCTTTCCAGATTTATGATTCTGTTGTGGTACAATAGGTCTATCTATAGGTTCCTCAGTTTGACATAAAGTGCTTTGTGGTTCTTGAACTCCTTCAAGATCTATTACCCTCCCACTAGCTCGTTCAATGATAAACACTTTTATCCAAGAAGGTAATGTGTAGAATTATAGTAATAATACCCTAAACCTTTTTTAGGATATCCCACAAATCTGCACTTGTCAGATTTTGTCATAAACTTATCTTTTGAAACCTTTTTCACATAAGTTGGACAACCCCTTATCTTAACATACTTAAGACTAGGTTTCCTCCCTATCCATAACTTTTATGGAGTCTTGAGCCGGATTTATGAGGTTACCTTATTTTGTAGATATGCAGCCGTTTCTAGGGCATAACCCCAGATGGATATTAGAATGTCGGTAAAAATCATTATGGACTGCACCATGTCCTACATGGTATGATTTCTCCTTTTAGATATACCTATCAATAATTTCGTATTAGGAGGTGTCCATTATGAGAAAATACCATTTTGAGATGATCTGAAACTCATTACACAAGTATTCCTTCCTTGATTTGATCAAAGAATCTTAATACTTTGTCAATTTGTTTCGCTTCTGAGTTCTTTGAATCTTTCAAATGATTCAGATTTGTATTTCTTCAAATACACACATTCAACTCTTTGAATAATCATCTCCTTTTCTTTTACTAGTTTGTTCAATTTGTAAAATTATTTTTTATGTAAGTTAAGTATACCCAGTCTATCAAGTAATCTTCTAGTTTTAAATAAAACATTATCATTATAAATAGAACAACAATTATTTTTAAATATATTACCAGAACTTTCCTTGTCCAACAACAAAAGTAATAATGTTTCTAAAGAGAACTGGAACATGATAACAATTTATCAACTTAATAGACTTGTCCGTAAGCAACGCTAAACTATAAGTTCCTATGGCTAATGCAGCAACCATTGCTTCATTCCCCACAAGTAAGATTACTTACACTTTGTTTAGCTTTATACTTCTACTTGGTCCCTTCATAAATTTGTATTTATAAGAACCATAGTCGGTATCCAATACCCAAGTAGAACCTTGACTTACAGAAAATTTTTATTTCAATCATGAACAAATCCTATATCTGTAACCGAAGCTTCACTAAGCTTCTTCTGGTTAGCCTCTGTAAGATTCTCCTTACAGTTTCTTTTCTAGTGTCCAGGCTTATTGCGGTGGAAGCAAACTCCTTTGCTATCCGTATTAGTTTTATTCTTAGTGTCCTTAGTTATTGCCTTTTCTTATGCCTTCTTTGAATTAGTCTTTTTTTAAGATTATTTGGTCTTCTCTAGCAGTAAGACTTGGTCTTTCTTGGTTGAAAAGTGACTCTCTACAGTTTTCAACATATTTAAGTAACTCAGGCAGTCTGACATATAGCTTATTCATGTAGAAATTCATAACAAATAGTGAGAAAGAGTCCGGAAGTGATTTCAAGATCAAATCTTGGATCAACTCTCTATCCATGACAAAACCCTATTATCCTAATTGTTCGATCGAATTGATCATTTTAAGGATATGTGTCTGTACCGTAGTGTCATTGGTCATTCTAGATCGGAAGAGCTCTTTAGATATCTTATATCTAGTAGTCCTACTTTCCTTACCATTCAACTCCTTGAAGGTGCAGGAGTATAGTAGGAGCATCCATAGTTTCATGTTGACGCTGAAGCTCGTTACTCATGGATGCGAGCATGATGCATTGAGCCAACTGTGCATCATCTTGTCACTTTCTAAAAGTAGCAATCTCTTCCTCAAAGGCATTGTCTGCAACCATTGCAGGGATATACATATTAAGGACATAAGATAACTTTTAACCTTGAGAACTATTCTCAAATTCCTTAACCATTTCGTGTTTTTTGGTCCGGTTAATTAGCATCTAATATGCTACGCAGTGATGGTGAATTAGACATTGTAAAATTCTGTAAATGAATTTGTAATTTAACAACATTTTAGCATACATTCATTTCTGAATTATCAAAATAAATTAGGTCTTTATTTAAATTGGTATCTCCCACTATTTTTCATTAAACTATATTACCCTCCCTATATAGTTCGACAAATCTAATTAAAGATTTGCTAGTGAGAATAAGGATCCCATTTTAAATGTATATAGATTTGTGTGTGCACAATAAACGATATACAAATAAATAAGTAGACAACTATTGTCAATTACATCACTATGTAACTCCTTGTATTTTACCTCTTAGATTATAATGGTCAAGTGTGTACACATCCGAAATAAAATAATCTAAATTATGTCCAACCTAGCACTTCCATATATGTGAAGAGAAAAAGTTCGCACTTGTGTGTGCACAACAAAGTAGTAATGTTTAATTCCTTAATAAACATCAAATATGATAAAACAAAATCTTAAATATTTAATACTCGCCTTGTGTGTGCACAACAAACTCATATTAAATATTTAATACTATATCGCTTTACCATGCTAGAAGGCGACGTTCGATATTTCAAATATCGTTGAACGTTTAGGACTTAATATAATTTTTTTGAGGGGTTTGTTATTATTTGTCTCATCTTGTTTAGCGCGCATGCACACACACACACACACAGATATATATATATATATATATATATATATATATATATATATATATATATATACAATATGCAACATGTTATTTAACATGCGAAGTATGTTGGATAATATATAATATATATATAGTTAGCATGCACATATAGAATACTATATTCTACCTGGATTGATTATGGACTTTTATTCTATTTTGGTTCACTAGAGCCACTAAGTGAACTAAAAGGTCAAACCTAAGGTGCAAGAACTGAATTTAAATATAACTATTACATTTAAATCCCGGGCTCTATTACAAATGAGTCTTCAAGCGCTCCTTACTCATTTGTCTCCAATTCTTCAAGTAATTCTAACTAAACCTATTATATTAACTATTTACAATAAATATAAACCTTGATCAGCAGTCAAGGGGAAGTACATATGAGGGAGATAGAATTTATATTAAGAAAAATTAGAGAAGACGAGGTACGCAGACCTCATTTATAAAAAACCATTCATTTAAGCATCCTCTAAAATAAATCCAATCACACATTGGTTAATAGTCCATAATCAATCCCTATTTATTATCATAGTCCATAATCAATCCCTATTTATTATCATACATATCTCCATATGCATCAATAAATAACATTCATCTCATGAATAATAAAACTATTCCATATATGCATTGATATCATTTAATGGGCAATTAAAAGTTTACTAGAAATCCAATTTTGAAACAAAATAAACTCCTTTATTTTAATCAAAATTTAAATCATAATAAACTTTTTTATTTTATTTTATCCAATTTTGAATAAAAATAAACTCCTTTATTTTTAATCAAATTCTAAATCAAAATAAACTCATTTATTTTAATTAACATGGAATCCAATTTCAAGTTCAAAATAAACTCCTTTATTTTAACTTAAAATTACTGAAAAAATAAAATATGTTGAATCATATTCCTTATCAAAATAAACATCTTTATTTTTTAGGAAACATGGAATCCTATTCCATATGTAAATAAAGTCCTTTATTCTAGGAAACATGGAATCCTATTCCAAAACAGAATAAACTCCTTTATTCTAGTTAACATAGAATCCAATTCCAAGTTAAAATAAAACTTTTAATTTTAATTATATTTCAATTCAAAATAAACCTTTTATCTTAATTGAAAATAAATAAAAAAAAATATTTTCAAATTCTGCAGACCGGCGCGACCGCGCTCCAAAATGAACTAGGAGCGGCACGGCCGCACTGCACCCCTAGAAACGATTTTTGGGTTAGGGCGCGGCCGCGCTCCAGAATGAACTGGAAGCGACGCGGTCGCGCTGCGTAGCAGAGTTCGAAATTTTTTTCTGTTGCCCAGAAAATCGATTCAATCGCATACCCATACATACATGGAATCATAATAATCGATAATTAGCACAAGGTTAGGCTCTGATACTACTGTTAGGTTCGTATATAGCGCGAACATGCAATCAAATTATATATATAGTGCAGAAGCGAATAAAATTAGATTTTAAAATTTTTATACAAACAGTCACCATGATCTTTCCTTGTGCTTAATTATTAATTAAACGAAAGAGATAAAGTATAAGAATCATACCCTAGTAGAACCTTTCTTCCACAGGTACGAGTTTACCTCCAAATCCTTCGCGTTCTCCTTAAATTTCATCGATTAGATTCATTCCTTTGATCAACGTTAGCCACCCAAGTGTTTGGCCTCTAGAGGTGATCCATCAAGGAATAATATGTATTCAAGAAGATGGGTGTTGGCAAAACCCTAGTTTCTATCTCTATAGAAATTGTAAGTACTCTCTCTCCAATTCTTATGGAAGAGTGTATATGTAATATCCCAGATATTTCAAAAATTTAAAACAAGAATTTTATAAATAAAATTCTTATTAATAGATAAAGTAGATTTTGACATGTGTGTATATATATATATGTTTCATATAATGTGAAGTATGTGATGTTGTGTAATGGACTAAATGTGTATATATAGATGTGAAATATATACATATAATGGGAAAATAAGATTTAATAGTTAATTAAATCATTTTAGAAAATGGATGGAATTAATTAACTAATATTAATTAATTGAGATTAAATTAAAATTATATTATTAAATATTATAATTTGAATATTGAGCCTTAGACGATGATAGAATTATTATGAACTAAATTTTCATATATGAGTTAATTAATTCACTTAGTTAAAATTAGTGAATTAATGTATGTACTTTGTTCTAATAAAATGAAGTTTATATGGATAATATTTTGTGTAAGTGTGATGAGTAAATAAATATATGTGATATATATTTATTTGCTAGTATGTGTGTTATGTATTTGCTAGTAAGAAATTAATCTAGGTTGCAAGCCCAATGTATAAAATAGTTGTGGAGAATTTAGTTGGCCCAAATTTTGGTCTAACTTTATATGAGAAAAGTTCAAAGAATTATAGTGTTAAGCCCAAATTTTAAAGAATTAAGATGGCCCAAGTTATTTAATTAAAAACTTGTGACAAGTCCAATGAAGAAGCCCAATGAGAATTTAATTTAGTAGCCCAAAATAATGGGACATGTGTTAGTAACTATGGTTAGGAACTAACCATGTTTGAGTTAAATGTAGGAAATTATAAGAAATGATTATATTATCCAAGAGAAAGTGATTAATGACTCATGTGTCCTAAGAAGGAAATTGCTAGGAAGTTTTCTAGTAATTGGAGAATGACTATTTTGTCCCAAAAGAAAAGTATTAATGACCATGGTATCCTTGAAGGAAATTTCTAGGAAATTTGCTAATAATGAAGGAAAGACTATTTTGTCCTTAGAAAAAATTATTAAAGACCATTATGTCCTAAGAGAAAATTGCTAGGAAGTTTCCTAGTAATAGGGGAATGGCAATTTTATCCTTGAAGAAAATTGTTTGAGATGTTTTAAAGACCATTATGCCCTTCCCTAGCAATGGTTGATGACCATTTTGCCCTTCCCTAGCAATGGTTGATGACCATTTTGCCCTTGATGTTAGCTAAATGATTAAGCTTAATTAGGCAAATTTTTAACACCTCATCTTCCATTCCTCACACTCCCTCCCGTAGCAAATTAAGAGAGGAAGAAAAGAGAGAACAAGAAGAAGAAGAAGAAGAAGAAGAAGAAGAAAGAAGAAAGAAGAAAGAAGAAGAAAGAAGAAAGAAGAAGAAAGAAAGAAAATCATAATTAAGGTAATTCCTAAAACTTAATCCATGGAAACTTTTGGATTACTCTCTTTTATTTGAGAATATGAAAATACTCACCATGTTAAGGTGTTTTGTATATATCTCAAATGGTGTGTAACCATGGAACATGATAGAGGAAGCAAAGCTATGAAACAAAGAAAAGGAAGAAAACTAGCTAAAGGTATATATCTAAACCCTTATAAAAATACTTTGATTTTTGTATGGATGTTAAGTTTTATGAAGTAAGATCATGACTAAACTTACAAATATTATTTTAGCCATGGATTAACAAGAATCCAACAAAAGAATTCAAGAAAAGAAAAGAAATGAAAGAAGAAGAACAAAAACAGTTTTTAAGCTCAAAAGTCCTAAATTTCAGTCTATTTTGGACTTTTACCATTTGAAATCTATAACTTCTTTTTGTGATCCGTCAAAGAGTGGTGTTAGATCTATGAGTTATCTGATGAACCCAAGTAAAATTAATGACAAAGATTAAACGGATCAACCGTGGTGTAATTTTTGGCAAAACACTTCCTGTCGACAAAAATCTGGAAAAATAAATGAGTCTCCTGGCCAGTTTCTTTCGTGGGCTGTTTCGGCCACTTTTGTTATTCTAAAACTTTTGGTCTTTTGTGGTGTGTTAGTATATCAAGTTAACTAGATGCTGTCCAAAGATGAGAATTTTTTGATGTCCTGAGAGAGAGTTATGGCTTTTATAAGAAAATACAATTTTAAAAGTAAACTGCTATAACGCAGCGAATACAATCTAGAAAATTGTGAAACTTTAAGTGGGATTAGTATATCGTAACATGAGTCTACCATATAAATTTCATAATTTGTGAACAAACGGATAATATATGATAAATGTAGCCATTTTGGACTGTTTTAGCCTATTTAAAAATAGGAAACGAAATTGAAAAATTATAGGAAAATTATTTTGTAACTAAAATACCATATACTGATTTTTCTCAGAAGATATAAAAATAATAAGTTGTTTTGGTATTTTTCATATCTTTAATC
Organism: Aralia elata; assembly: GCA_034770075.1. NCBI lineage: Eukaryota > Viridiplantae > Streptophyta > Magnoliopsida > Apiales > Araliaceae > Aralia > Aralia elata. The sequence continues at coordinate 30,335,643 of CM068386.1, read as the reverse complement.
AAGTTAAGAATAAATGAGTAAATTAAGTTATATTAAGTTGTAAAAGTTGTTAATGTAATTTTGTTGATTAATGACCCTTAATATGATATGATCAGATTATGTAAGGGTATTTTGGTTATTTTTAAATAAAATGTTATGTTTATGGTATACTATGTTTGTTAAATAAATTAAATAGAAAGAGATAAACAATTAAATCAAATTAATTGTTTATAAATGATTAAAATATTATTAAATAAATAATAATATTAGTAAATAATTAAAATGTTATTAAATGATTACTAATATTATTAAGTGACTAAAATATTATTAAAGGATTAATAATATTTGTAAATGATCAAGACATTAATAAATATTAGAAAGTGAATTAAAATATTATTAAATGATTAATAATATTAGATGAGATTTGATTATGTGGCTAAATGTTAGATAATTTAGTAATAGTATTATGAGGCATGATATGTTATGATAATTGAGAGATCAATCTTATTAATGATAGGTCTTCCATAAGAGATTAAATTAGATTGTGTAGCAGTAATCGACGGACGAGGCAAGTTCTTAACCTTACACTTCTTACGTTATTGCAAGTTTCCTAACTCAAACTTGAGTTAATATTTTCAAGCATGTTAGTGGTTTAATTATTGTCAATTATTCCACCTCAATGAAATTTATTGTTAATCGCACTTAGTGCAAGTTGCATATGTTTACCTAGTATGAAAGGCTGATCACCTTGATTACCAAATTAGTTCATGGTCATTGTTGACCACTCAGCGTTATTGATTCAGTTATTCATTTACTGAAATTTGATTATCGTTCTTTCACAATTATTATATATTGTTGAAAATTCGAAAGCCTATTCTTTTTCAATCATGATATATCTTTTTTGTATTTAAACTTGCTGAGAAAAGTAGTTGCTCACTCTTGCTATATCATGATAATATTTCAGTTAAGCTCGAGTGCTTCAGGAAGGACAAAGACAAGAGGAAACGTTCAAGAGTAACTTAATATGTGTTAACTATTATGTTATCTTATGAAAATGATTATGTAAACCTTTTGAATTATTAAGGTAGGTATTAAATTAAGGTTGTAGACCTTGGGAAATGTTGTAAAATTATTTGAAATAAATAATGTATATTTATATATTCCGCGTTAGTTTATAGAATGTGTACGAAGATGATGTATCGTGACGCACCAAGTTCGAGGTTCAAGGGACCCGGACTTGGGTGCGTTACAGGTTGGTATCAGAGCTGATAGGTTATAAACCTTAGGTAGGAGTACCTTAGGCTATAATCGTAGAAATGATGATAAGGATGATGAGAAATAAACTTGGATAGAGTTTTAGTTATAAAAGATGAATTTAGAAAATTCATTATTAAGTAAAGAAGAAGATAATTCAAGAAGATTCAAAGAAGAATCTTAAAGAGTTATAAAGATAAGAATTCAGAGTTACCCGACTCTGATAATAAAGATGACAAGTAATAATGATTAGATATAGTTTGTAAGTCTAAATGCATAAAGAAAATCATAATATAACATGATTAAAGGGAAAGATAAGAAGATCGCAAAACAAAACGATCATGAGATAGAAAAAAATCGTAATATAATACGATTATAAGAAAGATCACAACGTGATCTGATTAAGATATGGAATGATAGATGACCAATCGAATGATTGAAAACTTTATAGCAGAATTGCTGTACGAAAAAGGTACTAGAGGATAGTACGAAGATAAAACTCAGAAGGAATTATAAATAATGGGATACGAATTAAAAGTTTGTGTTGAGCAAAGAGCAAGATAAGATTAAGATTATGTGGGTTTTAAATTGAGGACTCATGTTAGTGGCTGAGTTGTACGATTCCTTGTATGGGCGGGGAATTTGTGCTTGGTTTGAGAACCACTTAGCTTCCTATATCGATATAGTGGTTGAGTTGAACAATTTCTTGTATGGGCAAGAGATTTGTCCTTGGTCTAACAACCGCTTAGCTTCCTATATTGATTAGTGGCCGAGTTGACCAATTCCTTGTATGGGCAGGGGATTGTGTTTGGTTCGACAACCACTTAGCTTCCTATATTGATAATCATTAGAACCTAGTGTCGCGTTGTTCGCTATATGTATGTTGAGAAGGTGATTCTTTTCTCATGTGTATAACGGATATGTAGAGGATGTAAGATTAGGAGCGAGTTCTTAAAACTCATACTTATGGTAAGTTTGTGACTCATAATCATATGGTACGTTTTTGAACCCCTCAGCGAATGGATGTCTTTGGTCTGACTAGGATAAGTTCCTAAACTCATATGATTGTGGTAAGTTCCTGAACTCATAATGTGTGGTATGTTTGATGAACTATACTAGGGTATAGAAAAGTTGTGCATGAAGAAGTGAGGATTTTTAGTATAGTAAGCTTTAAGGATGATAGAAATAGATAGAATTATTAAGCAATGAATCATTGGAGAAATTGAAGTTGATGGTGGAGGCATAGGTATTCCAAATCTTCTAGCTATGCTAGATCCTAAATCGTGCTTATATTCGCACTTATACACATTTGAAAAGTCTTGTCATTTGTATGTCTACGCTACTTGGCTCAGCTAGACAAAAATTGTTTTAACATCAAAATATATTTTAAAATCGTCAACGCACCATTACGAAGCGTGGTGTTGAGATGATAAATGACGGCATCCTAACACACTGTTGCAATAGTGCAGCATTATGTCGTCCTATAAATGAATTTTATTTATATGAACCGTTTTATGAAGTATGTCCATGCTAGTTGTGTTGGCTGGACAAAGCTTGTTTTGAAAATTTCAAAATGTATTTAATCATCACTTACCATTAGAGCCGTGGTGTGGAGATGATAAAATGACGGAATCCTAACACACTGATTGTAACAGTGCAACATTATTACGTCCTTAAAATGATTTTTAGTTTACATGAACTATTAAGAAAATCCTGTTGCTCATAGTGTTACTATGGTGAGACTCAGGAATCCATGTTTCAGTACAAGTTCTGTAAATAATACTTTTGAAATTACAAGTTCTTGACATTCAAGAATTATTTTATGAAATGAGTCGATGCCATTTGTTTTGGCGAGACAAATATTATGATGATTTAATGAAATATTTTCTGGAATGTTTTTAAGCTGAGATGAACAACCCTAACAAATGGGTAATTTTTTTTTTGTTGGGAAAAATCCGACTGGGCGCGCATAAAGTGTAGTAAGTGTTGTGCACGACACCGGGTACAATAGGTTGATCCCCTAACATACCAATTTGATGGGATATTTTACAGTCTTTATGATTGTTAAAATATTCCTGAGATTTTTCAGTGGAATAACTGTTAAACCTCGTAGCAAGTTCATGGTCTTAATTATGACCACTCAGCATGATGTGAAAAGTTTTTAAAGGAATTTTTATTTTCTATTTGATGATTTGAGAAGTTTTTAAGGAATATTTTATTTTCTGTTTGTTCAAGCTACTTCACAATTATTGAACAATTGTTGAAGACTCCTAAAAAATATTTTATTATTTTGGAAGTTGGAAGTTTAGAAGATGTGAACTTCTTTGAGAAGAATGACTATAGAATGTGACTAATAAAGAGAAATCTTTAAAGAAGGAAAGAGTTTAGTAGTTATTAAAGTAAGAATGTAAAGGTTGATTTGAAAACCTAGTTTGGTGAATAAGATGGTTGATTTGAAAAACTAGTTTTGGTCAATAGAATGAGCAGAAAACAATAGTATGCTATAATTTCGAGGATGAAATTATTAGAAGAAGGGGTGAATGTGATAACCCGAAATTTTATAAGACTTGTAAATAAGATCTCGAATTATTAAATAAAGGTTAAAGAATAAAACCTAGATTTAAAAATAGAGGAGTAGAATGAATAAATATGACTATACCTAAATTTCGAGGACAAAATTCTTAGAAGGGGTGAATGTAATATCCCAGATATTTCAAAAATTTAAAACAAGAATTTTATAAATAAAATTCTTATTAAGAGATAAAGTAGATTTTGACATGTGTATATATATATGTGTGTGTTTCATATAATGTGAAGTATGTGATGTTGTATAATGGACTAAATGTGTATATATAGATGTGAAATATATACATATAATGGGAAAATAAAATTTAATAGTTAATTAAATCATTTTAGAAAGTGGATGGAATTAATTAACTAATATTAATTAATTGAGATTAAATTAAAATTATATTATTAAATATTATAATTTGAATATTGAGCCTTAGACGATGATAGAATTATTATGAACTAAATTTTCATATATGAGTTAATTAATTCACTTAGTTAAAATTAGTGAATTAATGTATGTACTTTGTTCTAATAAAATGAAGTTTATATGGATAATATTTTGTGTAAGTGTGATGAGTAAATAAATATATGTGATATATATTTATTTGCTAGTATGTGTGTTATGTATTTGCTAGTAAGAAATTAATCTAGGTTGCAAGCCCAATGTATAAAATAGTTGTGGAGAATTTAGTTGGCCCAAATTTTGGTCTAACTTTATATGAGAAAAGTCCAAAGAAGTATAGTGTTAAGCCCAAATTTTAAAGAATTAAGATGGCCCAAGTTATTTAATTAAAAACTTGTGACAAGTCCAATGAAGAAGCCCAATGAGAATTTAATTTAGTAGCCCAAAATAATGGGACATGTGTTAGTAACTATGGTTAGGAACTAACCATGTTTGAGTTAAATGTAGGAAATTGTAAGAAATGATTATATTATCCAAGAGAAAGTGATTAATGACTCATGTGTCCTAAGAAGGAAATTGCTAGGAAGTTTTCTAGTAATTGGAGAATGACTATTTTGTCCCAAAAGAAAAGTATTAATGACCATGGTATCCTTGAAGGAAATTTCTAGAAAATTTTCTAATAATGAAGGAAAGACTATTTTGTACTTAGAGAAAATTATTAAAGACCATTATGTCCTAAGAGGAAATTGCTAGGAAGTTTCCTAGTAATGGGGGAATGACAATTTTATCCTTGAAGAAAATTACTTATGACCATTGTGTCCTAGGAGGAAATTTCTAGGAAATTTCCTTGAGATGTTTTAAAGACCATTATGCCCTTCCCTAGCAATGGTTGATGACCATTTTGCCCTTGATGTTGGCTAAATGATTAAGCTTAATTAGGCAAATTTTCAACACTTTATCTTCCATTCCTCACACTCCCTCCCGTAGCAAATTAAGAGAGAGAAAGAAAAGAGAGAACAAGAAGAAGAAGAAGAAGAAGAAGAAGAAGAAGAAGAAGAAGAAGAAAGAAGAAAGAAGAAAGAAGAAGAAAGAAAGAAAATCATAATTAAGGTAATTCTAAAACTTAATCCATGAAAACTTTTGGATTACTCTCTTTTATTTGAGAATATGAAAATACTCACCATGTTAAGGTGTTTTGTATATATCTCAAATGGTGTGTAACCATGGGACATGATAGAGGAAGCAAAGCTATGAAACAAAGAAAAGGAAGAAAACTAGCTAAAGGTATATATATCGAAACCCTTATAAAAATACTTTGATTTTTGTATGGATGTTAAGTTTTATGAAGTAAGATCATGACTAAACTTACAAATATTATTTTAGCCATGGATTAGCAAGAATCCAACAAAAGAATTCAAGAAAAGAAAAGAAATGAAAGAAGAAGAACAAAAACAGTTTTTAAGCTCAAAAGTCCTAAATTTCAGTCTACTTTGGACTTTTACCATTTGAAATCTATAACTTCTTTTTGTGATCCGTCAAAGAGTGGTGTTAGATCTATGAGTTATCTGATGAACTCAAGTGGAATTAATGAAAAAGATTAAACGGATCAACCGTGGTGTAATTTTTGGCAAAACACTTCCTGCTGACAAAAATCTGGAAAAATAAATGAGTCTCCTGGCCAGTTTCTTTCGTGGGCTATTTCAGCCACTTTTGTTACTCTAAATATTCTGGTCTTTTGTGGTATGTTAGTATATCAAGTTAACTAGATTCTGTCCAAAGATGGGAATTTTTTGATGTCCTGAGAGAGAGTTATGGCTTTTATAAAAAAATGCAATTTTAAAAGTAAACTGCTATAACGCAGCGAATACAACCCAGAAAATTGTGAAACTTTAACTGGGATCAGTATATCGTAACATGAGTCTACCATATAAATTTCATAATTTGTGAACAAACGGATAATTTATGATAAATGTAGTCATTTTGGACTGTTTTAGCCTATTTAAAAATAGGAAACGAAATTGAAAAATTATAGAAAAATTATTTTGTAACTAAAATACCATATACTGATATTTCTCAGACGATATAAAAATAATAAGTTGTTTTGGTATTTTTCATATCTTTAATCAAGTTAAGAATAAATGAGTAAATTAAGTTATATTAAGTTGTAAAAGTTGTTAATGTAATTTTGTTGATTAATGACCCTTAATATGATATGATCAGATTATGTAAGGGTATTTTGGTCATTTTTAAATAAAATGTTATGTTTATGGTATACTATGTTTGTTAAATAAATTAAATAGAAAGAGATAAATAATTAAATCAAATTAATTGTTTATAAATGATTAAAATATTATTAAATAAATAATAGTATTAGTAAATAATTAAAATGTTATTAAATGATTAATAATATTATTAAGTGACTGAAATATTATTAAAAGATTAATAATATTTGTAAATGATCAAGACATTAATAAATATTAGAAAGTGAATTAAAATATTATTAAATGATTAATAATATTAGATGAGATTTGATTATGTGGCTAAATGTTAGATAATTTAGTAATAGTATTATGAGGCATGATATGTTATGATAATTGAGAGATCAATCTTATTAATGATAGGTCTTCCATAAGAGATTAAATTAGATTGTGTAGCAGTAATCGACGGATGAGGCAAGTTCTTAACCCTAAACTTCTTACGTTATTGCAAGTTTCCTAACTCAAACTTGAGTTAATATTTTCAAGCATGTTAGTGGTTTAATTATTGTCAATTATTCCACCTCAATGAAATTTATTGTTAATTGCACTTAGTGCAAGTTGCATATGTTTACCTGGTATGAAAGGCTGATCACCTTGATTACCAAATTAGTTCATGGTCATTGTTGGCCACTCAGCGTTATTGATTCAGTTATTCATTTACTGAAATTTGATTATCGTTCTTTCACAATTATTATATATTGTTGAAAATTCGAAAGCCTATTCTTTTTCAATCATGATATATCTTTCTTGTATTTAAACTTGCTGAGCAAAGTAGTTGCTCACTCTTGCTATATCATGATAATATTTCAGTTAAGCTCGAGTGCTTCAGGAAGGACAAAGATAAGAGGAAAAGTTCAAGAGTAACTTAATATGTGTTAACTATTATGTTATCTTATGAAAATGATTATGTAAACCTTTTGAATTATTAAGGTAGGTATTAAATTAAGGTTGTAGACTTTGGGAAATGTTGTAAAATTATTTGAAATAAATAATGTATATTTATATATTTCGCGTTAGTGTCGACGCCGGGAGGATCGCTTCTGATGCTAATTGTTACCCTTTCCAATTTTAGCCTTTTTATTAGATGATTTTTTAGAAAAGGTCGGCACTAATGTCGACGGGGTTTTGAAAGATCGTTTTTTATGATGAGCTAATTGACCAGAGTCGCCAGTTGGTATATTTGAAATGGATGTACCAACTCATCCGAGTTTCGTTTTTTCGTAAATCGCTGGCTCATATGTGACTCCGAATTAATTGGTTTGCAAACCGAGATTCATAGAGTTCGGGGGCTTGCTTAAGTGAGGGGAAGGTGTTAGGCACCCCTCGACTTCCGTGAAACACGGTTATCGCAATCTTGATGCTTTTCCTATCCTTTTAATTCTTAAAATGTGTATGTGTGCGCGTGTGTGTGCCTATGTGAATGTGGTGGTGAGTTTGTATGAAAGAATCATTTGGGTTTTTTATGAAGAGTCGTGTTTTATTTTGAGAGTACTTTAGAATGTCCTTCGGCTTATATGAGAAAGCTTTATTTTTTATGAGAAAGGTTTGATTTTAATTATCAAAAAGCTGTGAGATTTTCATTAGCTGTCGTTTTGGCAAAACGAGAGTTTTTTAAACCTTCGTCAAAATAGGAATCGAGACCTATACGTTGCTTTCGTAAATAAAATGACGGGCAACTTCTAGGATCTCTTTAACCCTATACACAACGGTTTAATAAAACGTCATTTATTTTTACGAAACCATTTTTTGTGATGTTCGAAAACGATTTTTTAACCTTCTCGTTTAAATAGGAATCGACATTCATTCGCACTTTCAATTTTAGGCCTCGTGGTGCTAATAACCTAATTTGATTGATTTTATGGAAATCTTCATCGTTTAGTTTGGAAATCAATTTTTTGTGTCATAAATCAAATCAAACATTAAAATGCGTGGGGGCTATTCATGGGCATGTAAGCCATCAAAATAACCCCAAACGCCCACAATCGCATATTTTACTATTACGGGGCCTTAAACCCGACTTTCAACTTGATATCGTTTTAAGGCTCGACGATTACATGTTTACAATAAAGGGCATATCGACCCTATTACATTCACCCAAAAATGTCCATCATCGGATTTGGACCACGGGGTCGCGTTCCTAGGCTCACATCCAAAATTGCTACACATCCACAAAATGGATACTACAAAAATTAAACAACACCGGGATGCCTCACACACCACAATATCCTAAAATGGCAATCTAAATACACTACGCATAAAACATTATCATAACGAGCTAAAAATCATCAAATGGATATCATCGGGCCATTAGGAAGAATTTTGTTCCATTGGAACCCTCACTAATAGTCCTTAATCCATGTATCCTCAATAATATACAGAAAACTACATTTAATATAGCCCGAATGATAAAAGTTTAACGAAATGATATAACAAAAAATGCTATAAAAAATGTCTTTTCACCTTGCAAATGACACCACGATGCGTATAAACTCGTATATTGAATATAGTAGAAATTATATGTGATACAATCTAACAACAAAGGGGTATAAATCCTCTCTTTTCTCTCTTTTCTCTCCTTTCCCGCTGCTGCTGCTTGCTGTCTCTTCTTTTTTTTTTCTTCCCCGAACTCTCTGTATGCAAATGAAGAACTGCATTGATAAAGGCTGTCAGAGGCAGCCGCAGATTGATCTGCGGCTGGCCTCAGTTCCCCCGCGCCGATCCTCGGTTTTCCCCGCGCCGTGCTCGAGTTCCGTTCCCACCATTGGCCGCAGATTGATTCGCGGCTGGCTGGGCTGATTTTCTCAATTTTCGTATCGCACCTCGATTCTCGTGTCATACTGTCGGTTTTCGCTGAAAGGGTTGTATTTTGTAGTCCGGGAACCGCTGGGAAACGTGCCATATCATTCAGCTTTGATCGTTGTCGTGTCGGCTTTGATCGCAAGTCGTTGTGGTGGCTTTGAGTGTTCGTACTTATGTCCACCTTTCGTTCTCGTAGGCTGGGTTAATTGACGATTTTTCCCTCCTGTCAGGGTTAGTATACGAAGTGCAAAATTTGGGTGTCTACAGTTAGTTTATAGAATGTGTACGAAGATGATGTATCGTGACGCACCAAGTTCGAGGTTCAAGGGACCCGGATTTGGGGGCGTTACAGTGTAACTATCTAACCCCAATCATGATAAGACTCCTCTTATTTATAGATATAGGGAACCTCCTAAACTATTTAGGATTAGGAATTTTATTTTAATTAAACTCCTTTAATTAATTAAACTACTAATCAAATTAGGAATTTATGAGAGTACTTTTATTAATTAATTCTCAAACCCTTTTAGGAATTAAATAATAATAATAGTAATAATAATAAGACTCCTCTTATTAATTTACATTTAATATTTTTAAAATATTAAACAATAAATATCAAGCTATTTAATTTATTCTATCTCCATAGATTAAATTAAATACACTTAACTTATTATTATAATTATGTTATTTACTTCTTAAATAAATATTTTTCTTTTGCTGTGTGACCCTTTAGGTTATCCATATTAAATCGGATGTGAATAAATCAATTAGAACAATTCTAATCTTATTTAAATATATAAATTAAACTATTTAATTCATTTAATTAAATAATATTTATTCTACAATAATGCTACGTTTGGATTGAAGGAATTGAATGAAGAGTGGAATGATTTATTTCATTCTAGATGGAATGAGTTATTCCATATGGTCTCCCTCCTTCAAGGAACCAAACACAATTTTTTTTCATTCCAATCGCAATCAAACATAATTTTTTTCATTCTATAGGAATGAGTCATTCCATTCTCCCTCCTATTCCACCAATCCAAACGTAGCATAAAGGTAAGCCCCCTTAGCGATCAACGACTTTCCAGATAATATAGATTTCAACATTAATCACAAAAGAACCTTTTAGTGAATAGTTACCGTACAATTCAATCCTTCTACCATGTAATGTCCCAATTAAATATAAGACACGGAATTACTGTCAAGTCTTATTTTATTTAATTATATGTATTTCGATTCTCAAATGCACAACTCTGATTAATGCAAATTAGAAACTCCTTTCTAATTTCATTCTGCTTTAGCCAAAGACTTCTGAGATGTCATTTATTGAATCACATAGGACATTCATTCCTTTTACTAGAAGTAGTAGATTCTTTGTTGACCATTCACCTATCTCCAATGACAACTTATTATACCCAATCATACCCTTTGATATACCCTAAGGGTCTTAAGGGACATGTCAAAGTATAACTCATCATACACAAGATACTATGATGATCTCAAGTCCAAGGATCACTTGTACTACTATCACTAGAGGAATTCCTATTGACAGATGAGTAAAACTCCATTAGGTATTCCTTCAGCGAGTCACGTTTAGTGAACTTATTCTCTAATAAGCACCTACATACTTATTTTAGTGTCTCCACACAAATGATTATGAGATCAATCATCCTCTTACTAAGAGTAAACAACGTATGTACTAATCTATCCGAATTCACTAATTCCCCTTTTTAGTAATCCAACGATTAAGAGCGATTTTAGTTTGTGAGTTATCTAGAATTTAGATCTCATTAGCATGATCACCATCATGATTCTAAAAATATTACTCAAAACTATGGGTTTATCACATTTAATATAACATCATATAGATAATTAAAATGCCTTTAATAAACGAATAAGATTACAAAGTATATGCTACATCATATCAAATATGATTGGCTTGTGTGCATACTACTTTCACTAAAGACATAGTGGAGTTAGAAGATTGGTAATGCTGTTATTTATTGGGATATGACTGCTTGTATTGCTGAAAACTTGGAAAATTTTGATTTGCGGGTTGATTTGCTTGAGGATTCCAGTAGCTAAAATTAGAATGATCCCTCTATCTAGGATTATATGTGTTTGAATAAGGATCATATTTCCTTTGTGGTTGTCCAGGAAATCCACATGCTGCACTTACTTGCTCAACTCTTGAAGAGTTGGGCACATATCCGTCGGATGTCCTACTACCGCACAAATTCCATAAGCTTTTGCTGATTGTGTATTACCTGCAGCCATTTGATGAACAAGAGATGTTAGACTCGCAATTTGTTGTTCAATTGATGAAAATTTTATTTCATTAACATTTTTAGGTGAAATTTTAAGTCTAGTGCCAAATTGCTGAGAATTAGCCGCCATATTTGCAATCAATGTTCTCGCAGCATCAAGAGTTTTATCCACTAAAGCTCCTCCACTAGCAGCATCAATCATGCTTCTATCGGTTGGTAAAAGTCCTTCATAGAAATATTAGATAAGAAGTTGATCACTGATTTGATGATGGGGGAAACTTGCACATAGTCTCTTGAAACGTTCCCAATACTCATATAGGGTTTCTCCGTTGTTTTGTCTCACACCACAAATTTATTTCCTAATATTGGTAGCCCTTAAAGCGGGAAAATATTTTTTCAGAAATAATTTTTTTCATTCCTTCTCATATGGTGATACTTCCGGAGGGTAGATAGTATAGCCAATTCTTAGCCAAATCTTTAAGAGAAAATGAAAAAGGCTCTCAATTTGATTTGCTCCTAGGTTACTCCATTAGGTTTCATACTTGTGCACACCACATGAAATTCCTTCAGATGTTTGTGAGGATCTTTACCTGAAAGACCATGAAAGGTAGGTAAAAGATGTATCAGTCCAGATTTTAATTCAAAAGGAGTGTTAGCATCTAAATTAGGAAAAGTTATGCATAAAGGTTATTGAGCTAAATCCAAAGTTGCAAGCTCTTTCAAAGTCTGATTTTCTGCCATAACTTCCTTCTCTTCTAAATTTCTCTGAGCTGTCTCCTTTAATTTGCGTATGGTTTTCTCGATCTCTGAATCACACTCCAAACACTTTGATTAGTAGAACGAGTTTTAGTCATAAACAATCAAGAAAAATCAACTAATCTATGAAAAATAACTAATTTTTTTTAAAAAAATTGCTAAAACAAAATTAGGTTCACACAAGCACAAAAATAAACTAGAATCACTCCCCGGCAACGGCGCCAAAATTTGGTGTGCTGTCGCAGGCAACCAAAAATAAAACCTTATGCGAACAAAATTTATGTAGTAGTGCAAGTAAGAATTGATCCCACAGAGAATGATTAATCTATTTTTATACTTTGTATACCAGAAAAGGGATTTTTGAATGTTGTTGATCTAAGTAAACTAATATGTAAATAATACAAAATTATCTAACGAAATAAATCAGGAAAACGGGCATTATATTAAGTCAACTTCCATCTTCAAAAACTTACACTAATTATTGATACGAGTAGTACTTTGAATATTCATCGTTAGAATCAATTCAACATTTAGAATCATTCCATGTCTTTTCTTAATTTTAGTTAGATAGAAACAAGCGATCTAAAGAACCCTAACTACTAAACAACTTCAGACAAGCGCTAAAAGTTTAATCTAGTAGATGTTTTAAGAATTAGAAAAACCGATGAAGCTAAACAACACAAGCACAAGCGGTTGCATTTAATTTAGTTGAGTATTCTTCCTAAGATATAATAATCTTCTGATCTGCAGTTAATTATTAATCTTAGTTGCTTTGTAAATTAGAGTGACCAAACAATTATGGATTTGCTATTTAATTTAGCTGTATATTTCAATGAATAATAAACTAGTTTACAACCTAGCAATTAAACATATCAATCATAGAATTTAGCTGCAGAAGAATAGTCAATACTCAAAATATAAATTGAACCATTAAAAACAATTAGATCTCATAGTGTAATAATCTGAGGCTTCTGTCTTCTTAATCCAAGAATAAAAGTTTAGCTACTCATAGACATGAAAACTACCAGTTAGTAATAGAGAGAGAATTGTAGGCTAGGATAGATAGATCCCCTCTCTAGTCCTAATAACATGTATTTATAGTTTACATCAGAAAACCCTAACTTTGGAGGAAATACAATATAATTTGGAATTAAAATCAGCGATTAAAACTCTCCAGTCGACTGAATCACACGCCCCACGCACCCGAAAAAATCGTTCAGCGCCGCGGCTTTCTTGCTTTATTCCTTCTAGCGCCACGACCCTCTTCTCTTGGCGCCGCGACCCTTAAGTTTCTATTAACCCACGTAACCAAAATTACAGCTTTGCCACTCCATTTACTTCAAGTCCAAATAATGCTTCATTTGTCCTGCAAATCACTTCCAAAGTCACGGACTCCTATATTTGCACCTAAAATCAAAATATAAACATAATGAATGTACTTAGGCAGAGACAAAAGACTAAGCATTAAGGTATTTAAACATAACATATTTCATACTCATCAAAACGTCTTTTACGTTTTTCGACTTTTCGAAGAACGCCATAGCGTTTATATGATGTCACGAGACATAATCTCTTATAAAATTTAAAAACAAAAAACGAGGTTTTTCGGCTTGTCGAACGAATTTCGAAAGTTATCCGAGAATAATACAAGTATAATATGAATTATTATACGAGTAGAATACGAGAATGATACGAGTATTATACGGTAGGAATACGAAAGTTAAAGTCAACGATTACGACTAACTAACCAGTTGGAGTAACCGAACTAGGAAAGAAAAACCTAGTTAAACAAAAAAACCTAGTTAGACTAACTAAGTAGTAACTCAATCCAAGTGAACGAAAATGGACCAATCATAGAGAACGATGATGTAAGCGATGATGTCACGTAAGACGATGATGTAAGCGATGATGTCACATAGGACAATGATGTCATAGATTGTGGTGAAATGACTATTTTACCTCAACTCTTGCCTATCCTATAAATAGAGGCCCATTCTTCTTCATTTCTCATCAATTCACAAACCAAGAGGAAAAACTAGAGAATTGGAGAGAGGAAGAGAGAGAGAGAGAGCTCGAGCAAGAACAAGAGGAGGGGAAGGAGTCAAGCAAGCTAAGCTATTCTCTAGCAAGAATAAGAAATGATCCAAGAAAGGACGTTCGAATGACAAATTAGCTTAAAGTTGTAAGCAGGGCTTAAGGTAAGTTTCCTAACCTTACTCAATTTATATTTGAGCAAGTTTCTAATCTTATACAAGTGTTACTTGTAACAAGCTTCTTAAACCTTGTTTCAGATTATTGTTCTGTGCAAGATTTTTGTCTATGTGCAAATGTTTTATGTTTGCACAAGATATTTAGCTGTTGATTGTGATATATGCTAATATCTGCACTTATGTGCTATTATGATGAACTGTTTTATTTAACTGTTCAACGTGTTAAAATTCTGTTATTCATAAACTGTTTAAAGAATGTGTCGATGCCAATTGTTTTTGGCTAGACACGTATAAATGTGAGTCATTGAAGTTAAAAAAAACTGGTGTAAATATGAGAGTAGAACCCTTATATGGGTAAGTTAAGAATCACGAGATAAAGTAGACATAGATTGTGTCATAATAAGGAGCTAGACATAGGTTGTGTCATAATAATGACGTAAACTCAAGAAATGTCAGGCTAAGAAAGAACAGAGAGAAAAGATTAAAGTCTTAAGGACTGGTTAATATGTCGTTTCAAAAGGATGTTAAATAAAAGGATACTGTTGTTCCTATTTATTTGAAGCTGTTTCACAACTATTCTTCAGTTGTTGAAGATTTTTGAGAATATTTTGATATTCATTTTATTGTTGATTGTTTATTCAACTATTATACTTACTGAGCAATTGAATGCTCACCATTGCTTTAAATAAAAATATTTTCAGCAAAGTTAGAACGAACCAAGGAATCCGGTGAAGATTAAGGAAGAGAATCAAGTATTTGTTTAGTCGTTTACTTGTAAATTTTATATACATCTGTTGTGGCGGATTAAAGTTACAAATGTAAGAGATAAATGATGTATTAACCATTGTTTGTATGTATTGAAGATGTAAAGGTCTTAGAACTTGGGATTAGAAGGTGACATATTATAATATATTGAAGTTACATTTATGTCTTAAGCTTATATGAGTGTATGGGTTGAATGTTTAGCACCGTGTCGCACCAGACCACGGTTTGAAGGTATACCCGGAGTTCGAGGGCGTTACATTAATTAAGTTTATTAAAATCTTACTCCCTTCGTCTCCAAAAGGCTGATTAAAAGTATAATTTTTTTGTCCCAAAAAAAAAGATAAAGTATATAAAATGAAAGTTAAATATATCATTTAGTGAGGTTTTTTAATATAAAAAAAATAAAAGTACTTATCACTTTATATAATATTGTGGGGTCACTAAAAATAAATTTGAAATTTGTTTCCTTTTTTTTCTACTTTTTTTTAATATATATACAAATTATACTTTACTCAATTTTTTTGGAACAGAGAGAGTATAAATTAAAACCGAGGGAATATTTTTAACACTTTATGAAAATTTAATTTTGAATCGTTTTGTAAATTTTTCTCTTTCCTCTCATTTTACTCTATTTGCAAAAATTTTATTATAAATTGTTCTATCAATTCTTTCTCCCCTATTTATTCTAAATTATTCCATCAAATCTTTTCAAGTATGACTTAAAATTGTCCCGTCAATTCTTTTACAGTAAGGACTTAAAAAGCTTGAATTGTCCCGCTAATTCTTTTCAGGTAAGGACTTGAAAGCATTGAATTCTTATCCCACCATTTTCTCTCTCTTCTCTTTTTCTATTTTCTTTTTAGATTATTATTTGAATAAATACGTAGGCACTTCGAAAAATATTAAACCATACATTTCTAAAATTAAAGATATATTTTAATTTTTTAAAATAAATTTATAAAATTTTAAAATTTAAATTGATATAAAATTATTTAATGCCTTGTTAACCAACTGTGAGTGTATTTGTCATTTTGGTAATATAAGAATTTTTCGCATGCCATCACATAATTTGAATAATTAAATGACTTAGGGAACATTGTTTGATCTTTGAAATTTCTATGCTTTCTAAGATCATATCCCCAATCTTTAGCACTAAGGATTTCTAGGATTTGAACTGTAGAGAAAGCTAGATTATATTTATCTCGACTTTTATGAGAAATTCTAACGGATCCAGTTTCTTCAATAACTATCTCAAAAAATTCTCTTATTTTAGGAAGATAAGTAAAACGATCATGAAAGTAGATTATATAAATCTCTGCTATTGCTTCAACGGATCTTACCGAGTCAATTTTCACAATTAGAGTTACTTCTTTTGAGAAAGTTTAAATGTAATAAGTCTTAATTTTAGCCTCAATTTTTATTTCAATCTTTTTTCCTTTACCAGAATTTTTCATAGGGCTTTTGACTAGTCTTCCATAAGCTTCATTCCTTTCAAGGGTTGGTTTAGCTGCTCTTTTGGGAACCTTGGAAATCATAAAAAAAGAAGGAACATCTTGTAAGAATTCCCTGGTTAAGTAATCGGGACGAGAATTTGATTATCCTTTAATGTATTCAATATTAAAATAAAAAATTAAAAGTAAAGCCTGCCATGGAGCAAAATTTTATTTAGAAGCAATATTTTTAACATCCTTTTTTAAAACTTCTTTAGCCGAGTTGCAATCAATTCTTAAAGTAAATATCTGGTTTAAGATACTTGAAAGTAGTATGCACACAAGCCAATCATATTTGATATGATGTAGCATATACTTTGTAATCTTATTCAGTTGTCAAAGGCATTTTACATTATCTACATGGTGTTGTTATATTAAATGTGATAAACCCATAGTTTTAAGCAATGCTTTTAGAATCATGATGGGGATCATGCTAATGAGATCTAAATTCTAGATAGCTCACAAACTAAAATCGTTCCTAATCGTTGAATTACTAAAAAGAGGATTAGTGAATCCGGATAGATTAGTACATACGTTGCTTGCTCTTATGAAGAGGATGATTGATCTCATAATCATTTGTGTGGAGACACTAAAGCAAGTATGTAGGTGCTTATTAGAGAATAAGTTCACTGAACGTGGCTCGCTAAGGAATACCTAATGGAGTTTTACTCGCCTGTCAATAGGAATTCCTCTAGTGATAGTAGTACAAGTGATCCTTGGACTTGAGATCATCATAGTATCTTGTGTATGATGAGTTATACTTTGACATGTCCCTTAAGACCTTTAGGGTATATCAAAGGGTATGATTGGGTATAATAAGTTATACATGGAGATAGGTGAATGATTAACAAAGAATCTACCACTTCTAGTAAAAGGAGAGAATGTCCTATGTGACTCGATAAATGACGACTCAGAAGTCTTTAGCCAAAGCAGAATGAAATTAGAAATGAGTTTCTAATTTGCATTATCAGAGTTGTGCATTTGAGAGTCGAAATACATATAATTAAATAAAATAAGACTTGACAGTAATTCCATGTCTTATATTTAATTGGGACATTGTATGGTAGAAGGATTGAATTGTACGGTAACTATTTACTGAAAGGTTCTTTTGTGATTAATGTTGAAATCTATATTATCTGGAAAGTCGTTGATCGCTAGGGGGGCTTACCCTTATTGTAGAATAAATATTATTTATTTAAATACATTAAATAGTTTAATTTATTTATTTAAATAAGATTAGAATTGTTCTAATTTATTTATTCACAATCGGTTTAATATGGAGAACCTAAAGGGTCACACTGCAAAAGAAAAATATTTGTTTAAGAAGTAAATGGCCTAATTGTAATAATAAGTTAAGTGTATTTAATTTAATCTATGGAGATAGAATAAATTAAGCTTAATATTTATTATTTAATATTTTGGAAATATTAAATATAAATTAATAAGAGGAGTCTTATTATTATTATTATTATTATTATTTAGTTCCTAAAAGGGTTTGGGAATTAATTAATAAAAGTACTCTCATAAATTTCTAATTGGATTAGGAGTTTAATTAAAATAAAACCCTAATCCTAAATAGTTTAGGAGGGTTCCCTATATCTATAAATAAGAGGAGTCTTATCATGATTTAGGGTTAGACAGTTACACACTCTTCCATATGAATTGGAGAGAGAGAGTACTTGCAATTTCTATAGAGATAAAAACTAGGGTTTTGTCAACACCCATCTTCTTGAATAACTATTCTTCCTTGGTGGATCACCTCTAGAGGCCAAACACTTGGGTGGCTAACGTTGATCAAAGGAACGAATCTCATCGGTGGAATTCGAGAAGAACGCGAAGGATTTGGAGGTGAACTCGTACCTGTGGAAGCATGGTTCTACAAGGGTATGATTCTCATACTTTATCTCTTTTGTTTAATTGATAATTGAACACAAGGAAAGATCATGGTGATGGTTTGTATGAAAATTTTAAAATCCGTTTTATCGCGCTTCCGCACTATTTATATAATTGGATTGCATGTTCGGGCTATATACAAATCTAACAGTGGTATCGGAGCCTAACCTTGTACTAATTATCGATTATTATGATTCCATGTATGTATGGATATGCGATTGGATCGATTTTCTTGGCAACGGAAAAAAACATTTCGAAGTCTGCTACGCGGCCGCGCCGCTTCTAGTTCATTCTGGAGCGCGGCCGCGCCCAATCTCAGAAATCGTTTTTGGGGGTGCAGCGCGGCCGCGCTGCTCCTAGTTCATTTTGGAGCTCGGCCGCGCAGGTCTGCAGAATTTAAAAAATTTTATTTTTGATTTTATTTATTTTCAATTAAGATAAAAGGTTTATTTTGAATTGGAATATAATTAAAATTAAAAGTTTTATTTTAACTTGGAATGAGATTCCACGTTAACTAGAATAAATGAGTTTATTCTATTTTGGAATAGGATTCCATGTTACCTAGAATAAAGGAGTTTATTCACATATGGAATAAGATTCCATGTTTCCTTAAAAAATAAAGATATTTATTTTGATAAGGAATATGATTCAACATATTTTATTTTTCAACAATTTTAAGTTAAAATAAAAGAGTTTGTTTTGAACTTGAAATTGGATTCCATGTTAATTGAAATAAAAGAGTTTATTTTGATTTGGAATTTGATTAAAAATAAAGGAGTTTATTTTTATTCAAAATTGGATAAAATAAAATAAATAAGTTTATTATAATTTAAATTTTGATTAAAATAAAGGAGTTTATTTTTGTTTCAAAATTGGATTTCTAGCAAACTTTTAATTGCTCATTAAATGATATCAATGCATATATGGAATGGTTTTATTATTCATGAGATGAATGCTATTTATTGATACATATGGAGATATGTATGATAATAAATAGGGATTGATTATGGACTACTGACCAATGTGTGATTGGATTTATTTTAGTGGATGCTTGAATGAATGGGTTTTTATAAATGGGGTCTGCGTACCTCGTCTTCTCTAGTTTTTCTTGATGTAAATTCTATCTTCCTCATATGTACCTCCCCTTGACTGCTGATCAAGGTTTCTATTTATTGTAAATAGTTTATGTAATAGGTTTAGTTAGAATTACTTGAAGAATTGGAGACAAAGGAGCAAGGAGCGCTTGAAGACCCGTTTGTAATGGAGCCCGGGTTTAAATGTAATAGTTATATTTAAATTTTGTTCTTGCACCCTAGGTTTGACCTTTTGGTTCACTTGGTAGCTCTAGTGAACCAAACTAGAATAAAAGTTCATAATCAATCCGGGTAGAATATAGTATTCTATATGTGCATGCTTACTATGTATATATTATATATTATACAACATGCTTCGCATGTTAAATAATTTGACGCGTATTATATATATATATATATATATATATATATATATATATGTGCATGCGTGCTAAACAAGATGAGACAAATAATAACAAAAAACCCCTCAAAGAAATCATATTAAGTCCTAAGCGTTCAAAGATATTCGGAATATCGAACGTCGCCTTCTAGCATGGTAAAGCAATAGAGTATTAAATATTTAATATGAGTTTATTGTGCACACACAAGGCGAGTATTAAATATTTAAGATGTTGTTTTATCATATTTGATGCTTATTAAGGAATTGAACATTACTGCTTTATTGTGCACACACAAGGGCGGTCTTTTTCTCTTCACATATATGGAAGTGCTAGGTTGGACTTAACTTAGATTATTTTAGTTCGGATGTGCACACACTTGACCATTATAATCTAAGAGGCAAAATACAAGGAGTTACATAGTGATTTAATTGACAATAGTTGTCTACCTATTTATTTGTATATAGTTTGTTGTGCACACACAAGGCTATATACATTTGAAATGGGATCCTTATTCTCACTAGCAAATCTTTAATTAGATTTGCCGTACTATATAATGAGGGTAATATAGTTTGATGAAAAAGTGAGAGATACTAATTTAAAATAAAGACCTAATTTATTTTGGTAATTAATTAAGAAATGAATGTATGCTAAAATATTGTTAAATTACAAATTCATTTACAGAATTTTACAATGTCTAATTTACTATCACTGCGGAGCATATTAGATGCTAATTAACCGGACCAAATTAAAAGAACTGGTTAAAGAATTTGAGAATAGTTCTCAAGGCTGAAAGGCTATCTTATGTCCTTAATATGCCTATCCCTGCAATGGTTGCAGATAATGCCTCTGAGGAAGAGATTGCTACTTTTAGAAAGTAGCAAGATGATGCACAGTTGGCTCAATGCATCATGCTCGCATCCATAAGTAACGAGCTTCAGCGTCAGCATGAAACTATGAATGCTCCTACTGTACTCCGGCACCTTCAAGGAGTTGAATGGTGAGGAAAGTAGGACTATTAGATATCAGATATCTAAGGAGCTTTTCCAATCTAGAATGACCGATGGCACTACAGTACAGACATATATCCTAAAATGATCAATTTGATTGAATAATTGGGACAACTGGGTTTTAATGGATGGAAAGTTGATCCAAGATTTGATCTTGTAATCACTTCCGGACTTTTTCTCACAAATTGTTGTAAATTTTCACGTGAACAAGTTATATATATCAGCCTGCCTAAGTTGCTTAAACACGTTGAAAACTGTAAAGAGTCACTTTCCAACCAAGAAAGACCAAGTCTTACTGGTAGATGATTCTTCCAGGAAGCAGAAGAGGGCCAAAGGATCTTCTTAAAAGAAGAACAATTCAAAGAAGGTAAATGGAAAGGCAAAAACAAAGGACAATAAGAACAAGACTGATGCAGATAGCAAAGGAGTTTGCTTCCACTACAATAAGCCTTGATACTAGAAAGGAAACTGTAAGGAGAATCTTATAGAGGCTAACCAGAAAAAGCTTAGTGAATCTTCGGTTATAGATATAAGTTTGTTCATAATTAAAAATAAATCTTTCTGTAAGTCAAGGTTCTACTTGGGTATTAGATACCGGCTGTAGTTCTCACGTATGCAATCCAATGCAGAGACTAAGCAGAAGTAGAAAGTTAAACAAAGAGTAAGTAATCTTATGTGTGGAATGGAGCAAAGGTTGCTGCATTAACCATAGAAACTTATAGTTTAGCATTGCCTACAGGCAAGTCTATTAAGTTAATAAGTTGTTATTATGTTCCGGTTCTCATTAGAAACATTAGAACTTTCGTTGTTGGACAAGGAATGTTCTGGTATTATATTTAAGAACAATTGTTGTTCTATTTATAATGATAATGTTTTGTTTGAAATTGGAAGAATACTTGATAGACTTTGTATTAATGACCATGGTAACCTTGAAGGAAATTTCTAGGAAATTTCCTAATAATGAAGGAAAGACTATTTTGTACTTAGAGAAAATTATTAAAGACTATTATGTCCTAAGAGGAAATTGCAAGGAAGTTTTCTAGTAATGGGGGAATGACAATTTTATCCTTGAAAAAAATTACTTATGACCATTGTGTCCTAGGAGAAAATTTCTAGGAAATTTCCTTGAGATGTTTTAAAGACCATTATGCCCTTCCCTAGCAATGGTTAATGACCATTTTGCCCTTGATGTTGGCTAAATGATTAAGCTTAATTAGGCAAATTTTCAACACTTCATCTTCCATTCCTCACACTCCCTCCCGTAGCAAATTAAGAGAGAGGAAGAAAAGAGAGAACAAGAAGAAGAAGAAGAAGAAGAAGAAGAAGAAGAAGAAAGAAGAAGAAAGAAAGAAAATCATAATTAAGGTAATTCCTAAAACTTAATCCATGGAAACTTTTGGATTACTCTCTTTTATTTGAGAATATGAAAATACTCACCATGTTAAGGTGTTTTGTATATATCTCAAATGGTGTGTAACCATGGAACATGATAGAGGAAGCAAAGCTATGAAACAAAGAAAAGGAAGAAAACTAGCTAAAGGTATATATCTAAACCCTTATAAAAATACTTTGATTTTTGTATGGATGTTAAGTTTTATGAAGTAAGATCATGACTAAACTTACAAATATTATTTTAGCCATGGATTAGCAAGAATCCAACAAAAGAATTCAAGGAAAGAAGAACAAAAACAGTTTTTTAAGCTCAAAAGTCCTAAATTTCAGTCCACTTTGGACTTTTACCATTTGAAATCTATAACTTCTTTTTGTGATCCGTCAAAGAGTGGTGTTAGATCTATGAGTTATCTGATGAACCCAAGTGGAATTAATGAAAAAGATTAAACGGATCAACCGTGGTGTAATGTTTGGCAAAACACTTCCTGCCGACAAAAATCTGGAAAAATAAATAAGTCTCCTGGCCAGTTTCTTTCGTGGGCTGTTTCGGCCACTTTTGTTACTCTAAAAATTCTACTCTTTTGTGATATGTTAGTATATCAAGTTAACTAGATGCTGTCCAAAGATAAAAAAAATTTTGATGTCCTGAGAGAGAGTTATGGCTTTTATAAGAAAATGCAATTTTTAAAGTAAATTGCTATAACGCAGCGAATACAACCCAGAAAATTATGAAACTTTAACTGGGATCAGTATATCATAACCTGAGTCTATCATATATGTTTCATAATTTTTGAACAAACGGATAATTTATGATAAATGTAGCCATTTTGTATTGTTTTAGCCTATTTAAAAATAGGAAACGAAATTAAAAAATTGTAGGAAAATTATTTTGTAACTAAAATACCATATACTGATAATCCCCAGAAGATATAAAAATAATACGTTATTTTGGTATTTTTCATATCTTTAATTAAGTTAAGAATAAATGAGTAAATTAAGTAATATTAAGTTGTAAAAGTTGTTAATGTGATTTTATTGATTAATGACCCTTAATATGATATGATTAGATTATGTAAGGGTATTTTGGTCATTTTTAAATAAAATGTTATGTTTATGGTGTACTATGTTTGTTAAATAAATTAAATAGAAAGAGATAAACAATTAAATCAAATTAATTATTTATAAATGATTAAAATATTATTAAATAAATAATAATATTAGTAAGTAATTAAAATGTTATTAAATTATTAATAATATTATTAAGTGACTAAAATATTATTAAAGGATTAATAATATTTGTAAATGATCAAGACATTAATAAATATTAGAAAGTGAATTAAAATATTATTAAATGATTAATAATATTAGATGAGATTTGATTATGTGGCTAAATGTTAGATAATTTAGTAATAGTATTATGAGGCATGCTATGTTATGCTAATTGAGAGATCAATCTTATTAATGATAGGTCTTTCATAAGAGATTAAATTAGATTGCGTAGCAGTAATCGACGGACGAGGCAAGTTCTTAATCCTAAACTTCTTACGTTATTGCAAGTTTCCTAACTCAAACTTGAGTTAATATTTTCAAGCATGTTAGTGGTTTAATTATTGTCAATTATTCCACCTCAATGAAATTTATTGTTAATCGCACTTAGTGCAAGTTGCATATGTTCACCTGGTATGAAAGGCTGATCACCTTGATTACCAAATTTGTTCATGGTCATTGTTGGCCACTCAGTGTTATTGATTCAGTTATTCATTTATTGAAATTTGATTATCGTTCTTTCACAATTGTTATATATTGTTGAAAATTCGAAAGCTTATTCTTTTTCAATCATGATATATCTTTCTTGAATTTAAACTTGTTGAGCAAAGTAGTTGCTCACTCTTGCTATATCATGATAATATTTCAGTTAAGCCCAAGTGCTTTAGGAAGGACAAAGCCAAGATGAAACGTCCTACAGAAACTTAATATGTGTTAACTGTTATGATATCTTATGAAAATGATTATGTAAACCTTGTAAGTTATTAAAGGAATGTATCAAGATAAATGTTGTAGACATTGGGAAATGTTGTAGAATACTCTGAAATAAACAATGTATATTTATATTTTCCGCATTAGTTATAGAACAGGTATGAAGATGTGTATCGTGACGTACCAGTTCCGAGGTTCAAGGGACCCAGATTTGGGGGCGTTACATCTATTGATATTACTTTGTGCAATGATTTTTCTGAAAGCATGAGCAAGGAATTTGAAATGAGCATGATGGGAGAATTAAACTTCTTCCTAAGATTTCAAATCAAACAAGGTGAAAAAGATTCTGACTATACAAGTCATCATCATTAAAGTACAAATGACCCATGTCAGTTTTCTCATAATTATTTATGCATTTGAATATATATGTTATTAATTAATTAGAACATAGTAGTAACATTTAATATTTAATTGTGTACAATTTTATTACATAAATATATATATATATATATATTTAAAAATATATATGTATATTTATAAATATTTTTTTTTAAAAATATTTTAATATTTATAAGTTTTTTTTTCTGCTAATATTTAATATTTAAATATATTTAATATTAAATAGACTCAATCTGAACTTTTTATTTGAGTATGTATAAATTTAACGGTAAATAGCCCCCATCTTTGTATACTAATTTGGACCAATCATGAGCAACCACACGGATTCAAATCATGCAAGCTTCTTACCGTTCGATCTAAAGTCAAAAAGTTGTTGATTATTTTCAAGATTTGTTTCAAGTCATTGGATCACTCAGGACACTATTTTTCAGATACTAATCACTTTTCTGCAGGTTTTGAAAAGTAAATTACAGTATTCTTTCCCTCATTACTTTTTTATGATCACAAAGGGGAGAAGAAAAATATTAATGGGACAACGAAAATATTTTATTTTGCCATGTTCTGCTATATATTGCAATATAGGCTATATATGCTGCTATGTGATTATTTTTCAAAAATAATTTTTTTTAAGGTGTATGCATAAACTGATGGGGAGCTTCTATAGAAAATATTTTTAGTTGATTGTCATTATCAAAAAGGGGAGATTGTTGAGTCTCCAACTTTTAGGAATTGTTTGATGATAACAATAATTAATAAATAGGTTAATTAAAAGGGTATAATCTTCTCCATAGGATTTATATTATAATTGTTTTTAATTATCTTATTTACTTTGACCAAAAATATTTTCTAATTCTATTGAATTAATATTTTCTTGACTTTGATAATTTAATATCAGTGTTAAAGAGATTTATTCTCATAGTAACATTTCCTAAGGTAAGGAGAATTCCTATTATTCCTAAAATGATTTTTCTTCACCAAAGGTTTTCAAAATAATATATGATATATATTAAAGTTATTTTATTAGAGCCAAAAAGAAGAAAATTTTACTTTATCCGAAAATGGGATGAAATTGGGAATTAGAAGCTTGAATATTTAATGCTTGCATGTGCTTGAAAGTATTATGGAATGTAAGAGACTAAAAGTCTCTTACTTATCCGTAGCATGCATGAAAGCTTGGGAATGAGATTGTTATATATGTGGGGCCCATGAGCTTAAGTGAAGAAATGAATTTGCAAGACTCAAAGTCTTGTTTGTTTGACCGTGGCTTATGCTTGAAATTTTGAGAGTGATTTGAATGCATGTGCTGGAATAGTAAAGGAAGAAATGTAAGAGACTAAAAGTCTCTCACTTGTCCGAATTGATATATGTACTGGAGCATTAGAATCATTTATTGCTAGTTTGACAAATTGAATTCAACATATGTTGAGATTTTCTTTGCCATGTACTGGAAGCTTTGAAAGATTTGAAAACATGTGCTATAAGAAATGTTAGTAACCTTTTTCCATGGGTTGGATTTTTTAAAAAGGTGTCAGCTCATTTCCTTGGCAATCCGCGTGAAGCATAGTGCAATCTTTGCCTCTCGCTTTTAAACAAACTCATACGAGCTCTTGATTTATCAAATGAATTCCTAAATTACAGGTTTACCCTTTGCTCAAAAATCCTATAAATAGGAAGTTTTTTCTTTCATTCTAAACTTGCCAATTTTCAAGAAAAGAAAAGTTTACTCTTTCCTTGCCTACATACTCTCTCTAAAGAAGCTTTCTCTCTATTCTACTCAAAGTTTTGATCTTTTGAAGAACTGGTCAAAGTATTTGAGATAAGTTATTGAATTAGTTTTTGAATTATCTCATACTTGTTTATATTTATAAATATACAAATATGAATTGTTATACATATATATATATATATATGTCACCTATTTATATCACATAAAAGTCAGTACTTAAATACCGAGACTATAGCGGAGATATTCGCCTTAAGTGACGAAATCAGCCAAACAAGGACTCAAAATCTTAAGTAGCTTTTATTGATATAGTGTACTTATATAAATATCATAAAGTAGATCAGTACTTATACAACGAGACTATAACGGAGATATTCCTCTTAACTTAGAGAATCAGTCGAACGAGGGCTCAAAGTCCTAAGTGGTCTATCGAAAATATTTATATAAATATTAGTTGTGAAATTATAAATTTAGTCAGTACTTAGACACTGAGACTATAGCCGAGATATTCCTCTTAAGTGAGGGAATCAGCCGAATGAGGACTCAAAGTTCTAAGTGGCCTTATTTAACGTATTCACATCATAGATTAAATATATTATTATATATATTTTTGAGTTAAACAAATTTATTTGTTATATCAAGTATTATTTAATTGATTCATTTATTATACTTGATATCTGTCATCACAAATATTTGAACATAAATTTATTTATTCATAAATACGTTTTTTATAATATAAAAGTTATTTAAACTTTTATATCACAAATCTCATTGAATATATCTGCTTATAAAGAAGCATGTCATTCACTATAAAAGTTATTTAAACTTTTATATCTGAAATTAATTCTATATCAGTTTAACATAGAAGCACATTCTTTATTTATAAAAGAAAAACAAACCTTTATAAGTCTGCATAAAAATTATATATTTGCTTATACAGAAGCATATTTGATTCAAGCTTAAATTTATATATCAGCTTACTCAGAAGCATTTTCACACAAATATAAAAGTTATATAAACTTTTATAACTGTGCATAAATTCACATATTTGCTTATTCAGCAGCACTTTTTATTACTGGGCATAAATTAATATCTGCTTATATAGAAGCATATTTTCACAAATATAAAAGTCTTTGAACTTTTGTAAATATCTGATCTTTAACTGTTATCTGCTTATTCGAGAAGCATTAAATATAAAAGTTATTTAAACTTTTATATACCCGTATTGAATTATATCTGCTTATTTTAGAAGCATATTTCTCTCAAAACTTTTATAAAGAGGAAAATGGTAGAGTTAGTTTATTTTATGTACCTGTGAGAAAGACAAGCAATTCTTTGACTAAGACTAGAGTCTTAGAGAGGTCAACTGGGAGTTGAGTCTCTAGTGTACTTGTGAGGTGAGGAAGAGGCTGTCATTTCAAGATCAGATCATAAAGTAGAACTAAACTCAAGGAAATGTGCAACTAAGCTTGAAGAGGGAGCTGAGAGTTTGTTGTCCAAGATAGTTAGTTGTGTATAGTTGGAAGTTTGTCTTTAAAACTTTGTAAAGGCTTTTCTGCCTGTTGATGGAGTATTTATTACTGGGAGTAATAGGATCTCAAGTCCTGGAGAGAAGCTTGAGACTAGACGTAGTAACATACTTGGGATGTATGTTGTGAACCAGACAAATCTCTATACATTGTGTGATTGATTTTTTACTGTATTGCATATTAATTTCTAACACTGCAAAATAATTAACTAAAAATTTCAAGAAGGCCTAAGATAAATTTTTAATCAGTAACAATCTATTCAACCCCTTTTCTAGATTATTATTGGACTTTCAGATTTCAACCAAAGATGTTTGACAATTGTCTTGGATTCTTTAATTTGCAATGGTCCTTATTGTCAGTCATGTGTCAGTCTTGACATGCTATGTAACAATCCGGAATTTTATAATAGTCGAATGAATATTTTAATTGATTTTTTTTATAATTGATGAAATTGTTGTGCATTAATTTAATTAGATGTGGTATAATTAAATTAATGTTTTGATTTGAAGATTTAATTTAATAAGATGATTAAATTAATTAATTATTAATGTATTGTTAGTAATTACAATGTTTTATAAATTCTAATTTAATTTAATAATTAAATTAGAGATTTATTAATTTATTGAATGGAATTATAATTATTATAGTTAATGTTATTATGAAAATTAATTGAATTAATATTATTGTTTAATTAAGGGTGTGACAATTATTTAACTATATAATATGTAGTTTATTAAAATAAATTTGTTTGGAGGAGTTTGTTTTGCCAAACATGGCCTTATGGCCTTTGGGATTTTAAGCTGAAAAACCCTTTGTTCTCCTAACTGATAATCACGTAAGAATTAGTTTTAAGTTACGCGTGTAATATACATCAGCTCTCTCTATTTCATGTATATTTGTCCTTGGCTTGGTTATTTTGAAAAAAATAAAACCAGAGAAGTGAGAAAGGGAGAGAAGTCGAGAGAAAAGTTGAGAGTTTGTGAGAATTGAGAGTGAAATTTTGGAATTGGAGTCAAAGAGAAGAGGAATTGAAGCTTGATAATCATCAAACTAATTTTCTTAATCGTCTACCAAGGTATAATCTTGTTTAATTTTCTGTTTTCAAAACTTTGCTATGTTCTTAAGTTTCTTTGGAGTTTGAAGTTTGATGATGGAATTGTCAAGGAAGTTGTTGTATATGTGCTATATGATGTATGTATATGGTTTTCAGAAACTAGAATTCATGGAATATGTTTTAAAATGGAGGATTTCCTGTGTTCTTGAGTTTTGGGTATGTATGTATGAAATATATGCTTTTCTGAGTCAAATGTAAGGTTTAATATTTGTAGGAATCTGTAAATTGATGGTGATTTATGATTCAATGTTCAAATACAAAGAGATTGCATGTTTAACCATCTGATTTCATCAAGTAATGGGTTTGTAGTGGTTGATTTTATAAAAGATGTCAAACATGAGTTTTTTTAGCAAAAACATGGTTTAGTCCTTTGGGTTTTGTTGTTTCGATGGTTTTAGGTTGTTAGAATTGACATATGGATGATTGGCAATGTTTCTGTGGGTTTTATGTTGATTGGGTATGAGTAATTCGATGTTTGAAGTTAGTTTTGTGGGTTTCGGTCAGTGCAGCAGCAGGCTGTTTCTTCTTTGTCTGGGTTGCGGTGCAGCTACGCTGGCAACAATGGCAGAAACGGCGCAGCTGCGCTGCTGGTCTTTCCAGGATGAGCACCTGCGCAGCTGCGCCGGTGTCCAGTCTTGGGAAGGCGCAGCTGCGCCGATCCCTGAGTTGAAACAGTTTGTTTTGTTTTCAGTTTCAGATCATGTTAAGTTGTTTTAACCTAGTCTAATGATTATGATAACATATGAAGCAGGTGATAATGTTGCGAAACAGATTGTAAACAAGTAGTTGATAATTTTAAGTTGTGAAGTTAGTTGATTGTGAAAACACTAATTATGAAATATTGAGATGATGGTTCAATGTGTTGTGGTTTAATAGGACTTATGATTACAGGTTTGTAAAGGGTGATAATAGTCAGATTATGACTGAGATATTAAGATGAACTTGAATGGTAGCTAAGTCTAAAGGGTAAATGATATGTAGCTAATTATTGTTGTGGTTTCAATGGTATGTATAGGGGAGATTTTGACGAACGTGAGTTGTAGTTATTTAAACTATGCACGAGGCAAGTTTCTTACTCTTAACCCTTTTACATTAAAAACATTACTAATCTTAAATTTATTTAACGCAAGTTCTTATTGATGTTCATCTTTACAATTTGTGATTGTACTTTCCGTTGACTTCATATAAAGGCAGACATTCCTTATACATCATTACCTGAAGCTTGATTAATTAGAACCATTGTTGTAATACTTTGAATATACAATAGTTGTACGTTGTATATCGACACTGATATTCTACATTCGTAATTCTTAATGTAAACACTTGTTCAATTTGAATCTATTGTAAACCAAACCAGACTTACTTTGGTGCGGTGATGATTATCAAAGCTGAGATGAACAACCCTAAGTTAGGGGAACAAATACGCAGTAGCGCTGAATGGTTATGCACAATACATTGTACAACGGGCTGATCACCCTGAGTACGAGATGATTAGTCCTGTTATAATTTATTAAACTGTTAAAGGTTACAGTAAACTTACCTGTTAACCTAGGACAAGGTTCATGGTCTTGTGACCCTCAGTATATCTAGATGTGCTATCTTTGTTCTGTCGAGCTTCCAAATGTATCCATTATTGTACCGCAGGAAAGCTTTGTCATTCAGATAAATTATTATTGAAAATGCTTATTGTTATCTTGGTGGGCACTTGTTTTGCTCACCCTTGCATTCTAAACCTTTGCAGCTAAAGCTGAGAGGACAGATGAGCCGTCTACTAGTAAGGGGAAAGAAAAGATGAACAAATGATGATGACGTGTTATTAGATAAAGACTTGTCTACTTTTATTTATATGGTTGTGTAAACAAGACTTATTAGTCATTTATATTTCCGCATATTCAAGATGTAATAAAGGTTTAGCAAACCTGGGACATATTTTGAGTAGTTATGTGACCCTTTAATGGGAGATGTTTTTTTTATTATTCAGTTTATTTTTCTTAAATTCTTTTGTTTATGGGTAGATAGTTATTATGTTGGATAGTGAGCACCGAATCTGAGAGGTTTGAGGTAACCCGGATTTGGGGGTGTCACAGGTTGGTATCAGAGCCGTAGGTTTAAGCACCTTAGGTGGGGGAAAAAACCTTAGGAGTTAGCCTTTTAGAAAATCGCAAAGATAGTGGTGATAAACTCTTATCGAGTATTAGGGAATGAATGAAGGAAATTCATTGAAGATAATAAAACATTCTATGTGCTTATGTGCTTAATAACCAATGTGCTCGCGAGTAGTATCGATTAAGTAATTAAAATATTTTGATGTCAGGATGTCAGAGGTTGGACAAACTAGTCAGTTTCGAGTGGAGGAGATTCCAGTGCTGAGGGAGGATATCCCAGTGCCTGGAGACGAGGAGGCCAGAAATGTTCATGTTGTCAGCGAACGGTTGGTAACTGTGGAAGCACCTGGGCAGAGGCTGGATACTGTTCAGGAGGAGGAGGAAGAGGATCCCGAGGAGCTGATGTACGAACAGATATACGATGAAAATGTAGAACTTCGGGAACAACTCAGAGTTTTGGAGGAAGTGTCAGAGGCACGACAAGTTACTATCGAGGAAAAGGACGGAGAGATCTACGATTTAGAAGTACGGTTGGGTGATGTAGACTGGAAATTGGTTCACTCAGAGGGTCAGCAGGAACAGTTGTTAGATGAAAATGAAAAGGTGAAGTCAGAGAATGAGATAGCGAAGACTGAAAATGGTGAACTAAAAACTGAGAATGATGAATTAAAGTCTGAGATCGGCCAATTGAAGATTGCGATGGAAGAGTTAAAAGAAGCTTTGAAGGAGGAAACTGCTATGCGTAATAGGGTTGAAGACGCTCACATTAGGTTTCACAATGGTTGGATCGTGCTGAAGGAGAGATTCGCGCGAAGAAATTCAAGATCGATGACATGGAGTATATTTACCACACGACGATGGATAGGGCTCAAGACCGGGTTTGTCATTACCCAACTCAGTTAGAGGATCATCCGAGGTTTGTGGATCGCCGAACTATGGTTCGCATCATGGAGCAAGAACGTGGGGAGGCTGTGCGTCGAGGATTGTCTTCCTAAGTTGTTACAGTAATAATATTATAACACGTGTTTTAAATGTAAATCCCAGCTTATGTAAATAATGGGATAAGACGTTGATGATGAAATTCCGAAGTTGTCTTCTTAGATGATGATGTAAATAGTAAAATGCTATCTTTTGAGTTTGAGAATAAATAAATAAAGAAGTTTTTGAAATTGTTACGTGTTAAGTTTCTACTTTTGAATATTTAAGTTAAGTTTTTAATTAAGTTATAAGTACTTAAGAAATTTAGCAATTGTCTAAAATCATTGTTTTAATCAGAATTATGCCGCCAAGAAGAGCTGGACGACCCCCCGTCAACAACCACCCCCTGAGGGGTCTACTAACAACAATAACGATAATCCACCCGATGCTAACCCAGTTCAGCAGCTAGTGAACCTTTTGACTGGAGCTTTTGCGAATCAACCGCAAGCTCAAGCTACGACCTTTAAGGACTTCAAGGCCGTTGGTCCCCCTGAGTTTAAAGGAATGATGAATCCGATAGAAGCCCAAACCTGGGTAATGGAAATGGAAAAAGTTTTTGATGTCGCTAGGGTTGGGAATGACCAGAAGACTGCCTTTGCGACTTTCATGCTAAAGTCGGAAGCCAGTTACTGGTGGCAAGCCAACAAGACAAGAGCAGGAGAAGGTATCATACCGTGGGATCGGTTTAAGGAAATGTTCTTTGAAATGTATTTTCTGGCTAGTTCACAGAACCAGATGGAGGTTCAGTTTCTCGAGCTTAAGCAAGGACCAATGTCAGTGCCAGAATACGCGGCGAGATTCAATGAATTGGCGAGGTTTGCGCCATACCAAGTTAATACGGATGAAAGAAAGGCTAGACGATTTGAGCAAGGGTTGAAGCCTTGGTTTTATAGTAAGGTTTCTATGTTTCAACTCAACACATTTTCGGCAGTGTTGGAGAAAGCAATAATAGCTGGGGGGGAGTGATACGCTGAACAAAGACAATCAGGAGCAGAAAAAGAAGAGGAATGAGACTGAGAATAAGCTGGGTGGTAGCAGCGGAGGAGGAAACCAGAAGCGGAAATGGAACGAAGGTGGTTCTATTGGAAGTCAGCAGAGTAACCAGAAGAAGAAAACCGAGGCTTGTGCAACTTGCGGAAAGAATCACGCAGGCGTGTGTTTGAAAGGAAAGAGAGTTTGTTACAACTGTGGACAAGAGGGCCACATTGCTCCGAACTGCACTGCCCCAAAGAAGGGTGCCTGTTTCACGTGCGGATCAAAAGACCATCTTGCTCGTGATTGTCCAAGAAAAGTTGCTAGTGGGGGAAATGGAGGCAAAGGAAACAACAGTGGAGGTGCATTAACTATTTCTGGGCCAACTACAACAAATCGCCCGACTGCTCGCACTTTTAATATAACGGTCCAGGATACGGTTCGATCCAAGGAGGTGGTGGCAGGTATCCTACCAGTAAATAACTTGAATGCATATGTACTTTTTGATTCGGGTGCAACCTGTTCTTTCATTTCTGGTGATTTTGCTGAGAAACTGGATATACCCCGAGAAGAGTTAGATTTTCCCTTAAGCATAGAGATTGCCAATAGGGAGGTGGTACCTGTTAGGTATGTGTATAAAAATTGCGAGATAGATATTCATGGTCATCTGATGACAGTAGATCTTATTCCGATTAAACTTGGAGAATTTGACGTTATTCTAGGGATGGATTGGTTGTATAGTTATGGGGCAATTATTGATTGCCAAAAGAAGTGTGTCAACCTTAAGACTCCATCTAAGGTGGTGTTTTATGGTAGCAAATCGTCGAGGCAAACGACTTGTCTAACGATTATGCAGGCCAGGAAGTTACTAAAGCAAGGATGTGTAGGGTATTTAGCTCATGTAGTAGATACTCGAAAAATTGGTGCAAAATTGGAAGAAATACCAGTGGTAAGGGATTTTGTGGATGTTTTTTCGGATGATTTGCCGGGATTACCTCTAGATAGAGAGATTGAATTCGTTATTGATTTAGTGCCCGGAACTGCGCCTATATCAAAAGCTCCGTATCGAATGGCTCCGATGGAGATGAAGGAGTTGATGGTGCAATTACAAGAACTACTAGACAAGAAGTACATTCAACCGAGTGTTTCGCCGTGGGGAGCGTCGGTATTGTTTGTCAAGAAGAAAGATGGTTCGATGCGCCTTTGCATAGATTATCGTGAATTGAATAAGGTTACAATCAAGAATAAATACCCGTTACCGAGAATTGACGATCTATTCGATCAATTGAAGGGTGCTACTCATTTTTCAAAGATAGACTTAAGAAGTGGTTACCATCAGCTGAAAGTGAGAAAAGAGGATGTTCCGAAGACGGCGTTCTGAACTCGTTACGGTCACTACGAGTTTCTGGTCATGTCATTTGGTCTAACGAATGCACCTGCGACATTCATGGACCTAATGAATAGGGTGTTTAAACCGTTTCTAGATAAGTTCGTGGTGGTGTTTATCAACGATATTTTGGTGTATTCTAAATCACGAGAAGACCATGTGGAGCATCTGAGACTAACTTTGGAAGTATTAAGAGAAGAGAAGCTTTATGCAAAGTTTTCAAAATGTGAGTTTTGGTTGGATCGTGTTCAATTTCTTAGACATGTAATTAATAAGGATGGGATTTCGGTTGATCCGGCTAAAGTGGAAGCTGTAATAAATTGGGAGCAACCGAGGACACCGTCTGAAGTGAGGCGTTTCTTAGGTTTGGCAGGATATTATCGACGGTTTATACAGGATTTTTCTAGAATCGCTACTCCATTGACAAATTTGACTAGGAAAGCGGTTAAGTTTGTTTGGTCGTAGAAGTGCGAGGAAAGTTTGCAAGAGTTAAAGAAGAGGTTAAGTACGACGCCTGTATTATCTTTACCAGATAGTACAGGAAATTTTGTGGTTTACAGTGACGCATCGCATAAGGGCCTTGGTTGTGTGCTTATGCAGAACGACAAGGTTATTGCGTACGCCTCACGACAACTGAAAGATTATGAGAAGGGCTACCCAACACATGACTTAAAATTGGCAGCGGTGGTGTTTGCTCTAAAGATATGGAGGCACTATCTTTACGGTGAGAAGTGCGAGATTTACACGAATCATAAGAGTCTCAAGTACATTTTTACACAGAAGGACCTTAACATGCGTCAGAGGCGATGGCTAGAGCTGATTAAAGATTACGACTGCAAAATTCTCTATCATCCAGGAAAAGTGAATGTCGTTGCTGATGCATTAAGCAGGAAGGGTCGAGAGAAACTTATGTTGTTGACTGCTCAAGAGGAACTTGTTAAACAAATGGCGAAGTTGGAGTTAGAAGTGAAATGTCGGCATGAATCAAAGGAGAAGTTGTTTCAGGTAGAGATTCGTCCGATATTGCTGGACCGAATCAAAGAAACTCAACTTCAAGATGCGGAGTGTGAGAAGATTAAGAAGGAAGTCTCTGAGGGACAAGGTGGAAAGTTCAGTAGTGATGCCGAGGGATTACTCAGATTTGAGCATCGAATTTGGGTTCCGTTGGTACAAGATGTTAAAAGAGAGATTTTAGATAAAGCTCACAATACACGTTACTCAGTTCACCCAGGGAGTACAAAAATGTATCAGGATCTTCAACAGCATTATTGGTGGTCAGGAATGAAGCGTGATGTGGCAGAATGTGTTGCCAGATATTTGACATGTCAGAAAGTGAAAGCCGAACATCAGAGACCCAGTGGTTTGTTGCAGCCATTAGAAATACCAGAGTGGAAGTGGGAACACATAACGATGGATTTTGTGGTAGGCTTGCCGACTACACAGAAAGGTTTTGATGCGATTTGGGTAATTGTAGACAGACTAACGAAATCAGCGCATTTCTTACCAATAAAGATTAGATTCAATCTAGACCAGTTGGCAAAATTATACATCAAAGAAATTATTTCGCGACATGGTGTCCTTGTGTCTATTGTGTCTGATCGAGATCCGAGGTTTACGTCAAATTTTTGGAAGCGTCTGCAAGAATGCTTAGGAACTCAGTTGAGAATGAGCACTGCGTACCATCCTCAAACTGATGGACAGAGCAAAAGAACGATTCAAACCTTAGAAGATATGTTGCGTGCCTGTGTCATGGATTTCAAGGGAAGCTGGGATGATCATTTACCGTTGGTCGAGTTTGCTTACAACAACAGTTATCATGCGAGTATTGGTATGCCGCCATACGAAGCATTGTATGGACGAAAATGTCGGAATCCACTATGTTGGAACGAGGTTGGTGAAAGGCAACTGCTAGGACCGGAATTGGTACACCAAACTGTAGAGATCGTGAAAGTTATAAAAGCGCGATTATTAGCTGCTCAAGACAGACAAAGGAAGTATGCTGATCAACATCGTCAACATCGTGAATTTGAGGTGGGAAGTTTCGTTTTTCTGAAAGTTTCACCCTGGAAAGGGAAAATTCGTTTTGGCAAGAAGGGTAAGCTTAGTCCAAGATTTATTGGTCCTTTTGAAGTACTGCGGCGTGTTGGTGAGGTGGCTTATGAAGTAGCTCTGCCTCCAGAGCTGGTTCATATACATAATGTTTTTCATGTATCTGTTTTAAGACCTTATAAGCCAGACTATAAACATGTAATAGAATATGAACCTATACAGTTTGAGAAAGACCTAACTTATGAGGAAGTCCCGATCCAGATAATAGACAGGAAGGAACAGGTTCTGAGGAATAAAGTGATATATTCTGTTAAGATAATATGGAGGAACCACAACGCTAAAGAAGCTACGTGGGAACTCAAAGCTGATATGATGAAGAATTATCCTGAGTTATTTGTTTAGTCCTAGTTCTATGATTCTGGGGACAGAATCCTTTTAAGGAGGGGAGAAAGGAGCGATCGAATTGATTGTGTTGTGATTCTGGGGACAGAATCCTTATAAGGAGGGAAGGATGTAACAATCTGGAATTTTATAATAGTTGAATGAATATTTTAATTGATTTTTTTTATAATTGATGAAATTGTTGTGCATTAATTTAATTAGATGTGGTATAATTAAATTAATGTTTTGATTTTAAGATTTAATTTAATAAGATGATTAAATTAATTAATTATTAATGTATTGTTAGTAATTACAATGTTTTATAAATTCTAATTTAATTTAATAATTAAATTAGAGATTTATTAATTTATTGAATGGAATTATAATTATTATAGTTAATGTTATTATGAAAATTAATTGAATTAATATTATTGTTTAATTAAGGGTGTGACAATTATTTAACTATATAATATGTAGTTTATTAAAATAAATTTGTTTGGAGGAGTTTGTTTTGCCAAACATGGCCTTATGGCCTTTGGGATTTTAAGCTGAAAAACCCTTTGTTCTCCTAACTAATAATCACGTAAGAATTAGTTTTAAGTTACGCGTGTAATATATATCAGCTCTCTCTATTTCATGTATATTTGTCCTTGGCTTGGTTATTTTGAAAAAAATAAAACCAGAGAAGTGAGAAAGGGAGAGAAGTCGAGAGAAAAGTTGAGAGTTTGTGAGAATTGAGAGTGAAATTTTGGAATTGGAGTCAAAGAGAAGAGGAATTGAAGCTTGATAATCATCAAACTAATTTTCTTAATCGTTTACCAAGGTATAATCTTGTTTAATTTTCTGTTTTCAAAACTTTTCTATGTTCTTAAGTTTCTTTGGAGTTTGAAGTTTGATGATGGAATTGTCAAGGAAGTTGTTGTATATGTGCTATATGATGTATGTATATGGTTTTCAGAAACTAGAATTCATGGAATATGTTTTAAAATGGAGGATTTCCTGTGTTCTTGAGTTTTGGGTATGTATGTATGAAATATATGCTTTTCTGAGTCAAATGTAAGGTTTAATATTTGTAGGAATCTGTAAATTGATGGTGATTTATGATTCAATGTTCAAATACAAAGAGATTGCATGTTTAACCATCTGATTTCATCAAGTAATGGGTTTGTAGTGGTTGATTTTATAAAAGATGTCAAAAATGTGTTTTTTTAGCAAAAGCATGGTTTAGTCCTTTGGGTTTTGTTGTTTCGATGGTTTTAGGTTGTTAGAATTGACATATGAATGCTTGGCAATGTTTCTGTGGGTTTTATGTTGATTGGGTATGAGTAATTCGATGTTTGAAGTTAGTTTTGTGGGTTTCGGTCAGTGCAGCAGCAGGCTGTTTCTTCTTTGTCTGGGTTGCGGTGCAGCTACGCTGGCAACAATGGCAGAAACGGCGCAGCTGCGCTGCTGGTCTTTCCAAGATGAGCACCTGCGCAGCTGCGCCGGTGTCCAGTCTTGGGAAGGCGCAGCTGCGCCGATCCCTGAGTTGAAACAGTTTGTTTTGTTTTCAGTTTCAGATCATGTTAAGTTGTTTTAACCTAGTCTAATGATTATGATAACATATGAAGCAGGTGATAATGTTGCGAAACAGATTGTAAACAAGTAGTTGATAATTTTAAGTTGTGAAGTTAGTTGATTGGGAAAACATTAATTATGAAATATTGAGATGATGGTTCAATGTGTTGTGGTTTAATAGAACTTATGATTACAGGTTTGTAAAGGGTGATAATAGTCAGATTATGACTGAGATATTAAGATGAACTTGAATGGTAGCTAAGTCTAAAGGGTAAATGATATGTAGCTAATTATTGTTGTGGTTTCAATGGTATGTATAGGGGAGATTTTGACGAACGTGAGTTGTAGTTACTTAAACTACGCACGAGGCAAGTTTCTTACTCTTAACCCTTTTACATTAAAAACATTACTAATCTTAAATTTATTTAACGCAAGTTCTTATTGATGTTCATCTTTACAATTTGTGATTGTACTTTCCGTTGACTTCATATAAAGGCAGACATTCCGTATACATCATTACCTGAAGCTTGATTAATTAGAACCATTGTTGTAATACTTTGAATATACAATAGTTGTACGTTGTATATCGACACTGATATTCTACATTCGTAATTCTTAATGTAAACACTTGTTCAATTTGAATCTATTGTAAACCAAACCAGACTTACTTTGGTGCAGTGATGATTATCAAAGCTGAGATGAACAACCCTAAGTTAGGGGAACAAATACGCAGTAGCGCTGTATGGTTGTGCACAATACATTGTACAACGGGCTGATCACCCTGAGTACGAGATGATTAGTCCTGTTATAATTTATTAAACTGTTAAAGGTTACAGTAAACTTACCTGTTACCCTAGGACAAGGTTCATGGTCTTGTGACCCTCAGTATATCTAGATGTGCTATCTTTGTTCTGTCGAGCTTCCAAATGTATCCATTATTGTACCACAGGAAAGCTTTGTCATTCAGATAAATTATTGTTGAAAATGCTTATTGTTATCTTGGTGGGCACTTGTTTTGCTCACCCTTGCATTCTAAACCTTTGTAGCTAAAGCTGAGAGGACAGATGAGCCGTCTACTAGCAAAGGGAAAGGAAAGATGAACAAATGATGATGACGTGTTATTAGATAAAGACTTGTCTACTTTTATTTATATGGTTGTGTAAACAAGACTTATTAGTCATTTATATTTCCGCATATTCAAGATGTAATAAAGGTTTAGCAAACCTGGGACATATTTTGAGTAGTTATGTGACCCTTTAATGGGAGATGTTTTTTTATTATTCAGTTTATTTTTCTTAAATTCTTTTGTTTATGGGTAGATAGTTGTTATGTTGGATAGTGAGCACCAAATCTGAGAGGTTTGAGGTAACCCGAATTTGGGGGTGTCACATGCTATACGATTTTGGCTGATCGTAGAACTTCATGAAGACTGTAGAGTATTGAGCTTGATTTACTCAACGATCTGAACTCTCTGCTCTACGAAGGTTGCTCTACGAGCAGAGAGTCATTTTGCGATTGACTTTACTAAAAGTAATATGCACACAATCCAATCATATTTGATATGATGTAGTATATACTTTGTAATCTTATTCGGTTATTAAAGACATTTAAATTATCTACATAGTGCTGTTATATTAAATGTGATAAACCCATAGTTTTGAGCAATGCTTTTAGAATCATGATGGTGATCATGCTAATGAGATCTAAATTCTAGATAGCTCACAAACTAAAATCGTTCCTAATCGTTGGATTACTAAAAAGGGGATTAGTGAATCCAGATAGATTAGTACATACGTTGCTTGCTCTTAAGAAGAGGATGATTGATCTCATAATCATTTGTGTGAAGACACTAAAGCAAGTATGTAGGTGCTTATTGGAGAATAAGTTCACTGAACGTGGCTCGCTAAGAAATACCTAATGGAGTTTTACTCGCTTGTCAATAGGAATTCCTCTAGTGATAGTAGTACAAGTGATTCTTGGACTTGAGATCATCATAGTATCTTGTGTATGATGAGTTATACTTTGACATGTCCCTTAAGACTTTTAGGGTATAACAAAGGGTATGATTGGGTATAATAAGTTGTACATGGAGATAGGTGAATGATCAACAAAGGATCTACCACGTCTATTAAAAGATGTGAATGTCCTATGTGATTCGATAAATGACAACTCAGTAGTCCTTGGCCAAGGCAGGATGAAATTAGAAAAGAGTTTTTAATTTGCATTATTTAGAGTTGTGCATTTGGGAATCGAAATACATATAATTAAATAAAATAAGACTTGACAGTAATTCCATGTCTTATATTTAATTGGGACATTGTATGGTAGAAGGATTGAATTGTACGGTAACTATGCACTGAAAGGTTCTTTTATGATTAATGTTGAAATCTATATTATCTGGAAAGTCGTTGATCGCTAAGGGAGCTTAACCTTATTGTAGAATAAATATTATTTATTTAAATGAATTAAATAGTTTAATTTATTTATTTAAATAAGATTAGAATTGTTCTAATTGATTTATTCACAACCGGTTTAATATGGAGAACCTAAAGGGTCACACCGCAAAAGAAAAATATTTATTTAAGAAGTAAATGGCATAATTGTAATAATAAGTTAAGTGTATTTAATTTAATCTATGGAGATAGAATAAATTAAATAGTTTAATATTTATTATTTAATATTTTAGAAATATTAAATATAAATTAATAAGAGGAGTCTTATTATTATTATTACTATTACTATTATTTAATTTCTAATAGGGATTGAGAATTAATTAATAGAAGTACTCTCTCATGAATTCCTAATTAGATTAGGAGTCTAATTTAATTAAAGGAGTTTAATTAGAATAGAAACCCTAATCCTAAATAGTTTAGAGAAGGGTTTTCCTACATCTATAAATAAGAGAAGTCTTATCATAAATTAGGGTTACACACTCTTACATAAGAATTGTGGAGAGTACTTGTAATTTCTATAGAGATAGAAACTAGGGTTTTGCCAAACACCCATCTTCTTGAACAAGTATTATTCCTTGGTGGATCACCTCTAGAGGCCAAACACTTGGGTGGCTAACGTTGATCACAGGAAGGAATTTAATCGGTGGAATTCAAGGAGAACACGAAGGAATTGGAGGTGAACTTGTACCTGAGGAAGCTAAAATTCTACAAGGGTATAATTCTTATTCTCCATCTCTTCCGTTTAATTAATAATTGTGCATAAAGAAAGATCATGGTGATGGTTTGTATAAAATTTTAAAATTTGATTTTATCGCGCTTCCGCTTTATTTATGTAATTTGTTTACATGTTCGCATTATACAAACCTAACATTTACGATTGGCTCTCTACGATTTTCTCTTCTACGATCCTTGAGTCACTTTACAATCCTTACTCTACTTTATGACCTTAAAGTGAACTCTACGATTTAACTATAGGCTCTGCGATCTTGTTTTAACACTGCGAACTTCTGGCAGGCTCTGTGATAGGTGCAAAATATTCTATATTTTTAGTTCCTTTATGCTTAGTATTATTATATGTTTTCTGTGTTTATGAGCTTAATTAAGGTGTTTATAGATTTTATGAAGAATTGATGTGATTTTGCAAATATGGAGTTTAATGCTGAATTTTATGTTGTTTTGCAAAATACTCTACGATCGCTGGGTAAGACTCTACGTTCGTAGTATTAGGGTGCAGTCTGGCAGCTCTACAATCGTAGGAAGGCTAGACGGAGTTGTTCGACAATTCCTAGTTGCACTCTACGATTGCGAGATTCACTCTACGACCAGGCTCACATCACTCTACGTTTTCAGTTCAGCGACGAAGTCTACTCTACGATTGGCAAGTTTACTCGACAGCTAGTTACTTTACGATTCCGAGGTTTACTCTACGATCGCGATAAGTGCTGGTGCAGAGTATACTTTACGTTTTACTGAGGGAGTGTTACTCTACGATTTTAGTCGACATGCGGATTTCCAATTCTGAATAGGATTTGAATTGCTGGGATGTTAGAGTTAGATTCCTAACAAGATTTGGAGATGAAATTACAATCTTACATGGAAAGTATCTTTGATTATGGGAAGTAGAGTCTGATATGGAATCTGAGTGAAGATAAATATAGAAACTGATGTCGAACTTAAAAAGGAAATTGAGGAAGACTTGGATTTGGAAACTAAAATCTAATTTGATAAGGAAGCTGCTTAAAGCTGGATTTCAAAGATTGAGAAGGATTTAAAATCCTACTATATCTGCAGAGTGAAGACTTCTGAATTAGAATTGGATTAGAATTCTTCTAGGGTTTCAAAGTATCTATAAATACCTTTGACTTGTAATCAGTTAGAACATCTTGGGACATCTTGGATCATCATCCTAGATCATATTTTCTTAGTTTATCGGCATGTTAGCTTAGTTTATTTTTGTTCAGTTCTAAGGGAATGTGGAACCTTATTTTCAGTTAATAGTATAATTGAGTTTCATTATTTATTCCTTCGTATATGAGATTTATTCTGATAATCTGTTTTAACTGTTTATATGTTATTTGATTTGATTAATTTTATGTGGCCAGTTAGATTAATCTGATTAATATAATCTACTAGATTCAAGAATAGTATTACGTAATCGATATTGTTTCTAATCACAAGTAGCAGTTAGTAATACTGATTGTGGTCAAGCTTTTGGTTTATTGCTATAGTTATCAGAAGACAAGTTAAACAATCCGAGCTTATGTGTTTGTTGCTTGGAATAGTCTAATTCCTTAGTTCTTAATGATGCTGTTATATTAAATCTAGAGAGCTTATTCTAGGTTGTATAATGGTTAGAATCTTATGAAGAGCTTGTTTCATTAAGTGATAATCTAAGAGGAATTTCGGGTAGCAGAGCTTATTGTTGCCTAGGGCTATTAATCTTATGGAAGGGAGAAATAATGTTAACTTGATCACACCGTTGCTGTAAATTGGTGAAGCTGAACTGAAGAACTGAAACTTTAATTTATTTGACTATCTTTATTATTTTAATTTTATTTTCTTTAGTTAATCATAATTCAAAACCCCCAAATTCTTTATTTATTATTTTTAGTTAGAAATATTAGAATAAATTCAAAGCAATATCATTCTCTGTGGGATCGACCCTTACTTGCTACTATGCTTATTATTTAAATTTGTAGAGTAAAAGTGAGGTTTATTTTTGGATAGCTTAACGGCAGCTTCCCACTCTGTGATCATCCACTAAATGCTCTACGATAGGAAGGCTAACTTTGTGAATTTTAATAACTTTACAAAATGCCAGAGTAACTTTATGATCGTCCAACTTAGCTAAACGATCAATTTAATCCTATCATCTATACATCAGTTCAGCTTATAAGATCAACCTAACAAGTTTGA
The DNA here is from genome assembly GCA_034770075.1 of Aralia elata. Lineage (NCBI taxonomy): Eukaryota > Viridiplantae > Streptophyta > Magnoliopsida > Apiales > Araliaceae > Aralia > Aralia elata. Next base: position 30,291,582 of record CM068386.1, on the reverse strand, counting down.
TCTTTCTATTCTAAATCCTTGTACATCATACTTTTATAGAAGATTTTGCAAAAATTATTGATAAAATATACATTAATCATATCATCATCAAATTAAACATGCAGTTTCTAACAATCTCCATCTATTTGATGATGACAAAACCAATAGTTTCAGAGCATTCATCAATTCTAAAATGCAATTTTACTTCAAAAATAAACATAACTTAGTATACAATAAGCAATTGTATTGCTAGCGCAAAAGAATGAATTTATTGATATACTCAAAGAATGATCTACAGAGAATAATTTTTTACACCATATACCTCCATATCTACTTATCTTCTCCCCCTCTTGCTCTTATGCATCTCTCTTCTCAGCTTCAACTCTTCTTCTGTATCTCTCTCTAGCTTCAGCGTCCCTTCACTGAATCTCCGCCATAAAATTCCTTGGGCCAAGATCAGGCATGTTAATTCTTTCTTCCCCTTCAATATGAATCCCCTAAAGATTTTTATTGATGAATATAGGATCACTAGGTGGGAGTCGTGTGCCAGTTGGAGTCACTGAACTCGATAATCCATGCCTTGAAGAGAAGGAATGGCCACGATCTATGGGAAGTGCTACAGGAGTTCTTAAGGGAGGAGGTTGAATTAATGTTTGTCGTGGAGTTCGTCTCCTTTCCCATGTCTCCCCCTTACTTGTTCTCTCCCCCTTTTTGTTAGCATCTCTTTCATGGCGTAGAGCATTTACTTCTTCAGAGAGCTGCTTGACTACTTGAACAAGCTCTTGTATCTGATCTCTAGATATAGCAATATCATCTCTATTTTCTTGTTACCTAGCATCGGCTTGTTCTCGTTGCTGATAAACAAGGGTCATAACATTGTTTGTACACTTTAGTGAGTTCAGTACCATGCCTTTGAAATCATTAAGCAAAGAGCTGAGGGTGAACACCTTGTTAGAGAGGATAGATTCAGCATTGGTTTGCTGAAGGGAGACGACAATAACTTTGTGATCAACTATCTATTTTAAGAAGATTTCATCCCTTTTTTGAAGATTTTCGGAGATGGACTTGAACATATCTTTTATTCGCTTGCCAAACTCCTTTCCCATTTTTCCAAGGACGTTGGATGCAGTTTCTACAATTTTAAGCTTTTCTATATCCCAGTTGTTGTTTCTTCAAGACCTTCATTTAGCTCATTAGCAATGATGTCCAATATTCTAGCCATTTGAGTTTTGGAGGGAACAACTGAGACACGCTCAAGGTTTGCTCCATTAAAGCTTCTGCTCCAACCTTATCACTCTGATTCATTAATGAGAGAGCAAGGGAAAGATCAAAATATTGATTATTAGAAGTTGAAGGTATATCTGTATATGATGTTGAGGGTATATCAGGCTGTACAGTATATACAGGTGAAGAAGGTATATTTGAATCTACAGTATGTACAAGAGAGGCTATAAGAGATGTATGTACAGAAGGAATGTGTATAGGAGATTTAGTATTATCTACATCGATCGTAGGGTGTTGGGACTCTATGATCGGGGAGTTTGGTGTTTGTATATTAGTCGTAAAGTGTTAGGACTCTACGACCAAAGAGTTAGTCTTTTGTACATCGATCGTGGGGTTTTGGGACTCCACGATCGGGAATGAATTGAAGGAGTAAAGGGTGTTAGGAATCTTAATGTATGTTAGATGGTTGTTCGTTTTAGGGGGAGATTGTTTAGAACATCTTTAAGATTACAAATGTTATTGATTTGATGATGAAACACATAAAGTATATTTGTATGCATAAGTTTTATACAATCCTTAACTGAGATATCTATGTACAATGACTTAGAGTAAAATGATCAAACTTGTTAGGTTGATCTTTGTCTTGATTACATATGTAGTAGATAGGATCAATTTATAAAAGTTACTCTGTGTGTAAGTATTGTAAATACTATTAGCAGAGTAATCTAGATGTTTGTAGAACAATATGATGAATGTATATTTGTAAAAGTAAGTTTTGTAAAGCTCTTAAATGGTTTGATGTACAAGGACTTAGATTAGAAAGATCAAATAATGTTAGGCTAATCTTATTGATATTGATCTGATGTAAAGCAGATAGGATCTAATCTATTGTCGAGTTACTCTGCCAGTTTCGTAGTGTGAAGATAGATCGCAGAGTTAACCTCATGATTCGTAAAGCATCAGGTGTATCGCAGAGCTCACTCTTATTCACAAGGCAAAGTTCAACTCATAAAGTGAACTAATGATCACAGGGTCTATAATGAAGATCATAAAGCTCGTCTCGAAAGTGAGGAAAAAAATAAGATGGCTGAGATAAGAAGAAAGTGTAGAGTTTGCTTCAGCATCATAAATAAATGACTTGTAAAGCTTTGACATCCAAAGTAAAGATCATCTCATAAAGTAAATGGCTAAGGTGATCAGTGAATCGTTAAGTCAAGCAAAGCTCATTAAGTAAAAACTGAACTTAGAATACTTCAATCAGATGCTGAACCAAAGTCAAGATCGTAAAGTCGGCTTCAGAATCGTAAAGCTCAAGAGATATGAATATAAGGTGAAGGCTAAAGGAGAAGATAATATAAGGATATACTATGAGAATGTCTAAGCATAGTTCTCACCAGGAGATCTTCACAAAGATTACATTATAAGAGATTCTGTCTGTTCGTAAAGCTTAAGACAGTTCGCTGAGTAATTAGAAGTTTGTAGAGTAATTGCTGAGAATATAAAGTGTTGATAAGTAGATCTTAAGGTTATCTTCAACTATGCAAAGTAAATCAATAATGGTGAAGCAGACAGCCTAGAGAAGATAAACTATCAAGAAATAGCAGAATCAGGAGCAACTATCTATATCATAAAAGTACTAGAAGAACAAAGAGAAGTATGCAGATCAAGCACTAGGAGCATAAAGCAATCAGATAGTAGAACAAAGCTGTAGACATAATCATAGTACTAATACAAGGCATAAGTCTACGGTCTCCATCACTCCACTATCAACAAATAGAAGAATAGAAAGTTGAGCAAAACATAAAGTTCAACCCTACAATTTTTTAGAGAACAGATCGTAGAGTCAACAGGTCTGACAAGGGGCTAGTCCTAAGCCAGAAAGCATGCTGACACACAAGACGTCAGAAAGTCAACATCAAATATATCAGAATATCTGTGTATTAAATGCTCAAACAGACACCTTGAAACAGTAAGATTTCAAATGGACTATAAAAATGGACTATAAAAAGAGCTTTATTCAAAATGAAAGATGATGATGATGGGCACTGAACGATAATACAAGAGAAGGATCATCATCAGAGATGAACATAGAGCTGAACAAGAGAAAACGTAGAGTAAGGTCCACTCTATGATCGAAGAGATGTTCAAGACTGCCAAGTACAAATGAGAAGGAGATTAAAAGGTTAACTTGGTAGTACATCAGAAGATCTTGAGAATCTGCTGACTTCTTGAAGTAGTGAAGCCTAAACGCAATGTTCAATAAAGTCGAATCCTGGTCCGTGCCAAAATTCAAATCCAGCAACTCCATATCCACCAGGTTTTTCAAATTTTTCAAATGAGAGTGAGAAGAGACTTAGCACTTTAGAGACGTTAATGAAAAACACTAACCAAGCCTTATCTCGTCTAGAGATCCAAATGAGTCAATTGGCCACTACAGTTAGTGAAAGAGAGAAGGGTAAACTTCCTAGTCAACCCGAGACCAATCCGAAACTTTCAGCCCCTAATCAAAAACCTTATCATGCTAATTCACTTGAAAGCAACCAAGTCAATCATGTGAATTTTGTAATCTCTTTAAGGTCTGAAAATTATTTTAACAATCATGCTGGCATTGATAATGAAGAAGAGAAAAATTTAACTGTTGAATCTAACAATCCATCTTCAACGTCAGCCCAGCCTAAAAAGCCCACAAACTCCACAAACTCTGAGTCAGTAGACCCATCCACTAAGCATGTGTCCAAAAATGATCAAACCACATCTTTTGAGTCAGCTGAAAAAGTCTTTAAACCAAAAGCCCCATTCCCTCAAAGACTTATTTCAAACAAGCAGTCAGCCCAGTTGGACAAAATTCTAGAAGTGTTCAAACAAGTGAAAATTAATATTCCCCTTCTAGATGTCATTCAACAAGTTCCCTCATATGCTAAATGTCTAAAAGATTTGTGCACACACAAAAGAACCACTCATGTTCCTAAGAAAGCTTTTCTAACAGCCTATGTTAGTTCTATCTTGTCATGCCAAGTCCCTGTAAAATATAAGGATCCCGGTTGTCCTACTATTTCATGCATCATAGGTGACACCTTAATTGAAAAAGCTTTGCTTGATTTAGGAGCTAGTGTGAACCTTTTACCATTTTCTGTGTACCAAACCTTGGGTTTAGGGGACTTGAAAAAGACAAGTGTCACACTCCAACTAGCTGACCGTTCCGTTAAAATGCCAAATGGAATAGTTGAGGATGTACTCATTAAAGTTGGCGATTTTGTCTTCCCTGTTGACTTTGTTGTCCTTGAAACTCAACCTGTTGTCAACCCGAAGGGTCAGATTCCTATCATTTTAGGTAGACCATTTCTAGCAACCTCTAATGCGTTAATCAATTGTAGAAATGGACTAATGAAATTGACATTTGGGAACATGACAATTGATTTAAATGTGTTTAATGTGGGAAAGCAACCTAGTGATTTTTCTGACCAGCCCGTTGAAGTGAACATGATTAATGAAATGTCTGAAAATGAACTTATGGAAGAAGATGAAATTCTAAATTTTTGTCTAAATCATTTTGGTCAAAATTGGGATGAAACAGTATATGTAAATGAGGTGAATGAAATGTTAGAGTCATCCACGTCAATGTCTCACTTTGAATGGGAACCCGTGTCTGAGCCAATCTTGCACTTTTCAGAACCTCTTGAAAAGAGTCCACCAGAGTTAGAACTTAAACCTCTTCCTGATAATCTTAAATATGCCTATCTAGGTCCCTCCAAAACTCTTCCTGTGATCATTGCTTCTGATTTAACAAACACACATGAGGAAGAGTTATTGACCATCCTTAGAAAAAACAAGGAAGCTATAGGATGGAGCATAACTGATATTAAGGGGATCAGTCCAACCATTGTCCAACATAGGATCCACCTAATAGATGATGCTAAACCAGTGAAAGACCCACAGAGGCGGTTGAATCTAGTTCTAAAAGAGGTTGTTAAGAAAGAAATTCTTAAGTGTCTAGATAATGGGATCATCTATCCCATTTCTGATAGCTCTTGGGTAAGTCCTGTTCAGGTGGTGCCTAAAAAGTCTGGCTTAACTGTGGTTCAAAATGAAGCCAATGAGTTAGTTCCCACTCGTGTCCAATCTGGTTGGAGGGTTTGCATAGACTATAGAAAACTCAATGCTGCCACAAGAAAGGATCACTTTCCTTTACCATTCATAGACCAAATTCTGGAAAGGTTAGCTGGTCATGCTTATTATTGTTTCCTTGATGGATACTCAGGCTATTTTCAAATTCCCATAGCCCTAGAAGACCAAGAAAAGACCACATTCACTTGTCCTTATGGAACCTTTGCATATCGTCGCCTACCCTTTGGGCTTTGTAGTGGCCCTGCCACCTTTCAAAGATGTATGATGAGCATTTTTTCTGACATGGTGGAAAAATTCCTAGAAAGTTTCATAGATGATTTTTCCATATTTGGGTCTACATTTCATGAGTGCCTTCACCACTTGACTTAGTTCTAAAGAGATGTAAGGAAACAAACTTAATTCTAAATTGGGAAAAATGTCATTTCATGGTAAAACAAGGAATTGTTCTTGGTCATATCAGATCTGAAAAGGGAATTGAAGTAGACAAAGCCAAAATCGACCTCATTGCCAATCTTCCACCACCTAGGACAGTCAAAGAAATTCGTTCGTTCCTAGGACACGCAGGCTTTTATAGGCGATTCATCAAAGATTTCAGCAAGAAAGCAAGACCCATGACCCATCTTCTAGGTAAAGATACAAAATTTGAATTTAATGAAAAATGTCTCCAATCCTTTGAACAACTCCTATCATCAAATCACCTGATTGGAGTCAACCATTTGAGTTAATGTGTGATGCATCTGACTATGCAGTTGGTGCTGTTTTAGGGCAAAGAATTAACAAGATTCCCCATGTCATATACTATGCTAGTAGGACTTTGAATGATGCACAATTGAATTATTCAACTACTGAAAAAGAACTCATAGCTCTAGTTTTTGCTCTAGAAAAGTTTCGATCTTATCTTATTGGGTCTAAAATCATTGTTTACACTGACCACGCTGCCCTCAGACATCTTCTCTCCAAGAAAGATTCAAAAGCCCGTTTAATTCGTTGGGTCTTATTGCTCCAAGAATTCGACCTAGAGATAAGGGACAAAAAAGGGTCCGAAAATGTGGTAGCTGATCATTTATCCCGTTTAGTTATGGAGTCCAACTCTGACCTGCCCTTAAATGAATCTTTCCCAGAGGAGCAGCTTTTCTCCACATCTGCTACACCTTGGTTTGCTGATATTGTGAACTACCTAGTTACTAGTGAGATTCCTTCCCATTGGTCCAAACAAGATCGGTCCAAATTTCTTTCACAAGTCAAACACTTTTATTGGGACGACCCCTATTTGTTTAAATATTGCCCTGATCAAATCATTAGGAGGTGTGTACCCGACCATGAGTTTAGGAGTGTTCTGTCATTTTGTCATGACCAAGCTTGTGGAGGACATTTTGGAGGTAAAAAGACGGCCGCCAAGGTCCTCCAGTGTGGTTTCTATTGGCCTAGTTTATTCAAGGATGCCAACGAATTGTGTGCCAGTTGCAATAGGTGTCAACTATTAAGAAGGATCTGTTAGGTTTGTATAACGCGAACATGCAATCAAATTACATAAATAAAGCGGAAGCGCGATAAAATCGGATTTTAAAATTTTATACAAACCATCACCAAGATCAATCTATGTGCTCAATTAACGATATAAACGAAAGAGAAAGAGAATAAGAATTATACCCTCGTAGAACAAAGCTTCCTCAGGTACAAGTTCAACTCCTAGTCCTTCGTGTTCTCCTCGAATGCTACGGTGTGATTCCTTCCTTTGATCAACGTTAGCCACCCAAGTGTTTGGCCTCTAGAGGTGATCCACCAAGGAAGAACAAGTATTCAAGAAGTTGGGTATTTGGCAAAACCCTAGTTTCTATCTCTATAGAAATTGTAAGTACTCTCCACAATCTAATGCAAGAGTGTGTAACCCTAATCTATGATAAGACCCCTCTTATTTATAGATGTAGGAATAACCCTTCCCTAAACTATTTAGGATTAGGGTTTGTATTATAATTAAACTCCTTTAATTAATAATGCTCCTAATCCAATTAGGAATCCATGGGAGAGTACTTCTATTAATTAATTCCCAATCCCTATTAGAAATTAAATAATAGTAAAAGTAATAATAATAATAAGACTCCTCTTATTAATTTATATTTAATATTTCCAAAATATTAAATAATAAATATTAAGCTATTTAATTTATTCTATCTCCATAGAGTAAATTAAATACACTTAACTTATTATTACAATTATGTCATTTACTTCTTAAATAAATATTTTTCTTTTGCGGTGTGACCCTTTAGGTTCTCCATATTAAACCGGTTGTGAATAAATCAATTAGAACAATTCTAATCTTCATTTAAATAAATAAATTAAACTATTTAATTCATTTAAATAAATAATATTTATTCTACAATAAGGGTAAGCCCCCTTAGCGATCAACGACTTTCCAGATAATATAGATTTCAACATCAATCATAAAAGAACCTTTGAGTAAATAGTTACCGTACAATTCAATCCTTCTACCATACAATGTCCCAATTAAATATAAGACATGGATTTACTGTCAAGTCTTATTTTATTTAATTATATGTATTTCGATTCCCAAATGCACAACTCTAATTAATGCAAATTAGAAACTCCTTTCTAATTTCATTCTGCCTTGGCCAAGGACTACTGAGTTATCATTTATCGAATCACATAGGACATTCACATCTTTTACTAGACGAGGTAGATTCTTTGTTGATCATTCACCTATCTCCATGTATAACTAATTATACCCAATCATACCCTTTGATATACCCACAAGGTCTTAAGGGACATGTCAAAGTATAACTCATTATACACAAGATACTATGATGATCTCAAGTCCAAGGATCACTTGTACAACTATCACTATAGGAATTCCTATTGACAGGCGAGTAAAACTCCATTAGGTATTCCTTAGCGAGCCACGTTCAGTGAACTTATTCTCCAATAAGCACCTACATACTTGCTTTAGTGTCTCCACACAAATGATTATGAGATCAATCATCCTCTTCCTAAGAACAAGCAACGTATGTACTAATCTATCCGGATTCACTAATCCCCAATTTAGTAATCCAACGATTAGGAACAATTTTAGTTTGTGAGCTATCTTGAATTTAGATCTCATTAGCATGATCACCATCATGATTCTAAAAGCATTGCTCAAAACTATGGGTTTATCACATTTAATATAACAGCACTATGTAGATAATATAAAATGCCTTTTTGAGAAATAAATTCTTTATTAATAAATGAATAAGATTACAAAGTATATGCTACATCATATCAAATATGATTGGCTTGTGTGCATACTACTTTCAGGATCACTAGGAGAAATATGATGTCAATGCAACCTATTCTAGTCATTGAATTATTTGATGTGTGGGGAATAGATTTCATGGGTCCGTTTTCAAATTCTTTTGGAAATCTGTACATTTTACTTGCGGTGGATTACGTGTCTAAGTGGGTAGAAGCTATTACAAGCAAGACTAATGACAACAAGGTTGTTGTCAAATTTCTGAAAGAGAACATTTTCTCTCGCTTTGGTACCCCTAGGGCCATACTCAGTGATCAGGGAAAACATTTTCGCAATCAGCCTTTTGAATCCTTGCTGAAAAAGTATTCCATCACCCACAAGCTTGCAACACCATATCACCCTCAAACAAGTGGTCAAGTAGAAGTCTCAAATAGGCAAATAAAACAAATCCTGAAAAAAACGGTGAGTTCCAATAGAAAAGACTGGTCTCTTAAATTGTCCGATGCATTGTGGGCTTACCGTACTGCCTTTAAGACTAATTTAGGAATGTCACCGTATAGGCTTGTGTTTGGAAAAGCTTGTCACTTACCTGTTGAACTTGAACATCGCGCTTTATGGGCAATAAAACAGTTGAATTTTGATATGTCCACTAGTGGGAGTCATAGACAATTGCAATTAGCTGAGTTAGATGAGATTAGGAATGATGCTTATGAAAATGCTAAAATTTACAAGGAAAGAACAAAAGTGTTTCATGACAAATCAATTTTGAGAAAATCATTTTCACCTGGTCAAAAAGTTCTCTTGTATAATTCTAGGCTACATCTATTTCCTGGCAAATTGCGTTCTAGATGGGATGGACCTTTTGTAGTAAAGGTAGTTTACTCTCATGGGACAGTCGATGTTGAAAATCCACAGAGTGGTGAAACTTTCAAAGTGAATGGTCAACGACTTAAACCCTTTTTAGAAATGCCAAACGAACCAGAGGAGGTGGTGTATCTTGTTGACCCACATTAGTCCAAATGACTGGCATTGTACTTGTATTTGTAAGTTGTTTGTATATTTTTTTATTTTTACAGTATTGTCATCCGATTTCTGCTCTACCGTACAAGGTACAATTCTTTCATGTTCTCTTTCTTCATTTGCATACATTGAGGACAATGCATGATTTAGGTATGGGGGGAGTTTTGTATTTTTATTATTAGATTTTTTTTTTCGGTATTTATTTTTTTTTTCTTCTTTTTAGGAAATTAATTCTTTTTGTAAAAAAAACAAAAAAATGGAAAATTTGAAAAAAATTTGTTTGACTTTTTATGGATTGAATTAATTCTAATAAGTTTCTGTGGAGCAAAAACTCATGAGTAAGATTAAAAGATTTAGAACTCTTGAACCTTTGATGAGATACAAAATCTTAGTTCGATGCACCATCTGGAATACAATTGAGTTCCTAAACATTTTTGCACTTCACGTTCACACTAACTCTTAGTTGTGGGGTATAAACTATGATTTGAGCAATTTCAAGAAAAAAAAGAAAAAAATTTGAAGAAAAAAAGAAACAGAAAAGTTGGAAAAAAAGTTGAAAAAATAACTGCTTCAATGTCCTTTGAACGAAATAACTGGGTATCCAAGCCTCAGGAAGCATCGATATTCACGCTGAAAAGTGTGATGGATATAAGCAGCTTGACTAGTCAAATTTTGTGGCCTTTGTTACTCGAGTTAGTATGCCCTTAGGGGTGTCTTTACACCTAGTGCCCTAAAACCAATTGGTTTGGGAGTCATTGGTCTAACGCTCGCTACATGGGTAACTTTGAAAAGCCTAAGAAAATTAGACATTGCACAAGTCAAGAAAAAAAGAAAAAAAGAAAAATGAGAAATGAAAGAAAAGGAAAAAGAAAAATGAATTTGCTTGATTTTCATGGTAATAATCCCTACTAAGAGTTACATCACATACACATGCATGCATCACATGGAATTAATTTTATGAAGGATGGTGTCTAGAATGAAGATTGAGTATTTTTGATAAGGTGAAAGTGTGATTTTGAATTTAATCTTGCTTATGTATATTGCCCATGTATACTCAGAAGTTTTCTTTCAATTTTATAATTGGTTAAACCCAAAAATATTTTCTTTTGAATTTTGAATTTTGTGGGTATATTCACTGCAAACCCTCACGAGACACAACTCGTCCACTTGGGGTAACCTTGGGGGTTTAAAGGCTTGTTGCACATGCTAAGTGCAATCGTGCTTCCTACAAAAATGGGGTAGTATAGTTTTTGTTTTTATTTTCTTTTTATTTTACTCGAGGACGAGCAAAAGATAGGTATGGGGGTATTTGATAGACACATTTTTTATACATTTTATTATTCTCATATTTATTATTTTATATGTTTATTTTATTTAATTAATGCATTTTATTTTATTTTGTAGGATTTATCTTATTTATCTTGGTGAACAAGTAAAAGATAATTGTTGCAGTTTTTAAAGATGGAAAAGGACTCTTGGGAGATTACTATGTAGAGATTGAAGTTCAAAAGGAAAGAGGAGAATAAAAAGGAAACAAAAGACCAAGCTCCTCTTGGCCCAATAGTAAAAAAACTACTCATAAGGCTTGAGTGCATGAGGTCTTAGAATCCATTCTTGCCAAAGGCAAGAATGTTACTATTTCCGCTAAAACTAGCAAAAAAAAAAAAAAAAAAAAGGAAACAAAAGTGGCCAAGTTCAATGAATCTAAATTAGGGCACAAATTTATTTTCCCTATAAATAGGTCTCTTGTTTTAGAGAGAAGGGCATCACTTGTTATTTTCTTTTCCTTAGTTTTTCGCTGGTGTAGAAGGGAGAGAGTTATTTAGCAATTGAGAGCTTTGTTTTTCCTCTTATTCCGATCATGTGTGGTACTAGTGTCAGGGAGTATTTGTAACTTTCTTTTATTTTAATAGAAATTCTCTTTTTAATTATTGTTCTTATTTCATGTAATTATTATTAGTAGTTTTAATTTTAAATTTGTTGGTTTTAATTTTCATGGCTAGCTAAACTTCTAATATCTAGGATGATGATGAAACTAGGTATTTCATAATAACTAATCTCTTTCCGTTCCGGAATTAGTGCCTAATTATTTTCGCCTTCATATTTTCCTTCGCATTAATTGCATATGATTCTTATATTGATTGCGAGGTTTTGATAAGTTATAGTTAATCTGTGAATTTTTCATAACTTATGATTGCCCATATTAATTATATGAATCATTATTTTTAAAGGGAATGGAAAATAATTTGGGAATTAATTGGAAAAGTAAGAAATTATTATTTATGTTAGTGCTTAGTGGATTCGGATTCCTAGGTAGTTTTTCTCATCACTAGTTTTCATTATTATTTTTTAGTTTGCATAATTTAGTTATTAATCATCTCCACTATATTTATTTCTAATTTGCCTAAAATAGATATTAAGGATACATTAAAAATTGATCTAGTCTCTGTGGATTCGACCTGTACTTGCCAGTTCTTCAATTTGACACTATGCACTTGCAGTTACATAATTTTATCACATCAGTGGTGATGATGGTGGTGGAGCCTTGGAGGTGCTTACCGCAGCTGAGAATAACGAAAGAGGTATTGAGAAGATAAGGGGCGATGTACAATAACTAGTTGTAGTATCCATGTCTCCGACACTATATACGAAGGGAAAAAAGAAGAGAGATTGTCGGCGCCAGAAAATGGAGAAAGCAAAGGGCGAGCTCGGGAGGAGGAAAAATGGAGGAGGATATGAGAGTGAGAGAAAGAGCAATTTTTTTTTTTGAAGTTAGAAGAAGATATAATGGACGGTGAGATTTATCCCAAAATTTGGTCGGTCCTGATGATTTATTAGGATGAGCAAGAAATTTAAAATCAATTGTATTTTGTTAAATAGATTTATTAGAGGGAGATTTTCCTTTCAAGAGAGAATGAATTATTAGAAATAATTTTTAGTTAAACGACTTTGGCTTTCGCGTTTCTGAACATAAGTAGTATCTTGTCAAGTGCTTGAATATTTATCCTTTTTCTTATTCAGTCCAATAGTTCTCGGTTCAATATTTTACGTATATTTGACTTAGACTCAATTTTAAATGACGGAAGAAAATTGACAATTACTCAAATTCTTCATTGTAAATTTTGCCATTTTATACATAAAGTTATTAAATTACTCAAAAAAATTATATAATGACAAAATAACAATGTTTGTATTTCGTACGGGTTAATAAACTAGTGCTTGTTCATTAATAGACTAATATTTTTATAATGAACAAGGGCGCTCAAATTTGAGTCAGTATTAAGTAAATCAGTGATTTTATGACAAAATTTGGACCAAGATTAAATAAAATATAGACCAATTTTTATAAAATTAAATTTTGATTAACTTAATAACATACTTAGCAAAATCTAAAGATATTAAAGTTTTTAGTAAATTTTAGAGGCTTTCCAGAAAACTAAAGTTCATGCAAATTGAAGGGTAAATGAATTTGATATAATTTTAACTTCTCTGAAACTAATAAATGTGACAAATATAGTACTGGTTGAGCCTATATCTTCTCAAAATTTAGCCATGTAAGGGGCATAAACCAAATATCAAGATTGTGAAAAAGTTACCCAATCTATTACTATATATATATATAATTATATATATAAGACAATTGAAAATCTTATCTAAATTAATTTGATTGATCATAACAAGGGTAATTTGGTCATCAATTTATATACTCAATACAAATCACATAATTATAATAATACATGTTTAAATTCAATGAATATAATTATTTAATATCTATATATACATACATGTATGAATCTCATAATAAAATAAAATAAAAATTATAAATAACATTAGTGTCATATATATATATATATATATGCCTTGTACGGGTTCCAAGTTTATATCTAATAAGTATATTTAATAGATCTAAACAAATACTATTAAAATAAAGATTATCAATGAAGTTTTTTATTTATTTTATTTTATTTTATTTTTTGACATTGGGTCAATCCTTACTATGCTAAACTCAGTCCACTTGGTTCATCCAAAACAAAAAGATTAAAAGCTGAAATCCATATTGCAATACGCATTTTAGGCCCAAATGAAATTTAATTGAATCGTTTTAGGGAGTACAAGCACGGTTGTATAGTTGATGGGGAAAAAGTTGAGCAGAATGCTATATTTTCTATCACTATTACTTTTGATTTTCCATACTTTAGTTGCCAATTCAAAATTACAAACATAGAGACTAATTAAGCTTTAAGGAGACAAACAGTGTACCACAATCAGTCAATCATCATCATAGTCAGTGTCCCAGTAAGGGGGGTGAAGTTGCCCTCGATGAGCCTAGCTTCTTGACAAAGAACCAAGAATTGATCCTCTCATACCATATAGACGCTTTCCACCAATTCTGTAAATTTAGGACCCTTCTCCTTGCTTCTTTCAATCTGTCAACATAAAACCACTATTGTTTAGAGGGTACCAACAAAAGTTTACAGTAACTTCCATCTATAGAATAGACTATTGCAGTGACTCATTCTAAACCAAATGAATTATATATCATAAATAGAAAAGTGCTCAGTTCTTCAAACATGACTGCTTTTAAATAATAAAATGAGCAAAGGCCTTTCATTCATCTCCATGTCTTTCATATCCCAAGCATGGAACCTGTTCAAGGTACAAGCAAGTTTACGAAATAGTTAGTAAAAGATATGTATTATTTATCAACAATTCAATATATAATCCAAACTTAGCATAAAGGAATGAAATTAAGAATATTAAACACTAAATACATTACCCAATTTGTCAAATACATCTTCAGCGCCCAATAAAACAGTTAAACATTCATTGAAAATATGAACATCATAATTTCATACATAAATTCACTACAAACAGGCCAAAAATATATAATAAAAAAGAAATAATAGTAACATTGATAGACAATGAACACATAATTAGAGCTTACCCCTATCGTAGCTGAGTTTCTGCAATCAATCGTAGTAAAAATGGCTTCTCTCTCTTACTTGGTAAAATGCCCAAATCACTATTTCAATACAAAATTGATTGTTGAACAATAATAAACATGATAGTGAAACCTTAATTATATTAATACCTATATACTTATATCATTCCAGGTGTTTAAACCTTTCCCAAATGCTTGTGTAGCTAAAAAGTCAAAGACTGCTTATTGTGAAATGAATAAGAATTTATCAAACTAAAATGCTTTACTCAAGCCATATGTAATTGGAACATTATAGGATTGAATTCATTATTCAAGTATGTTGACAGAATAACAAATTCCCGCATGCTTTCAGGCTTATAAAAAGTAAAGCACAGTGACATTCCAGTAAAGTTTACCTCCAATTACCCTCTAATATTCAGTGAGAAATTTCATCAAACACTTGGCAGGCAGGAGAACCAATCTCTGGCTATGCTTAACCTTAATGAACTATGAGCACCAAACTCTGAAAACCTATGAATTTTATAACTAAGGAAATTGAAATTAAAATGAAATCCAAATGAATCTACAAAAATTAGAGATACTTATTCGGGTGTGTAAAAGAAAGAAGGAAAATTAACAATTAGCTATTTCTTGTGCTTAGAGAAGAGTAGGTGTTGAAGAGGAGTGATTGTTAGCCTGCTCAAGAAAGAGAAGAAAGAAAGGACTTGGTTAATTTGAGAAGATAGAAGAGCGAGGAAGGGGAAGAGCCGATATATCAATTCAAGCCAAACTCGGTGAAGCCAAACTGGGTGAATTCATGACCAACGAAATTGACTCGAAAAATTGAATTGTGGATCGCCTCTTGCCTTATATACATAGGTATTGAGGTATTGATTTAATTGAAACACATACCACTTGTTGGAGCCGCTGTAATGCCCTTGCGTACATATCTGCGATCTAAGCCTAGAGTATTTTCTGAGAGGAGCATAAAACTCATTTAACTTAAAATGTTCAAGCTTTCTTAAAATGGGCCAAACCAACCGGATTGGCGTCAGAAATTTAAAATCAAATCCAACGTCACTTCAACTTCAATTGCATTGTAGTACAGATTAAACCAAATTATGTTTTAAATAAACAATTTTATTTTTTTTAAAAAAATTAGGATTATGTTTTAAATAAAAAAAATTTAAAAACAATTATCCTAATTTTTTTTAAAACCAAATTATTTATTTAAAAAAAAATTAATCCAAACACCACTTGAAATGGCGTTGGAATCTTTTTTAAAATATTTTTTATTAAGTAAATTTGAAAAAAAAAGGAAAGGTAAAGATGTCAAATGTTTTTTTTGTGAACGCCACTTCAAGTGGCGTTTGAACTTTTGTTTTGTTTTTTTTAATAATTTTATAAAACAAAATTTGGGAAAAGGTGTCACGCTTTTTTTGAACGCCATTTCAACTAGCGTTTGACCCCTTAATTTTTTTATTTTTTTATTAAAGCAAATTTGTCAGACAACTTTTTTTTGTACTTTTTTTTTAATTAAAGCGAGAACTTTGTTTTCAAGCTTTCTTAAAATGGGCCAAACTAATTGGATTGGCGTCAGAAATTTAAAATCAAATCCAACGTCACTTCAACTGCGTTGTAGTACAGATTAAACCAAATTATATTTTAAATAAACAATTTTTTTTTAAAAAAAAAATTAGGATTATGTTTTAAATAAAAAAAATTTTTAAAAAAATTATCCTAATTTTTTTTAAAACCAAATTATTTATTTAAAATAAAAAAATTAATCCAAACACCACTTGAAAGTGGCGTTGGAACCTTTTTTAAAATATTTTTTTATTAAGTAAATTTGAAAAAAAAAAAGGAAAGGTAAAGATGTCAGATGTTTTTTTTTGTGAACGCCACTTCAAGTGGCGTTTGAACTTTTGTTTTGTTTTGTTTTTTTAATAATTTTATAAAACAAAATTTGGGAAAAGGTGTCACGCTTTTTTTGAACGCCATTTCAACTAGCGTTTGACCCCTTAATTTTTTATTTTTTTTATTAAAGCAAATTTGTCAGACAACTTTTTTTTTGTACTTTTTTTAAAATTAAAACGAGAACTTTGTTTTCAAGCTTTCTTAAAATGGGCCAAACTAATTGGATTGGCGTCAGAAATTTAAAATCAAATCCAACGTCACTTAAACTGCGTTGTAGTACAGATTAAACCAAATTATGTTTTAAATAAACAATTTTTTTTTTAAAAAAAATTAGGATTATGTTTTAAATAAAAAAAATTTTAAAAAATTATCCTATTTTTTTTAAAACCAAATTATTTATTTAAAAGAAAAAAATTTAATCTAAACACCACTTGAAGTGGCGTTGGAACCTTTTTTAAAATATTTTTTTATTAAGTAAATTTGAAAAAAAAAAGGAAAGGTAAAGATGTCAGATGTTTTTTTTTGTGAACGCCGCTTCAAGTGGCGTTTGAACTTTTGTTTTGTTTTTTTTTTAATAATTTTATAAAACAAAATTTGGGGCCCCTTAATTTTTTTATTTTTTTTATTAAAGCAAATTTGTCAGATAACTTTTTTTGTACTTTTTTTAATTAAAGCGAGAACTTTGTTTTTGAACGCCACTTCAAGTGGTGTTTGAACTTTTTTTATTATTTATAATTTTGTAAAGCAAAATTTGGGAAAAGGTGTCAGGCTTTTTTTTTGAACGCCATTTCAACTGGTGTTTGAAACCTTCTTTTTTTTTAATTTAATTTTTAAAGCAAATATGGAAAGAAGTTGTCAGGGAGCTTTTTTTGAATGCTACTTGAACTGGCAATTGAAACTCTTTTTTCCTTTTTTTTTAAAAACAACTTTGGAAAAAAGATGTACGTACAATATCGGACTACTCATAGCATTTGTTTGTTTGTTTGTACTTTAGAAGAAAGTGAAATAAATATTGAGCAGCATTTTGTCTAGTTTTTAGACAGAATGTTCTTCTACTTTCTTTTCACTTTTTAAATTTGACTTTACTTCCTTGGGTCTATCATGCTTCCCAATATCAATGACACTTTAGTGAATATTTTTCAAAAAACATTTTTTTCTATAAAAAAATTCTTCTAAATTTATCTTTTTGATTTTTTAACCAAAAAAACAAAAAAAAATTCCAACCCCAATCGTCATATGTCTGACATATTTGCTTTCAATGCTTTCTTTTCCAAGAAAGGTAAAGTGATATCAATATTTTTTTGTCCTTCCTCTGTCATCAGCGTTGGAAATGAAAGAGAATATAATACTTCAGTTATAATCGTTTGCTCTATCTTACTGTTCATTGTGACTATAATATCAAAAAGTCCAAAATAGGACATCTCCAAAGTACATTGTGTGGAACTCCTAAAATCTCTCATTTACCAAACATCACATTTTCGCTGGGACTAGTGAAAAGTACTACTATAAGGCACATATTTTCCCTTGCTTTTTAACCTACATTTATAGTAGAGTATGTCATTGACCAAATATCACACTTTATTAAGTTTGTCATACTTCCCAATATCAATGGCACTTTACTGAATATTTTTAAAAAAACAATTTTTTCTATAAAAAAAAATTTTTCTAAATTTTTTTTTTTAAAACGAGTTTAATTTTTTTAAAAAAAAAATTAACAAAAAAAATAATAAAAGTAAGATCGGAAGCGTTATAACTATTTTGTACATTGTTTGAGGTTTTAAGTGATTGGAGTATTATTATTAATAATATTTTGTCAAAGTAAAGTCACATGACCTTACATGAAATGACTAGTAGGCAATTGAAATGACTATTAGCTTGCATGAAATGACTATTGGGTCACGGGAACACAATAAAAGTTGGTCATGTTATTTTTCATTTATTTTGATACTTTGTTTCAATTTTAAAAGCAGCAAAGTTCTTTTCAGTTTCTATCCTTTTTTTAATCTCACTTTCTCTCTTTTACTGCTGCTCTATCATCCCACTTACCCAGCATCTTTTAAACAATCTCACTTTCTCCTCTCTGTTTCTTTTTTTTCTTCTTACTTGCAAATAGGCTTATGGCTGATAGTGACTGGATTCACCCAGGTCCTATTGATGAATCATTATTAACTCTTCAGTCTTCTCATCGTTCAGAAAATATATGGCAGGGTCAGGTATGAATTATTTATAATTATAATTATTACAATTATAATAATAATAATAATTATTATTATATATATTATTAAAATTATTATTTATTAGTATTATTATAATAATTATAATTATAATTTTTATTATTATAATTAGTATTATTATTTATTAGTATTATTATAATATTTATTATTATTATTATTATTATTATTATCATTATTATTATTATTATTATTATTATTATCATTATTATTATTTCACCCCGCTATTATAATTGAAATGACTATTAGCTTGCATGAAATTCTTAGAACACGTATCTTTTGGTATATTAGTTTCAAACATTAACTTATTTATACATTTTACAAGAGCCCTCCCTTAAATGTAGGCGTGCTGATGGGGGGGCATTTTCAACGGTGGAGAGATGTTCACCCTGATTTACGCATGCTTCATAGTATTGCACATGCTGAATTTTATGGGGTATATAGAGTGGGACAAATTAGATATGATCGTGCTTTGATCATAGTCATGATAGAGAGATGGCGAGTAGAGGCTCACACATTTCATCTTCCCATCGGCGAGAGTACTATCACCCTCCAGGATGTGGAGGTACTAATGGGTCTTCCCACTCTTGGATCCCCTGTGACACATACTAACAGTGGGAGTGTTACCATTCTGGAGTGGTGCAATTTAGTTGAGCATCTTCTCGGAAGTAGACCGACTCCTCATGTAGATATTAGTTCTAATAGTCTTAGGTTGGGGTGGTTGTTAGAGTTAATAGATACAGACATTACTGATTATACATTATCATACCATATTAGGGTTCACCTGCTTATACTCATAACTAACATACTTTGTGATTGTACACAAAATCGTGTTAAATTAAAGTTTTTACCTTTACTAGAGGATCTAGGGATGGTGCATACATACAGTTGTGGTAGTGCATGTCTAGCGTATTTATATCATTATTTATGTCGTGGGACTAATGCATCTACCAGCGACGTCGCAGGCTGCTTAGTATTATTACAAGTATGATTTATTTGACTTATTTGTTAATAACATATTTATACATTTTTAACTACATTGTGTAAACTGTTCTTGTACGGTTGTAGATATGGACTTCAGAGCGCTTTACATCTATAGCACCACGTAGGCAACCAGATCGTGATGACATGGTTACAGACATGTTATCAGAATCTAGCTTATCTACACCATTTCCTCTACCACGGAGGTCGTGGGGTGCAAGGTAATTGAAACTTATCGTATGTTGATATTGAAAATATTTAATTAATTATGACAATGTTATATTAGTTACAAAATTACTTTAGCATTAATTTCTTGTCTAAAGAAAAATACAAAACGATAAATAAACAGATAAACTATTAACAATAACTACCTCTTGTAGGTGGAACGTGCACTATGTGTTGGACCGCGTTGCTCAACATACCGTGTCAATCCATCGATACAGCCTATACACACTGAGGGATGATCAATTTATTTGGCAACCATATACAGAAGATGTGATGAATTTGTTGCCAACATATTGTAGTACTGGTCAGGGTCTTTGGCGTG
This sequence comes from Aralia elata, assembly GCA_034770075.1. NCBI lineage: Eukaryota > Viridiplantae > Streptophyta > Magnoliopsida > Apiales > Araliaceae > Aralia > Aralia elata. Next base: position 30,271,390 of record CM068386.1, on the reverse strand, counting down.
TTAGATGCCCACTGATATGTTTTGATGTGGTGGAATGACATTATGCCGACAGAGTGCTCCGACAGTTTGGTATACGATAGTTCATACCTCGAGCGCCAGAAATTCATAGATATCTTCTTAACATTACTGGTTGCTCGCATAAAAACTCGGAGGCACAACACCGCTACTACATAACGTTGTGGGGTACTAGGGAAACTCTTGTGGTTACTGGAGAGGATACAGATGGGCGTCCAGAGTGTGACCCTGATTACATGCCTTGGTATCGAAGCGTTACACGACATTAGATTTTAAATCCTAGACTGGTTGAGCAGACGACGGGGGAGTTCGAGGGGACACATGGAGTTACAACTTATTTGGTATGTTAGAAAATAATTAATTCATTATTACACTGTTATTTTTTAAACGATGATTATTATTATTTGTTATAACTTTGCATAGACTAAAATAATATAGTAAAACGCTTTGAATACATTGATACATATAACATTTTACCTATGACATGACATATTCTACGTATATTATCTTACAGGTTGAGAATCTTGCACGTGTATACCATACATTGGTAGAGGGATACAACTGCGTAAATGAAAATGATAACGTATTTCTTCATATTACTGAAGGTATGGGGATATGTACTAAGACCCTTACTGATGTAGGCCAGTCACACTTGTTAGATCATTAACCAACCAATCTCATCGCACAATCTAGAGAACCTCGGACACGTGGGCGTGGTAGTCGACGTATGGATATATCCTCAACACCAGTTTACACTGAACACCAGTTTAGAGATCATGAGGACATCCCGTCAACATCTCAGCCACACAACATTCCGTCTACATCTTGGACGCTCCAAGATGATGTAGAGACAACTGATATGGACTATGATCCATCTCAATTTTGTACTCCACATCATTTGGTATATACACAACCATTCCATAGTCCGCTTCTATCACGTGGTGGAGTGCCATCTTCATATCAAGTTTTCCCGTCCATGTCACAATTTTCATCTTTTCAGCCATCGGCAATACATGACGAGTCGACATTGCCAACACCTCCACCTCCACATATTCGGGAACCACGTAGAGGACCTCCGAGAAAGGCTAGAGATAGAGAAAGACCATGTGGCACACATGACCGAATGCATAGATAGATTAGTTTAGATTTTCTTGGAATCTTATTGAGTTGTATTTAGTATTGAAATTGTAAGTATATATGTTAATATTTTATTTTTTAAACAGATTATTCTTCATTTGGTTTATAAATGAGTAGCACATTATCTGATTTTTTATTTTATTTTATAATAATGATTAATAATATTAGACAAAAACATAATTTTATTTTTAAACTAAAGTATTATTATTTTTTGAAATGAGAGATTAATAGATTTTTTGGAATGACAGATTTTGAAAAATTATATAGCTTTTTGTCATGTTTTCTCGCCTAACACAGTTTTCTCTTTTCTCTATCAATTTTGCTTTTTAAATTTTTTAACAAAAAAAATTAAAATTCCAACGCAAGTCAGATTGGCGTTAAATCTCTTACATGTTATTTTTTTCATAAATTTGCTTTGTAAATAAAAATTAAAAAAAAAACTTTATAAAAATTACAAAAAAAAATTTATAAAAATTAAAATGCAAAAAAAAAGTTCCAAGGATTCTTCGAAAAATTAGAAACTCAACGCCACTTCAAGTCAAGTGGCGCTGGTGATTGTTTTTAAAAAAAACGAAGTTCCATTGAACTTTTCAGATTGGTGTTAAATAAAAAAAAAGGTTGCAAAAGTCTCACATCTTTTTTCCAAATTTACTATATAAAAAAAATAGGTTGAAACGCTGTTTAAAGTGGCGTTTAAAAAAAAGTTCTCTGCCACGTTCAAAAAAAGTTCTTGACATCTTTTTTTTAAATTTATAAAAACAAAATTATATAGAAAAAGTTGAAAATTTGGTTCAAACGCCACTTCTGGCGTTGAAAAAATGTTCCCTCACATTTTTTTTCCAAATTTGTTTTATAAAAAAAAAGGTTCAAACTTCACGTTCAAAAAAAAACTTCCACCGATTCCTTAAAATTTGCTTTATAAAAAAAATTATAAAAATTTGGTTCAAACGCCACTTCAAGTGGCGTTGAAAAAAGGTTGTTTTATTATTAAAAAAAAGGTTCAAACGCCACTTCGATTGGCGTTCAAAAAAAATTCCACAGTTCCCTGACAATTTGCTTTATAAAAATTAAAAAAAAAATCTTCAAATGCCACTTCAAGTGGCGTTGAAAAAAGGTTCTAACATGCCATCAACTCTCTCTCTCCCTCTCCCTGACATCTTCTTTCCTTCTTTTTCAAATTTGCTTAATAAAAAAAAAATATTCCAACCAATGCCAATTCAACTGGCGTTTGGCGTTGGATCAATTTTTTTCATTTTCCAAAAATAAATTCGTTTTTTAAAAAAATTAGGACAATTTTATTTTTTTAAAAAAATTATTTATTTAAAAAATAATTTGGTTAAGTTAATCTAATAATTTGGTTAAGTTAGCTAATAATTTTTAACACTCCAACGCCACTTGAATCGGTGTTGGATTTGATTTTCAAACATTAACGTCAATTAGATTGGCGTTTGGCCCATTTTGAGAAAGCTTGAGAATTTTGGAGGTAATCTAAAAATTTGGGTCTGATTTATGCTATTCTTGGAAAATACTCTCTAAGCCTACATGTACCTCATGTAATTGTTATGTTGTAGCTGCTACAGGTACATGGTACAATGCCGCTGGTCAACGGTGGGAATACGTAAGAACAATTACATAAAATTAACACACCTCACTAAGTAATTACAGGTAAAAATATCTACAGACTTGTGCATCAAAACAGTAAACACAAACCATTTATTGGATTTTCAGATGAACCACAATCTAAAATTGATTGTCTATATTGAATTCATCTCCTTGCATTTCGTTCTTTCTTATCAGTTTCAGACTTACTTTTCACTCTTTTTATGTATTGAACTCGTCTCCTTGCATTTCGTGCGGCAGTGGGTGTAACTCTACGATCCATTACAATTTAAGCTATCAGAGTGTTGACCAATCTACAATATTATCTTGATATAATGTTGGGAGGTGAATTGACAAGGCCTGATGAAAGCCCAAATATTATAAATTGGCAAGGCCCAAGCATCACAAATCACGTAAGCAGTGGGTAGTGGGCCCTGGTGAGGTGATGGGTCGGCGCCCCCCACGTGGGGGTTACTTTTAACACTGCAGGAACAATTGGAATGTCAGACGGGCGTTCCCGAGGCATATGTCCGGAGAAAATATGGCGTCTATCTCCTTTTAATAAAGTTCAGTATAAGCCCATGACATTGGACCAAAGAAGGGGGCCCGGGTCTCGAGAGATACACGGTGCAGAGATTCTACTATAAGGGATGAGGTTCATTTCACTCGAAAGGTAACAAACATTTTCTACAGTACTAGAGCAATATACCTCCATTGTTATACACCTTGTTCAGCCTGTACTAATTCTCACACCGGAGCTATCCCCCGGCGGCTAAACCGCCCGGAACTCTGAGTGTATTCTCGTTATTGTGCAGGATTGACGCGCTCTTAGTGATTGAGGCGCGTGGACTAATTCTTGGCGTTAACATTGGCGCTAGAAGGAGGGCCTGGTGCTCAGTAACCCTTCAATCACTTAAAGATTTCCTGACCAGCCATAACAGCAATGGATAACTCGAAAATGGCTTCGGCTCATGGGGAAACCCCTCCTGACCCTCCCCGCTCAGGGGTTCGGTTAGAGACAGGATAGGGATGTCCAAAAGTCTGTCGGATCGGCTGGGCCCCCAAAGTCATTCCGTGGGTCCGGCCAACCCGCGGACACCAATGGTCAAGAAGAAATCGTTGCCGATCCCCCAGAGAAGGACGCAACGTCGTGGGCGGGTCGAAGACCCGAACTCTAGACGGGGCCGGAACCATGACGAAAGAGACTCACTCGTTGCCCGAAGGGAACAGCGGCGTAAAGAAACCGTAGAGGCTATACGCCTTCAGCAAGGAGAGTTAGAAAAACAATTGGCTCTCTTGGAAAGGGGGGAAGCTTCCCCCAGCCACCATGGCGGTCGGGAGGTGATATTGGGATGCCGGTCCAGGACACATTGCTCGGAGAGTTCATGGAGGGAAAGTAGCGAGGTCCGGAGCAATACACGAGAAAGTATCAGGCCTAATGACCGATCCCAAGGAAGGAGCAGGCCGAGGAGCCGCTCCCCAGAAAGAAGTGGCAGATACGAACGGAGAAGGAGGGAACCCTCTCCAGTTCAAAGTCGGAGCAGGCAGAGAAGCCGCTCCCTCGAAGGAAGTGGCAGATCCGAACGGAGAAGGGGGGATCCCTCTCCAGTTCGTAATCAGAGCAGGCCGGGGAGCCGCTCATCAGATAGAGGTGGCCGGATCGGACGGGGCGGAAGGGAGAACTCTCCAGTTCCAGGTCGGACCCGACAGGAACTAACCATTCCGACCAGAGATCCTGAGGCGTTGGCCCGAAGAATCGCGGAGCTGGAGGAGGAGCTCGCGGCGGCCCGTGAGGAAGACGTTCCATTTGACCCGACCTCTCCATTCTCACCAGAGATTGATCGGCCGACTCGGGCCGACCCCAAGAAGAAGGCTCCCCATATGGAAAGTTTCGATGGATTCGGGAGGACCCATATGATCACAGCCAAGCTTACGACCGCCTGATGAAGTACAAACGGTTACCCCGATGCGGCCAAATGCCAGATGTTCATTTCCACCTTAAGGAAAGAAGCACGCCAGTGGATGACGTCCCTGGCCCCGAACTCCATATCGTCATGGAGGGAACTGTGTACTCAATTCCATAGCCGATTCGGGAGCAATAAGAGGAGAGGAAAGCCTACGGCTTCCCTAATGCAAGTAAGACAGTACTCTAGTGAATCCCTGGGCCAGTACGTCAAACGGTTTCGAGAAGCGGTCGGGGCGGTGACCGACCTAAACGACCCTCAAGCACTAGGTTACTTTAATACAGGGTTGGATATAATGAGGTCCAAAAAACTGGTAAAGGACATGATGTTCAATGCCCCGAAGAGCCTGGCGGAGGCTTATGACAGGGCCGAAGGGTTCATTGCGATCGAAGAGGCCATGGGAAGCCTGGGTGCGAGCTCCTCATCGGCCGAAAAGTCAAAAGAACGGGATAGGAACTCGTACCCCCGAGCGGACGCCGGCAACTGGTCGGACGGACGGCCGAAGAAAAGTTTCGGAGGAACAGGGGGGCCGGGAAGAGGTCGCCCGCCATTCCCGAACCGAAAGGTTGAAAAGGTATACACCCCACTAAACACAGATCGGGCAGCCATATTAGAACATATGAAAGACCGACCTTGCTTCCGTCCGTGTCCGAATAATGTTCATCCGAACCGAGGAAGTCAAAACAAGTATTGTGATTACCACCAGTCTTCGGGACACTCTACGGAGGACTGCCGGAATTTGAAAGAGTTGATTGAGAAGAATGTTCAGAGTGGGGAGTTGGTCCAATTTGTCGCAGGGTACGATAGGCCGGGAAGGGCTACGAACGGCAACAACGTCGAACCAACCCCGCAGGACCCACCGGCCCCAAATCCTCCCGTTCGAGGGGTGGTAGATGTGATAACGGGCGGTTCGGTGGGTAAGGTTACCGGAAAAAGGAGGAGAGAGGTATTGGATGCAGTAATGACGGTGGTGGAAAAGCCCGTCCGAGGAGAACGGTTGTATCCCGGCACGATAATCTCCTTCACCGACGAAGATTACCCAGCCGAACCCATTGAGCCACAGGAAGGTGCATTGGCTATAACTGCCCAAGTAGGGTCCATGGACATGCGGCGTATCATGATCGACAACGGCTCCTCGGTCGACATAATGTACGCCCACGCCTATCAGAGACTGGATTTGGGAGGAAGGAAGATGGAGGTCGGGCAAGAGCCATCGCTGTATGGCTTCGGCAATGACCCAGTTCGGGTGGTGGGCACAATAGAGTTGCCTGTTGTTTTCGGGACAGCACCTCAAGCAGTCGAGATCAACATCCGTTTCTTCGTCGTCAATGTAGACTCGGCTTACAATGCGATTTTGGGAAGACCGACGCTGACGGCATTGCAGGCGGTGACCTCCATTCCACATTTCAAAATTAAGTTTCCCACTCCGAACGGGGTCGGCCAGGTCAGAGGCGACCTCGACTTATCGCGGAGGTGCTATAGGAATTCGCTCGTATCTTCGGCAGTGGGCAAGAGCAAACAGAAGCAAACTATGACCATTGAAGTCGAGCCATTCACTGAGGGGAGTACGGAACCCCTCGCCTTGCCAGCCGAAGAGACGGAAGACATTGAGCTCGTCCCGGGGAAGAGGGAAAAGGTAATTAAGATCGGCTCGGGATTGTAGGAACCGTTCAGAGCGGGGTTGGTGGATCTACTCAGGGCGTATGCCGACATCTTCGCATGGGAACCCAGTGATATGCCTGGGATCAGTGAAGAAATTGCGATGCACAAACTGCATGTGGACCCCAATAAAAAACCGGTCTGGCAGAAGAGGAGAATTTTCGCCCCGGAGCGGCAAAAGGTCATTGATGATGAGGTGGCTAAGTTGCTAGAAGCAGGCTTCATCTATGAGATCGACTATCCCGAATGGTTGGCCAACGTGGTGCTAGTGCGGAAGCAGAACGGGAAATGGAGGGTTTGCATCGATTACACGGACTTAAACAAAGCCTGTCCGAAGGATTTCTACCCACTTCCACATATAGAACAATTAATAGATGCAAACATCGGGATATGCCTTGTTGAGTTTCATGGATGCATTTTCAGGTTACAATCAAATTTTCCATGTGCAAGAAAGATATGCCGAAGACAGCTTTCATCACGCATCGGGCAACCTACGCCTATAGGAAGATGACCTTTGGGTTGCTGAATGCCGGCGCCACATATCAGAGAATGATGAACTACGTGTTCTCGAAGCAATTGGGCCGAAGCATGGAAGTCTACGTTGATGACATGATTGTCAAGAGCATGTCCGTCGGGGGCCATTTAGACGATTTAGAAGAATGCTTTCAGACAGTTCGGCATTACAACATCAGGCTTAATCCCACGAAGTGTACCTTCGGCATCGGTGCGGGTAAATTTCTGGGATATCTGATTAGCAAGAGGGGCATTGAGGTAAACCCCGAAAAGATTCAGGCTATTTTGGATATGAAGTCTCCCCAAACCTTCAAAGATGTACAAAGATTAACAGGTCGGATTGCGGCGCTGAGGAGGTTCATGTCGAAGTCAGCTGAACGATGTTTACCGTTCTTCCAAACTCTGAAAGGACCACAGAACGAGAAAACCTTTCATTGGACTTCAGATTGTGAGGATGCCTTTCAAGGTATAAAAAAATATCTGTCTTCGGCGCCTCTGTTGATGAAACCCATCCCCTCGGGAACCACTGTATTTGTACTTGGCGGCAAGCTCGTTGGCGGTGGGGGCGGTGTTGGTTCGGGAGTCGGGGGGAAAGCAGTCCCCAGTGTATTATGCCAGTCACGCCCTTCGGGATGCTGAAACAAGATATCCGAACTTGGAGAAATTTGCTTACGCCCTGGTAATAGCCAGTCGGAAGCTCCGACATTATTTCCAAGGACGGCTAATCGTGGTATACACCGATCAGCCCCTGAAGAAGATTTTGAATAAGCCCGAGCTTTCGGGGCGATTGGCGGCTTGGGCTATGGAGTTGACTCAATTTGCATTGGAATATCATCCGCGGACCGCAATTAAAAGTCAGGCCTTAGCCGACTTCATAATAGAATGCTCGTTTTCCGAACCCGACCCGACTGATTTATCGATGAGTGTGGGCTCGGTTTCGGACACTGGCCCAGCCCAGACATCTTGGACTCTGTATGTCGACGGATCGACAACATCGGACGCGAGTGGAGCCGGCCTAATTCTGACAAGTCCGGAGGGGTTTAAAGTACAGCAGGCAATTCGCTTCGGCTTTAAGGCAACCAACAATGAGGCCGAGTATGAGGCCATGTTGGCAGGTTTGCGTTTGGCCAAGAGCTTAGAAGTACAGGCACTAATCATCTTCAGTGACTCTCAGTTAGTGGTGAAGCAGATTCTCGGAGAATATGAAGCTCGGGGGGCGATAATGATCAAGTATCTAACAGAAGTCCGAGAGCGGCTTCAACACTTTACATCGTATGCTCTTCACGGAGTGGATCGGGAAAGCAATACGGTGGCCGATGCCTTAGCCAAATTGGCAACAGCGGACACCAGTTCATTCAGCGGTTTGGTACATTTGGAGATTTTGGATTCGCCGAGCGTTCGAAGGACTGAAGTAATGGGGGTCGAGAGATCGGATTGCTGGATGACCCCTTATATAAGCTATCTGGCAGATGGTGTCTTGCCTTCGGACCGAGTACTGGCAAAGAAAATAAAATACCGAAGTTCGAATTTCGTACTTATTGATGGGGATCTCTATCGACGGGCCTTTACTTCTCCTCTGTTAAAGTGTTTGGTCCCGTCCGAAGCCGATTACGCCCTTCGGGAAGTACACGAAGGCATCTGTGGGGATCACATGGGAGCCAAGGCGTTGGCTTACAAAATACTTCGACAAGGGTACTATTGGCCGACGATTTTCCAAGAAGCTAAAGAATATGTGCAAAAGTGTCGAAAGTGTCAGCTCAATAGCGTAATCCCTCACCAACCCCCCGAAGAACTGTATAGTGTCTTGTCCCCCATTCCGTTTGCCATATGGGGGATTGACATCTTGGGGCCATTGCCGAAGGCAAAAGGACAGTTTTGCTTTGTGATAGTGGCTATAGACTACATGACTAAATGGGTAGAGGCGAAACCACTTCGGACAATCACGGAGCAAGAATGCCTAAAGTTTCTCAAGGAGTCTGTTGTATTCCGATTTGGCATCCCAAGGACGATTGTTTCTGACAACGGCCGTCAATTTGTGGGGTCGAAGTTTGAAGAGTTCTTAAAAGACCTGAACGTACAACATCGGAAAACCTCGGTCGCCCACCCTCAATCCAATGGCCAAGTAGAAGTCACCAATAGGACTCTACTCAATGGGATCAAAAGAAGACTGGACGAAGCCAAAGGGAGATGGCCCGAAGAATTGAACAGTGTTCTATGGGCATATCGGACCACTCCCCGAACTACGACTGGAGACTCACCATACAAACTGGCCTACGGGACCGATGCCCTTATTCCGGTCGAGATCGGGTCCCCCTCACTCCGGGTCAGTCAGTTCAAGGAACTATACAATGATGAAGGCATTCGTCTTAATCTGGATCTACTGGAGGAAGTCCGAGAATCGGCTGTGGTAAGGCTAGCGGTCTACCAAAGGAAGACAGCCATTCATTACAACAAAGGCGTGAGGCTAAGGAGATTTGAAGTTGGGGACTTAGTCCTTCGAGAGGTGGAGGCATCATCGCCTCAAAATCTTGGCAAACTAATGCCAAATTGGGAGGGACCCTATGAGGTCGTAGAAGTGCCGAAGCCAGGAACTTACCGGCTTCGGACTATGGACGGAACAGAAGTCAAAAACACTTGGCATGCAGGGAGACTTAGAAAATATTATCAGTAGATTGCATGATTAAGTAGTTTGTTCTAAGACTCTGTAATTTTGATATGACATAATGATGAATGCAAATCAGATTTCCATTAAGTACCAAAGTTTTGTTTACATAAATGAAAGTAATTACATAGAAATTCAAAAAAGGATGAGCCGACGTTATACTCCGGGCCTCATCATCGGAAGAATCTAGGATGGAGGGATCAAGTTTGTGCTGCTGCATTTTTTCCTTGTCTTTGGTCCGGGCATCCTGATATCCGAGGATGAAACTGCTCTGCCACCACATCGGTAAGCTCAGCCGAGCTGCGGTATTCCTGAATAAACAACCGCTTAAGCTCTTCGGTTGTGGCAGCGGCGCCGATGTCTTGTACTCAGCAAAAGTCTTGGCCATGGCACCACGCTCCTCTTCGGATAGTTTGAGCTTTACTTCGACACTCTCGAGCTTGGTGGACACCGAGCGCAGTTCGCTCTTCAGACCAGTACACTCCCCCTTTACCTCGTTGCACTCCCGCTGCAGGTGATTGCAGTTGTCGGCGAGTGTTTGTCGGCGCTGATCCCCCTCAATGGCTTCTTCTTTGAGCTTGGCCACTTCGGCCCGAAGCTCCTCCAGTTGGGCCGAAGTCCTGGCATGCTCCTCCTTCTCCTTCTTCCAGCCGGCCATAGCAGATAGGCGCCTTGCCTCCTGCCGGGATGCTTCGGCCTCAAACTCCTTTATCCTTGCTTCGGAGTGAGCAGCCTGACGACGAAGCCGACTGGCGGCAGCGCAAGCCTAAAAACAAAGACAGAAGGCCATCACACTCACACACATATCTAATACAAGTTCGGAAGAAGGACTAAATAAAGCAAATACTCACTCGGCTCATATAGATGACGTGCATATCTGCCAGATCCTGGAGGCCGGAGTCCTCGAACCTATCGTCATCCTCCGGCAGAGCGAAGGCGTCCATAAGGTCAAAAGGGAAATCATCTGTGCCCACCGGCCACAACGTCGCAGGGCTGGGACTGTCCTGGACATGTATGGGTGATTGTTGTCCTGAAGCCGAGGCGGCGTGCTGCCGTTTGGCCGGTGGTCCCGAAGTGGAGCCTTCGCGCTCCTGCCGATGATCAGGGGATCGGGCCTCGTCCATCAGAAGGTCAACGTGGTGGACCGTAACCACTGGCGGGTCGGCCGACGGGATCTCCGCGGTAGGAGGTTCGGTACCGAGGTCTTCAGCAACGGGGGGGACGATCGGCAAGACCGGCGGAGGGATCTGATCGACTTTAGGAGGGGCAGTTTTTTCGGCGGTCTTCGCCAACCTCTTCCGCTTTACCCGAAGGACACTGGCCCTCTCGGATGGGGGGATGTCAAGGATGCTGGTAGGGATAACAGAAGACCCTGCCATCGGGATGGCAGTTATTGGCAGAACTAGTGGGGGTCGGCTTGTGGGTTCGGGCGGCAATATCGACTCTTCGGCCGGATCGGCTGACGAATGGCCGACGTCTGGAATTGAAGACGGTTTGATAAGAAGTACTACACAAAAGAAACAACTTGATCAGTAAAAGAAAATCTGATGTAACTCATATACTAAACACGAAGTATTCAGGACTCACATTTGTGGTTGTATAACCAGTTCGGATCACTCAAGACTTCGAGGCTCCACTCTTTCTTCGGCAGCTTCTCTAGGAGCTTCCCTAACTCCTGAAGACGAGCGTGTGAGATCTCCCCGAGGCCCACATTGTCATGAGAAGATTCTGCCCAGTTATGAACCTCTCGAAAGCTAGGTCCGTTGACGTAAAACCACAAGGAATGCCATCCCTTATTGCTCGAAGGGGTTTTTATCAGCGGACGCTTTTCGAGAGTCCTGCTCGACTGCCTGTTGATTTGCCTGAACCCCGCCTCCCGAGATCGGCTCATGACAAAGATGGTGAAGAAGTGGTCGATGGTAGGAGGAATGCCGAGCTCGTGGCAGAAGGCAATAAAGGCGACGATGTGGATGTAGGAGTTTGGCACCAACTGGGCGAAGCCGACTCCGATGAAACTCAAGAGAGTGATGATGAAGGCGTGGAGGGGAAAACGTACACCGTATTTAAGGGCACTAAGGGACACAGCGGTCCATCCATCCGGACGATGGTACATCCGCTCAGTGTGGAGAGGGGCGCGGATGTCGTAGTTGCTAGGGATGCAATACAGTTTGCGAATCCCTTCCAGATCTTTCGGACCGATCGTGGAAACAGTGTTGATATGGGCATAGGTCCCTTCGTCCGAGTACTCCTTAATCATCATTTCAACTCGGGCTTGAGAAACGGTCTTTGAACCAGCCATCGGAACAGTCACGTTCCCAATCGTGAGGAAGGCTGCGGAGAAGAGATGTGCAGAGAATGCAAGTATGGAGAAATCAACGAAAGTGAGAGAGAGAGTGTGGAGGCTCGAAATGTGGCGGTCTCTTTTGAAGAGGAAAGGTTTTTAATGACCGCCCTTTGGCCTCCCACACGCTTCCCCACGTACGACATGGTGGGTGCGGAAAAGAGGGGAAATGGTGATACGTGCCAAGAGCGGTTATGGAAATCAGGGTCGTGGGCTTTCCGGTCCAGCGATGGGCCTTGGACGTCGCACTCTTCTAATACAATGGCCCATTGCATCAGAAGACTGGGGGGCAATGTTGGGAGGTGAATTGACAAGGCCTGATGAAAGCCCAAATATTACAAATTGGCAAGGCCCAAGCATCACAAATCACGTAAGCAGTGGGTAGTGGGCCCTGGTGAGGTGATGGGTCGGCGCCCCCCACGTGGGGGTTACTTTTAACACTGCAGGAACAATTGGAATGTCAGACGGGCGTTCCCGAGGCGTATGTCCGGAGAAAATATGGCGTCTATCTCCTTTTAATAAAGTTCAGTATAAGCCCATGACATTGGACCAAAGAAGGGGGCCCGGGTCTCGAGAGATACACGGTGCAGAGATTCTACTATAAGGGATGAGGTTCATTTCACTCGAAAGGTAACAAACATTTTCTACAGTACTAGAGCAATATACCTCCATTGTTATACACCTTGTTCAGCCTGTACTAATTCTCACACCGGAGCTATCCCCCGGCGGCTAAACCGCCCGGAACTCTGAGTGTATTCTCGTTATTGTGCAGGATTGACGCGCTCTTAGTGATTGAGGCGCGTGGACTAATTCTTGGCGTTAACAATATATATAGATATCAAGATAATATATGGAATTTACAAAATTAACTCCACCTTTGTCTTTATATTGACATGAATGAAAAAATTAACACCACCTTCCTCTTTTTATTAGCATGAAAACTTGGCATACATATATTCATGCACCCATAATTCCAATCACAAATACATAAATCGAAGAGAGTAAATGAGAGTATGAAACTCTTAGATTTTACAATCCAAATCAGAGAGTAAGATTTGTTATGAAGGAGCAACTTTTCGATTTTTCAATCCAAATTTGACAATATGACTCGTACAAACGAAAATAAATCAGTCGTATTTTAACGTATTTAACGTAATTGAACTTATGACCAAAACCAAATTAGTTTATTTTAATCGTTAACTCAGTAGTAACTCGGTAGAACTCAGCCAAATTGGAAAAAAAAATAACCATTAACTCATTTGACGGATCGGCTAATGGCTTGTTATAGATAGGTATTGATTAGAACTCATGTATATATACCTCCAAACAAGATTAGGAGCCCGTTTGGGAGAGTTTTTAGGTGGTTTAAAAGCACTTTTAAATATAAAAGTAAAAATGTTTTGGTGTTTCATAACTATTCAAAAGCACTTTTAAAGAGTAGAAATTTGAGTTTAACAACACTTTTAATTGAAGAAAAAATTTGTGCTTTTTAGCTGAAGCAATTTGACAAAAGAACTAAGTATAAAATTATCTTTAAATTGTTAAAAATAAATAAAATTTCATATTATACAATTACCTTAAATTTGTCATTAATATTTTTTACAGCCTTTTTTATAATTATGTAACCAAATATTTTTATTTTTTTTTATAAAAGCACTTCTATCAAAAGCTCTACACTTAAAAACACTTTATTTCATCACACCATATCGCACATCTTCGCCAAATAGACACTAAAAAGTAGAGGTAATCTAGGTAGATCAATAAGAAAAAGAAAACAAAGCAAAAGAAAAGGGAAAATACCAAAAAAAAAAAATTATTCAATTATGACCCAGACGGTGAAAGCCCTTTGGTCGGTTAATCTTGTTTTGGGCGTAATTTTTAATTTATTTAAAATTACGAGACCCATAATATATCAAATGAAAACTAACGACGAGATCTACAAAATACATGACATTCGCCCCGATATATGTTGTTTGGGGCCCAAAAACGCATGAGAAAGAGTGATTTGCGCCATTCAATTTTATTTTTTTTTGATTTTATGAACTTGGGCTTTTGAAGGACTTATGTTCTAGTTAGGGTTTTTGGCATGTTTCGTACTATTTAAATATTGTCAAAGTTACGTTTTCAATTAACTTTATTATTATTCTTTTGATAGAATTTTGACAATTGTTATTATATTTGTATTTGCTGATTGAATTTCTATAATTCTTTTAGGCTATGTTTGTTTGCAAGGATTATAATTTCAAGACTATTAATCTTAGGATTAAATAGTCTTAATCACATGTTTGTTTTTTATGGGATTATTCATGGGATAATTTAAAATAATCTCATATTATGTTTGTTTCCATATTATGTTTGTTTTTTCTAGGATTAATTAAAGCATTGGATAAAAAAATATCGTTTAGACTATTATATCCTTACCAATAATAACACATTTGTTCAATAGCATTGTTATTCTGTAATATATTAGTTTCATTATAATATTAAATTAAATATAATATGTTATTATGAGATTTAAATATATTCGGTTATTATGGGATTTAAATATATTATTTTCATTATAATAACACATGTGTTCAATATCATTGTTATTCTGTAATATATTAGTTTTATTATAATATTAAATATATAAAGATGATGGAGGAATATTCGGCTGAGAAATCGTACACACATATTAACACGAAGTCTTCCATCAGAACCCAAGATCTTGCCGCCATACGTGAACTGTACCAAATCCCCATCACTTATGGGATTCGTACAGCCAATCTAAATGAAAGGATGTATCACCGCCCCGATGGCTGGACCGCCGTCTCATCCCATGCTCTGAAATACGGGCTTCGTTTTCCCTTTCACCCTTTCATCCTAACCTTTCTCAGCATTGTCAGGGTCGGGCTCGCCCAACTCGTCCCCAATTCCTTTATTCACCTGGTCTGCTTCATAGCATTCTGCCATGATTGCAAAGTAGAACAATCCTTGGAATTCTTCTTCGCTATGTTTACTGTGATTCGATCGAGAGAGTCCGGGTTCCGTCAGATCAGTAAATTACCAGTCAAAGGAGCCCAGAAGCGGTCCCTGATGAAAACTCCTACCAGCAACAAGGGATGGCACTCGTATTGGTTCTACATCCGAGGTCCCGACATCGGTGCTATTTCGGATTAGATCGGATTCTCGAAGAACACCAACAATATCGAAGGATTCCCAGCCGAACGGTTTGAAGAGTTCAAGAACTTCGTCGGGATGATGCCAGATGGGACTTCGAACTCCTCAGCAACCAAACGTGGTTATACAATCATGGGCGTAAATTCCGAACTCTTTATACATATATTTTTACCATGTCCAAAAACTCTCATTAAAATATACCAACTCAAACTATTCATTTTTTAGTGTCACTTATCAAACCAACCGCTCCAGTCAACATCGGTCGAACGGTTTCCTTGCCCAAGGAACTGAACTTAGTCGAACCCGAAGGTGGTTCAGAAGTCGGACCTTCAACCCAAGTGCCGATTGTTGCCCGCCCGATCACATCCATTCCTATGTCACAAGTATCCAAGAAGAATACCTTGGAGATGAGTAGCTCAGAAAAGATGGCTTTAATGAAGAAGAAGCAACTACACAAGAAGACTTCATACAAACCACTGATGACACCTACTCCTACTCCGGATCCTGATTCATTTCCACTAGAAATCATCATCGAGGAGGAAACTGAAGACGAAATATTGGAGCCGCTAGCAAAAAGACCTCGCAAAGAGGCTTCTTCCTCTTCGGCACCCCCTCCTCCACCTGCCCCTGCTCAGCAGGTAGAAACTCAATAAGTCCAATCTCAACCTTCAAACCTTTCATCCAGTAACATTCCAAAACCCCGAACCTTATGGCCCCAAAATCGAACGGACCAGTTCCTCTATGACCTTATCGACCACTTCATACTACCTGCCAACAACGATCGCTTCAAAGACCATACCCCGGAACGCTTTCTCGAAGACTACACCAGACTTTAATCTCAGGTAAGCCTAGACTTTGGCATCATTAACTCACCCTACTTGTCATTTTCGGTCTTTAGTCTGCACTAAAAATTCTTTTTTGCAGGCCAATTCAGTCTTAGCCCGATCTCTTCCTTCCTTCTGCCAACTAACTCAGAAGAACAAGGGCCTCGTCGCGGAGAACGCACTTTTAAAGGGCGATATCCAGGTTCTGGAGGCGGACTTGGAGAAGGAGAAAGATCTCCATGTCGGGACCTAAAATAAGCTCACCGAAGCCAATCGAGAAAACTATCGGCTTTGGAATCAAATAAGTATTCTTCAATCTGAAATTGCCGAACATGAGAAATAGAATGACCGACTTATGGAGGAGCGGGTTTTACTGAAGGAGAATGATGTCGATCAGACGAAGGCAATTACCATCCTCGAAAAGCAAATTGAAGAGACGCACTTCAAGCTACAAGATCTGATTCAGACTCACAACATCCTGGAGAAAGAACATGCTGAGCTGAAGAACCAAGGGCCCCCGATGACCGAAGAGGTCAAGCTCCAGATAATTAAAGAATACAACGAATCTTCAGAACTGGCGGACAAAGTCATCCTTCAATTTTTCGAAGGCTACTAAAGCTATAAGGAGAAGATCAAGAAGAAGATGAAGGCAGCTAGGTTGGACGTCTCTATTCTCGACTCTTCGGATGATGAAGAAGAAGCCGAAGATCCACCTCTGTCACAGACCTCTTAGAATCTTTAATTTTTGTTTACTCTTTCAACTCCAAATGTAAGAAGTACAGTTTGTAACAATCATTGAACATTAATGAAATAGTTCAAAGTTTTCAACAATGCAAACTGATGTCATTTTATATTGATAAACATGCAAATTTACATTTCTGGAAATAAGAAATAACATGACTTACTGATAATATCTCCTAAGTCTCCCAGCATGCCATGTATTCTTAATATCCGAACCATCCATAGCCCGAAGTCGGTAAGTTCCTGGCTTGGGTACTTCAATAACTTCATAAGGTCCTTTCCAATTCGGCATAAGCTTCCCTGAATTCTGGGGGGTAGATGCAGCCGCTTCCCGAAGCACTAAGTCGCCAACTTCGAATCTTCTAAGTTTCACCCCTTTGTTATAATGTTTGACAGTTCTCCTTTGATAAGCCGCTAACTTTATCAATGTTGACTCCAGAACCTCATCTAACAGATCTAGGTTAAGGCAAAGTCCTTCGTCATTATACAACTCCTGGTACTGACTGACCCGAAGTGATGGAGATCCGATTTTAACTGGGACAAGGGCATTGGTTCCATAAGCGAGTTAAAACGGCGAATCACCCGTTGTCATTCTAGTTGTTGTCCGATAAGCCCACAACACACTAAGCAGTTCTTCAGTCCATCTCCCTTTGGCTTCGTCCAGTCTCCTTTTTATCCCATTGAGTAGGGTTCTATTGGTAACTTCTACCTGCCCGTTTGACTGAGGATGAGCAACAGAGGTCTTTCGGTGTTGAATCCCCAAATCCGTGAGGAATTCCTCAAATTTCGAACCTACAAACTGCCTCCCATTGTCCGAAACGAGCACTATCGAAATCCCGAAGCGATAGACCACTAACTCTTTGAAAAATTTTAAACACTCCTGTTCCGTGATCGTTTAGAGAGGCTTGGCTTCTACCCATTTAGTCATATAGTCGATTGCTACCACGACAAAATTGACCTGCCACTTAGCCTTCGGCAATGGCCCCAAAATATCAATTCCCCACATTGCAAACGGAATCGGTGACAAGACCGAAAACAGCTCTTCGGGAGGTTGGTGAGGAATTGTTCCATTCAACTGACACTTGGGGCACTTTTTCACATATTTCTTAGCTTCTTGGAAAATGGTCGGCCAGTAGTAACCCTGCCTTAAAATCTTGTAAGTCAATGCCTAAGCGCCCATGTGATCTCCACACATCCCCTCATGAACCTCCCGAAGTGCGTAATCTGCTTCGGAAGGAGTCAAACATTTCTGCAACGGCGAAGAGAATGCTCTTCGATACAAGTCCCTATCGATCAAGATGAAAAAGGAGCTTCGGTGTTTTATCTTTTTAGCTTGCATCCGATCCGAAGGAAGGACGCCATCGGCCAGATACGTAATGTACGGCGTGAGCCAACAGTCCATCCGCTCTATCGGGAATACTTCTGATATTTGAATACTCGGGTCATACAAAACCTCCAAATATGCCGACCCACTAAAAGATGTAGCCTATGTCGTTGCTAGTCTTGTTAACGTATCGGCTATAGTGTTGTTTTCCCGATCAACTCCCTGTATGCTATGTGACCCAAAGTAATGTAGTTGATCTTTTACCGCGGCTAAATACTTTGTCATCCTATCCCACAAGCTTCATACTCCCCTGATATCTGCTTAACCACTATTTGGGAATCACTGAAGATGACCAAGTGTCGTACTTCTAAACTTCTTGCCAACCGCAACCCGGCCAAAATGGCTTCGTATTCTGCTTCGTTATTGGTCGCCTTGAACCCAAAGCGAATAGCCTGTTGGACCTTAAATCCCTCTGGACTCGTCAAAATAACTCCCGCTCCACTAACATCCGAAGTAGATGAACCATCCACATAAAGCGTCCACGATGCATGAACCGTCTGAGCATCTGATACTGAACCCACAGTCAAATCAGGAGAACCTATGTCGGGTTCGGTAAACGAACATTCCACTATAAAGTCGGCTAGCGCCTGACCCTTTATTGCCGTCCGAGGATGGTACTCCAGGACGAACTGAGTCAATTCCATCGCCCAGGCCGAAAGACGCCCTGACAGGTCTGGCTTGTTCATGACTTTCTTCAAAGGTTGATCTGTGTATATTACCACTAACCTCCCCTGAAAATAGTGCCTAAGCTTTCTGCTGGCTATCATAAGTGCATAGGCAAATTTTTCCAAGTTGGGATATCTGGTTTCCGCATCTCGAAGTACGTGGCTGACATAGTAGACTGAGCACTGCCTGCCCCCCAACTCCCGAACTAAAACCGCTCCTACTGCCATTGAGCTCGCCGCTAGATACAGATATAAGGGTTCCGAAGGGATAGGTTTTACCAAAAGTGGAGCTAAGGACAGATATCTTTTAATCCCTTGGAATGCATCTTCATACTCTGAAGTCGACTGGAAGGTCTTCTCATTTTTAGGTCCTTTCAGAGTATTGAAGAAGGGTAAACACCGTTCAGCCGACTTTAACATGAATCTCCGAAGTGCCGCAATCCTACCGGTCAATCGCTGAACGTCTTTGAAAGACTGTGGAGACTTCATGTCCAAAATAGCTTTGATTTTTTTTGGGTTTGCTTCAATCCCTCTCTTGCTGAGCAGATACCCAAGAAACTTGCCAGAACCGAGACTAAAAGTACACTTAGTCGGGTTCAGCCGAAGCGTATGCTTTCTTACCGTGTCAAAGCAGTTCTCCAAATCATCTAGATGGTCTCAAACTCCCATGCTTTTAACGATCATATCGTCCACATATACCTCCATGTTTTGGCCCAATAACTTTGCGAACACATAGTCCATCATCCTTTGATAGGTGGCCCCCGCATTCAGCAATCCAAACGTCATTTTCTTATAAGCGTATATTACCCGATGCGTAATGAATGTTGTCTTAGGGATGTCTTTCTTATTCATAAAAATCTGATGATATCCAGAAAAAGCATCCATAAAATTAAGCATATCAAACCCAGAAGTAGCATCGATCAACTGGTCAATGTGCGGAAGAGGGTAGAAGTCCTTCGGACAGGCTTTATTCAGGTCGGTGTAGTCTATACAGACTCGTCATTTACCATTCTGCTTCCGCACTAAGACCACATTTTCTAACCACTCTGGATAATCAATCTCATAGATGAAGTCAGCTTTCAGTAACTTGGCAATTTCATCATCAATAATCTTCTGCCTATCAGGAGCGAAGATCCTTCTCTTCTGCCGAATAGGATTCTTGGATGGGTCCACACACAACTTATGGACAACCACCGATTTGTCAACTCCGGGCATATCAGTAGGTTCCCATGCGAAGATGTCTGCATATACCCGAAGCAATTCTGTTAAATTTGTCCGGAATGGCTCCGCCAGTCCCGAGCCTATTCTAACCGTCTTATCACCTTTTCTTGGGATCAACTCTATCTCTTTTGTCTCTTCAGCGGGTAGAGCCAGGGGTTCGGTGCTTCCCTTAGTGAATGGCTCAACCTCAATGGCCATTGTTTGCTTTTGCTTGTTGACTCCCACCGCAGAAGATATCAGCGAATTCCTAATCCCCTTTTCTTATAAACATTTTCCCGAGAACGACCTACTCGCCTGTTCCGTTTCGGGGTGCGACTCATGGGCTTGCTTCTGTCCTGTGAGCGGCTTCTTTGCCTCTTGCGGTCCGGGGAGCGGCTATGTCGCCTGCCCATCTATCGTGAAGGGCTTTGGTGCCTGCCGCAGATCTGGGAGCGACTATTTAGCCTACTCTCATCCTGCGAGCGGCTTCTGTGCCTGCCACGGACTGGGGAGCGGTTATGGCGCCTGCTCCGAACTGGAGAGCAGCTATGGTGCCTACTCCGAACTGGGGAGCGGCTATGGTGCCTGCTCCGAACTGGTTCGAAACCATCTGAACGATTTATCCTGGATTGGCTCTGATCAACATGTGGTCGACCATGGGGTCGGCTTGAAGAGACCTCTTCTTCTCCTTCCATCCTAGCCAAATGCTCAGCTATTTTACGTTGTTGCTGACGTAAGGCTTCCATTATCTCCTGATCTTTCATTCTGCGTTGATTCATAATCCATTTTCGCTTATCCCCATGATCAGCGTTACTACCTGAGTAGACAAGAGTTTGGGCCGGATTACCTGCCATATGGGTCAAAGGTTCCGACGTTTGTTGATTGGTATGCAACAAGCGACGGCGAACCGGGGCAGATTGGACTTACAGGGGTACCTTAGGTTGACCCTTCGGCCCTAATCTCTCCCTTGCCAACGATCTAAGTCGATCAAGGACCGACCTACGTGTGGGGGTATGAGAATCAGCTGATCTTTCTCCTCCATTTAGAGTTGTATTCACCATTTATATTGTTTCTTCTCCAATCTTAATAGTGATTGATGAATAACACTAACAGTCCCTCCTTCTAGCGCCAATGTTAACGCCAAGATTGCTCCACGCGCTTCAATCACCAAGAGCGTGTCAATCCTGCATAGAAACGAAATCTCACTCAAGAACCCGACGGTTTAAACCGTCGGGGAACAGCTCAGGCGTGAGAGTTAGTATAGGCAGTTTCAAGGTTTAACAATGGAGGTTTATGACTAGTGTTATATTTTTCATTACCTTTGAAATGAGGAGGGAAACCTTGTATTTATACCTCATTGCCCACTCATCACATCTGGACCCCACTTGACAGTATAAAGTTATGTCACCATCAATCAAATCATAACAACCACACCGGTTGAGTTACAAGTCAACATAGTTAGGAAGTTACATTCCTTAACTGGATGACCCCAACCAACCAAGACCTCCACGTAGGGTCAAATCCTCCACGTGGGGTCGGGCCTCCCGAACCCAGGCCCTAACATTCTCCAAGCTAACAAAGACCATATACATACAGACACGTCCCCAACTACTACAAATTTGCACAATTTATTATGATACGTTGTTATATAAAATTTTGTTTTTCCTCCCTTCCCCAAAAAGAGTGTTATTTAATTCATTTTTCTTAATCAAGTTGTCAAATTTTGAATTTCAAAATTAATGTAAATTTATTTAATTTTAGTTAATGTAAAAATTAATATTTTAAACTACTTAAAAATTATTATTAAAAACAAAATTATTAATTCAAAAATTAAAATTAACTCACATTACAATACTAGGACTGAAACTTAAACGAACTCCTTTTTAGAACAGAATATAATATAATTTATGATATTATAATCAGAATTTTTTGTGGAACAAGAAAGTCAAAGAGACTCTTTTGGCCTGTTTGGTTTGGGGGGAATAATGTTGGTTATTTAAAAGGGAAGAAAATGAACATTGCAATGGAATGTCTAATCATATGTTTAAATGAATGCTTATTCCATCAGGATGTGTAAAAATTGACCATTCCATTCCAATCGACAAACTTAGAAGAAAAAAATTCGATCGATCAAAATTATGTAACTTCTCGTTCTCACATAACATATGAATAGGAATACTTATTCTATTCCATTCCATTTTTATTCTCATTTCAATTTCAATGTTGTAACCAAACAGACTATTTGTGAAATAAAGAGAGACTTTTATAATAGGACATTCCCAACAGTTACATGATTTATGATTCGTATATTGTAGCCGTACATATCAAGATATATTGATCTCAATTTTGTCATTCAAGTAAATATGGTAGTAAACCAATTTTTTTATTATTATTATAATATCATCTCACCATTAATAATGTATCAGCTCTCATTCTCAATCATTTACAATAAATAAACAGGACGGTGGAAAAGAAGAGCATACACGTTGAAAACCAAACACATACACTTGAACGCAAACATACACGCACAACATGGTACATCTTGTTTTTTTGAGTCTAATAGACTAAATAATTTGAGTTAAAATTTAATGGACTAAATTGTCCGAGTTCAAATTTAATGGATAATTCGTCTAATTTCTTATATATCAGGAGATATTTTATATTTAAAGATTTTTTTTATATTATACATTAAATTTCCATTATTTTGGATCACCAATATCGAGTAACTTCCTTTTCTAATACCAGTTACCCTGGCATGCACACACAATGTATGTGTGTGATTTAAATTTTTTTATTGTAATATAAAAATATTATTTTTTAAAAAAAGTGCAAAAAATTTAAAGACAAATTGTGTTTTAAAAAAATAAAGTGAGGATGAGATGATTTAATTAAGTGAGATAGGTAAATAGAGATAAAATAAGAGTTGAGAGAGATTAAGAGAGATACAATAGGAGACTAAATTATACCATGTGACACAAAATCACCCACGTGACGATTATAAAAGTTGAACGCTTTATTAATAATGAAAAAGTAATGTTAGGGTAATAAAAGATGGTTACAAAAAAATAAATATAAAATAATGTGTCGAATTATAATTAGTTAGTTGATATTCTACCATACATGGGTGTATCCCGATTATAGCCGATTATAATACATCATTTT
Source organism: Aralia elata (assembly GCA_034770075.1). Taxonomy (NCBI): domain Eukaryota; kingdom Viridiplantae; phylum Streptophyta; class Magnoliopsida; order Apiales; family Araliaceae; genus Aralia; species Aralia elata. The sequence goes on along the minus strand of CM068386.1, from coordinate 30,248,365 downwards.
GTATTATCTTTTTGTATCCAATCTTTTATAACCAAAATATTATTAATTAATAAGTATGAGTATTGCTCGGTGACAAAATATGATTACAAAAAAGTAGATACAAAATCATTTGTCGTATTATAATTAATATATGTTTCATCATATAGGGATGAATCTAAATATCTAATGGTTATAATCAATAACTATCATATACATTATTTTTTATTTTTATATTCAATCTTTTGTCATCAAATTATTAATCCCTCCGTCCCAAATTAATTGCTCAGTTTTGACTTTTTAAAGTCAAATCGACTATTTTTAAAACTAATCTTTTTACTATTTTTGCTAAAATATAGGTGAAGAGATTATAACCAAAAGAAAATATATACAATTTATTACTAACCCCAATTTTTATAATTTTAGAAATATATTTATATATACTTAATTATTAATTCTAAAAATAATCAATTTGATTTTAATTTGGAAGGATGGAGTATTGAATAAAGATATTGTTATACATTATCCGTCATCATCCTCTCGAACACAAAAGCACTTTGGTTCATAGAAATAACACTTGGCAAAACGAGCCAACACTCTACCTGCGAGCATATAAACAGTAACTGATCGGTCTAAATTTTTACACATGATCAGCACCTGGGATTTTGGGGATCAAACATATAAAAGTTTTGTTATAATCAGAAATAGGACCTTCACAATTTAAAAAATTAAGCACAAAAGCAGTGATGTCATCCCAATATCCGGCCAGAATTGTTGAAAGAACCCCGGAGGAAAATCAGCAGGACCTGGAGCTTTTGCGGGAGCCATTTGAGAAAGAGCAACTTCAATCGCTGAACTTGCCTAGGTTTAATCACCTTATTCCAGCCCTCAAAACAAGACTGTTCCCCAGAAGATTTGAATAAGGATTGATAAAAGGAATTCACAACAGATCCCATACCTTCAAAGTAAGATTTACAATTTCCACCCTCATCAAAGAGACCACAAATGAGATTATTGCGCCTCCGTTGAGTAGCGAAAGAATGGAGAATTTTTAGTTCATATGCCCTGCTTGAAGCCAAGATACCCTCGACCGTTGAGCCTAGAAAACCTCTTCATCCGTCTTTAATTTTTGGAGTTCCTCCCTGATTTTCCGTTCTTCTCCAAAATCACCACCTAGCTGCTATTTATGCTGAATTTCCTTTAATCTGGTTTCCTTCTGATTGATACATCTTTAGAAACTTTTGAAGCTTTGATTAGCCCAACCCTTCAACTGTTTAGCCGAAGATATCATCTTGGATTGCAAAGTTGAAATAGGCCCAACAGGCCCAAACCATTTCTATCTTCAGCCTTAATAAGGCTCAAAAGGGCTCGAACTGTTATAGGGTTCCCAACCCCCTGACAGTTCCATGGGAATAATCATGGAAGAATTACATATATTAGTACCTTTTTAAAAATAATTACAAAAATCATACATATAAAAAATAATTACAAAAATATGACATTTTTTATTTTTATTTACGATATTAATATAATTATAAGTCCTTAATTTTAGGGATTAATATTAACAACTGATATGGCAAATTAGAAACCAATTTTGTTTTGAAATACGTGATAACCGCCATTATCAATCATCTGTTTTAAACCCTTGTTTGTATGCTGCAACCTTTTTTCTCTTTCTGTTCTTCTTCTCTATCGTTCGATCAGTTGTTTTTGTTCGCCATTATCATTATTCGCCATTATCCCAATTTTTGTTCGTCTTCGCCATTATTTCTGTCCGTCTTCTATATCGTTCAACATCCCTTTATCAATCTTAGGTTTTAAACCCTTTATCTATATCTGTTCGTATTCCCTAGCGTTCTGAGACAATGAAGAAGTTCGGTAAGAGAAAGAGAAATACGGAGGATGATTCTGTAAAGGATTTGAAGAAATTTGTTGTTGAAAGCAAGGGGAAGGGGGAGAAGAGTAAAGTTCAGAAATCGACTAAGAGGGAGGATACGTTGGTGCTTCATAGTGATATGAAGCATTCTGAAGCGCAGTTAGTTAAGTCAGAAGGTCAAGAGCTTAGCCAGAACATAATTTCAACAGAAAGAATTTTGAAGGTTTGTTAGTTTAAATTTTGTTATTTTTGATAATATAAATGTTTTGTTGTAATTAGTTTGTTAGTTTAAATTTTGTTAATTTTTTAAAATTGCTTGGTTATTGTTATATTTTTTGTTTGGATACCATATGTCTTCAATCGATTTGGTATATTTGGTTACCTGTTGAGTATTTTTGGTTAATGTAATAATATGATATTGATACCATTTTTGTTCTCTTGAGTTGAGACTTTGGTTACTGTTTGTTGTTGTTATGGTTGCCATATATTTGCTTTTGTATACCTGGTTGACTAAATTTTGGTTGATTTATATGTTTATCTATGTATTGGTTACCATGTAAAAATATATTGGTTATTATCATATAACTAATTGGTTACTTGTTTAATATGTTTGTTGTTAATGTTTGCTTATGATTTGGAATATATTATTGTTCCCTTAATTTGGTATATTGGTTACTTTTTTATGTTGGTATGGTTACCATGTATATTTGTAGTATACATTTGTTGGCTGAAATGAATTTGGTCTACATGTTGTTCATATTTTGGTTACCATGAAAACTTGTTTTGGATAGTATGATATATCTGTTTGGTTACTATGATATAACTGATATTCATTACATATTGTTAATATTTTGGTTAGCAGTAGATTATATAATATAACTGTTTGGTTATTGCATTATTATGTTATGGTTACTTTTATATTATGATATGGTAACTATTTCTGTGCAGTCAATGTGGGATGTTGAAAACTTTTTTTAATCTTTTGTTGGCTTATGTGTATATTGTATATTAAGTTTTTTATAATATGATATAATGTGTTTGTTAATGTGTAACTGATTATGGTATTTATCATGTTTGTTAATAATAATTGTGCAAATCTGATTTTGTTTATTTGCAGTTATGGGATAAGTATTATGATGAATGCAATAGAAAATTTACCGGGAAAGTTATATATTGGTGTGATGTGGAAGTCCCCAGCACTATTGCGAAGAAATTGAACAAAAATCAGTTGGAGGTGTTTAAATCAACATGTTTTGGGAATTTTTTAGAGTTTGGTGATCAGCACCAAATGTATTCCCAAATTATTCACCATGCTCTTGTAAGGGAGATTCACCAGACTGATGATGGTGAAATGTGGTTTTTGTTTGGGGATCAAAGGGTCAGATTTGGTTTGCCGGAGTTTTGTTTAATTTCTGGGTTGAGATGGCAGGGCGAGGATGATATATCTGCGTATAAAGGTAGGGAGAATTTGCTTATTGAAAAGTTTTTTGGGGATGAAGCTGTAACGCGTAGTAGTATTGGTAGGGTTTATCGGAAGGCAGTTTTTGATGATGATAATGAGGCTGTCAAGATGTCTTTGATTTTTTTGGTGTGTAATTTCATTTTATCCACAGTTTCTGAAAATTATGTGGATGGGGCATTGTTAAATTTTTTATGTTATGGTGATGTTAGTAGTTTTCCTTGGGGGAAAGTTGCATTCGAGATGACAAAGTATTCTTTATCTAATGCGTTGGAAGGGCGTTTGAAGAAAGGAAGGAATGGTGCGTCAATATATAATTTCTACAAGGATCATTATTCAAAACTGTACAAGTTGAATGGGCTACCTTATGTATTTCAAGTGTTTATGTTTAAAATCATTCCGACATTCAAAACTCGAGGCATATGCAATGATGAGTATCCGTCGGATGTTCGTTTGTTTAGATGGAAGGAGCTAGTGAAGCCGCCTACGAACGACAAGTTGAATGATTTAGTATTTTGTTCCGGACAGGTATGAAGTTTACTATTAATAGTATAATTGGTTGCCTTTAGTTATATATTTAGTTACTGATTACATTTTGTGAATTTTAACGTTAACAATGTAGTTACTTATCTTTATATAATCATTTGGTTAATGATTATTTAGGTGTATGTTAATAATAGCAATGTATTTTTTTACCTGAATATACACATTTGGTTACTAAATTAAATTAGCCTCATGTTGCTTATAACAATTTTGTTGGTTATCCTGTTATACAAATATGTGGTTACATTTATTCATTGATTTGGTTACTGATTTATGTACATTTGGTTACATGTATAGATGTAGTTGGTTACTAATTATGTTTTATGATTTGTTATTTACTATTTTTATACTGTATTTGTACAATGTTTGTCAAATGTTATACTAACCGTACTTATTTTTTTCAGTTGAGAGGAAAAAGTTTGACTCCCACGTCTAAGGAGAAGAATCGGCTTGATTTGGGCGGCCTAGAATTTTTTAATGGGAAGGATGCTGTTAAGAAGGTTGAAAAGAAAGGAAAGGCTGACAACACTGGATTCGGTATGTCTGAGTATAAAGATGAAATTGAGTCACGGTTTAGACCGTTGGAGAAGAAAGTTTCTGAAATTAAGAAAGACATTGTAAAATTGCGGGATGATATTAAGGATGATATGTATTTCTTACATGTTCAGTTATGTAGGGACTTTAGGTCCATTGTTAGAGATGAGTTACGCCGCATGAAAATTGTTGGGGTAAAACAAGTTGATGACAATTCTGATTCTGATGATGGCGGTGATGATGATGATGGTGATGATGACGATGATGAAGCTGGCGTACCTGATGATGTTGTTGATGATGATGATGATATTGTTAAGGGTAACAATAATGAAGATAATGAAGCTGGTGAGGATGGGCTGAAAGTTGATGGGAAGAATGTTGACTTTGAAACTGAGATTGTTAAAGGGCTTGAAGATGTTGTTATGGTTGATGAAGCTGTTAAAGATGTTGTAGATGTTAAAGAGTGCGAAGACCCCCATGTTGATGAGGATGTTGGTGATGGTTATAAACTGAATAAGAATGATGATGGTGATGTTGTGTTGGATTTTGTTGAGAAGAATGATAATAATGAGATTGATATTGGTAATGAAGTTGTTTGTGATGTTGTGGATGAAGAACATCATGAAATTAAAATTAATGATAATGCAGAAAATGTCAAGGTTATACATATTTGTTTGTTTTGTTGTGTTATATGTCTTTTGTTTTTAATGATTAATTGGTTGTTTTTAATTTTGCACAGATTGGCAAAAATAGTGACATGCCATCGTTTGACATATTAAGCCAATGCACTGGAAAAGAGATTGTTGTGTATGTTCCTCCTGAGGTTAGTGGTATAATTGTGATGCCATCATTATTTTTACATTAATTTGGTTATGGTTACTATTATATTGTGGTATGGTTACTATTATATATATTATGTTCGCTGTCATATCATTGGTTTGTTACTATTACATTGTGTGTTGGTTACTATTATATTATTATTTGTTTATTTAAATATAAACAGGGTGATAAATTTGAGGGAGAAAACAAGTCTGTTCTTGATCAAATGATATTGACGACACAGGACATAATTCAATGCGATGAGTTAGAGAAGAGTGCTCATAAAACCGGTGGTAGACCTGCACGTGAGCATGCAAAGAGTGCCGTTTTGCGGTCTCCATATACTACAATGTTTGGATCGGCTGGTTCATCGTCTACCGCCGTGGGTGCTAGGCAAACTCTTTTATTTCGTTCAGCATTTCCGAAAGTATGTATGGAGATGCCATCAAAGTTTGAAGATGCGTTGTTTGAACAATGGTTCAAAATTGGTCTAAACAACAGGAAAAGGTTTGTTTTTTATTGTTAAGAATGCTATATTTTTTTTATTAAACACGTCAAATTTTTTTTTAATACATGGTTATTATTAAATAATTGTTATGGTTACTATTATTTTATGTTTTGGTTACTGCTTTTATCATGTTATTGTTACTGTTATATTATAAGTTGGATACCATTTTTGTTTTCACAAAATGGTTTTTTGGTCAGTATGTTGGTTACTATGTAATTATTAGGTATATGCATATTGGTTAAATTGTTTTTGATTACATTATATCCCTGTTTTATTTACTGTCATATGATATTTTTGGTTACTGTCATATTATGATTATTAGTGAGTATTATTGAGTATATAATGTTGCATGTTTTGGCTACTATTAAATTATTTTATGGTTACTTATATTTTATATTTTGGTTACTGTTTTGTTATGTATTAGTTACTGTTTTGGTTACTGTTTACTATTAAGTTGTTGATTAGTTTGTTAATTATTGTATGTTAAAGTCTGATTTTGTGTAATGTATGCTAATACTGAAATTGTTAATGTTAATGTGTATACTAATATGCTTTTTTATTGAAGGACCGACAAATTTCCTGGAAAGAACAATAATATTGAACCTGCTTTTTTATTTGGGTCTGTGCCAATTTCATCAAAAATGTGGTTCTATAAATTGAAGACTCCTGGAGAATGGTTAGACGACGATGTGAGTTCTTTTTTTAAATAATTATGTTTTTGTAGCTACGGTTACATTTTTTAGTTGGGTAGTAACTAGTGTGAACAAAGTTGGTTACATTCATTACCTACTTATATTTTTCAGCATCTGTGTAATAATATATGTTTTTTTATGGTTCAGCACATCAATGTAGCGTTTTATTATTTGCGTAAGTTGGCCAGACATTCCGACAGTGTTCAAACGAGGGTAACGACTACGGACTGCTGGTTTCATAACAAGATAACCGCTCTTTTTGAGGAGTATACCAGTAAAAATGAAGATAAGAGTGTTCTGGCTGTTGATGGTGATGTTGATGAATACATCCATGGGCTGTTTATGGATGTCAACACACCATGGAGAAATGTTGATTATGTGTTGTTCCCTATTCATATGTCATTACCGGAACATTGGTTTTTGTTGACATTTGATGTGCACCGTAGACGTCTAACTGTTTATAATTCTTTTCGGCCAAAAAAGTAATCAATGCAAACAAAAATTATGGATGTTTGTGAGCCATACATATTTATTCTCCCAACTTTATTGCGCAAGAGTGGTTTTTGGAGGGCTAGGTCTGACATTGACTTTAGCAGTGAACCATTTCGCAACAAGGAGGAAGAAGATATAATTGAGTTGGAATTTGCAGAGGCGGTTCCTGAACAAGTCGAGGGGTAAGGGTTACATTGTTTCCAATTTTTTAATTTTTTCATATAGGTCTGACATTGTTATATGTTTTGTGTGTGTGTGTAGTGACTGCGGGATGTTCACGATATGTTTCGCTGAGCATGTCATTCATCAAAAAATTGATAAAATTCCTATCCCATTCCCCATTGCGCAGTATCGGAAGAAGTTATGCACAAACCTGTATATGCATGTAAGGAACAAACAGTTGGAGGGATATGAGTCTGAAAGAGAATTTCCAGGAAGTTTTGTTCCAGATTTTGATTAGTTCGGATCTCGTTGTTTTGTATTTATGAATCGAGTTTTGTAATTTTTTGGTATATTCACAACAATTTTGTATGGGTTATGAGTTAGTGATGTTTATTGGATCTTATGTAGATGGGAACACATATTTGAGAATTTTAGCAGTAATGAAATTATCATTATAAGTTGTGTTTGACTTGTGTTTGAGATGTACAGTTGATAACCAACCATGTATATAAAGGTAACCAACTATTATTTTTATAGTAAACAGAGAGTTACAATCTTGTTTCAGGACATATATCAATTGTGAAATTTAAATGTCAGAGTATACTTGGGTTTCCTAAACAAACAATATCACATTCTTTACATGATGCTATATTTATTAGAGGATAATTTGGTTGTTTTGTTTTGTGGTTACCATTAAAACATGTTATGATTACAGTTATTTAACTGTTTGGTTACTTATTTATTATATTTATATTACTTTTATGTAATGGTTTTTTTTAACTATTGTTGTAATAAATGAGGCATTTTATTTTTATTCTATAGTTAATATTTGAGATTTTTAACAGTAATGAAAGTAACATTGTTTGTTGGTTTGTATTTGTTTCTTTTAGGGTGTGTTTGCTAAATTGTTTGGGATGTACAGGCTGTAACCAAATATGTATAAAAAGGTAAACAATTATTGTTTGTATAGTAACCAGAGACTTACAAGCTTGTTTCAGGACATATACCAATTATAAAATGTACATGTCAGAGTATACCAGATATTTAAGCTAAAATGTTAGGTCAATATCCAAACAATAACAATTTTGTTTATTGGAAATTCATAATGAAATTAGAAATCAAAATAGTAACCAATAACAATTTTTTTTACTGTACACAACCAAAAATGTTACCAACCATTTTTATAATGGTTACTAATAGTAAACAATTATGTATCTATGTATTTACACTCTTAATGTAATTGCACTATATCAGACCTTTTTTGGTCTTAAAACAGGTGGATTATTGCATGTTTTCTTGTTGTGTCCCTTTTCTTGACACCTGCTGCATTTGTTTTGTATTTTGACTTCAGACCCGTGTTTGTACCTTCCTATTTTTGGTCTTCCCGCTGGTCTTCTTGTGTTCGGTGGTTTTACACATATGTTTCTTACTTCCTCTGGTATATCCCAGTTTTCTTTGTCATCTAACGACATTATAGAACCTGAATATGTGTCGGCCAAAGTTGTTTTGAAGTAATTTTTTGAGCAAAAATCATAACAGCTCAAATTTCGCTTGTTCATAACAGCAGCAGCGTGCGGACAAGGCATCTCCTGGTACTGAAATTTACGACATGTGCATGTCTTTTGGTCGATGTCTACAATATATTGTTTTGCAACATCATAAACAGTGAAAATCACCAAGTTGGATGTCTCAACCTACAACCCAAATTAAGTTTTGTTAGAATAAAGTACATCTGGATTCATTTTTATTAGTTGAAAACAGAAAAAATATAGTAAAGTAAACAACTCAATGTTATAATTACAAAACACAATAATATTATTAGTATTTAGAGTAACTAATCAAGCATCAGTTAGTAACCAGTACAATGATACACAGTAACCAATTCAGCAGTAGTCAGTAATCATTACAATGTTGTGCAGTTATTAATTATGTATTATTTTGTAACCAATATAATATTACATAGTGACCAGGTTACCATTAATTAATAAACATGTTTGTATTAGCCAGTAACCATTACGCTGTTAGACAGTAACCAAGTCAGAAGTAGTCAGTGACAAATCCAACATTATTTAGTAACCCAAACAGCATTAGTGAATATCTAATACAACATTAGACATTATACTGTTACACATAAACCAATAGTGAAGAAATAAGGTTCCATAAAATGCAACTGCAACTTATGATGCAATAATGTAAAATTTGTATTAGTTACCTTAAATTTCTTTGATTTTATGATATTAGATTGCAACCTTTCCTCAGCCGTTGTAGAAAGTGTTGTGAATGTTGACATGGCTGCTTGTTTGTTTCTGAAATACCATCTTTGAACGAGACAACGTAGGCATTCAATCATGGATGCAACTGGAAGATCCCGGATCATCTTGATTGCGTTGTTAATGGATTCGGCGGTGTTTGAAGTCATTGTTGAGTATCTGCTTACAGCCCCATGGAGCCTGGTGCACTTCTCCAACTTGACCTCTACCTCCAAATATGTCCTTATTCGAGGATCAATGGCATCAAGTTCAGCCATGTGTTTGTTGAAATCTTCAATAGTGTAAGCTCTACAAGCCCCGTTGTAAGCCTGTTTAAGTTCATCTCCTTTCTTTTTGAATCTATTTTTTATATTTTTCAGTACATGGTATGTGCAGGAACCATGCATGACGTCCGGGAACACAACATTCAGTCCTTGTATAATGGCTTCATGTCTATCTGAGACAATGCATTGGCCTTCCCTAACTCCACAAGCAATTCTCAAATTTATGAAAAACCATCTCCAAGATAATTCATTTTCGCTGTCAACCACTGCAAAAGCAATCGGAACAATGTTTCGATTTGCATCTTGTGTGCTCGCAACCAGTAGTGTCTCCCCGTAAGTTGATTGTATGAACGTTCCATCGATTACAATTATTGGAAAGCAATGGTTCCATGCTTGAATGGAAGCTCCAATAGCGAAGAATAAATATTTGAAACGACCATTTGTTTCTAATTCCAGGGATGTGACAGAACCTGATATGAAACATGAGCAAGCACATTAGAATCACATGCAGTAAACAGTATACAAATCACTGATAGTTGGTAACCATTCAGTTGTTTAATGGTATCCAAATCAGTAGAGTTGGGTAACTAAATCATTTTAGTAGGGTAACCAACTAATTTTGGAAAACAAATAAAATGTTTTTAATTGTTACCTGGATTTGTTTTCTTCAGCATGTGTAACCATGATGGGATCATTGAGTAGTCGTGTGGATTTCCTCTTACCTTTTTCAACGCTTTCTCCTTCGATCTCCAAGCTTTTTGGTAAGAGATAGACACATTATATTCGGTCATCATGTCCTCCACAATATCGGTTGGTGTGTATACTTTTTTCAAATTTGTTAATTTGTGCATTATGCATTCACTGACCAACTCACTATTTGCCTGTCTGTGGTCTCCCATCAATACATTGACTGAACACGTATGGATGTCGTTGAATTCTGTCACCTTGAACATATTGGTTTTTCGCAAACTTGATGCTCTCATCTTCCATTTACAATTTTCATCATATAGGCACACTAGGACAAAGTCTCTATGACCTGTTCGTTGAACTTTGTGTTGTCTGTTTTTCCTGATTGAATGCAGCCTCATAGCTTGTGATAGGATTTTCTTGTCTTTGTAGGTTTGATGTAATTGTACTTCACGTTCATTCGGATCTGTTATTACATCATCATATCGTTCTTCTGTGTTCGATCTGTCATGTTGTCTGTCTAGTTGTTGTTCAATAATTTCCATTGCAAGGTCATCGACATACTGCCTTCTAATTTGGCAATCGTCTGTTGGTAGTGGAACTAGTGCTGAATTCCCTTGTATTGATCTGATTGGCGTTACATTGTTAATGATAGTTTCTTCTACATTTGTCAAGATTGTTGTGCGTCCCCTTCTGTGTTCATTTTCTATAATCAGCGGGAATTTTCCTTCCTCACCCGATTTTCTACTAACTTCAATAAAAAATCTTAAGGTTGCTTCATCCGATATGTTGATTGGAGGAATATCACTTCTAATTTGAAATTTGATTGACAATGTTGTTGCGTTTGTGTTTAGCCGTAATGCACTGCATATCATGTTCTGCATTTCTCTGAACGAATAATTTGATGGAACTAGTATGCCGGTAACTTCAAATCTGGTGTATTGGTTACTATCGGTCCATGTACCATTGAAGTAAAGTACAACTGGAATCATATCCATTTTTCGGCAACAGAATAATTACTGTAAAGTAACCAATCCACTGTTAGCTTGTAAACAAAGTGCATGATGTTAATAACCATTATAAAAAACAACCAGTATAATTTGTTTGTTACCAACTTAAGGCAAACTTTTTGTAAGAATGTAACAAATGTAGCTAACAAGTAACCATTAATATAAAAACATATGTAGAAGTGTACATTATTATGCTTTAGCAAGCAATATTACAGTAACCAATTAATCACTGCAGTAATTAAGTTTGCATTAGTCAGTAAACAAATCAACTTTAGTCAGTAACCAATACAGCATTAGTCACTAACTAATATTTTTACACAGTAACCAAGTCAGCATTATAATTTTACACAGTAACCAAGTCATCATTGGACAGTTAACATTATAATGTTATCCAGTAAACTAGTTAGCATTAGGCAGTAACCAAATCAGTATTAATTAGTAATATTAATTAATGACATAGTGACCAATATAATATTATAATTTTACACAGTAACCAAGTCATCATTTAGACAGTTAACATTATAGTGTTACCCATTAAACTAGTTAGCATTAGTCAGTAACCAAATCAGCATTTATTAGTAATATTATACAGTAACCAAGACAGCTTTAGCCAGTAACCAAGACAGCATTACACAGTATAATGTTTCACAATAACCAAAACAAAACATGCAGAAACCAAGATAATATTGGACAGGAACCAACTTATATAACCTTAATAACCATTATATAAAAATGTATTGAAATACATTTTGCTAGCACAACATTCAGTATGTCAACACATACATGTGTACATTAATATGCTTCAGCAACCAATATTTCAGTAACCAATTAATCAATGCAGTAATTAAATTTACATTAGTCAGTAACCAATTCAGCATTAGTCAGTAACTAATACACAATTAGTCACTAAACAATCTTTTTACACACTAACCGAGTTAGCATTTTAATTTTACACAGTAACCAAGTCATCATTAGACAGTAAACATCATAGTGTTACACAGTAAACAAGTCACCATTAGTCGGCAACCAATATAATGTTACTCAGTATAAAAGTCAGCATTAATTAGTAACCAAGTCAACACTAATTAATAATATTATACAGTAACCAAGACACCATTAGTAAGTAACTAAGATAGCATTACGCAGTATATGGTGATGAACAATTTTTTATTCCATTATTCAAATGCATTTTGCAATCACAACATTCACGACAATTTTAATTTCGGAAGACTTAAGTAATGTAATCAATATAGAATTTCGTAGTAACCATAGGTAACTATATGGTGATAAATTTAAACTCTCATACCTCAGTATTTGTATCGAATTTGATGTCGGTCGATCTTGTACTCAACAATCACTGTATTAATTTTGGTTACTGAACTTGAAGGCGATGTTGATGATGTATGATATTTTCTTTCTAGATCTTCCTCGCCTCAACTGGAATCGTCTTCTCCGATTTGGAGCTGCGTCGCGACAGGAGGATTAGTCTTCTCCGATATCAGATTTGTGTCGCAACAGTTGATTTTGTCTTCTCCGATTGATTTGCCGTTGATATGTTATTCCGATATTAAAGTTGCATGTTTCTTCAGTTGCTTGAATTTAGGGCGGTTATAACTGATGGGTAGGAGTTAATGATACGTGATTTTAGTAATGTAATATATTGTGTTTTTTTTATTTTTGTAATTATTTTGTTTGTGTTTTATTTTTGTAATTACTTTCTAAATGTTGTATATTACTGTTAAGGACCCAATAATCATTAGAAATATCGAAACCAGCCAAATTTTCCACAGAATTCTCAGGAGAGGATTGTTCATCTAATAATCAAAATTTGGAACCCTCCACATGCTTGCTAACCTTAACCTTAACCTTCTTACTGGTAGTAGAAGCTTTCCTCTTATCAAACCCATTCCACTTGGTCGAAGACACACCAAAATAAGGAGGCCTGCAAATTCTAGTCCACTTGGAAGTACTTTCAGGCCCTGAGTTAGGGGCGAGAACATTCCTATCATCAACCATAATATTTTCATGCACCAACCCAATTGAAGGGGAACTACTAGTTCCAATAACAGAATTAGCATTAGGCCGTAAAGACTCCTTTGAACTATCAACCCATCAAGCATGGGCCCATTTGAATTCCTTTCACTCGTTAAAGAGACATGATCATCGGAAGACTTGGTCTCCAAATCCCATAGATTGCTCCATATGAATCCTTTTTTCCTTTATCTATCTCCTTATTTAAATTAGCGGGATCATCGTCCCCAATCTTATCATTCTCATTATGGTTCATGTTAGGATGCAGATTCAATGGGCCAGATTAGTTTGGGAGGCCCGACCCCACGTGGAAGATTTGACCCTACGTGGATGTCTTTGCTGATTGGGGGCTATCCAGTTAAGGAACATAATTTCCTAACCATGTTGACTTATATCTGGACCGAGATAGTTTACATGATGTGACTGACAGTGATAGAATACTATGCTGACATGTGGGGGTCAGGCGTAATAAGTGAATGATGAGGTATAAATACAAGGCTTCCCTCTTCATTCAAAAGGTAATGCAAAAACGGTACACTAAAGCAATAAGCCTCCATTGTTATACACCATGTTCAGCCTGTACTAATTCTCACACCGGAGCTATCCCCCGGCGACAAAACCACCCGAAACTCTGAGTGTGGTCTCGTTTCTGTGCAGGATTGACGCGCTCTTGGTGATTGAGGCGCTTGGACCAATCTTGGCGTTAACATAAAACTGATTTTTAGGAGTATTAATCAGCTGTGATTCCGGTTTTTGTCGATCCTCACAAATTAATCCAGTGACATTCGGATTAAGAGTATCAACTATACGCGTTGTTGCTAACTGTTTGTTCCCATCTCGTGTTGAACTATTTCCCTCTATTTCAGAGCCTCTGGGGGGAGAATCAGGACTACCCTTCCGGTAACGGTCCTGGGTTAGCCTCAAGGGATTTGGGTAAGGTAATTCTTCAAAGTCAGAATCCGAGCACTCTTCCAATCTTTCAGCGCAATCATGAACCAATGATGCCACAATGATAACAATAATAAGGAAGTTTTTCATACTTATATAAAATTAATCCATTTTTCCATCCCATCCTCCGTGAACAGCATAATACCTCGCATAAGTTGATCAATAGGCAGCTTGTTGGATAAAACTGAAATAAAAACGATTGTTATACCAAAGTAATTTGCGTGAAAGTGCTTCAGATATTATTATTGACTCAAAGTCTCACTTAAATAGGAATACAAGAAGCAAAACAAGCAGAAAAATAAGCAAAGGACATCACACGTTTAACAACTCCTAAACTTGTGAGATACTCCTATAGAACAGGTCAAGCAACAAACAAATTCCCTATTAAATAGGAATTATTAGAAAAACAACTACCAGCTAAAGACTTTAACACCCTCCCTTAAACTGACTGTTATTCAAGCAAATCAGTTTATAGAGCTAACTGAGCAGATTCCAAGCAACCCACGCAGCTTGATAAATGAACTCAACTTTAATGGCTTGGTGAAGATATCTGCAACTTGGTCTTCACTTCGACAGTAGACTAGATTTATAATTCCATCCTTTGTAAGATCACGCAAAAAATGATATCTTTACATCAATATGTTTGGTTCGTTCGTGTAAAACTGGATTTTCAGAGAGCTTGATGGAAGAATTGTTATCGAAAAAAATCAGTTCAGGACCCTGCTGATAATACTTTAATTCTTCAAGAACTCTCTTCAACCACACGACTTGACAAACACTTGATGTAGCTGCAATGTATTCTGCCTCTGTTGTGGACAGAGTGACAACCAGCTGTTT
Organism: Aralia elata; assembly: GCA_034770075.1. Classification (NCBI taxonomy): domain Eukaryota; kingdom Viridiplantae; phylum Streptophyta; class Magnoliopsida; order Apiales; family Araliaceae; genus Aralia; species Aralia elata. The sequence continues at coordinate 30,233,258 of CM068386.1, read as the reverse complement.
TTTTGACATCCATGATATTGCTCCAGAACTCATTATAAACACATGACCAGATGTGCTTCGTCTTTCTTTTAAATCACCTGTGTAATCACTGTCGCTGAAACCAATAAGATCTGATCCTCCATTTTCCTTGTAAAAGATCTCGAACTTAGTTGTTCCCTTCAAATAACGAAACACTCTCTCCATAGCCTTGAGATGAAGCTCTGTTGGTTTCTCCATAAACCTGCTAATTAGACATACTGCATACATAATATCAGGTCTAGTGCTTGTTAAATACATTAGACTTCCAACAATTTGTTTAAAGTAAGTGTTGTCAATCCTCTTTCCCTCTGGATCATTCGTAAGCTTCAGACCTGGTTCATTTGGAGTCCCAACTTGGTTACAATTCATCATCTGAAATCTGTCCAGAACCTCTTGAGCATATTTCTTTTGCCCACTAAAAATTCCTGCAGGTGTCTGCATAACCTCAATGCCAAGAAAATATCTCATCTTTCCTAGATCAGTCATGTCAAATTCAGCCATCATAGAATTCTTGAAATCAGCAATCATATCTTCATCATTTCGAGTGAAAATTAAATCACCGACATATAAGCAGACTATCAAAAGTTTACCTCCCTCTTTGGTTTTGATGAATAGAGTGTGCTCATATGGACACTTGTGAAAACCTGCCTTTTCAAAATATACCTCTATACGACTGTACCAAGCTCGTGGTGCCTGTTTCAGTCCATATAAGGCCTTCTTCAGTTTATAGACCTTATGTTCGTCTCCTTCTTTCCATAGTCAGGGGGCTGATCAATGTAGACTTACTCAAGTAATTCCCCATTGAGGAAGGCTGATTTGACATCAAGCTGGAAGATGGTGAAAGTAGTATGCACATAAGCCAATCATATTTGATATGATGTAGCATATACTTTGTAATCTTATTCATTTATTAATAAAAGTATCAAAGGCATTTTATATTATCTACATGGTGTTATTATATTATATGCGATAAACCCATAGTTTTAAGTAATGCTTTTAGAATCACGATGATGATCATGCTAATGAGATCTAAATTCTAGATAGCTTAAAACTAAAATCGTTCCTAATCATTGGATTATTAAAAAAGGGATTAGTGAATCCGGATAGATTAATACATATGTTGCTTGCTCTTAAGAAGAGGATGATTGATCTCATAATCATTTGTGTGGAGACACTAAAACAAGTATGTAGGTGCTTATTAGAGAATAAGTTCACTGAACGTGGCTCGCTAAAGAATACCTAATGGAGTTTTACTCGCTTGTCAATAGGAATTCCTCTAGTGATAGTAGTACAAGTGATCCTTGGACTTGAGATCATCATAGTATCTTGTGTATGATGAGTTATACTTTGACATGTCCCTTAAGATCTTTAGGGTATATCAAAGGGTATGATTGGGTATAATAAATTGTACATGGAGATAGGTGAATGATCAACAAAGAGTCTACCACGTCTAGTAAAAGATGTGAATGTCCTATGTGACTCGATAAATGACAACTCAGTAGTCCTTGGCCAAGGCAGAATAAAATTAGAAAGGAGTTTCTAATTTGCATTATTTAGAGTTATGCATTTGGGAATCAAAATACATATAATTAAATAAAATACTTGACAGTAAATCCATGTCTTATATTTAATTGGGACATTGTATGGTAGAAGGATTAAATTGTACGGTAACTATGCACTGAAAGGTTCTTTTGTGATTAATGTTGAATCTATATTATCTGGAAAGTCGTTGATCGCTAAGGGGGCTTACCCTTATTGTAGAATAAATATTATTTATTTAAATAAATTAAATAGTTTAATTTATTTATTTAAATATAATTAGAATTGTTCTAATTGATTTGTTCACAATCGGTTTAATATGGAGAACCTAAAGGGTCACACCGCAAAAGAAAAAAAATATTTGTTTAAGAAGTAAATGACATAATTGTAATAATAAGTTAAGTGTATTTAATTTAATCTATGGAGATAGAATAAATTAAATAACTTAATATTTATTATTTAATATTTTGAAAATGTTAAATATAAATTAATAAGAAGAGTCTTATTATTATTATTATTACTACTATTACTATTATTTAATTCCTAATAGGGATTGAGAATTAATTAATGGAAGTACTCTCTCATGGATTCCTAATTAGATTAGGAGGTTGATTTAATTAAAGGAGTTTAATTAAAATAGAAACCCTAATCCTAAATAGTTTCGGGAAGGGTTTTCCTACATCTATAAATAAGAGGAGTCTTATCATAGATTAGGGTTACACACTCTTGCATTAGATTGTGGAGAGTACTTACAATTTCTATAGAGATAGAAACTAGGGTTTTGCCAACACCCATCTTTTTGAACAACTATTCTTCCTTGGTGGATCACCTCTAGAGGCCAAACACTTGGGTGGCTAACGTTGATCAAGCGAAGGAATTTAGTCGGTAGAATTCAAAGAGAACGCGAAGAAATTGGAGGTGAACTTGTATCCAAGGAAGCTTTGATTCATGAGGGTATAATTCTCTATCTCTATCTCTTTCGTTAATTGATAATTGAACACAAGGAAAGATCATGGAGATGGTTTGTATGAAAAATTTTAAAAACCGTTTTATCACGCTTCCGCTCTATTTATGTAATTCGATTGCATGCTTGCGTTATATACAAACCTAACAGATGGGCCATGAATTCTGTGCTGCCAATGAAACCACCAAACGAATTGTCTCATGTCTTGCAACTGGAGCAAAGACTTCTTGATAGTCAATGCCATATTTTTGCTTGTAACCTTTCACAACCAGCCTTGCTTTGTGCTTGTCAATTTCTCCTCTTTCATTCAGCTTTGTCTTATAAACCCACTTTACACCGATAGTTTTTTTTTCTCTTGGAAGGTCAGTGAGTTCCCAAGTGTCATTCTCCACAATAGCTTCAATTTCAGCATCCATGGCTTTCTGCCATTTTTCCTCCTTTCTTGCTTCTTCAAAAAGATATTGGATCAAAATCTGCAAGCAAAGCTAAGGGAGTATGTGTATCATCATCAGACAGTTCATTACCACTTACATAATCCGTCATCCAGGAAGGCCTTCTTCTTGGGCGTTGATCTTCTTGACTTGGTTGTTGATCATTTTCTATTGGGACATCATTAGAAGGTTCATTTGCTACGGAACTTGGTTGACTTTCATTGAGGGCTTGCACTTGTTGTTCAGACTCCTTCTCCGCTTCATCAAAATTGGTTGGTACTTGACGTTTTTCAGTACCACTCGAGTCCCATATATCATCTTCATCAAAGATAACATCACGACTGATAATTATCTTTTCGGCAATAGGATTATATAACTTGTACGCCTTGGATTCTTCGCTAATACCGAGGAAAACACATCTTTCACCTTTATCATCTAGTTTGCTTCTCCTTTGATCAGGTCCATGCACATATGCTATGCATCTAAAGATTCTGAAATGATCCACTGCTGGTTTGTGTTTAGTCCAAGCCTCTTCTGGTGTTTTATTTTTAACTGCAAGTGTCAGACTTCTATTCAACACATGGACACTCCAGTTCACTGCTTTTGGCCAAAAATTCTTTGGAATGTGCCTCCTTGCTAACATGCTCCTCACCATGTCCATAATTGTGCGATTCTTCCGTTCTGCCACTCCGTTTTGCTGTGGTATGTAGGTTGTGGTAAGTTGTCTATGAATACCTCACACTTCACAAAAATTAGTAAATTCATGTGAATTAAATTCACCTCCACGATCTGTCCGCAAAATCTTAATGGACATCCTGATTCTTTCTCTACTCGAGCCTGAAACCTTTTAAACACACCATAAGCCTCAGATTTTTCTACCAAAAAATATACCCAAGTCTTCCTACTATAGTCATCAATAAAGGTAATGAAGTACCTCTTGTTGCTATTTGATGTTGGATTGATTGGCCCACAAATATCTGAATGGACTAAATGAAGTGCTTGTGTGGCTCTCCATGTGTCTCCTTTAGGAAATGAATCACGATGCTGCTTTCTAATGGCACATTCTTCACACACTCTTGGAAATGATTGGATTGGAGGGAGCCCAGTTACCATTTCTTTTTGTTGCAAGGTTTTTAGTCCATTAAAATTCAGATGTCCATAACGAAAATGCCACAACCAGGTTGAGTCTTGTACCTTTGAAGCGAAGCATGACTGGTCGCCACTTTGTGTATGCAAAGGGAACATCCTGTTTGATGTCATTTCAACTTGTGCAATCAATCCTTTCTCTAGATGTTGAATTTGGCAGCAGCCATTTTGAATGTGTATGCCATACTCTTTTTCTTGCAATTTCCCCAAGCTAATCAAGTTACTTTTCAAGTCTGGAACATAGAATACACCCGTGATAGTTTGCATGACATTATTTATTCGGGTTCTAATATTTTCCTTTCCCATAATCGAAATCTTAGAGTTATTACCAAGCTTCACATTCTCTCTAAACGTTTTATCTAAGACAGAGAAAAAAGATTTGTTACCGCACATGTGATTGCTGCACCCAGAATCCAAGTACCATATGTCTGGTTGAGTTTGCTGTTTTTCAACAACCGCCATCAGGAGCAATTCTTCTTCTGCTTTTGCAAAATTATTTTTTTCATCCTTCTCAGTGCATTCATATTGATAATGACCAAGCTTGTGACAACCATAACACTCCACAGTTGATTTATCAAAATGCCCTTGATCACGACCCCGTCCTCTACCGCGTCCTCTGAAACGACCTCCACCACGACCTCTTCCAGATCCTCTCCATGCAGATGATTCACCTTGAGTTATCACCTTCATGGCCTGTTCATCTTGGATGTGACTTGTCATCCTCTGCTCGTGTACCAGCAACGAACTTTGCAACTCATCAACTGAAAGGCGATCAATGTCATTCGATTCTTCAATCGAACAAACCACGTAGTCGAATTTGGTGGTCATGGAGCGCAAAAATTTCTCGATAATGGTGACATCCTGCAAGTTTTCACCATGAATCCGCATCCTGTTTGCGATTACCATAGTTCTCCCAAAAAAACATCGATTGATTCTCCTTCCTTCATGTGGAGAATCTCAAACTCTTTGCGAAGAGCTTGAAGCTGTGCCCTTTTGACCCTTGCTGATTCTTGATATTTCTTTTTCAAGGAGTCCCAAATCTGCTTGGCTGTGTCTTTTTTCAAGATGGTTTCCAGGATAGCACGATCAATTTCCTGGAAAAGGTAGTTCTTTGTCTTCAAATCTTTTAACTTTTGTTCTTCTAGCGTCTTTCTCTGTGGTTCTGTCAAGGTTACTCCTTTTGGCTCATCAATTCCATTCTCCATAAGACCCCAATATTCCTTGGATCTCAAGAAGTTTTCCATCAGCATGCTTCAATGATCGTAATGACCATCAAAGCGAGGAATTGCTGGTTGCACGTAACTGTTGTTGTTGTCGTCAGACGCCATGCGATCTCGCTGCTGCAAGCTGGAAAGCTGCTGCTTTCTTTTTTATCAGGCCCCAAGTGAGGCTTTGATACCAGATGTTGGATAAAACTGAAATAAAAACGATTGCTATACCAAAGTAATTTGCGTGAAAGTGCTTCAGATATTATTATTGACTCAAAGTCTCACTTAAATAGGAATACAAGAAACAAACACAAGCACAAAAATAAGCAAAGGACATCCCCACGTTTAACAAATCCGAAACTTGTGAGATACTCCTATAGAACAGGTCAAGCAACAAACAAATTCCCTATTAAATAGGAATTATTAGAAAAACAACTACCAGCTAAAGACTTTAACACAGCTTTACACGGATCCGCATTTTCCTTCCCCACACAAGTTTACCTTGCCCTTTATCCCATTCCACAAATTTGCCAGTGTAGAATTGCCCAACTTTTTAGCGCATGCAAGAGTCATATGTTTTAAGGGAGGATCAATAACATGGACCCAAACCCTAATATAATTGAATTGGTTTGATTATCATCAAACGAAGTAAGCACTATGACATTAATTATGAGCAAAAAGCCATGGACCACCACGCTTTGCCTTGAGAAGATCCAGGCGATAGCTAAACTGAAAAAAGAACAAGTTATTGCCCACCGCTTTAAACTGAATCTCTCCTTTAACTTGCCAAGCTTTTTTCATTGCTTCAAGCACTGCAATGAATATTTGAATGTACGTAGATAAATATGAGTTGATATGATAGTTTAAAATGATGTGTATGATTATGATTGCTTATAACTATTGAACTAATTTATGTCCGATGAAGCCAATTTATATATGATAAATCATCTACTAATTATAATTTAACAAATAAATTTATAAATTATTGTTTTGTAAATGTAATAAAACTCATCCTCCTATCTTAGATAGGGAAACGCTCATCCTTATATCTTACTTATTGTACCAACGAAAGCATCAGAAGGGATCAACATCTGTTGGACCGAGTGGAAAGAGCTCGATGCCTTTTAAGAAAGCATCAGAAGGGATCAACATCTGTTGGACCGAGTGGAAAGAGCTCGATGCCTTTTAAGTAAGGTCTTGAGTTCGAGTTTTGTGAATGAAGAAAACAGTGTTAAGGAGAGCTCCCCCTTGTGGGTCTGATATGGATAATGACAAATAAAGGATAATTAAATAAAATAAATAAAGTAATTATGCACCAATAAAATTTAAAATATGTTTGAATAATAAAAAACTAAAAAAAAATAATTAAATCCAATATATACGAGTCAAGTTATAAAGTAACAGAATAATAGATATAGTAGAAGTATATATAGAAATATAGATCTGAGATATTTTCGTATTCAAAATTAATAATAAATTAATTTTTCAGACTAATTATAAAAGTTGCTCCCTTCGTCTCCAAAATAATAAACAAAAATATAATTTACACATATATTAAGAAAAATAAAAGTAGAAGAAAGAGAGTAGAAAAATTTTAAATTTATTCTTAATGGTCCCATAAGATTATATAAAACAATGAGTACTTTTTTTTTATATATTAATGGACTTCATTAAATGATATATTTATCCTTCGCTTTATGTAATTTATCTCGTCATTTTAGGAAAAAAGAATTTATACCTTAAGTCATCTTTTAAAGGACAGAGGGAGTATAAATTATCTAAAATTATTAACGTTTACAAAATTACTATCTCCAAATGTTAATTGAGTTGCATAAACTTTATATTTAAATAAAAAAAGGAAATTGATTTTTATTTAATATATAATGAATAAATTCATATTTGGTTCATATAATCAACCAAGTATTTGGTTTTCTCAGTTTGCTCCAAGCGTGTATCAAACCTCTCCCTCTTTCTGTCCGGCTTCAAGTCCAAGACAACGGTGGAATAGCAGATTTTGAAGAAGGGGAGATTTTCGTTTGAGTTCTTGATTCAGAGGTAACTTTTTCCCTCTTTTCTTTATTACTTCTATAAAAGTTCAAAATTAAAAGAAGAAAAAACCAAATTAAAAGACCCAACAGTTGAATTCTTAAACAACCCATCTGAATTTGTGCACGATGTTGTGATTCTTTCCATTGTCTACTTTTAGAGGTTCAATTGGGTATTTACCCCCTTATTTGTTCTGGGTTGAATTCTGATTTTGTGCCTGGCTTTTAGGGCTTGCTTGGATTCTAATTTCATTTTTTTCTTTGTAATTGCATTGTGTTGTACTGTTTTATAAACATATAACATTGTTTTATGTGAAAACTTTATCTTTATATTAGTGTTCATGGATTTTAAGACATTCAGAAAACACATTTATGCATTCATAGTATTTTTGTATGTTTAATTTAGCTGAATATGTGATATATAAATTTATTGAGATTTTTTTAAAAAGGTGAATACTTTAAGGTATAAATGTTTTTTTGGATGTTTTGAAATTGGTGCCAAAAAGAACTCGAGAGCAAGTGGCCACATAAAGTTGGACCTTGAGAGCATATCTCTGTTGGGGGACGAATTTGCCATGAATTTTGATACACATATATAGTTAGGTGGTTTCAGCTAAGTTGGCCACTCAAATAAGAAGAGCTAATTTTATACTTGCTAAAGCACAGTTCAAATATTTTTTCAGAGTTTTAAAGAAACGGAAGTTTGACTCATTCATTCTACGAGTCAGTCTCGAATGATTGTGTAATACAATTATTTCTCTCAAAAATATGGTTTTGGGAATATATGGATAGGAGATGTTCCTCTTTCAGTAGTTTTTCCTCGTCTTTTTTACCTCTCGTCTGATTCTCCTATTTCTAACTTCTATACTTGGGAGGGAGATTCAATCTCTTGGGATTTTCATTTTTTCCGTAATTTAAATGATAGGGAGACTCTTTATTTATTCAACTTCCTAATTTAGCATCCTTTTCTCGATCCTTGGATAGGCGTGTTTGGTGTTTTGATTCTTCGGGTATTTTCTCATGTCATTCTTTCTTCACTTACTTATTGTGTTATCGTCCAATTCATCGTTTTCTTCTAGCTTCTTATATTTGGAAAGCAAAGGTTCTCTAAAAAATTAAGGCTTTTATGTGGTCTTTAACTCTTTGACGACTTAATACTAATGATATGCGTCAAAGGCATAGGCCTTACAAATTTTTATCTCCAGATGTAGATGTGTGTGTAATGTGTTTCAAGGATAGTGAGCCTCATTCTCATTTATTTCTCCATTGTTCGATGGCTTGGCGTTTGTGGTGCTGTTTGTTTAATGTGTGATGAGTGAAAGTTGGATCCCTTTTCGGCGGAAGATCTTTTAATATGCAAATTCAAGGGTTTTGGTCATACAAGTGATAGGAGGATCCTTTGGAGATGTGCTTATTTTGCTATTTTGTTGGGGATTTGGATTGAGAGGAATGTTAGATCTTTTTGCGATTGGAGTACAAATATTGCGTTACTTTGGGATAAAATATCTTTCTTTACTTCTCTTTGGGCTCATGCAATGAGAGTTTTTGGAGGAATTTCTTTATCCGATCTTCAAAGAGATTGGTGGGCGGTGCTTCATTAATACTAAGTTTTTTTCTCATTTTTGTTTTCTTTAATTTCTGTTGGGAGGACTTCTTGTTCTCGTCATGCATTGTAATTTTCTCTTCTAATCAATAAAGTATTCTTCTTTTATAAAAGATTTTTTTTTATCTATTTATTATAATCGTTAAGAGTTGTATAGGATAATAGGACTTTTCTAAAAAGAAAAAGTATAGGATAAATGGATATTAGGACAATTATGTGTAAGTATCTTGTGCATCCTTTGTATTTGTATACAAAACTTGTAAATAAAGTCGATAATATAGTAGGCCTTTTTTTTAGTAGGAGGGAGTATTAAATAGTCTTCTGATACTCTCCGTAGCATATTCTGTGGGGTTCATAGTTGTTATGGCGTCGCCTAGGGGACGACTAGGCATCCTGACGTTGGAGAAGGGCAAGGCAACGCCTTGGACGCCGAGCCGCCAAGGCTCACGCATTGGTGAGCCTTGGCGGCGGGTCCAAATCAAGTGATTAAGTCATTTTTTACCTTGACTCATTATAACTCATGGACTTTTCCAATTACCCAAGTAACTTAACCCATGACCCTAGCCTAATCCATGACCCTACTCCTTTGAATGAGAGTAATGCTCGTGAGAGAGACGGAAATGACTTCATAGTTGATGACTTTGCTTAAGCTATGACTAGTCACTAGAGGCAGTAGAGAGTGGAGACTTTTTCATAGTGTTAGTTATTATGTTTTGGGTTTTAGTATATAAAATTTTATTTTGCAATATACTTTTGAAGTAAAATAAATAATGTATAAAGTGTATATTGTTAACGACTTATCGCCATACGGACGCTGATGTGATAAAAATTAGTAACTGCAAGTGCACAGTGTCAAATTGAAGAACTGACAAGTACAGGTCGAACCCACGAAGACTAGATTAATTTTAATGTATCCTTAATATCTATTTCAGGCGAATTAGAAATAAAAATTGAGAATTGATTAACTATAATTAAACTAATTAGAATATGAAAACTAATAATAAGGAAACAATCTAGGAATCCGAATCCATTAAATAATAAATTAAATAATAAACATAACAAGAAATTCAATCTATTCTATTTTTATAACTTAATTATGATTTTGATCTCCTTTCCCTTTAATTTAGTAATTTTATAATTAACGTGGGCAAGCATAAACTATGAAAATTTAAGGATTAACTATAACCCATCAAAACTTCTTTGAGCAAGAATGGATTATGAAAAACTCATATCTTAATAATAATCTATCCAAACCTCTTAATTAATTTAAAATCACATAAGAACTATAAAACGAAGGTATTTCAATAATGAAACATGAAGGCGAAATCAATTAAACATAAAAACATAAATAATAGAAGAGATGAAAAATATTATCATGAATAATTATTTAATTTCATCTTCATCCTAGATTAAAGAAATTAACTAGACATGAAAATAAATAAGCTAACTAAAATAAAGAAGAAGTAGAAAATTAAAAATAAAATAAGAAAACTCCTTTTATTAACGATAATTCAACGAGCGTACAATGAAGAAATAATTTAATCTTATTCCTACTCTTAACCTAAACTAATACATCAAAGAAAACCTAATATCTCTCCCTCAACCTCTCTTGGTAATCCTCTATTTATAGGCATAAGACATTAATTCTCTTCCATGTAGGTTTCAACTTCCTAGTGACAATTAACTTCTCAAAGATATCTTCTAGATTGACTTTCTTTTCTCTCATTGGATTTGACTTGCAAACCAAGATTGTTCCACCTCCTTCCTTCCTCGTTGTAGGATTCTTCTTGGATATTTCCTTACATGAATAAAAGCAGTAAATACTGCTTGATCACCAAGATTTTAACTTTATTGTAATAAAATATTAAATCCTACAAAATAAAATAAAACATATTAATTAAATAGACTAATATAATTAAAAGGACAAAATTAGGGATAATAAAATGTATGAATTATGTGTCTATCAGACGCCATGGCGGGCGCCTTATCACCTAGGCGTCGTGGCGGTCAACTACTGCCACGTCCTGCCTTGGCGCCGTTACATCTATGGTGGGGTTGAGTATGCCGCAGATCAAAAGATTTTGGCATACTGATTTATTGCTCTTTATAGAAGAACATTAACCTTTTACCTTAGTTTCCATTCATAATGCTAATCCCTTAATGGTTAAGATATGCATCTTCTCATATAAAAATTTATTTCAACTATGGGTTATCGAGTGCATGTATGTTACAACTAATTGCTTCAGTTATCCATGCAGGGACCCATTCCTATTGGCCCCCATAGTTGTCAAGTCATGAATCATATTGTATATCGAAAATCCTTGAATCGTTAGTTGTGTATTGTTGTGTGATTGTAAGATACAAAAATAATTACATATAGTGGTGGATCCAAGATCTTTGCCAAGGAGGGTCAAGACTCAATACATTAAAACAAAATATAGACAAATTAATACAATATATAATTATGATACACTCACACGGTCACACACACATGTATATATGTGTATATGTATATATATGTATGTATACACACGCAGACACTAATCCAACAAGGAATTATTTTACCATTATAAGCCACCAAGCAAAGATCAATGTGAAACACAAAATTTTCTTTGCTTTGTTTAATTTAAAATGTTTAAAGTACATGTTTTATCCTTGTTATTATCCTTACCCATCAAAAGTCAAATATGGTAAAGGCAATTAATGAACTTCTCTTTTGATCACCTACTTCTCCATAAATTAATGTTTGGTTAGTTGGCTGAAAGGTGAAGCATTTCTTTTAAAACTCAAAGACTAGAGAGAGTAATGACTATATAAACCTTTTGGAAGTAGCTATGGAATGTACTTTAGCAAAATGCAACAAATTATCAAGGGTCCTATTTGCAAATTCAAGGAATGTCTCCTTGCCTCCAAACATGCCCACCCCTGATTACATATCTAAGCATATAGAGAGCTCTGTGTTCTGGAAGCATATTAGTTTAAGTTTAATATCAAAGTAGTCAAATAAACAAACTCTAAATATTCAGACTATAGTTTGAAGACTCTAAACTAGAGGCTAATAGTCATTATTATTTAAGTAATTAACTTGTATTCATAATGGCACAAGAGAATAAAAAGTAAATGACCTTTAATATATAAGTAAAAGCCCAAAGTGAAATTAATCCCCAAAGTACAAAATGGTGAGCAAAAGTCCAACTCCAAAGCTATGTATTTATATCAATGTGAGAGAGAGGAAAGAAAGAAAGTGGAGACAAAGTCTTATGAAGTTAAGAAACCCTAGAAAACATTTTAAGGCTTATTCTATAGAATGAGTAAACACCTTGCATGTGTTGTTTTTTGACTTTTACAGGCCCATATCAAACTTAAATATGTATCATTACCATATTGTGTTGTATTGTATCATAAGATACGGTGTGATATTCGGCAATACTATGTCGCTTTCAGCTACACTAGCGACATTGTATTAAATTACTCATCTATTGATTTGTAAATTATGTATGTTACGATATTCAAAACTATGATCCAACCAAGGGTTCCCCAAAAAGCGAAACAGAACTTTTGAGTTTGGACACAGTTTTACACGTTGAATCACTCCTTCCAGAAAAGCACAAAGCTAGCTGCTGCACATGATCAAAATTCAAAAGCAATGTGCTTTATGTCTTTTAGCATTAAATTTAGATACCTCATGGCCCCTATTACAGAAACAAATAGTGCTTCATCGTGCTTCATCTTGAATAACATCAACATGTCTACACTCTATCTTTGCCTGATGCTTATGCACGTAACACAATATTTTCTCACTTTTTAAGCTATATTAAAATGACTAAGAAACATAAAGGAAGTACATGAATTACTGAAAAACACGATGACTGTACATTATATATTAATCATATTCACACAGCTAACAGCATCATATGTAACTTATAATTGAGCAGTCATATAAGAAGCACACTATGTTTTAACTAAATGCTCATGTGCTCTTTCGCCTCAAAGAAATTTATTTTGAATTATTTGAGTGGACTGTGCAGAAGAACTATGCAGTCAATAAAAATACTTTGTAAATTAATTACTTTTAGTAGTGCAAGAAAAAATGACACATTGTCTGACACAGAAGAAATTGACGAAAATGCTAGCTGAATTGTTTTGGTCTCTTTCTCTAGCTGGAAGAGAACTAAGAGACAATGGTGAAGGAGAGAATATTGAGAATAATTGGAAAATCTTGTTTCCAACAAATATTCTGCTGTAATTTTCTTTCTCTTTTAGTACTCCCGGAAAGAGAAAAAGGAAAACAAATTCCATTAAGTTGTATTTCTAAATTTGTATAGCAATTTGAACAATTGTGTCATTTCACTTACATAGTTTCTGTCCTTCTACCGTGTTCTGATGATTTTGGATTGTCGTACAGCTTCTACGGTTTTAGTTGCTAAGTTTCTCTTGGTTTTTTGTTATTTCTGTTAACTTTGGAAAACTATGTTAATATGCCCAAGAACTAAGCGTTACTATTAACTCATTAATGTAGGTCGAATTTGATGAGATACTCAGGATACCCATTTTGTGAACAAGTTTCAATCTTCAGTTGGATTGTGCGTGCTAATTGGTTCTGCCCGTAGAACTTGATTATTGACTCCTTTTTTTTTGGTAAAATTTTACTGGTTAAAAGATGGCCACGAAGAAAATTATAGCTATATGTCAGTCTGGTGGCGATTTTAAATTGGGTAAAGATGACTCTTTGTCTTACGATGGTGGGGAGGCTTATGCAGTCGATCTTGATCAGCACACCCTGTTAAGTGATTTCAAGAAAGAACTAGCTGAAATTTTCCAGTACAGTGTTGATGGCATGGTAATCAAGTACTTTCTCCCTGGAAATAGAAAGACGCTCATTACAATATCTAGAGACAAGGACCTTCAGCGCATGGTGAACTTTTGTGAGGATTCTGACCAAGTGGAGGTTTTTATCATGACCGAAGAAGGTGCTGCTCGAAATGTTTCAAACATGCCTGCCAGTAGGTACTTACGATTTGGTCCTGCTTTATTCATTTTTATACTTTCAGGCAAAAGTTTCCATCTGTATACAAACTTTTGAACGCATCTGATCTGTACACAAACTTAACATTCAGTTTTGTTAATTTGCGCTGATTTCTTAACAAGGTATGGTATTAGACATGCCCATAATACTTGATATGTCTCAACTCACAATGTACTTTCCAATTCAACTGACGATGTGTTTGGCAACTCAAATACCAAGCCTCAGAATTGGAATTGAAAGCATATTAGCAATTTCGTGGAATTGAGATTTAATTAAAATTTGGTTCTCAATTCTAATTCCAAGGCTTGGAATTAAGTTGACAAACATAGCTTGAATGTCTTGTGCACAGAAAATCAGTGAATCTTATGGAACCATTTAATCATGCAGGTCGAGCAGGACAACTGCGTCTGAAGCAATGGTTCTTCCATCACATATGGTCCAAGCAGATGATACCATTGATATAGAAATGGACGCAGCCAATGAATCCACCCCAGGTGGAACTATTAGAGTTAACAATGGTGAAAAGCATCGTACAGCTGCTACGCAGTGGGAGAACACTATCACTGGCATGGACCAAAGATTTTCTAGTTTTACCGAGTTCCGTGAAGCTCTGCACAAGTACTCAATAGCGCATGGATTTACTTACAAATTCAAGAAGAATGACAGTCAGCGAGTATCTGTTATATGCAAATCAGAAGGTTGTCCGTGGCGTATATGGGCATCGAAGGTAGCCAGCACCCAATTAATCTGTATTAAGAAAATGAACACTATACACACATGTGAAGGAGCAGCTTTAAAAGCCGAGCATCGGGCAGGAAGGGGCTGGGTGGGAAGTATCATAAAGGAGAAGTTGAAACTTTCTCCAAACTACAAGCCCAAGGATATTGTCAGTGATATTGAACGAGAATATGGGGTTCAATTGAACTATTCTCAGGCATGGCGTGCAAAGGGAATTGCAAGGGAGCAGCTTCATGGCTCTTATAAAGAGGCTTACAGTCTGCTTCCTTTCTTCTGTGAGAAGATAATGGAAACTAATCCAGGTAGTGTTGCTAGATTTGCTACAAAGGAGGACTCAAGCTTCCATCGTCTATTTGTCTCGTTCCATGCCTCAATATCTGGTTTCGAACAAGGGTGCCGGCCTCTGCTTTTCCTTGATAGCACTCCTCTGAACTCAAAATACCAAGGTATGTTATTGGCTGCTACAGCTGCTGATGGAGATGATGGTATTTTTCCTGTGGCTTTCGCTGTAGTGGATGATGAGACTGATGACAATTGGCGTTGGTTTTTGTCGGAATTGAAGACTATAATCTCCACATCTCAACAAATTACATTTATAGCAGATTTTCAGAAGGGTTTAAAAGAGTCATTGCGTGAAATATTTGGTGGAGGGTGCTACCATGGCTATTGTCTACGCTATCTTGCTGAGAAACTTAACAAAGACTTAAAGGAGCCATTTTCATATGAAGCCAGGCGTCTCATGGTTCAAGATTTGTATGCTGCCGCTAATGCACCTAAACTTAATACCTTTGAACGGTGTACTGAAAGTTTAAAAGCTATATCCCCCGAAGGTTACAATTGGGTAATACGTAGTGAGCCAGACCACTGGGCAAACGTTTATTTTGGAGGTGCAAGGTATAATCACGTTTCATCTAACTTTGGACAACCATTTTACAATTGGGTATCTGATGCGAATGAGTTGCCCATAACTCAGATGGTTGATGCATTGCGAGGTAAGATGATGGAATTATTCTATAAACGACGTGTTGATTCCAATCAGTGGGAAACAAGGCTAACACCATCTATGGAAGAAAAGCTAAAGAATGAGACTTCAAAAGCGAGTTTACTTCAAGTGTCACTCTCAAATGCTGGATTTGAAGTCCGGGGTGAATCTGTTGATATAGTTAACATTGATCATTGGGACTGTAGTTGCAAAGGATGGCAGATTACTGGATTGCCTTGTTGCCATGCTATTGCCGTTATTGAAGGTCTTGGTAGGAGTCCATATGATTATTGCTCCAGATACTTCACAACTGAGAGTTACCGCTTAACGTATTCAGAGTCAATTAATCCTGTACCTAATGTGGAGAAACCATTGACGAGTGAGTCGAGTGTGGCAGCAATTACTGTAACTCCTCCAGCAACTAAAAGCCCATTACGCAGACCAAAGAGGAAGCAGGCTGGAGCATCAGATATAATTAAACGTACACTCCAGTGTAGCAAGTGCAAGGCCCCTGGTCACAATAAGAAGACTTGCAGGTAGGCTGTCTAACAGTGAAAAATTCCATTTCAATGTACATATTTCTATTTGTACCTTGTCATTACGCGCATATTCTTCTTCTATGCTTAACATACTTTATATGAAATCACTAATTATATGCATGTATAGATATTTTTATTATCTTTATAAATATAATTATACCATAGGATTATGTATAACATTGTGTGCTTCAAGGTGATAGACATAGTTGTCACGGCGCCACGGCTAGTCATGGCGGTAGCCGACTGCCAGGACGCCTAGGCGACAAGGCGGCCGCCATGGCGTCCGTATGGCGACAAGTCGTTTACAATGTGCAATTTATATATTATTTATTTTACTTAACAAGTATATTGACAATAAAATTTCATATACATTAAAACCCAAAACATAACACTATGGAATAACATTAAAAGCACAATTATGTAAATACTTAGCAATAACAATCCAAAAATAAAACACTTTGATATTAAAAATTAGTAAAAGAAATGAAGAATTCAACAAACTTCACATAGAAAATAACCATCGGCTCCTGAACTTTCCACCATTTTGTTTTCTAGTTTCTACAAAATACAATCAAACAAAAAATATATGAGACAATTGACATATTTTTATTTTTAGTTTAGTAAGTAGTAACCATTCACACTCAACACTTAATAGATAGTGTTTACACTTTGTAAATTGTACCCAAAAAAAAAAGTAAACAATAAATATAACTTATTAAAAAGTCGAATCACCTCTCACATAATTTTGTATTGTTTAAACTTTAAAGTATAATCACAATTCACAAAACACATTAAATGTAGTAACCTATGTGGCTAACTGTTCTCTATATATTTAATTAAGTTTTATGTATTGGCAAGGATAAAATATATTCTTAAATCCTAAGTCATTAAGTTTTAAAATATATTCCTAAAATGCATCAGCTTGTCATTATCAGAGATATGTATGACACAGATAAATAAATTAATGTATAAAATATATTCCTAAAATATATCAGCTTGTCATTGACACTTGGCTAGGTCATACGTATATGCATGACACTTGGCATACATATATGCATATAACAGATTAGTCATTAGACTCATTACTGATACATATGGCATACATAATTACATATATGCATAGAAAATTAGAAACAGAGAAGGATATTTAATAAAAGATATATGAAGAAGCAAGTACTAAATATACTCCATATAACTCTGTATTAAATATCCATATGGCATACATATATGTATTAAAGGATATGCATATGGCATACATATATGCATAGAAAATTAGAAACAGAGAAGGATATTTAATAAAAGATATGCATATGGCTGTTGCGAAGAAAATTAGAAACAGAGAAGGATTCGAGTCCCAAGATGTTGTCGTGAAGGAGTCGCGATCGCGACAGGGCTGTGATGTTGTCCCGAAGGGCTGCGATGTTGTCGCGAAAGGTTGCGATGTGCCGATGTTGTCGCGAAGGGCTGCGATGGGTCTCCGACTCTCCTTGTTGTGAAGCGATGGATCGCGATCAAGTCTGCAGATACCAGATAAGGGCTTTCTCCTTTTCTCTTTCTTTTTTAATTGATGGGTCATGGGTATTATGTCCATGGGTTAATGGGTCAGAAGATGGGTAGATGAGTTAAACATTTAATTTGGGTGGAACTGCTAAGGCGTGCGCCTTGGCAGCTCGCCTTAGCAGCTCCACCTCAAGGCGACCCTCGTCGTGCCCTTCTCTTCATCGCCTGGACGCCTAGGCGTCGGCTGGTCGCCTAGGCGACGCCGTAACAACTATGGTGATAGAATGATCTTTAATCTATCATGAGCAGAACTTGTATAAGTTCTTGTAACAGCCAAGTGCAGATACATACTGAACTGTTGGTTAGGTGTTTTAAAGGATTTATTAGGTAATAAAATGAGAAGATTTTATTGGAGAGAGAATTTACAAACCCAAGGCGGACAAGAAGTCCACCAAAAGCAAAAACACAGAAAAAACAAAACGAATAAAAATCACAAAGCCCTCTAATCGGTATGTAAATCAGAGAAAAATTCACAAATGTGCCCATATTAGAGGCCTAGAAAAAAGTAGTAAAAGGAACTCTAAGATCGTAGCATTTTGTTCAGTCTAAACACCCCATAAAATTGCAAAGCATGCGAGGTGAGCATGAGTCCTTGTTTTAAAGAAAATTGTTTCTGGACTTTGTTCTGCTTTCAAGCAAAAAGGGTTATAAAGATCCTTGGTATCCTCTTATTATAGCAGTTAGATAACATGGCTAGTGCAGTATCAAATCTTCTTCATGAAAAATAGTGTAAATGTTGATGACATATAATTAAATAACATGTTTATAGTTACTGGTTTACGTAAAAACTGTGCGCAATGAACCAGGAAAAATGTCAAATCTAGCAGGTAGATAATTAGAACGGGATCTAATTGATTAGCACGTGCTGCCCTGACAAGTCTTGCCTTTCATATGTCAAGTACTTGTTGACATTTAGGTTTTCGATAGCGTGCTTGCTTTTGTTAGGGAGTTGCTTATCTAGGCACTATCAGTTAGCTCAAGTATTATATCCTTTCCCTCAAAATATGTAGTCTGGGGATGTAGGAGGGAGTTACATTACTTATTGAAGATCTCGTTCGGGGCTTATGATAATTCACATTAATAATCTACTAGACTACTACTAATTACTTTAACTAAATCTGGAAGAGCTGCATTTTTTGAATTCTTGTTAAGACATTCCTCATGTAAAATGTACCTTGGGGTACTTCTGTCTATCTACTTCAAATAGCTGCATTTTTTGAATTCTTGGGATTTTTAATCTGGTTCATATTGGTTCACTAGGGTAACTCAGTAGTCGGTTCATTTGATATATGATTACTGTTCTGACTGACAACTTTCTTTTTTTTCCCTGCTTTTGTGAACAGCTATGTCAGGATGGATGATGAAGAAGCATCAGAACCCGTGCTGCTCTTAACAGATGTACCAATAGAAGAGAGCTAAGAAAATGACGCGAAGTTCAAAATTTTCTTTTCCAGATCATTTAACCCACCTGAAGTAGGAGAATGGTATGTAGTTTATCTGTCAGGAGCTTTTACTTTGATTTTTTGCTCCCTTAGTGACGATCTTACTGCCAATATGAATATCGATTTAGGATTTCTATGATTTTAGTCTGATTTTTTGCTCCATTAGTCTTTTTTCCAAAAATAGTTGGGAAATTCTTAGGAACGATGATAACTCTTAAAAGTGACCCAGAAACACTAGGGAGCATGATATCATGAAGTTTGTAAAAGAAGACACTGCGCATATTCTTTGGTCAATAATGCATCTTCTAATGTTCATGACTCTCTCATTTGGATACCAAATCCACAGACCGCCCCCCCACCCCCCCCCCCCCAAAAAAAAAAAGAAAAAAAAAAGGTAAGTGAGGTTACATTTGTTTGCAAAGATGAGGGATGTGATATGATTAATCTAATGATTAATTTTTTATTTAATCCCACAAACTATTTGTTATTATTTTTAAAGTTATTTGATAGCAAAAAAGGGGATTTATATAATAATTAAAATTTCATAACACTGTTAGCGTATACACGGGTGATATTAGAATTTTGACATATCATCAATGAAGTACTAATGTTAGACAAAATTATCCTTATTTTAATGATGTGTCATGAACCGCTCGTGTATAACAGAACCAGTGTATCAAATTTAAACTCATTATATATGATACTACTTTTAACTTGAGATTGTAATCCATAATCAAATGACATTAGAAATGATAAAATGTAATATATGAGATTAAATAAAGGACTAATCATGAGATAAATTAATCTGTAATATTATTACAAATAGTTACATAGCCTGGGTGTTAATTTGAACATTCTGAAATGTAGATTGTTGGGGTGGGGGGGGGGGGGGGGGGTGTTCTACACAATGTAGGGGATTATAAAGGTACCAAAAAAAAAAAAAACCTGAGCCCGTGAAAACTGAAAACTTTATTATGTAACCTTGGAATATCAACAAAAACAAAACCTCTTGTGATATCAGAACTAAATTTCTTATGCATACAAAAGGAAGTGTCACAACTAAATTGAGATTGATACGGGAAATATGACAATAAAAAAAAACCAAAAAAGGAAAAAAAAACAAAAAAACTAACACAAGTATTTGGGACATGGAAATGGAAGGGTTTTCTTTTCTTTCTAGCATCCACCTTCCACCACCACATCCCTAATAGGTCAAGTTCATATTTTTCTTAAGCAAAGAGACTGGACAATCGGACTATATTATTTATTTTTGCTTGACAAAGTCTTTTACTCGTTACCCAAGGTCATCATTATCTAAAATAAATCAAGTATTTAATGAGTTTTATTTATGATGCATTATTTATTGATAGCTTTTATAATTGGGATATCTATAAGATATGCTATTAATTTAATTTAGAATTTAATACTTGATTTTAGTCAATAATCAAAGATTTGTAGGTTTCGCAATCACCCTCGAGTAATTGCTCTTGAAGCATATACTCGGGGTGGGTGAAGGGCGGAAACAAATTATGTACATATTTGGTTACACAGTTTTTAAAGCGTTTACTACGTTTGACGTATTTGGAATTCAAACACTTAAAAAAATTTGTTCGCCTAGTAAAAATTTATTTCAAAAGCAGTTTGTTTGACTCATGACAAATCACACGAAAATAGTGCAGTGCATTTAAAAGTTCAAATGCACAAAACGCTATTATGTTGCAAAATGCTAGTAATTGAATAAGCCTATGAATTCATACAGAAAATTGTCAAGTTTTTTGTTATTTGCTGCCGAACTTAATCAAAATCCAATATGTCGGATTAAATGGATAATATCAATACTGATATATCTGTGTGAGTGTGTGAAATTGACTTACTAATTAATTAATTGGTAAAGAAATGAAATATTTTGTTGCTTCCTTGTGGATTTTTCCATCAGATAGGTGAAATAAAACAGCAAAGAAAATGACAATTTGTCATGGAAGAACACAGCCGTTAAACGTCCAGGTACATTATATGCCTATGCTTCATAAAAAAGCAATGGATTTATTGGCAGTTAATAGTTGTTTTGTTTTGGAAATTTAGATACAAATGGAAGGCATAAATGTAATACTACTATATTCCAAAATTAGAGATATTAATGTTTATAACACTTGCAGAGGTCTTGTTTAGAGTGCCTGAGCTCTAAATATTGTATTTTTGCTGCAAATACAACATCATACAAGGGAGCAATGCAAATGATATATTGAAAAGGAAAATGATTTATATGCCAATAAATTTTATGGCAAAGTTGAATTGTGATTAACGTGAAATTTTAAGTGATAAGATTGAATAAATTTATGTAGAGTTCTTTTTTATTTCCTCATACTTCATGTATTTACATACGTCGTTATTTATTGTTGACATAAATTTATCGTCATATGTAACAATACCCTATCGAAAAAGTATGCAAATTCAAGTACAAAACATTGAATCTTTATGTTCTTCAGACGCTGGATTTTTTGAGCTAAAACCAAGTCTTTTATAGATGTTGTTCCCCCATTAGTAAAATTAGTTTTTGACTTTTGCTAAAAAAATATACCAGTAAATACTCCCTTAGTCCCAAAATGACAATCATATATTGACGTTAAAATGATTAATTAACGTTTAATATAACATCTTAATTACGGATAATAATATATCTTGCGACTTTATATGTCGACTTTTTAGTTGCGAGTTACATGAATAATTATCGTTGATAATATTTTAACGATGTATTTAATATAGTGAGTCAATTTTATAATCCTATCCAATTCCATGTATTAATATACGCCGCAATTATAATTCGATAGAAAACTCTTACAATACATAACATACTCTCTTAATTACTGAGTTATAAGTAAGATTTTGTGCATTGGTAGTGAAAATGATTCTCACTTTGGGACAGTAAAAAAAAGTTACACTCGTTGTGGAATGGAAAGACTATACTAACCTTCAAACTATAGCTAGCAAAAAAATTAAATTTAAATTTTATAAACAACTTCAGGAGATATGTTGAAACATTCATTTTAAAACCAATTAATTTTTAGATGAATGTTCCAATATGGTATCAGAGTTAAGATCATTATATATTTTTCTTATTTATATCTCCCACAGATTTCCTTCATATATTTCACGATATTTTTACGTGAGAGGAACACATAGGAGGCGTATTGAGTTAAAATTTCACATCGATTAAGTTAAACAAAAAAAATTCACTATATATGCTTGAGAGACCTCTTCACTTAGTACCAATTAATTTTAAGATAAATGTTTCAATAACATATTATTGAAACAGTAACTTTAGTCACAAAAAAAAAATCTTGTTTCAATCAAAAAGTATAAAATTATCGGCAAAATTTGGACACCCCGAATCCTACTGAATAATTCATAACTTTACAATATTATCTCCCAACCCTAGAAAAAAAAATTGTCTTCATCCCTGTATGGATGTCCGTAATTGTATTTAAATTAATTTTCATATATCTCTTTAAAAGGACATAATATATTTTTATTTTTGAATGTACGATGCACATACAAGTTAAACCATAAACTTCTAATACAGATTAATATAATTTTAATTAGGACCGTTCCTGAGATTTTGGTGGCCCAGGACGAAAAATAAAAACGAGACCATTTTCGAAACATTGTCTTCACAAAAAAAGTAAAAATAAATAAATAAAATGTACAAGCTGTATCCAAAAAAGTGTCTTTCCAGAGTTTAAAACATAATAATTCGACTACAACAAAATATAAGAGAACTTCGACTATAACAAAATATATGAGAAGTTTGACTAAATAGTTCGATTACAACAAAATATATGAAAATACATTCATTGAAAGGTACTTCTAGTATTCTTAGAGGCAAAATCTTCAATCAAATGTTCAAAATCAAATGGTGTTTTAATCAAATGTTCAAAATCAAAGATACTTCTTCTAGTATTCCGAGTTTTCAAGTGAACAATCAGTTTTACTAACAATGAACTTATCAAGAGCTCCCTTCTGAGATTAAGTGAATTGTTCTATTCTTTTTCTCTTATTTCTTTTTTGACTCCCAGATTGGTGTTTCCTGAATATCTTTACACCAAAAATACAAAACCAAATTGAAGCAAAAATTAAACAACAGACGAGAAGAGTAGAATTTGTCTTCAAGTTTCAACTTCAAATTTAAACTTTAACCAAACTCTTCCATGACTTCAATGCAAATCTGCAATTATAAATTAAAAATTTTTTTATTATAACTAAGGTTTGGAACTCATAAAGTTACAAATTGCCAAATCAACACATAATTTTAGATATAATATAAACTGAAAGGCAAAAAAAAAACTCATCAGTCATCAATTAAATTACCTCTTTCTTAGTATTTTTATCTTCTGCAAGAACTAAAGAATTTAGGAGATACTTGAAGACAGATTGAGAAGGAGAAAAGAGAAGGAAAATAGATGTCTGCAAACATTTGGGAAAATAAGGAAAGTAATAGGGTAGTTGCATAGGTTAACATCTTTTTTCTTTTTTTTAATTTGTTTAGTTTGGGTTTCAGCACTATATTTGAGTCTTTAAAAATTTATTGGGCTTTGAAAATTACTTTTATATACCTATTATTATATATTTATTTTTTTAATTTCACACACACACACACACACACACACACACACACATATATATATATATATATATATATATATATATATATATATAATTATAATTTGGGATCCCTTGATCAGGGGCCAAGACAGTCGACCCTCCCGCTCGTGCTCAGGAACGACCCTGATTTTAATATAAGACTAAAATTGATTGTTTAAGTTAATTAAAAATATTTTTAAACTCAAAATTGATATAAATATAGTTTTGAATAATACAATTATAAAAATTATAAAATGTCAGTACTACTAATTCTAAAATAAATAAATCAATTAAATCAATTTTAAATCTAAAACTATTTCATATTAATTTTAAAAAATCAAATTTAATCTTACATTTTAGGACGGCCGAAGTATTCAATAAACAATTTTACATCCTAATCATTTCGTTGTACCTTTAATGTAATTGTATTTAAATAAACTTTTAAAAAACAAAATCAACAGCTGCCAAATCTATCAACTTGTTGAATCATACGAAAATCCTGCCAAACTAGCTAGCAAAAAAATATAAATTTAAAGTTTATGAACAACTTCAGGAGAAACTGTCCAAAAATAAGTTTAGTCCCACAAAACTTAATTGAAAAACTATGTCAAGCAGAAGTGTAATTATGATAGGAAATTGACATTTTTACAAACAAAATTAATAATTTAACAAGATTCCTCTCACATAAATAGTAAATAAATTTCACACTCATGTGAAAGAACACTTGTAAAAATATTAAATTTTACTTGTGAAAATATCAATTCCTAGATGATATTACTATTTTGTTGAAACGAATAATATAATAAGAGTACAACTTATTACTCCCTCAGTTCCAAAATTAGAGATACAATTTGACTTTTAAGGTCAAATGACGGTATGTTAAACTTTAAATTGATGTGAATGTATTAAATTTTAGTTGATACAATTATTATAATTGTATATTATATAACCAAACTATAAATCAAAAAATTTATTTCACTTTAAACTTTTACAAGTTATACTAATTTTGAAGGATTTTCCCCCCTTTTTTTGCAAAAGGCTAAATATGATATATTATTAAAAAACATATCCCAAAATTTATAAAAATTAGATAACGGGATATAAAATTACAAATCTGTCTGCTGCATTGAAAGGAAATCATTTTTTCTTCATCTATCACTCTACCGCTGCTATTGCTTTCTACAACTGATGCTACTATTTCTTATTGTTGCTACTAACTCTTAATTCCTACAACTGCTACTGAATGTATCTCATTGCCTCCATGAACTCCACTCTTATGCATCTGGCTTCTGTTTGAGAAAGCTTGGATGGTGTCCTTCCATCAGTCTTTGTTCCGAATCTTGTTTGCTTCATTTAGTGCATGCTCCTTTCCATAGTTGTTAAATCGTAAATCGTATCGTGTATTAAAAATCCCTATATCGTGTTTCATGTATCGTATCGGGAATCGTATCGTACGAACAAAAATAAAATAAAAAATGTGCATGATAATATATATTTAAACATATAAAACACACAATTTATTGGACAATCAAGCATATTAAATTAGCTTGACTATATATAAAAGTAGTCAAATAAATATTATTGTAGATTAAAAATAAATTTTATAGTTAGATAGTAGCCAAAATATTCTAAATTGATTTATTAGATATTATTTTAGTAATCTTTATAGAGTAACAAGATAAAATAAAATTTCATATTCACTTTTTATCCATAAAAAAAGAGAATAATTCAAATTAACAAATGGAGATTTATGTGTCTGCTTATAATAGAAAGTGATGTGAGAAAAATAGAGCGACATTCTAAAGAAGATATAAAACTCTAAAAAAGTGATTAAAGGCTCATCAAACAATATAGAATATGTTTATACTAAAAAACCTATTCATTTGAAATGGTAAAAGGCTTAAAAGTTATGTTTTTACTCTTTTGGTTCTACATAAAAAAATTTTCAAGTCGGTTGCTAATTTTAAAAAAGTATCGTGCATTGTATCGTTTTGTAAGAATCTATCGAATCGTAACTAAATCGTAGGATACGGTGTCATTTTAGATTTACCTTGCGATACGTATAGAATTATCTACGTATTATATCGTACGATATATATGTATCACGTATCGTAAGATTTTGACAACTATACTCCTTTCTTAGAAGATTGTGTGCATATCTAGTATGTACTAGGTTCGTTTGGATCTGATCTGTTAAATTACATGACAAACTGCCCTTCTAGTTGCTCGAGTTCCTTGCTGAATATAGCACTGAGATCCACTCCAAAAAGATCATGGACTTTACTGTAACAAAATTTCACTTTCAACATGTCATCGTTTGATTTCAAAAGTTAAATTGTATCTCTAATTTTATAACTGAGGGAGTACTTAATAAGTTCTTCAATTACAAATAGGGTCATAACTCATGCGGTCTTGCCTGCCCCTAACTATATCTATCCCTAGGGTTGTAAACGAATCGGGCTGTCCGCGAGCTCGACCCAGCTCGACTCAAGCTCGTTATCGAGCCGAGCTCAAACAGGACTTTTGGCCCGTTTAGTTAAACGAGCCGAGATCGAACAATATAGTGTTCGACTCGAGTCCGACTCGAGCTCGACTTGTTTAAGCCCGACTCGTTTAATAATTATTTAATTAAAATTTTATTTTATTTATATAAAATATATAATACATAACATTTATTTTATCTATATATTTATTTTTTCCAAAAAAGGTGAATATGAAAATAAAAAATTAAAAAATTAAAAAAAATAAATAGGTCGGGCTTAGGCTCAAGCTCGACTCGACTCGCTTAAACCCGGTTCGAACTCGAGCTCAGTTCGTTTATAAACGAGCTGAGTTCGTACACAAGATTTCAAGCTCGTTTAAAGCCCGATCTGACTTGGCTTGTTTAACTTTTAGACGAATTTGAGCTCAACAAGTCAAAATTTAACTCCACTCGCCTCGTTTACGCCCTATCCACCCCTCTGCCTTTTCCAACAAGCAATCGAGGAATGGCAAGGAAATATGTAAATTACTTTGGAGAGAAATTTAGACATGTTGACTTAAGGTATTAATTTAGTATGTAATTAATTAAACTACCTTAATTATGTTTGTGTGTAAATGAAAGTAGTTTAGAATTTAACATAATAACATATATTAATATGAATAACATATACTTTCTGTTTTAAAATATAGATTCAATTTTAACCTTTTGAAATCAATTTAAGATATTTTTAATTTTGAATTTAAATAAATTTTATACAATATAATTATGAGAAGTGTAAATTATTATCACAAAAGTATCACTAATTGCAAAATTTATTATATTAAAAAAATATATAAATTTCATCTATTTTAAATTTAATAATATCTTAAATTAATTTTAAAAAGTCACTCTTGATCGTATATATTAAAATCAGAGGGAGTATAATCAAGGTGAGCCCACCCCTTGTTGATCAAGTCCAGTTTGTTTATCAAACAAAACTAAAACTCAAGCTTGAGTTCGATTCGTTATCAAACAATTCTAGAACTAATTAAGCTTAAGCTTGAGTTCGCTCATTTACTCAAATAATTCTAGAACTTAAACTTGAGTTCAACTTGTTTATATAATGAATAAACAGGAGGCAAGCCAAGTTGCCCTTCCCTCAAAGTAAAACTCACTAACAGGCCAATGATATATATATATATATATATATATATTCAAGGGCAACTTGGCTTAGAACAATTCTCATATATTTCTCTAAAAGGAGATGGTACATTTTAATTTTGTAATGTACGATGAATTGAACATATAAGTTAAACCATAAACTTATAATACTTGAGCGCGTTAGGATTTGGCAACATTAAGATATTTCATAAACATTTTTACATCCTAATTATTTCATATTGTGCCTTTCATGTCCTCTATAATTGTATCTAAATTAACTTTAAAAAAAAACAAAAAAAACAAAATCAACAGCTGCCAAATCTATCACCTTGTTGAATCATAGGATTATCCTACCTGTCTATATTTTATTTCAATGTACTAGACATTGTACGGTTTAGTTGTTCCATAACAATTTGTCATTTTTCTTTTACAATTTATTGATCTCTTTTCATAGAAAAATCCACAAGGAAACTGCAAAACATTTCATTATTTTACCAACTTTATAAGTCAATTCTGTAAAGATCATGTACATTGCCAATCAATTCGGCTTTGTCTATATGCAAATTCCTTGTCGTTTCATTGACAGCACCGTACGATAAAACGTAAAGCAACATCTATACTCCGAGTACATTTTTTTAATTAAATTGTAAAATGACATAAATCTCCTAACATTATTTATATTTTAGGTATATTGAATACTATATATCATATATATATATATATATATATATATATATACCACCACTACAAAAAAAGAAGGTTAATTCCCATGAATTTTTCCTGTCGATAATTTGATCGGAAATGAAGTCATTCAAAATAAATTTGTGGAGAATTTCATCGGAGTTATTATTTCTGATGGACGTTATAGAGATATACTCTTTCAATTCCAAATAATAGGTTCAATATTATTGACTTTTAAAAGTTCATTGAGATACTTTTAAACAATTTTTTTTTGCTATAATTTAATAAAAATTATAAAACAATAAATATTATAATTAGTAGTAATACTTTTTAAATAGTTTAAATATTCATCATTACATTGATTAAATTAAATAAATTTATGTAAACTCTGAATTTGAAATTTTCTTAAACTGACTTCGAAAAATCAATTATGATCTTATATATTATATATTGGAGTGAATGAATTACTACTTTGAAGGTTCTTGGTGATAAACACTTGGAGATATCATATTGATATGAGTATAAATTTTCCTTAAAAGTCTATTTAAAAGTTTATTTATAATTTTGGAATAGATAATTAAAAAGACAAAAAAAAAATTGTTAGAAAAATAATATATCTTGAGACTTTATATATTGAATATTTTGTATTGTAAATTACGTGGAAAACTATTGTTAATAATATTTTAACAATATAAATTACACGAAAAATTACGTGCATTAAAATTTTTTCGCAATATATAACATAACTCAATTCGTTATAATATTCATTTAAAAAATGCATCTCTTATTTTTGAGACTATAATAAAAGGACAAACAAATCCATTGTAATGTCCAAACTACCACATAAATCAACTCAATATTTCATTCATTCCCACTCATCGCTTCTATTCTATAAATACAGAGTCGCACACTAAACTTTCCAACATATATCCTCCACCTCCCAAATTAAACCCTCTCTTCCATATTTTCCCTCCCTTCTCCCTCAAAGCTTTAGCCATGTATAGAGTTGCTAGCGCCTCCGAATACCTAGTCATCACCGGCGTCGGAATCACTGACATAAAGATTGCCAAAAAAGCATGGATTCTCCCCGGCCAATCCTACGCGATTTTCGACGTTTCTCCAGTCAACTACACCTTCGAAGTCCAAGCCATGAGCGCCGAAAAACTCCCCTTCGTCCTCCCCGCCGTCTTCACCATCGGACCCCGCCTCGACGACCCCGACAGCCTGCTAAAATACGCCAAGCTCATTTCTCCCCACGATAAACTATCCCACCATGTGAAAGAGCTCGTGCAAGGGATTATTGAAGGCGAAACGCGAGTTTTAGCCGCCTCGATGACTATGGAGGAGGTTTTTAAAGGAACTAAAGATTTTAAACAAGAGGTGTTCGAGAAAGTTCAGCTCGAGCTGAATCAATTCGGGCTGCTAATTTATAACGCGAATGTGAAACAACTTGTGGATGTGCCGGGGCATGAGTATTTCTCGTATTTAGGGCAAAAGACGCAGATGGAGGCGGCGAATCAGGCGAAGGTGGATGTGGCCGAGGCGAGGATGAAGGGGGAAATTGGATCGAAGCTGAGGGATGGACAGACGCTGCAGAACGCGGCGAAAATTGACGCGGAGACGAAGATTATAGCGGTGAAGAGGCAAGGGGAAGGGAAGAAGGAGGAGATTAGGGTGAGGAGTGAGGTGAAGGTGTTTGAGAATGAGAGGGAGGCGGAGGTGGCGGAGGCGAACGCGGAGTTGGCGAAGAGGAAGGCCGGGTGGGCGAAGGAGGCGGAGGTGGCGGAGGTGGAGGCGGCCAAGGCGGTGCAGTTGAGGGCGGCGGAGCTGCAAAAGGAGGTGGAGAGGATGAATGCGTTGACGCAGACGGAGAAGCTTAAGGCGGAGTTTTTGAGCAAGGCTAGTGTGGAGTATGAAACTAAGGTAAAACAAAAATTATACTCCACTCAATTAAATTAACAGCATATCTTATTTAAACACTTATAAAAGATATAATCAAATATTCCATCCGTCTCAAGATAAAAGTTTTTCATTGACTTTTGTGATCAAATTGATCATTTTTAAAATTAACAATTAAACATATATATTTAGATTTTAAAAAAAGCAAACATTGAGATTAATACTAAATTATATGTAATTTATAATGTTTATAGGCTTTTTACATATATATAAAAGAATAATAAGATATATTGATTTGAAAAATGGTTAATTTGACTATAAAAGTCAATGAGACACTTTTATCCTGAGACGAATGGAGTAATATATTGGATATAACTCATCATATATATACTTGATTTATTTTAGGTTATGGTAGACACTTGCCAAAGATAATGATTGCATGACTTAGTCAAGCAAAATTAAATTATACCAAAATTGTCAACTGTACCATTTGTCAACTTATTCAGCCATGTTTGTTGCCTACTTAGACGTTTACTATATCCAAAATTAAATAAAGTCATAGCCTCTTTTGAATCATCTAATAATAGAATTTTTAGTTGGAGGAGGAAAAAAAGGCTTCTTTCTTTGCAAGAGTAATTTATCATAATTAAGTCATACATGCTTGTGTATGTATATGTAATATCCCCATTCAAATGTTCCAACAATAAGGGGAATGATATAGGGGCAGTTGTAAACTCAAACATCTTTTTTTTTTATTTATAAAAATGTTTGATAAATCTCTTTAATGGAAAAAAGAGTAAATAATACCTATTTGGTAAATTTCGAATTCGAATCGAATCATATTCATCCAAATAAGGCCTTAAACCACTAACTTAATGATATTTTCTTAGATCATCTTAACCCACCACATGCTCACACAAAAAGTCATGACTGAAGGTATTAATGATAGCAGATTTGAATCTTCATATACACATCCAAGTATCCTACATGTTAGGATGTGGGACTGGGGTATTACAAACTCATCTACTTAAATTTCTGATATCCTCGTCAAAATCGATCACACACAACGACCCATATGCATATATTTATCTTTCTAGTTATTATGGGATAATATCGGTTGACTTCGTGTCCCCACCTCCGGACCACTCTCCATTGTGTAATAATACCATCAACCTTCTTTATCTTTATATTGATTTTGTTGTGTTTGTAGCGATGTTTTGAAACTCGTACCGACCCGACCAATATGGTTCAACCGGTTGAACCGAGAATCGGTCTTATGTCCGGTTCAATTTGGCCCGATTGGATCAGTTTGGTCAAAACTCGAATCAAACCGGTTGACCATCGGTCGAACCGAAACTGGTAAAATCGATTAAATTAACCTGGTTCAACTGGTTTTTAATTATTTTTTAATATTTTTTTGATACCAAAACTTTTTTAATATTAAATTTAACCACTTTTAGTAGTATTGTAATATAAATTCATTATATTTTAGTTTATAAAAAACAAGATATTTTAAAATTTTATTAACTATTAATAATATATATTTTTATATATTTATGACGTCACCGGTTCAATAACGGTTCGACCACTGGTACACTCATCCACCCAGTAACTTTTTCGGCTCAATGACCGGTCTGAATCTAAAAATATTTTTTTGTAGTATATATAAGGGTATAATATAAATTATAAAAGATTTGCTTAATTTATTTAGTTTCCGTCTAAATTTGTCTATTTTTTAACCGAAATTTTGTCAAGAAAAATTGGACAATTATTTCATCCATTAAAAACTTAAACAAAAAACTTTAGTTTTCCCGTTCTTTTCTTTTTTGCGGAAGGATTTAATGATATATCATTGGAAGGGGTTCTGAAAATAAATTCCCCTTACCCTCTTATAGTTTAGCAAACAATGAACAACCTCATTGAGTTACTACATTTTTTTTCTTTTTCCACTTTTTTTCAAACACAGGTACAAGAAGCAAACTGGGAGTTCTACAAGAAACAAAAAGCCGCAGAAGCAATTCTCTACCAGAAGGAAAAAGAAGCCCAGGCACAAAAGGCAATCGCCGAGGCTGCATTTTACGCTCGTCAACAAGTAGCCGATGGAGAATTATACGCGAAACAGAAAGAAGCCGAAGGTCTTGTAGCACTAGCACAAGCTCAAGGCACTTATTTAAGCACCCTTTTAAGTTCTTTGGGAGGAAATTACGCTGCGTTAAGGGATTACTTAATGATTAACGGTGGTATGTATCAAGAAATCGCCAAGATTAATGGTGAAGCAGTGCGTGGACTGCAGCCAAAAATTAGTATTTGGTCTAACGGGAGTGGAGAAAGTGTGGATGGGAGTGGAATTAGTGGTGGAAATGGTATGAGTGAAGTTGCTGGGATTTATAAGATGTTGCCACCATTGTTCAAGACTGTTCATGAGCAAACAGGAATGCTACCACCAGCATGGATGGGCACTATAACTGACTCTTCAAATTAGTTGCACAAAGTGTGGAGATGTTTGGGTTTTTCCTTTGGTTTTGCTTGTGTACTTATATGTGCTTTGTTATTTGTTTTCTTTAAATCAAAATGTCAAAATGTTGACTTATTGTTTCAAAAATATTACTATGTGGACAAATTTATGTTAATATTAAATATAGACATATGTGAATACATTGAATAAGCGGATGTGAAAAAGAGATCCACATATTACTGTTCTATTTAATTCCGTACAATTCCACGTTAGTCGTAGCTCACGTTTGACATAAAATTAGTCGAAATAAAAATTATTTTCCCTATTTCAATTATACTCTTTATATAAAATAGTCACATTTGTAAATTTTTATCATGTAGTTGCATATTAAGATTAATTTAATTATCAAACTTGTATATAAATATGTAATATAATACCAAAATAAAGTGGAAATAACTTATATACTCACACATTAACAAACTAAATACCAAATGTAGAAGAACAAACGACTTCTACAAGACTAATGGTATTTGTTTACCTCTTAATATCTCTTAACAACTCCACATCTGATTCGGTAAGAGAGTAAATCTATGGAACTTCTATAAATATTGTACTCTCTCAATTCCAAATTTTAAGATCATTATTGATTTTTGAAAAGTTAATTTGAGATATTTTTAAATTTAAAATAAATATTTTTAAATTTAAAAGTCATTCAGATATTTTATATTTTTTAGTTACCAAACAGGTTTTTAAGTTTAGATGTTATTTCACTCAGATGATCTAATTTATTAAGATATATAATCATTCATATCTTAATTACCCAGTTTTGTCAAACACCACCTACGGATCTATGAAATAAAATTCAAAAGCCTAGTTTAGCGAAAACTAACCCAAGTAATTAGCTCATCTTTTTACATTTTAATCCCAATTAAACAAGATACAATGCGGAAATTGTGAGCTCAACACAGAAAAAGAAGCTGCAGAAGCCATTTTTTGATTATCAGAAATAGAAAAAACTTTTGGCTTAAAGGCAATAGCAAAGCTGCATTTTGTTGAGTAAAGCCCCAGCACAAGCCCAAGCGCAAGGCACATATTTAAGCACCCTTTTCGAAGAAGAAGGCGGGGTGCATGGGCGAAGGAGGCGGAGGTGGAGGCGGCAAAGACAGTGGAGTTGAGGGCGGCAGAGCTACAGAAGGAGGTGGGGAAGATGAATGCGTTGACGCAGCCGGATAAGCTTAAGGCGGAGTTTTTGGGTAAGGTAAAATTTATTATACTGCGCACTTGAGTATTTATGAACTATCAAAAGGGATTAGGAATCCCTCCATTACATCTATCCTCCAATTTCTCTCCATACACACTTAGCAACGCAAAAATTATATTAACGACAAAACAAAATTTGTCACAAATAATTAGTGACAAAATAAAATTTGTCACAAAGAATTGTGTTGCTAAAAGTAATATCCATATCACTAAATATGTATTGAAAAAAATTAAAGGATATGTATAGTGGAGGAGATCCTAATCCTCTCAAAAGTAAATAAAATTATTTGTGTTGATATTGTCATAGAAATATTTATACTGTTAGAATAATAAGTGTTAATTAAAATAAAAAGTGTTATTAAAGTAAGAGTGTCGCTAAAACAAAAATAAAATTGCCGTTAAATATATATTTGTTTTGACTTTATAAATATTATTTTAGTGATCAACAAAAATATGCTGATAGAGAAATAAGTATCGGTAAAAGTAAAAAGTATTGCTTAAACAAACACTACAAGAAAAAAGTTTAATTCTGATGGAATATTTAGTTTCGTCGGAAATAATCTTATTCCAACGGAATATTCCGTCGACAATTTAGTCGTAATAAAGCTGGTCGAGAATAAGTCCGTCAGAAATTCGGTCAGAATTAAGTATTTCCGACGAAATTATGGCCGACTGGGGCGAAGCTACGTGTTAGACTATGGGGTCAATTGACTCCACTGATTTTTTTTTTATATATAAGATGTAATAAATTTTTTGTAGGTATAATCTAGTAATTTGACCCCACTGAAATTAGTGGTGAAGAAGCTTCCTCTCTTAACAATTAAAAATTTTAATTTATACTTGAATACTCCATTTATAAAACAAACATAGGACACAATTACATTATTAAACAATGTGGGACTTCAAAAGTCTAAGTAATAAATAAATAAACAAATGACTATCATATAAATACTTAGAGAACTTGGAGTTATAACACTTCATATCTGATGTGGGATGAACATCCATTTCAAATGACATCCACAACACACGACATAGTAGCACACCTCACAACATAGACATATTTGAGAAAAAAGAACAACAAAAATAGCAAAAGATCCATACAATACACCAATCAAGTGGAGTACTAATTAAACATGAGAAACTAATATACAATTCCTCAACTTTGCAACTAGCAGCAATTCTAGCAATTAGCACCTGTATCACCATGGTATATATACTCAAATAAAGTCCAAAACAAAAACTTATCCAACTACATGAAACTTAGTCTTAATAAATTTATCCAACTCCTGCTACTACATTTATATAAGAGAGATGTACATTATAATACCATCCCCGCAAAGCTTGTCATTAGGAGACTTTCCTTCCCTTCTTATCCATCAGAGAAGATGCCATAGTTGTGCCTGCAGTACTAGTGAAATTTAGACACTTGAATCACTACAGACAGTTATCTTTAAAAGAGAAAATAAGCTTAAGCTACTAGCATTTTGAGGTAATTGTCAAAGACTTAATACAATGTCCCACATTGGTTAGATGATAAAAGTCTAAGGAAATTTCTTATAAAAGGACTACCAAGTGAAGGCCTTAGTTGTCTACTTGTCTCTAAGTCTCACCTTGGTTAAATGATAAAAATCTAAGGAAGATTTCTTTATATAATGACTACCAAGAGGAGCTTGATGGCTATAACAATGACATATATTGTATTCTTTTTGGTAATATATTTGAGTCGTTTTTTGACCCCACTATCGACATTTTCTACCTTTGCCACTGATGGCTGACCACAGTTCCATCAAAGATAGTGTATTTCCGACGAACTAATTCCGTCGGTAATAACATGCACACATGTCAAGATTATGTTCATGTGCGGATCCATATTTTCGACGGAATGTCCGTCGACAATAACAGATGTTCCGTCGGAAATAAAACTTTTATAATTTATTATAAATCATTATTTCTGACAAAATTTTCGTCGGGCTTAACCAATTCCGTCGGAAATTGTGACGCCCCCAAATCCATGTACTAGCTACAATGGACTGGTGCTCACTATTCAACCTAAACTTCTTCTGAGTATATAAAGTTTAGACTCACACTATTGACAACCAGGCAGTTCCCAGGAAAGAGGGGGCCTTCCGCATAAACGGCGCGCAATCAAATAACCCCTTTTCTTGACAGAACATTATAGACATTGTCAATAATGTTAAATCTAAATTAAGAATTCACACATTTAACTAAACATAACTTAGATAGTTTATTTCAAACATCTCCGTCTAGTCCCAAGGTTCTTATAACCTTTACAAATACACACATATATAAAATCCTTCAAATTCATTACAAATATTATAAATATTTAATTATTGCATAACATGCTTCCTATTCATCCATCTTTCCTTTCCCTTTATCCTTGCCCGATCCTTCGACTTTTTCATGTTTAGCTGCAAATATTAGGTTTAAGCAAGAATGAGCACAAATTGCCCAGCAAGTAATATGAGAGTTTAACATCGAACATCAAGAAAAGGGATCATCTACATCTGAGCTTCAACAATTAGAATAAACTTGAGAAGTATTTGATAACAAGAAATAATGAGATTTCAAGTTGTTACCATCGTACTGAGCGGTAATAAATACCTTGAACAAATAAAACCATCAGGACGAATATCAACCACAAAGACCGACAAACATCCTCCGCAGGTACTTTAGGGGATCAACCTATCGTACCATATATTGTGCACATATATAAATTTTTAACGCCTAAGCGTAAATGATACTATATGCCCGACATCTGTTATCCCTTTTTCAGGGTTGTTCATCTCAGTTTTATACCACGAGTCCGCACCAAAGCAATTTGAATTGGTTTGACTTTAAATAACATCTATGATTTGAACGAATTCAATATATCATCGCACATCAATATTGTCTAGCCGGAACAATTGGCTTCGACGCATCTATTCAACAGTTCATAAATATTAAGAACTTTAATAACATAAGAAATTCGATAACGAAACAACGCTTTTAATGTACATAAGTACCATCAATTGAATAGTTTATAATTCAACAATAAAGGAGACTTGCACAAAATGTAAACTTGTATAAGTTATAACATCATCATCATAAGAACTTGTACGGAATAATAATTGCACAAGTTAGGAAACTTACATTCAATGTAGAAATCGAATGAAGTTAGGATACTTGCCTGATATGTCGTCTAAATATAACGTTATTAATTTGTCCTTCAAAAGACCTACACATATTATTAAGGTCATCACACCAATTAGTCACATACGTCATATGCCGTCATATTTTAGCCGATAAAACTTTACTCGAATTAATTGTTTTACCTTTACATAAATCAATTTTATTTATTAAACATAGTTAACCATTTTATTATTTTTCTTCCTCCTGGCCACACATACTTAGAAATATTTTCCATGTAAAAATAATTTTATTATAATTTTTTAACTTTATTAAGTATTTTTAAAAGGTGTCATTTCGGTTCAAAACTTAGCAATTTTGCTATAACGAACTTAATTCTAAAAATTCCCAAATTTGGTCAGTATCTTAATCATATTAAAGTATACTTTCAGTTAAAATTTCATAACCATCTGAGTTATAGAACTAGAGTTATAGCAGTTTTCGTCGAGAAAACCCCAATATTAAATTGGTCATATCTCACTCATCCGAAGTCGGATTACGTTCATCTTTGGACAAGAGATTTGTTATACCATATAGTTTCATTACAAAAGAGCTTAATTTTTCTCACGAGTTAAGTGGACAAAACTGTCCACGAAAAAAAATGGGCAGCAAGCTTTTACCGATTTTCTAGTTTTTCCTATTTTAGTAGAAATTCCATCATAAATAACTTACAATGTATTTTCTGGAAATTCCAGTTGGAGGGGTTAGGGAACTCATATATCTATCAGCACAAGTTGACCACACTCAAAAATTTGAAATATAATGAGAGTTATGGTTGTTCAAATTTGAGTTTCTGTTTTTAGGAAAAACTGATTTTATCTTCTTTATTGTAACTTTGGTTCTTCAACTATTTTTCATCGTCTAAGTTATTTAACATCAATATCTAATATATTTACATATATATGAGTATGATACATATTTATATATATATATCCAAGACCTTTACAAGAAAATTGAATATAGGAAGGTTTTAGGTATTACCTTCACTTAGTTGGTAGAACTTCCTCCTCTTGCTCCTAACCTTTCCCCCAAGCTCTTAAATTCTCTCTTTCTCTTATCTCTAACTTAGTTTTCTGAAAATGAAGTAATGTAATGCAAGTATTCTTGGTGTTGGCTATTTATAGACCCAAATGAAAGAATTGCAAGTAGCTCCTCATTTCTTGGTTTTCATTTACGGTCTACTCCCTCATCTTTTCATCTTCTCTCATTTGTCCTAACTATTTACCCTAGTCATCCAATCAATTAAGCTAGGATTTAGGGTAGTCAAACTAGGGAATTATGATCCCCATTTTCCTCCTTCTTTTCTTCCCACTATGTCTCCCACCATCTCTTTTTCTTTTCTTTTTTTTAACTCATTTCTTACATCATTAATGCATCACCACTTCTAGAAGTTGGATCAAGGACTTGGGCTTAGCTTTTTGGGCTCCTTGCAAGATTTATTAGAGCTTGTATTGGACTCATGCTTGGGTTATTTTAATTCTTTCTTGGGCTCTCTCAATTAACATTTAACTTGGGCTTGTCAACTAGGTTTATTCCTTGACTATTTTGCCCCATTAGTAACTTACTTGCATAATTAGTTTGGGCTCTCTCTTACATTGCCATACAAGGCTAGTAACCAAGCTTTGTTAGTTAATAACCTAAGCTTTAATTCTCTTAACACTTAATCAACTTGATTAAATTATTTTTTTTATTCCTTAGTTAGTTCAAACTAATTAAATTAATTAGTCTTGTCTAACTATTAACTTGCATCTCTCATCACTTAAATAAATATATTACACATATATTTATTCATTTATAATATTTGCATAAAAATTTAAACAAACTTCATTTCATTAATAACTATACATAACCTTATTTACAATGCTACATGATTTTTTAAACCCTATTTTTGTACCTGTAACCTGCTTTATCCCAACAACACATACAGTAATCTATATATTATAGTACATACGACATAACTACTTTAATTACAACATATATACACGTCCCGAACAATAACAAATATAAACTACTATACTAACAACATATATCGTTCCCAACAATAACATATATAAACTAATTTACGATAATTATACAAAAATTTGGTTTAAAGTTCAATGATTTACAAAACTAAACTAAAATACATTGATAGAACCCTCTTTACACGAGCTTTGTTTTTTACTTTCTACTTTAATCGACACATATACCTGAAATACGATGATTGAACGAAATTAATTAAGAATATGACTTATAAATATCATCAAAATGAATATTTATGTAGATGATATTATCTCTCAAAAGGATACATCCACCGATATTGCACCGGTCCTCTAAGCTTAAGTTCATATGCTAGATGAATAGGCAAATGCTCTATCGAGTCAAAGAACCTTGGAGGCAAGATCATTTTGAGCTTGCACATTATCAGCACTATATTTTTCTCCATCTGCTCCACATCACTGTACCTCATAACCGTTAAACATAGATCCCGAAAGAAATTTGAAAGTTCGGTCAAGGCATCTACAAATTTTCTGGGTAACATCTCACGAAATGTAATTGACATCAACTTCTGTATGAATACATGACAATCGTGACTTTTGAATCCATTAATTTTTAACTGCTCAACTTTACTGCAACGAGATATGTTAGAAGCATATCCATCTGGGAGCTTCAACGCACTTACCCACTTGTAAATGTCTTCAACCTGTTGTTTGGTAAAACAAAATGGAGCTTTAGGTTTTGAATTGTTAGGTCGGAGCCATAATTCCCACCTTATATTCAGTGCCTCCAAATCATTTTGTGCATTGTCATTGTGTTTTGTTTTATCACTCGCATCTAGAACGGTGTAAAATAAGTTCTCAAATGCATTCTTTTCTATATGCATGGCATCTATACAATGACGAATTGAAGGCGTGACCCAGTATGACAACTTAAACTATATGGGCGAGTGTGTCCAGTTATGAGTCTTCCCGTAACCTATTGCTCTCAACTTACTGTGCTCCTTCCCTAGCAGTGGAAATTTAAGATCGTTCAGCCAGCCCAAGACCTCACTGCCCGACAATCGACCAACAACCCCTTCTTCTCTGTCTTTCTATTGAACTGTGCAGACATCTTTCTGTATCTGTGATCAACAGGCAAAAATCTATGAACAGTTCCAAAGAAACTAGTTTTTTGCCCATGCTTTAGCTGTGTGCCTTGCACATCCCCCATACAAACTGGATATGATAACTTCCCGTACGTCAACCAACCATTGATCTTCCTAAGTGCCGAAAAGTCAGTGATAGTCCACAACAAGACTGCCTTCATCACAAAATTTTGCTTGACTGATTTGTCATAAGTCTAGAGCCCGTCTCCTACAACATCTTAAGTTCATCGACTAATGGTCTGAGGTACATGTTTATGTCTTTTATAGGACTCTTATCCCCTGATATGAGTATAGTCAAGAACAAATACGGATCCCTCATACACATTGATGGTGAAAGATTGTAAGCTACCATGATCACTGGCCAAACAGAGTAGGGCTGACTAAAATTATTTAATGGGAAAAAGTCATCTGTAGCTATGCCAAGCTTGACATTCCTAACTTCCTCAACAAATTATGGAAAATTTTCATCAAACGTCTTCCATTCATCTCCATCTGTAGGGTGAGTTAGCTGGCCCTTGTTTTATGCCAACTCATATGCTCAACAGTGTGCGACGACATGAATAGACGCTGAAGCCTCAGCGCAAGAGGAAAGTACCGTAAGATATTTTCAGGCACATGCTTCTCTTTCCCCCCCACGTTTTGTCGTCCTATACCGAGGCAAGTTGCAAATATAACACTGTACTTTATCTTTGTTTTCCCTATAGAGTATAACATGCAATTCTGCTCATAAGCATCGATTTTCTCCTACCGTACATCTAACTCCGGTCGGCTGACATCTTTAATTAAACAAAAGGTAACATCAGAACATGGATATTAGCGTATGTGTTCCATGCATGAATTCTGTTAGTTTCCAGAGGCATAAAAGATATCTAGAAGGGGGGAGGGGGTTGAATAGATACTTTCAAACTTTTTAACCCGTTTTCAAAAGAATGACTTATATGATTAGTTATTAAACAAGTTAATTAAGCACAACAGAATATATGAATGATTTTAATCCCCCTTAAAGATAGGATAGTTATAGCGGATATGATAAAGCAGTGATATAACAGTTGTAGTAGTTATGGCAGTTATAAAGTGTAGAGAGAGAGAGAGACACAAGAGTTTAAGTAGTTCGGAGCACACAAGACTCCTACTCCACTGTTCTACTCCTCGAGTAGCAAATCCACTAAGGATATCTTTACAACTTGAATCACTAAGATTCCTTCAAGGCCAGCAGCCTCGGAACTCCAGTACACTAAGTACTCTTCAAAGCCAGCAACCTTGGAACTCTAGTTCACTATTGAACTTCGTTAAGTCCAGCAGACTTGGAACACTATAGACTAAGACCCGCAACCTTAGAATCACCTAGTACACTAAGTACTCTTCAAGTCAAGCAGACCTGGAACTCGTTGGTCACCTGTTGACCCTTTCACTTGATTGAGAGTGTTTGGTTTTATTGCTACTAAGTTGCTTGAAACATATGATCAGATGAACTTAGTAGCGAAGCAAGATATTTTACTTTGATCGTAGAGTGAGGCTTTGACAGATTTGTTTCTTTTGTTTTATACTTGCTTATCTGATTCTCCAATCTGTTTGCCTTATATAAATGCCTCTAAATTCTTCCATTGAAATGAGACTGTTGCATCTAATATTCCCATTGAGATTTGATGCTGAACTTAGGAATAGTTTATTCCTTGTTGTGCACGGTAGTGGGGTGAGTCAGCATCCATTAGCTTGCTCCCAAATAGTGGCAGGGACAATGCTCAGAATGTCTACAGGCTATGGCTGTTTGTCCTCTAATGTCTTTGGTTCTTCGTTTAG
This sequence comes from Aralia elata, assembly GCA_034770075.1. Lineage (NCBI taxonomy): Eukaryota > Viridiplantae > Streptophyta > Magnoliopsida > Apiales > Araliaceae > Aralia > Aralia elata. The sequence continues at coordinate 30,191,355 of CM068386.1, read as the reverse complement.
ATCAATTAAGTATTTAAAAACTATCTTGGGCAGGTCACTCTACAGATATGGATATTAGCAATCAATATGGGTAACATAGAATATTCAATTCAACTCTTGGTTGCTTCGTCTGATGAGGATTGTAGAGTGTTTGGCTGACTGTCAGATCCTTTGATAAGAGTTGATTCTTGCAGACGTTTCACTGTGATCTTTTATATTACGTTTTGATCACCTAGATACAGTATCAATGTTTTGTTCCTTGATCTTCTTGAATAATGCTGACTTGCTTTTGCAGATATGACTCTATGATCGTGCTTGACTGTTAATAGAATTAACTCTATGATCTGCCGAGCCACTCTACGTTTGCCTGGCAGACTCAACGATGCCGAGAGGGAGCTCTGTGACTGGCCGAGCCTCACTTTACGATTGCCTGGCAAACTCTACGAAGTTTTGCTAACTGAACTCCAAGTTGGTTGACTGCTCTATGACCCTTCACTGGATGCTTTATGAAGACTTGTGCAACACTCAACGATCAGTCCATCCTTATCATTTTGACTAATTAGATCAACCTAATAAGTTTGATCTTTTCTATCTAAGTCCTTGTACATCAAAATCTTTTTAAGGACTTTACAATTCAGCTACTAAAACACATATACATTAATATCACAACATCAAATTTAAACATGTGATTCCTGACAATCTCCCCCTATTTGATGTTAACATAAACTAGTAGTTTTGAATCATATCATCAATTCTAATACAATTTGCTTATAAGAGTAAACGTGTCTTATGGTATAGTGAACAACTGTATTTTTGATAAAAGCATGAATTTATTGATGTTCTCATAAAGATGACATTGTATATCAATTACATCAATTGAAAAAGAAAAGTACAGAGAACTTTTAAATACTTAGCTTCTTCCTCTATCTCTTGATCCTCTTTTGGTCCTTAGAGGATTAGCTCGTTTATATGCCACTCTTTGTCTATGTCTTTCTCTTTGTTCTTCAGTCATGCATTGGAATTCTTCAATTTGCTCTTGACGAAGCCCGGAAGATGGCATATGACTTCCTCCTTCACCATAGTGGTGAGTCCCATGCAAATGACGATTTAAGAAAACGGGATCACCTGATGGTATGCGTAGTTCAGTTAAAGATACATCAGGCTGTCTTCTGAAACCATGGACTTCACTCCTTATTGGAATGGCATTGATGGGCTTATCATTAGGATTTGATGATTTCCTACGTTGTTCCTCCCCACTTTTGCTTGACTCTCCCATATTTCCCTTATTAATATTCCCCCCCTTTATGTCAGCATCCAGGTTTCGAACATCTTGAGATAGTTGCTGCATACCTTGCACCAGTTCTTGCATTTGTGAACGAGACTGAAGAATGTCATTTCTATTTTCTTGGACCATTTCTTCAGTCTGTATTCTCTGGTGATGTACCATAGCCAAGGTTGCATCTGTTCCTTGCATTTGCTGAAGGGAGGCTTCCTTAAAATTATGAATGGTGTCTCGAAGCTCAAGGATTCGTTCATTAGTAGCCTTATTGGTTTGTTCAACGACCTGTTGGAGAGTCACAATTGTTGTTTTATGTTTAGCAATTTCGTCATGGTAGAGTTGGTCCCTTTTGTTGATGTCATCCATTAATTCCTTGACTATTTCCCTCAGTCGTTTGGTTAATTCAGTGTCAAGAGTGTTAATATGGTTGTTTGCAGCATTAATCAAGTTGTCAAGCCTTCGATTGATGGCAAGGGAGTTGCCTCAATATTTTCCTCCATATCCCTTGTTATACCGATTGTGAGGTTAGTCAATTCATCTGTAGTAGGGATGAGGTTGACTCGTTCAAGGATCTGTTTGATTTCAGGAGTGGAGTTACCCTTAGTTTCTCCTAGGAGATTGGTAAAAGCAATGGCAATATCAAAATATTCATTTTTGGAGGAGGAGGGTATATTAGACTGGGTTATTGAAGTTTTGATCTGCTGAGTGGGAGATGAGACAGTTTGGTTGTCAATCGTAGGGTTATCGCACTCTACGATCACGGAGTTGATCGTAGGGTGGGATGACTCTACGCGTTGAGTTGGGGGGACAAGCTGGGCATCAATCGTATAGTTTAGGGACTTTACGACTGGAGATAGTTGTTCATTTGGTCCATCAGTCATAGAGTGTTGAGACCCTGTAACTGAAAATTGGTTGCTTGGGTCAGGAATGACCTTAATCCATCTAGGCATTATATCAAAGAAGTGAAAGTAGGATGAAGGAGAATGATTGAGCTTGAAGGATGAAGGAATGAAATATACCTTTTGCTCGTTTGATTGTGATGAACTATTGGTGATCAACTTCTGAGCAAAAATAACCTTTCTTGGAAATCCTTGGGTAAGCACTAAGACTGTTGGGTAAGCCTTGAAAGCCCAGAACATATGATCCCAAGAGTTTAGGATGAGAGCTTGGTAGAAGGGCATCCTTGGTAAGTATGAGAACAAACATTGATAATTGATGTGCCTTTCCTCATCTCTGTATTTAGTAATAATTTCTAGGCTTTCATCTTCACCTTCATTACTTTCATCACTTCCTCCATCACTGATTTCTACAGCCTCAACTTCTTCAGCCATTGTTTCTTCCTCATTTACTTCTTCAGGTTCAATTCCTTGAGGGGTTGAGAGGTTTCATAATGAGCTTCTGATTGCTCCCCTCAACCTGAGTGTGAACTTGCTCAGGAACTTCAGGTTTCTCCCTCTTAGTTTGAGTGTGACTGTGTTCAACAGCTTCTTGACGCTCCCCCTCAGTAGGGACGTCTTCTCTCTCTGATGTAGTTGGACTTACTGCATTGTCAATTGCGGCAACAACTGACTTAATGATCCTAGTTTGAGCCAAGGATACATTGGAAGAGCCACAATTATGCGTAGGGTTCTCCTCCTTAGTATCAACTATCATTGGATCAAAGGATATCAATCTTCTTTCTTCTTCTTTGATCCTAAGCATTGCCCTTTTGAGCTCAAGATCAACCAATTTGATGACTCTCTTCTTTACTCGCTTAGGTTCCTTTTATTTCCTTGTTCATCTATCTTCATTGCTGACAAGATTACTAGTCATCCTAGCAGCTTCATCAGCATTTGACTCTACGATTTGAGGGGTAGATGGTTTCTTGCTATGTTTTCCCTTCTTATGAATCATCTGAGAGAGAGGGATGGTTTCATCAGTTTCTTCTTCTATTTGCTTCTTCTTTCTCCTCTTTTTCATTGGCGGTTATTCTTCTAAGGAAGATGATTTTGGCAAACTAGAAGCTCCAGGTCCTTGAGGAACCTCGTTTGTTGATGCTTGAGGTTCGTCTTCCATTTGAGGCACCTCTTTTGCCTTTTTTTCCCGTTATTTTTCTGCTCAGGGCTGGTGGTTCCTGATTTACTTCTTCAGTTTCTTCAATAACTGACAAGTTCCTCATTAGGGGCCCTTTTGCTCCACTTGTCTGTCCACTAGATTCAGACAGGATCATTCTCAAGTTTTCTACTGGATTTCTCTTCTAGTTTACAAACAACTTCTTTGTGATTTTTTTGTTGGCGTTGAGGACTTTACCTTCATTATCCCTAATTTTATCACCCAATGCTGATTGCAGAAGGATGCTTATGAACCTTCCATAGAACATTTTCCCACATCCCTTGGATTTTTCAGCATTTTGAACCCGGTTGCCAAACCATTCCATCAACAGGGCTCTGAAGTTGATGTCGATTTTGAAGACGATTGCAGTCATGATTTTCAGTTGAAGTTCACTGACTGAGTCATGAGTTGTTGAAAGTCCAATAATAATCTAGAAGGGGGGTTGAATAGATTATTACCGTTTAAAAAATTGTCTTAGGCCTTTTTAAATTTTTAGTAAATTAATTTGCAGTGTCAGAAATTAATATGCAAGATGGTAAAAATTTAATCACACAATGCACAGAGATTTGTCTGGTTCACAACATACATCCAGGGTATGTTGCTACGTCCAGTCTCAAGCTCCTCTCCAGAACTTGAGATCCTATTACTATCAGTAATAAATACTCCTTCAATAGGCGGAGAAGCTTTTACAAAGTTTTATAGACAAACTTACAACTATTCCACAACTAACTATCTTGGACAGCAAGCTCTCAGCTCCCTCCTCAAACTTAGTTGCACCTTTCCTTTGAGTTCAGTTTTACTTTATGATCTGGTCTTGAAACGACAGTCTCTTCCTCACCTCACAAGTACACTAGAGACCCAACTCCCAGCTGACCTCTCTAAGTCTCTGGTCTTGGTCAAAGAATTACTCGTCTTTCTCACAAATACATAAAATAAATTAACTCTACCCTTTTCCTTTTACAAATAGATTTGATGTAAATATGCTTCTAAAATAAGCAGATGAGATTTAGTACAGGTGTATAAAAGTTTAAATAACTTTTATATTTGATGCTCTTCAAATAAGCAGATAGCAATTAAAGTTCAGTTATATTTATAAAAGTTCAATGACTTTTATATTTGAGAAAGTATGCTTCTTATGTAAGCAGGTATGAGTTTATGCTCAATAAATATCAGTGCTTCTAAATAAGCAAATATATAATTTAATACAAATTTATAAAGAAGTATTTATTCTTTATAACAAAGAATGTGTTTCTTTTGATTTCAAATGTTATGCAACAAGTATTGTATGAAAAATGATTTTAGGTTCAAATACTTGTAATAACATATATAAATAAACAGTATTTGATATAACAAATAAATTTGTTGTAACTCAAAGATATATGAAAAATATTTTATCTATTATGTGAATGATTATAAATAAAGCCACTTAGGATTTTAAGGACCGTTTGAATAATTCGCTCGAGAGTGAATAAATTCAAATTATATCGGTTTCTAAGTACGGGCAAAATTTATAGTTTCACAATTGATACTTATATAAATATTTTCAGTGGATCGCAAGAAATTCAAGAAACTGTTCGGATACGTCTCTATAAGAGAAGTATCTCAGGGTTGTGCTGACGATCAAGTTATAATCCACTTTACTAATATTTATATAAATAATATTAATAAAAAGCCACTTAGGATTTTAAGGACCGTTTGAATAATTCACTCAAGAGTGAATAAATTCAAATTATATCGGTGTCTAAGTACTGACTTATTATTAATAAATAGATGAAATATAGATATATATAATTGTGTATAACAATTTGTATTTGTATATCTATAATCATAAACAAGTAAGAGATAATGCAATTAAATAATTCAAACAACTTATCTCAAACACTTGTGACCAATTTTCTCTTCCTTAACTAATCAGAACCTTGAAAATAGAAGAGAGCTAAAGCTTTTTAGAGAGAGAGAATGTAGGCAAGGAGTAAGCTTTTTCTTTGTAAATTGGCGAGTTGAAATGAAAGAAAAAGGTTCCTATTTATAGGAGTTTTGAGACTAAGGGCATAAAGGTAATTTTTGAAAGTTTATTTAAAATAAATGGATCAGATCAATTTATTCAAAATAAAGGGTTCGGATGATTTCTTATTTCACGCGGATTGCTAAAAAAAATTCTTCCGAATTAGATTCAGTCAACAGGAGTAATAAATGAGGATGTTGATAATCTTTGAAAATCTTTGCAAAATCTTTCATGCACGGAATAGTTGTCCCAATTTGACTGTCATTTTGCAAAGTAATCTCCCAGCACATGTATATAATATAGATATCACATATATAAATGCCCCACATGTATGGATTACATAATAAATGCCCATATGCACATATATATCTATATGTATATATATAACTGTTATATATATATATATCTATACACAATTATATATCCTTTAGCCCATAAGAACTTTGAGATTAAAATAATTTTGAGAATAAATAGGAATTTTCCTTGCCCTCGGAAATGTTATTTTATGAATCAATTTCTTTAATACTTGATATTAATTTATCAAGGTAAAGAAATTTAATTCAATGAGATTTGAAAAATATTTTTGTTTAAAAGTAAATAATTAAAAGTAAATCTTAAGGAGAGGGTTCTACCCTCTAATAAATCTTTTTCTTAATTATTGTTATCATCAAAATATTCTAAAAAACAGAGACCTATCAATCTCCTCCTTTTTGATGATGACAATACCAAAAATATTTTCCCATAAAAGAACTTCCCCTTAGTTTATGAAAACTCCCCCTCAGAATGAGCATATATAAAATTTAAAATTTTATAGTTCCTGTTCAGCCAAAAACATTGCATCATGACAGTGAACTGATTTTATAGTAGTTAAAAATATATTATAGCAATTTATAATACTATACTGCAGTTGTACTAATAACAGTTCACATGTTTAACAGTTACTATCCCATGGCAGTTTATATAGTAGTTCACATGTATATATAGCAGTTCACATGTCAGCAGATATTTTTCTTCTCCCCCTTTGTCATTACAAAAAGTGGGAAAAAAGACAAAGCCTAGTACCTGCAAAGGTTGTTAGTTCAGACATAGGTTCCCTGCATGCATACAGACAGATATATATAGATATATATATAGGTACTTTTAGTAGTAGTATTTAGTTAGTTATAACATTTGTAAATAGTTAGTAGCAGAAAGTTATTACATGCCCTCAAATAGTTAGTAATCTTCTTCATTGAGAGGAGAAAAGGGATGACCAAGATTGAGAAGAGCATCATCCAAAGGCAGTGGATCTGTTGGTGCAACCTGGGTAGTGCTTGAGCTTGCAGGAAAGTGATAGGGAGGCATAGAAAGCTTCATATTTTCCATTAAAAAATGTAACATATCCTGAAGATGATGCACCATTTGTTGCATTGTTTCCATTTGAACCATGACATTATTTAGATTAAATAACATCAGTTGGTTCATACTGTGTATAACATCTAATTGTGATGACATATGAAGGTCTGACTCATTTGTGTCAGGAGCACAAGGTTTAAACACAATCAGTGGTGTAGGAGGAATATGCAACCGAGACACAATGTTGGTATTTTGAACAGCTTGAAATTGATGATTAGTGAGATCAATTTCAAGATAGTTGAAAATACGAGTGAGAAGTAGTCCAAAACCCAGACAGTTGTTGTTGAAACAATGTTCAAACGAGGTCAAGAGAAAATATGCAAGATTATATGGCATGCACTCGTTCATAATACACTTAATGATTTCTAAATCAAAAGGATGCATGGTTCGGTCTTCTCTTACAGGCATGAAATTGTACCTCAAAATTTTACCAAGAAACTGACATACAGGAGACAGAAATTTCAAATCCACATTAACAGGGACATCAAACAAAACAGCAGGTACGAGTTGATCAGTTGTAAAGGAAAGATTTTGTTTAAAAAGCATGCACTCAGTCATTGTTGTTCCCAAAGGATGCAGATATTCATTTATTTTGGGCAGTTCCAACATGGATGGATGAAGATGTAATGCATGAATGAGGAAATCCTCATCAATAACAAAATCTTTACCTTGAATACATGTGCTGATACTTGTTAAGAGACCAGTGAGGTCTCTATTGAAGACCATGTGAGTATAAAACTCAACAATCAGAAAGGGATAAATGTTCCTGTCAGTGAATATAACTAGACTCTCCCAACCTATGGCTTTAAGATGGTCAAGTATTTCTGGGAAACTACAGAAAGCAACTCCTATACCCGGTGACAGATTGTACCTCATGAACCTATATTTGTTTTGAGCAGAAGGTGTGACAAGAAGAGGGACAGAGCCTGATGAGTGTATCTCAGAATAAGGTGCAAGTTTCTTTCTTTTTGAAGAATAGATAGGCTCCATCTTCAAGAAGTAAAGATATATAATACTCAAGTAAGCATGCAGGAGTTATGCAAACAAAACATTTTAGTTGTAGCTTTTTATAGAAGTAGTGCATATTAAAGAGTGTCATCTTTATCAAAGAAGTAAATAAGGTCTGACAGTGGAAGATACACACGGAGCAAGTAAGATAGATTGCATCAGTAAATACATGGAGAGTTGTTAAGAGAAGAAGCCATACTTCTTACTGTTTAGAATGTTTTCGAGTAGTATTAAATAAAACAGTGTTTGTAGCAGTAAAACAGTAAAGTGACTTCAAAATTTTTCATATTAAAAACTTTGACCAACCTCATTTGTTTTAAGAAAATTGAAACCAAGCTGTAGTTCAAAAGGAGTATCAACAGTACGAACTAGATAGTTAAAGTTTAACGGCTGACAGCCAGTGTTCAGCACACATGGATAGGAAAGCAAAATCCAGAAGCTAAACATTTAATAAGAGCCAAAGTTTTACGGCAAATGATTATAAAAAAAATCAGCCTCATCCAAGCACTGAAAGCATTTAGTTTCATTGATACTCAAGTAATTTAAATGAACTCAGATAGCTCCCCCACAAAAAAAACAGAGCTGAGAAACAGAGCTGATAGACGAAAGAAAAAAAAATTTAACAAATAAAGCCCAATTTTTGACAGAGTTTAGCCAAAAAAATGCATTTATCTCATCAGTATCCATTCTCAACCAAGCAATGCAAAAATATATATATATATATATATATATATATATATATATCTTCATAACAAAGAATTAGTGGACATCAGTATCCACTCCCAACCAAGCAATGCAAAAAGAAATATATATATATATATATATCTTCATAACAAAAATTTAGAAGAGTTACCTGAGCACAGCAAATTTTTTTTTTAATTTTTGAGATGAAGAAAAATCATTTCTTTTCAGCATAACTTCGGACAGTTGATCATACAAATCGCAGCACGGATATATATTATATATATTTTTAATTTCTGGTAGAAGTGAAAATCAATGATACCCTTTAATCCAGAATCGCATGCAAGACGAAGGTCTCACTACTGGATAGGTAGATCAAGGTTTGATAAAAGAATGATCTGAGTAGATCTAAAAAAAAACTGATCAGTGAAGATATAAAACTCAACAACATTTTTTTTAAAAAAACTTACAAAACTGATCGGTGAAGGTATGTTTTAGAGGATGAGAAATTGTTTGATCGGTTTACTTTTCTCAAAATCAGACTGGAAATCGACGATTTGGTCTAAAAGAAATTAGGGTTTGAGAGTGTCTGGAGAGAGAGAGAGGGATTGAGCGGCTGGAGAGAGAGAGAGAAAACGGAAAAAAATGTGTTAATAGTAAAATTATTTTCTATTTATGGCTAGGGTTACCTGAGTGATCTAACGGTGGAGAGCTAATCTCATAAGTGATCGACGATCACGATGAAGTCCGAGATTTTAAATAACTGAGGTTATTTACTGATCATGATCTGACGGTCACGATGAATTTGTGCTTTTTATCTGATGATCCAACGGTCAGAGGCTTGAATCCTGGTGCTTTTCTTAGAATGCTTCTGATTGGCTCACATCAATTCACATGGATTAACACCATTAACCATTAGATGTGTTCTAATTTGATCCGATGGTCCTGATTAAATCCGGTTGAATAATATAGATACCAAATAATATATATATACAATAATTTGAAAGGATATTTATATACCAATAAATAGAAAATAATGTATATTAAATATATTTATAATATATATGTAATTAAATATATATTTTAAAAAAAAAATAAATAATATATATATATGAGTAATAAAATCATATTAAATAAAATTAAATGCATGAAAAAAAATTAAGTATATGATACTAACTATAGGAAACTAATATTAATATATTAATTATTAGTCAAGATAAAATAAAACATAAAGTATTAAGAAAACATATCCAGCATGCCTAATTCAATACGTAATTTGCAAAACCTATCTGAACTTAAAGGTTTAGTGAATATATCAGCAATATTTAACTCTGTGTCAATGTGCTCTAATTTAATAGAGCCACTATTTACATGATCACGTAAGAAATGATGTCTAACATCTATGTGTTTTGATCTAGCATGCAATACAGTATTTTTACTCAAATTTATAGCACTAGTATTATCACATAATATTGACACACAGTTAAATTTTATATTATAATCTGCAAGGGTCTGTTTCATCCACAATATTTGTGCACAGCAACGTGCAGCAGCTATATATTCCACTTCGGTGGTTGAAATAGATACAGAGTTTTGTTTCTTAGAAAACCAAGAAACTAAACATCCACCCAAAAATTGACACGTTCCACTAGTACTTTTTCGATCAACATGATGACCTGCATAGTCAGAATCTGAAAAGCACACAAGATTAAATGGTTGACTTTTAGGATACCATAGGCCTAACTCTGTGGTTCCTTTAAGATATCGAAAAATTCTTTTAACAGCAACCAAATGTGATTCTTTAGGATTTGACTGAAATCTGGCACATTTACAGACGCTGAACATGATGTCAGGTCTACTAGCTATGATATACAATAGGCTTCTAATCATTCCTCTATATTTCTTTGTGTCAACACTTTTTCCATTTTCATCAGCAGTTAATTTATCAGTGGTTGACATAGGAGTATTAAGAGATTTCACAGACTCTAAACCAAATTTCTTAATCATTTCTTTGCAATATTTGGATTGAGAAATATGAATACCTTTTTCGCCTTGCTTGATTTGTAATCCTAGGAAGAAATTTAATTCCCCCATCATGCTCATTTCAAATTCCTTACTCATGTTCTCAGAAAAATCATTGCACATAGTAATGTCAGTAGAACCAAAAATGATGTCATCAACATAAATTTGAATAATAAGAATATCATCATTTTTGTATTTGGTGAACAAGGTAGTATCTACAGTTCCCCTTTTAAAACCGTTTTCAAGTAGAAATTTACTTAGACGTTCATACCATGCTCTGGGGGCCTGTTTTAAACCGCACAAGGCTTTATGTAATTTGTAAACATATTCAGGATGATCAAAATCTTCAAAACCAGGAGGTTGTTTAACATAAACTTCCTCTTCAATAATACCATTTAAAAATGCAGATTTGACATCCATTTGAAACAGTTTAAAATCTTTATGACATGCAAAAGCTAATAACATGCGTATAGATTCAATTCTAGCAACAGGAGCATAAGTTTCATCATAATCAATACCTTCAAGTTGATTATACCCTTGTGCAACTAATCTGGCCTTGTTACGTATAATAGTTCCGTTTTCATCTAACTTGTTACGAAAAACCCATCGAGTTCCAATAATGGAAGTATCCTCGGGTTTTGAAACTAACTCCCATACTTTGTTTCTGGTGAACTGTTCAAGTTCATCTTGCATAGCAATTATCCAATCTTCATCCAGTAAAGCATCTTTAATATTCTTAGGCTCAATTTGGGATAAAAAGGATAAATGACCAGCTAAATTATGTGCTTGTGATCTGGTAAGGACTCCTTTATCAATATCACCAATCACATTTTCTATGGGATGATTTTTGATAATATGTGAGTCTTTGGGCAAGTCATTCAATTGAGGATTGGGATTTTCAAGAGGATTAATACTGACAGGTGGAGATGCATTATCTAGTTTTGGTTCCTCCATATTTCTGAGAATATCTTCAATGACAACATCACTGTCAACTAATTCTTTATATTTGGGAGGAGGTTGAGATTCATCAAACGTTACGTTCATTGATTCCTCAATGACCAAACTTCGTTTATTAAAGACTCTGTATGCTTTGCTATTAAGTGAATATCCCAGAAAAATTCCTTCATCGGATTTGGGATCAAATTTTAACAGATGTCCTTTAGTATTTAATATAAAACATTTACTCCCAAAAATACGAAAGTAATTTATTTTTGGAGTTCTTTTGTAATAAAGCTCATAGGGAGTTTTGAGCAAAATAGGTCTTAATAAAACTCTATTTAAGATATAACAGGATGTTGCCACAGCTTCAGCCCAAAAATATTTAGGAAGACGATATTCATTTAACATTGTATTAGCCATTTCTTGTAAAGTGCGATTTTTCCTTTCAACTACACCATTTGATTGTGGTGTGTAAGGAGCAGAGAAATTATGACTTATACCTTGCTCATCACAGAAAATAATGAAATCAGAATTGTCAAATTCTCTTCCGTGATCAGAGCGGATATAAACAATAGAACTTCCCTGTTGATTCTGAATTTTCTTACATAAAGCACAAAAGGAATTTATAGCTTCATTTTTAAATTTTAGAAAATCAACCCAAGTAAATCGAGAATAGTCGTCGACCAAAACTAGAATATATACAACACCACCCATGCTGTGTTTAGGAATAGGTCCTACTAAGTCCATATGCAAGAGTTCTAAAGGTCGAGAGGTTGACATTGTGAGTTTAGGTTTATGAGATGCATGAATTTGTTTACCTAATTCGCATGCTTCACAAATATGATCTTTAAAGAACTTTATTTTAGGAAGACCACGAACATGATCCTTAGAAGAAATGTTATTGATAAGTTTCATGTTGATGTGTCCTAATCTGCGATGCCAAAGCCAAGGATCTTCATTTGCAGATACAAGACATACATTATCTAGATGAGAATATTCATTTAGGTCACACGTGTACACATTTTGGTTTCTAGGGCATAATAAGACTAACTTACCAACTTGATCAAATATTGAGCAATTATGAGTATTAAAAGATATCTTAAAACCACTATCACATAATTAACTGATAGATAGAAGATTATACCTTAGTCCTGTGACTTTGTACGTTAGAAATTGTTATGTGTTTGTTACCCACACTACCAATTCCAACTACTTTACCTTTATTGTTATCTCCAAAGGTTACCTCAGCATAGTCTGTGGCTTGTAGATTATTCAATTTTGATTTGTCTCCAGTCATATGTCTTGAACAACCACTGTCGAGATACCATTTGCTTTTACCAGTTGCAGCTGTGAGACATTCCTGCAATATATACTAATTTCACAAATTGGTACCCTTTAATAAGGAGGGTCCTTTGGGTAAGTTCTCCACTTTGTATAAGGAATACTTGTGTTTTCCTTTACAAAACTGGGTACAGGATAATTATCTTCAGTAGATACAAGCATTCTATGAGTAGCAGGTCTATAGTATGCATAATTCATTTTATTCTTATAACCTGAATAATGATGATGAGAATTTTTGTAAGGTCTTTTATTATAAAATTCTTTTCTTGTATTCTTTACAATGATCGGTGAAGTGTAAGTTCCTTTTGGAACCCAAATCATTTTACCTTTATAGTTTCTATTTCGAGCATTGCACATGTAAATAGAATGACCATTTCGATTACAGTAAGAACATTTGGTAAATGGAGATGTATGAGTTTCTTTTTCTTTACTCTTAACATGATAGAGTCCTTTATCTTTTGTTTTACTCGATTCTCCAATGTATCCTAATCCTTATTTATTAAATCCACACTTTTGTTGATTTAACATAACATCAAGGTTTTCTTTTCCTTTAGTGAATTTAAGAACTATGGTATTTAAATCATTACGTTCTTTAGTTAAAATGCTAATTTGATCAATTAAAGAAGAGTCTTCTTTTTGTTTTTCAACTTCTATTTTTAGAGATGAAATATCTTTGCTCAGCACTTGATTTTGTATTTGAGTATCTTCATTTACTACAGCAAGTGTTGAATTTTCAATTTCAAGATTTTCAACAGAAATAATAAGTGTTGAATTTTCTATTTCAAGATCTTTATTTAATTTTCTTAATTTTTCAATTTCTTCTTTTAGTAATAAATTCTCTGAAAAATCATTTTCTAATTTTTCTTTTTCTTCTTTTAAGCTTTCATTAATTATAATTAAGTTTGAATTTTTTATTTCAAGATTTCTGTTAGTCTTAATTAATTTTTCTAATGAAAATTTTAATTTAATAAAATCTTCTTTAATGATTTCATTGTCCTCATATAAACAATTATAAGCTTCTTGTAATTCATGATATTCTTCATTTATATTTTCTAATGTATGTGTGATAAATGAAGTACTAGGTAATTGATGTTCAGAATTTACCTCAGATCTTGGTGATGAATCGTCGTCTGCCATTAAGCACAAATTTGCTTTTTCTTCAGTTTGCTCAGTAGTTCCTTCTTCGTCACTTAAATCCCAGCCTTCCTCAGCTACTAGTGTTTTGTTGTTGACTAATTTGGACAATCCTTTTTGAAATGTCCAGGCTGGTTGCATTCGAAACATATATTTGAATTTTCATTGGAGCTGATATTTCTAAAGTTGTTGTTTGCTTTGAAATTTCCTCCTTGTGGTTTTGGTTTAAAGACTTGTTTGCCTCTGAAGTTGTTATAGTTGTTGTTTGTCTTCAGAAAGCCTTTGCCATATTTTCTGGCTTTACTTTGAATTACTCTCCTGAGTTGTCTAGATAATAAAGCAACTTCATTATTATCTAAACTTAGGAGTTCTTCATTTAACTCCTCATCATCGCTTTCTTGATCTACAAGTAGAGCTTTGAAAGCAATTCCTTTCTTTTTGAGGTCTGTATCCGATCCTGCTTTTTCGACTAGCATGTCGACTTCATGAGCTCGAAGATTTCTGATAAGACTGTCAAGAGGATAAACAGTTAGATCCTGCATTTCTTTGATAGCTGTAACCTTCATTTTCCATACGGATGGAAGAGCTTTGAGAATTCTTCTGTTTTTCTCATTGGTTGTGTAAGCTTTTCCAAGTTGTTCCAGCTCATCAATGATTCTGGAAAAACGTGTTTCCATATCAATGATTTTTTCATTTTCTTCAAGTCTGAAGTTTTCATACTCTTGGATTAGAGCATCTTTTCTAGTTTCTTTGATATGATTGGTTCCTTCATAGGTTATAATCAATTTTTCCCAGATTTCTTTTGCATTCTTGTAGTTGCTAACTCTTTTGTACTCTTTTTCTTTGAGAGCACTGGTCAACACTTGTTCGGCTCTAGATGCTATGTTCATAGCCTCTTCATCTTCAGTGGTGAATTCATCAGCATCTTTTTCTACGATCTTTTCTCCTTCAATTTTTGTGGGAACTTTCACACCTCGTTCTATGGCAAGCCAAACTTTGATTCCTTGTGACTTGGCATAGATTTTGAATCTATTTTTCCAGGTGGCAAAGTTTGTACCATCAAATAGTGGAGGTCTGGACATTGATAGTCCTTCTCCGCAACCAGTAGCATTGTAGGCCATAGATGGATCTACTCTTTGGTATGCCTGTACTTACTCAACAAACAAGTTAAAGAGCACCGCTCTGATACCAATTGAAAGTCCAATAATAATCTAGAAGGGGGGTTGAATAGATTATTACCGTTTAAAAAATTATCTTAGGCCTTTTTAAATTTTTAATAAATTAATTTGCAGTGTCAGAAATTAATATGCAAGATGGTAAAAATTTAATCACACAATGCACAGAGATTTGTCTGGTTCACAACGTACACCCAGGGTATGTTGCTACGTCCAGTCTCAAGCTCCTCTCTAGAACTTGAGATCCTATTACTATCAGTAATAAATACTCCTTCAATAGGCGGAGAAGCCTTTACAAAGTTTTATAGACAAACTTACAACTATTCCACAACTAACTATCTTGGACAGCAAGCTCTCAGCTCCCTCCTCAAACTTAGTTGCACCTTTCCTTTGAGTTCAGTTTTACTTTATGATCTGGTCTTGAAACGACAGTCTCTTCCTCACCTCACAAGTACACTAGAGACCCAACTCCCAGCTGACCTCTCTAAGTCTCTGGTCTTGGTCAAAGAATTACTCGTCTTTCTCACAAATACATAAAATAAACTAACTCTACCCTTTTCCTTTTACAAATAGATTTGATGTAAATATGCTTCTAAAATAAGCAGATGAGATTTAGTACAGGTGTATAAAAGTTTAAATAACTTTTATATTTGATGCTCTTCAAATAAGCAGATAGCAATTAAAGTTCAGTTATATTTATAAAAGTTCAATGACTTTTATATTTGAGAAAGTATGCTTCTTATGTAAGCAGGTATGAGTTTATGCTCAATAAATATCAGTGCTTCTAAATAAGCAAATATATAATTTAATGCAAATTTATAAAGAAGTATTTATTCTTTATAACAAAGAATGTGTTTCTTTTGATTTCAAATGTTATGCAACAAGTATTGTATGAAAAATGATTTTAGGTTCAAATACTTGTAATAACATATATAAATAAACAGTATTTGATATAACAAATAAATTTGTTGTAACTCAAAGATATATGAAAAATATTTTATCTATTATGTGAATGATTATAAATAAAGCCACTTAGGATTTTAAGGACCGTTTGAATAATTCGCTCGAGAGTGAATAAATTCAAATTATATCGGTTTCTAAGTACGGGCAAAATTTATAGTTTCACAATTGATACTTATATAAATATTTTTAGTGGATCGCAAGAAATTCAAGAAACTGTTCGGATACGTCTCTATAAGAGAAGTATCTCAGGGTTGTGCTGACGATCAAGTTATAATCCACTTTACTAATATTTATATAAATAATATTAATAAAAAGCCACTTAGGATTTTAAGGACCGTTTGAATAATTCACTCAAGAGTGAATAAATTCAAATTATATCGGTGTCTAAGTATTGACTTATTATTAATAAATAGATGAAATATAGATATATATAATTGTGTATAACAATTTGTATTTGTATATCTATAATCATAAACAAGTAAGAGATAATGCAATTAAATAATTCAAACAACTTATCTCAAACACTTGTGACCAATTTTCTCTTCCTTAACTAATCAGAACCTTGAAAATAGAAGAGAGCTAAAGCTTTTTAGAGAGAGAGAATGTAGGCAAGGAGTAAGCTTTTTCTTTGTAAATTGGCGAGTTGAAATGAAAGAAAAAGGTTCCTATTTATAGGAGTTTTGAGACTAAGGGCATAAAGGTAATTTTTGAAAGTTTATTTAAAATAAATGGATCAGATCAATTTATTCAAAATAAAGGGTTCGGATGATTTCTTATTTCACGCGGATTGCTAAAAAAAATTCTTCCGAATTAGATTCAGTCAACAGGAGTAATAAATGAGGATGTTGATAATCTTTGAAAATCTTTGCAAAATCTTTCATGCACAGAATAGTTGTCCCAATTTGACTGTCATTTTGCAAAGTAATCTCCCAGCACATGTATATAATATAGATATCACATATATAAATGCCCCACATGTATGGATTACATAATAAATGCCCATATGCACATATATATCTATATGTATATATATAACTGTTATATATATATATCTATACACAATTATATATCCTTTAGCCCATAAGAACTTTGAGATTAAAATAATTTTGAGAATAAATAGGAGTTTTCCTTGCCCTCGGAAATGTTATTTTATGAATCAATTTCTTTAATACTTGATATTAATTTATCAAGGTTAAGAAATTTAATTCAATGAGATTTGAAAAATATTTTTGTTTAAAAGTAAATAATTAAAAGTAAATCTTAAGGAGAGGGTTCTACCCTCTAATAAATCTTTTTCTTAATTATTGTTATCATCAAAATATTCTAAAAAACAGAGACCTATCAGTTGTATCTTTGCAAATGATACATTTTCCCATAATATCAGCAAAAAATTCGTACTTTTGGGGAAATTCCTTCTTCTTTAAACCCCTCAACTCAGGATTGTCCTTGTGGTGCATTCGCTTTAGCCCTGCTGCTCTTTGACTTTTATGGACAATATACCATCAGCGTAGACTCCATTGGAGTAGAATTCCCTCACCAATTTTGAATAAATCCTTGTTTTGGTTTCGAGAGCCTCTTGAAGTCCATCACGCTTCAGAAGAGAAATGATCTTCTGATATTGCCTCTCGGCGTTGGAGAAATCTTCGAAATTGAGTTCGTTACTTGGAATGACTGGAGATGGTGCCATTGTTGATTCCTAAAACAGAAACGAAAATGTCTGAGTGTATGTTTGAACTTTGAAATCTAGGGTTTTGGCGAGAGGGAGAGACTATTGAAATTTTGAAATCAGAATACGTAAATGAATAGTAACAGTTACGAACTAATTTAAAAACTTCCCTCTTAATGGGCTGAGTGGGACACGTGTTCAGTTTTGAATGGAGGCATGTCTTTATATCCTGAGGTTAAGAATGTTTTGCCCTTAGCTCCCCTTGAGTTCTACGATTCCTCTTTGAGTTATATTAACTCTACGAACACTTGTTCGCTCTACGGTTTCAGTTCCACTCTACGAACTAGCTTTACTCTACGAACTCTTCGTTTTATGGCTTTCATTCTGCAGAGTTAGTAGGTTCCAACACAAAGTATCATGAATGTAAATTTAGCATTCCTAGTTCACTTATTAGCAAGTTAAACCTTGATTCATCCAATGGTTTTGTAAAGACATCAACAAGCTGGTTTGCAGTTGGAATATAACTTAATGAAATATTACCATTTTGCACATGATCTCTAATCCAATGATATCTTATATCTATATGCTTGGTTTTTGAGTGCATGATAGGAGTATGAGTTATAGCAATAACACTAGTATTATCACAATGTACAAGAATAGATTTAAACTCAAACCCATAGTCAACTAGCTGATTTTTCATCCATAGGATTTGTGCATAACAACTGCCAGCAACAATGTATTCACCTTCTGCAGTTGAGGTTGATATTGAGTTTTGCTTTTGGCTAAACCAAGAGACAAGTCTATTTCCAAGCAATTGACATGTTCCACTTGTGCTCTTTCTATCAATTTTACAACCTGCATAATCAGCATCTGAGTATCCTATTAGATCAAAGGGTGACTCCTTAGGATACCAAAGTCCCAAGCTAGGAGTGCCCTTCATATACCTGAAAATCCTTTTTACAACCATTAAATGTGATTCCTTGGGATTAGCTTGAAATTTAGCACAAATACAAGTAGCAAACATGATATATGGCTGCTAGCTATTAAGTATAGGAGATAGCCTATCATACCTCTGTATTGAGTAATATCAATACTTTTACCTTTCTCATCTTTGTCAAGCTTAGTTACAGGTGCCATGAGAGTTTTCATGATGGTGGCTGAATCCATGCCATACTTCTTTAATAAGTCTTTAATGTACTTGGCTTGGTTGATGAATATACTTCATCAGTTTGCTTCACTTGAAGTCTAAGGAAGAAGTTCAGTTCTCCCATCATGCTCATTTCAAACTTGCTCTGCATTAGCTTGACAAACCTTTCACACAACTTTTCATCAGTAGAACCAAAAATAATATCATCCACATAGATTTGAACTAGAAGTGATTTATCCTTGTATTTTTTAGAAATAAAGTGGTGTCTACTCTACCTCTAGTGAATCCCTTTTCAATAAGAAAATTTGTAAGTGTTTCATACCATGTTCTAGGTGCTTGTTTTAATCCATATAAAGTTTTATCTAATTTATACACATAATTAGAAAAGGGTTGGATTGATAAAACCTAGAGGTTGTTCCACATAGACTTTTTCTTAAAGTTCACCATTGAGAAAGGCACTCTTGACATCCATTTGGAAGACTTTGAATTTCATGTGAGCAGCATGGGCAAGAAATATTCTGATGGCTTCCAATCTTGCAACACGAGCAAATGTTTCATCATAGTCGATTCCTTCTTCTTGTGAGTAACCTTTGGCAACCAGTCTTGCTTTGTTCCTTGTGATGACACCTTCTTCATCTATCTTGTTCCTGAAAACCCATTTGGTGCCAATAACTAGATGTTGCTTTGTCCTTTCAACTAATCTCCAGACTTTGCTTTTTTCAAATTGGTTGAGCTCTTCTTGCATAGCTTCTATCCAGCTTGAATCTTCTAAGGCTTCTTCTATTTTCTTGGGCTTTATTTGAGAGAGAAAGCTGAGGTAGAAGCATTCATTTTAAGTTACTGACCTTGTCTTTACTTTAACATTAAGATCTCCAATGACAAGGTCTTCAGTATGATCCTTTATCCATCTTCTTCTTCTTGGAACATCTGTTCTGATGCCTTCTTGTCTGAGTTCTTCTATATTAACTTCGGGTTCAGGTCGTAGAGTCTCACTGTCTGGCAATGTGAACTTTACGTTTTCTTCTTCTTGCTCTATGTTTTCTGATTTAGGCTCTATGTTCACAGTGTCTAACTCTACGACTTTTGATTTTTCAATCATAGAGTTCTTTTCTGCACTTTCGTTGAGTGGAGCATCCTTCTTCCTAGAGTCTGTTTCATCAACGGTGACATGAATCGAGACTTCAACAGTTAAAGATTCCTTGTTGAATACTATGTATGCCTTGTTATCCATAGCATACCCAAGAAAGATCCCTTCATTTGACTTTGGCTGGAACTTGGTCAGGTATTTCTTTCCATTGTTAAGAACATAGCATAGACAGCCAAACGCACAAAAGTAACTTATGTTTGGCTTTCTTCATTTCCATAATTCATAGGGAGTTTTCTTGAGGGTTGAGTGAATAAGATACCTGTTTTTAGTGTAGCAGGCAGTGTTGACAGCTTATGCCCAGAAGTACTTAGGTAGATGGGCAGCTGCAAGTAGAGTTCTTCCTGCTTCAATCAGAGTCCTATTCTTCTTTTTAGCTACTCCATTTTGTTGAGGAGTTCTTGGAGCTGAGAAGTTGTGATTGATGCCATTCTCTTCATAGTAGTGTTTTACTTCAGAGAAATCAAACTCTCTTCCATGATCACTTCTAATGGCTTTGATCTTTTCCTCTTTCTCATTTATAACCAGTTTAAATAGCTTGATAAGTTGAGAACTGGTGTCATCCTTAGAGCTTTGAATGGCCATGTGAACCTAGTGTAGTCATCCACTACAACTAATGAATATCTTTTTCCTCCAAGGCTTGCAGTTGGGATAGGCCCAAATAGATCCATATGGAGTAACTGCAGGCGCTTATCATTTGAGTTGACTGCTTTGCCTTTGAATGAGCTTTTTGTTTGCTTTCCAAGTTGACATGCTTTGCATGGTTTTTCTTTGATGAAGTTAAACTTTTGGTAATCCTACTACAAGGTCTTTGGAGGCTAGTTTTGACATACTCTTGAAGTTTAAATGGGATAATCTCCTATGCCATAACCAACAAAGATCTTCAGAAGCTTTGGCAAGGAAGCATATTGTCTCATCATGACTTAGCTCAGCAAGGTTGACAATATAGACATTTCCTTCTCTTGATCCTATCAGCTTTAATGAGTTGGTCTTCAAATCTCTGACTTGGCATTAATTATTGAGGAAGGTGACTTGAAGGCCTTTATCACATAGTTGGCTGATGCTAAGAAGATTATGCTTTAGACCTTCAACATATGCCACTTTGCTGAAAGACACAACACCATTTCCAACTGAACCATATCCTCTTATTTTTCTAGAATTGTTATCTCCAAAGATGACTACAGGACCATCTTTTTCCACAAAGTTTGACAGGATGGCTTTGTTGCATGTCATATATCTTGAGCATCCACTATCAAGGTACCATGTTGACTGAGTGGAGCTCTATAACTGCAGAAAGGATTAACTTTTATTTTGGTACCCAAACTTGTTTGGGTTCAGATTTGTTAGTAGCCTTGGGGACCCAAATCTGCTTAATTTTAGGTCTGTGCAGCACAGGATAGAAATCATTGAAATAACATTATGCGGCTTGATGTCCATATTTAAGACATGTATAACATTGAATATAATGCATGTTTGTGTGTGAGTATGTATTCTTTTTTGTCTTGGGCATATGTGGATAGTAGTGGCCCACGACTTTTCCTTTTGGCTTATGTTCTTTCTGCTTCCACACAACTCTACGATTCACAGTTTTCATAGAGTCGAAGAGAACTCTACGTTTCTTGCCAGGTTGGTTCGTAGAGTGAGTTCTGCCAGACTCTACGATCCTTCGAGACTTAAATGTAGAAGTTGACTTACTTTTTGATCTCTTGAATCCTAGACTTGTGTGAGATCCAATAACCTATTTAGCAGAGTTTGAATAGCTTGGACCAGCTGATTATGAGGATTTGACAAATACAATTCCCTTATTGAACTTAGAGGAACTATTATCATTTGTTTCTATATTTTTGTCCATAGTGGGTTCTGAGGAGGAATTACTGAACCCCAGACCTGACCTGATAGCAACTGATCTTTGGCTAGATATCAGAGAATCCATAGACAGAGAAGACTTGTTCCATATTGAAATTGTCTTTTCTAGTTCCTGAATCTTAGAAAGTAGAATTAACTCTTTCTGAGTGCAAAGCTCATTTATCTGTCTCAAGTTAGCATTCTGAGCCTCAAGACTGGTACAAGAGTTAGCAGTTCGTAGAGCAGTTTCCAACTCTACGATTGCTTTTTCTTTTTCCTCTTGAAGAAGAAAATAGTCCTTTGATAGAACCCTGGACATTTTCATATATTTATGCAGTTCTATCATGGAGTCATACATTCCTTCTCTAAAATCATCAATAGTTAAATCAGGAGAGTAAAAATCAAATACCTCATCAACGTTGAATTCTTTGATTTTTCCTTCTTTGGCCATTAAGCATAGATTGGCTTTATGTGGTTCTTCATCTTCATTTGACTCATAGCTTGAGTCACTGTCTGAGTCACTCCATGAACTCTTAGCTACGAAGCTCTTATCTTTCTTCTTGAACTTGTGATGGCCTTTGAGGTTTTTCTTTGAATATGAATTCTTCTTGTTCTTTCTCAATTCTTCTCTTAGAGGTTTATCGCAGTTTACAATGAAGTGACCTGGTTGTTTACAGTTGTAGCACAAATCACTTACTTGTTCCTTATTACTGTTGCTGAATTTCCTTGATATGCTATTTCTGCTAATGAACCTTTTGAAGTGTCTGACAAGCATGACAACTCCTTCATCACTGATTTCTTCATCATCATCATTATCATCATCATCATATGAGTCTTTTGTCAGCTCTCTTTGATGTAGATGCCTTGAGAGCAATCCCTCTTTCCTTCTAACAAGGTTTCTGCTCTTTGAGTCAGCTCCAATTCATAAGTGAGAAGGTTGCCATATAACATCTGCACAGTTATTTCTCGGAGATTCTTTGATTCTTTAATGGTAGTGGTTTTGGCATCCCACTTGCTTGGCAAGGCTCTCATGAATTTGATGATGAGATCTTTGTTTGGATAGATCTTTCCGTATGCTCGAAGAGAGTTGAATAGCACATTGAACCTTTCATATGTGGAAGTAATGTTTTCCCCAGAGATGTGGTTACACATTTCATACTGTTGTGTGAGCAATGACTATTTGTTTTCTCTAACCTCTTCAGTCCCTTCATTCATGATTAGCAGTGCATCTCAAACTTCCTTTGCTGTTTTGCAATTGACAACGTTTTCAAACAGCTCATCTTCTAAAGCCATGAACAAAATGTTTTTAGCTCTCTTGTCGAGCTGAACTGCTTTCTTCTCTGCATCTGTCCAGTCTTTCCTTAATTTGACTGAGACTTTGTTTGGGTCGTTAGTAGTTGGCGTTAGCTTTGTTGGTACGTAGGGCCCACTGATGACAACATCAAATAGATCCCCGTCTTTGGCGTTCATGTACGCCTGTATGCGAACTTTCTAGTTAGCAAATTTTTCTTTTTTGCAAAGAGGTAGTTTGTTTCCTCCACCTAGCTCAGAGTCATTTCTGGTTTGTGCCATTGATCTACTCAAGCGAGTTAAGCTTTAATAATGAGAACTTGCTCTGATACCAGTTGTTAGTTTCCAGATGCACAAAAGATATCTAGAGGGGGGTTGAATAGATACTTTAAAACTTTTTAACCCATTTTTAAAAGAATAACTTATAGGATTAGTTATTAAACAAGTTAATTAAGCACAACGGAATATATGATTAATTTTAATCTCCCTTAAAGATAAGACAATTATAGCGGATATGATAAAGCAGTGATATAACAGTTGTAATAGTTATGGCAGTTATAAAGTGCAGAGAGAGAGAGAGACAGACTTTAAGTGGTTCGGAGCACACAAGACTCCTACTCCAATGTTCTACTCCTCGAGTAGCAAATCTACTAATGATATCTTTACAACTTGAATCACTAAGATTCCTTCAAGGCCAGTGATGGGCTAAATCTATACTAGCAATTTACGTGCAAGTATAAACGGTCAATTAAGTAATAAAGTGAAAGTAGAGTGTCGAACCCACGAGGAGGAAATTATAACCTAACTAATTCTAAGCACTAATTATTCATCAATTAATTTAATCTAGATAATTTCGATATCAACTGAGTGAATTAACTAAATAATTAACTGCTAAAATATTAAAGCAATAAATAAAGAGGTTAATGAATCAATATCCCCCGATGATTCATTTAAATAATACTATTATTCTTCTATTAAATTGATTAATTAGAATTGTCAACGGAAAATCTCTAATAAGTATTATAACCACCTTTCAGATGATTATAAAGCATACCAATTACTATTAATTCCCCTATATTTCTATGAGAAACAATA
Source organism: Aralia elata (assembly GCA_034770075.1). Taxonomy (NCBI): domain Eukaryota; kingdom Viridiplantae; phylum Streptophyta; class Magnoliopsida; order Apiales; family Araliaceae; genus Aralia; species Aralia elata. Next base: position 30,167,156 of record CM068386.1, on the reverse strand, counting down.
ATAACAGATTCATTAAGATTCATTTTCCAATAGTTGCTTGAGGTATTCAGGTATATTTCTATTCCGTCCACAAAACTAGCATTCAATCAGTAATCTTTATTACCGAATAAATTACTAATCTCTAGTTATTATAACCAGATCTCAACCTAGATTCCATTGTCAAATGTCATCTAAATTCATCTAATAATTGTTGATCAGGGAATTATACAATTAAAACAAGTTACAATAAACAATTCAATACATAATCAATTAAATAGAAGAACTAATAAATATTAAATAAAATCATCATCGGGTTCCATTAAATCCTTAACTAAAAGAATTAGTTCATAATGAAAATAAAGAACATCAATGATTTATCAGAACTCATTCTAGATTATAAATGAATGATTAAGGGAGAAAAAATAAACTCTGTCAAATCCGGTCTTCCTCCTAGGCTCCAAGTCTCCTTTAGAATAAAGTCTAATGAAACCCTTATTTTTCTACGTACTCTCTCTCTCCTTTCTGTATCTCTCTCAATAAAAATAATAAACACTACTTATTAGTCTATTATTAACTACTGATAAGATCCAACCCGTAAATGATAAGTGCAAATAAAATCAAATCTGCAGCCAAAAGGAAGTAAATCATCCGGGCGCGTAGCTCCACGTGCGCCTTCCGCATCCAAGCGTTGCGGCTCCTAGGTTTGTGCGTCGTGGCTTCTGGCCTTATATATTTGTGCGCCGTGGCTCGTAAGATCATACGCCACGACTTCCAATTGTTATCCGCGTGCCACGACTTCTCCTTTGTATGTCGCGGCTCCAAAAGCCTGGCCTCTCCTTTGTTCATCTGTTTTGGCCAATCTTCCTCATGAATTGCAGCTACTAAAACTTATTCACCTGTTTAACTTCCGCCAAACAATAATCATCACCTATAGCAACAAATCCAGGCTAAACTTGCAAAAATATCCATTATTTACACAATCATAGGCTGAAATCAATTATTCACAAAACCTATTAAAATGCACTAAAATACTACTAAAAATTCTTAAGAAAAGCAAAATATTCAAGTCAAACATAAATACCCCCAAACTTAAATAATTGCTTGTCCTCAAGCAAAACTCACAGCAATAAATAAATAAATTCTAAAAATTAAAAACACGCATCCTACTCCTAAATTCATTATGAATCCATGCATAGCCTCCAAGATCATACAATAACTATCAACAATTAAACCTGTATAAACTCGTCAACCACTCAGTCATCAATTCACAATAGTTACAATCCCAAAGTGTGTGTGTGCAACCTCCACCAAATCAATCAGACCTTAAAAGGACTATATAACGAACACATGGTACGAGGAAGTCATCGACCTATATGACATATCACGACAATAATCTCAGCTAGGGTACTCATCGTTCAAATCAAGAGAGTTCAGTTTAATCTAATTTTTTGTTATTCCTCCTAGAGTATTATCATTATCTTTTTTTTTCGGTGAGTGCGTTTTACGCTCCTTCTCACATGCATGACAAGTGCGTTTTACTCTCCATCTCGTCTTAATTATTATCAAGGAGTACACTTTAAGCTCAATCACTCTACCATATTTCTTAATTCTAGGAAGCATAACCTTTTTTTTCCTTTTCGTTTGAACCTCACCTTTCCCCCAAACTTAAACAATTCACTACCCCAGTTTCAATTAAAGTCGTAACATAATCCTAACTCGTGATAATATCTCCTACCAAGGTTTCAATCTATAGTCTCCTTAAGATTTAACCAATTTCAGTAGGATCTAAGTGCTCAAGATAATAGGGATCATAACTACGCAAAATCGACTCCTAGAATGATATAAAGGGTTACACACAAGATTCAAAAGTTTTATAACCTGCTAATCACCTTTAATCATTTCTTATCATTGGCTATTCTAAAGATTCACTACTTATTATCTATCAATTTTTTTTTATTTTTTATTTTTGAATAAATAAATAAATAGCTATGCAAGAATTAAATAAAATCCCAAAATTAAATCCTAAAATTAATCATGCAGAAAATTAAATAAGGCTTAAACAAACCAAACCAACAAATTAAAACGTAAAGTATCATCAAACCATTCCCTTAAACTAGAATATTACATTGCCCTCAATGTAATACCAGAAACTTCCCTGGAAATCAAGCATCACCAGCATCGCCAGCACCACTAGCACCATCCTCATCCTCAGCAAGACTATCGGACTCCTCCTCCGATTCAAAAGCAGAATCATGAAAAACTGGGGACGGAGGAAAGTGAATCGGATCTGGATTGTTGACGTTGAATCGAGTTGCAAATGTATTGATAATGCTATTTGTGTAGTTCACATAGTCGTCAACTCGGTCTGCTATTTGATTCACTCGGTGGGTTTACTGACGATTCAGACTTAGCAGATTGTCCTGACCTCATTCTAAGCTCGTCTATGTCCTCCTTATAGCCCGAACTTCTGCAAGAATCAAGTCCAAAGTAGCATCAGACGAAACACCACGTCCTGCTCGCCTTGCTCCCTGAGATGAACTCGCTCGTTGCGATGGAACCGCTCCTATGATCTGTCCAGCGGCAGCAACAACATCAAAAGGTTCATTATATCCAGGTTCGCTCATGTTTGGAATGTTGCCTATGGGTTCCTTGAATTTGGCTATGGTGTTGTTGTCTAACACTGATTTTGGTTGCTCAAATATTTCATCTGTTTGCCAAATAACTCCAGCGTTCTTACACAACCCACATATGAGAGATGGGTGTGGAAATCCGCCATATGTACCACTTTGTAGTGTATGAAGGATGGAGCTATAAATGACTTTACCCATATCAATACTTTTTCCAGTTATAATTGCATACAGGAGGGCCGCCCTAGCCTTGGTTACTTCTGAAACATGAGAGGAAGGCATTAATTTAGCACTAATAAAATAAAACCAAGCCTTACCATATCGACTCAGTCCATTCCAGGGGAAAGAAACTGCAGCGACTACTCGAATTGTCCATTGCGTCCCAGGCTTGCATAAGCCTTGAATAACCGCATCCCAGTTTGGTCCATCCTGAATGAACTTCGTATATTCATCCTCCTCAATGTTTGGTAGGTCATAGTATTCGTTAATCGCCTTGCTATCAAAAGGAACCGCCTTGCCTCGAACAATGGCTACTTTGTTCACCGCCTCAACCACATTAGCATAAAATTCTGTTATAACTGCTACTACAGCGGCTTCGAGTTGAGATGTCAATGTTCCCCAACCACACTCCTGAATCATTCGCCGGATTTCGACTCCATTGCTCTCTAGTGGCACCAAGCCACATTCCAAAATTAAATTTTTGTTCACCAACGAGACATGAAAGCACTCCGAGGCTTCTTCACTGACGAATTTTGAATGATCATATGTGGAAGAAGAAGCCTGAGAGGTACGTTGATGTTTGGGTGCCATTGAAAGCTTGATAATGCTTGAAAACCAAAATAGTGATGGAAGATTTGGTTTGGGCAATTTATCGAACACTTGGTGTGCGCCTAATTTTTGACCCAAAATCAAAGCCTTTTGAATATGTGCACTCCCTCAAATCGTTGTTTCAAACACCACAAAGAATCACAACTAGTGTAATTCGATCAAAAGAATAGAGAAAAGTGATTGCATGTGTGTGTTTAAAGAAGATGAAAAGAAACTTGTGAATGTGAGGTTCCAACTCCTTCTACTATAAATACTTGAACCCTCCTTATAGAGAAGGTCTTAGGGTTAAGTTGTTGAATTGTTATGAAATTGAATCTCTATTTATAGTAGGAAATGGTTTGGTTGGGTAAATATGGAATGTGGGTGGTTTTTGGGGAAGTTTGTGTTTGAATGGGAGAGTGAGTGGCAAGAGATGGGGGGAGAATGGGGAGAAATGGGAGCCTGATGCCGCGCAGAGTCTGCTGATATGCGCACGACGACCGCGACTCTTGATCTGTGCGCCGCGACTTCTGTATGAGCGCCGCGACCTTTGAATTTGTGCGCCGCGACTCCTAATCTCTGGTTGGTTTTTTTATTTTGTACTGAAAGGTTAAGCGTCGTGGCTTTTGAAAGTGGGTGTTGCGGCTCTTGAGGCATGCCGTGACTCTCAATGTTATGTGTCGCAGCCCCGGATCTCTGATGGTGCTCGGCTAAAAGCTTGCTAAACCAAAATTTTCCTTTTCTCAAGCCATTCCAATGCATGCTTCCCACACAATGAATTAATTCTCTCTTCATTTTGTATCCCCTGAATTAATTTACCAACAAAGTTTAACTCAGTCAATTAATTATGTAAAAATTAAACAAAAACTAATAAACTAAATGAATTCAAATCTAATTTTTTTTAAAATATTAAATAAATATTGAACCATGGGTTGCCTCCCAGTAGCACTTGTTTTTAAGTCATCAGCCTGACTTCTTCTTTTTCAATCACTCGGACATGATCGAGAATGCTATTGGTTGCGCATCCCATATCATGCTCTCCTTGCCCAATCTTGGCTATGTCCCCTTGCTCTTCATTTTCTTTTTCTTCTTCGCTGTAATCTTCTTCCCAGATCTCATCTTGTAAGATCTCTTGTGTCACATAACACTCCTCCACCTCATTTGGCATCTTCATGGAATCTATCACACTGAATGTGATTTCTTGGTCATTAACACTTAATGTGAGCTCTCTGTTCTTAACATTAATCATAGTGCGTCCTGTGGCTAGGAATGGTCGTCCCAAAATCAAAGGTATCTTCTCGTCTTCATCATAATCAAGAATGACAAAGTCCACTGGGAAAACAAATGCATCAACTTTCACTAGCACATCCTCGATAATCCCTTTTGGACGTGTGATTGATTTATCTGCCAGTTGTATAGTCATTTTCGTCGGTTTTATTCCTTTCATCCCAAGTCTCTCATAGATTGATAACGGCATGAGATGAATGCTTGCGCCAAGATCACATAGAGCTTTTCCCATAAATTGCTTTCCAATAGTGCATGGGATTGTGAAACTCCCTGAATCTTGCATTTTAGTTGGTAGCTTCTGCTGAATAACTGCACTGCACTCCTCTGTTAAGGCTACCAATTCACAATCTCCCATTCTTCTTTTCTTTGAGAGAATTTTCTTTAAAAACTTGACATAACTGGGCATCTGCTCTAATGCCTCTGCGAAAGTGATATTGATCTGCAATTTCTTAAAAACCTCCAAGAATTTTGAAAATTGACTGTCCAACTTCTGATTCTTTAACCGTTGTGGATATGGTGCGACAGAATTCTCTGCTTCTTGCTTACCCTTGAATCGATTCAATCCCAATTCTTCATTTTTCTTTGCTTCACTCCTATTCATGTCATTGTCAATTCCATCTTCTTTATTAGTGTCAATCTTTCTTGCTGGTGTGGTATCCTCTTTCATCAAACTCTTCTCACTTCTTAAATTAATAGCTTTGCATTGCTCGTGATTTTCTCTTCTCGGGTTGAATTCGATATCACTCGGTAAAGCACCATGTGAACGGTTATTTACCGCGCTTACTAGTTGTCCCATCTGAGTTTCCAAATTTTGAAGTGAACCTTCTAAGCTATTCATCCTCGTGTCATTCACCACAATATACTTTGTGAGTATTTCTTCTATGCTAGCCTTCCTTTCTGGTTGGGGGTTTGCTTGACCTTGGAATCCTGGGGGATAGAACTGTCTTAGGGCTGATGATTGATTCTGATTGTTGCTCCAATAAAAGTTTGGATGATTTCTCCACCCCGGATTGTAGGTGTTAGAATACATACCCTGCTTGTTTCCTATAAAATTCACTGATTCAGTATTGATTGCACACTAATTTGTATGATGATTTCCTGCACATCATTTACAGACTGCAGCTATATGTTGCACTAATTGTGTTCCCATTGCATCAACCTTTTTCGACAAAGTTAGCATTTGTGCATCCAGAGCTGTCACTGCATCTACCTCAAGTTTTCCTCCAGTCCTCGGCTGAGTCATGCGCGCAATTGGCCACTGATAATTATTTACAGCCATTGTCTCCAATAATTCATATGCTTCTTCAAAACTCTTACCTATTAAAGCTCCTCCGACAGCTGCACCAATACAAGTGCGTGTTGTATTAAACAACCCATTATAAAAAAATTTTTGCTTGCAACCACTTCGGAAGTCCATGATGTGGACATCTTCTTATCATTTCCTTGAATCGTTCTCATGCTTCATACAATGATTCAGAATCCAGTTGTGTGAAAGATGTAATCTCATTCCTCATCTTTGCTGTTTTTGCTGGGGGAAAGAATTTAGCTAAAAATTTCTAAGCTAGGTCATCCTAAGTAGTGATTAACCCTGTTGGTAACGAATGTAACCAACTCTTTGCCTTATCACGAAGTATGAAAGGAAAGAGCCTAAGTCTCACTGCGTCGTCAGTCACATCCTTGTATTTGAATGTATCATATATCTCCAAGAAACTTACAAGGTGATCGTTCAGATCATCATTTGGTATGTCCCCAAATTGAATTGAATTCTGCACCATCTGAATCGTACCAGTTTTGATTTTAAAAATATTGGCCTGAATTGATGGCCTCCTAATGCTTGAATAAATTTCAGTAACTTAAGGCATTGCATAGTCCTTAAGTGATTTTGGTGCTTCTTCCACAACCACTACTAGAAAATCGGCCTATAACGATGAGCTATAGCGACGGTCGGGAAGGAAACGTCGCTATAGGGTTTATAGCGACGGTCGAAGGATGGTTGTCGGTATATTATTTTGAGGATAGTCTATACCGAGGATCCTACACTGGCCATCGGTATAGAGTTTATTTTGGGGCTAGCGCGTTGATTTCCCTCTCCCCCTATTTCCCCGTACCAACACTATTCCCCCAAATCAGACACCCAAATCAGATTCTTTCTCAGACACCCAAATCAGCCTTCTCTCTCGAATACAAGCCCTCGAATAGAAGCTTTTTCTCTCAGTCACCCAAATCACAAGCATTCTATCTCCTCATCCATTATGCGTCCCTTCTCTCTCTTTTCTCACTGGGAGCTGTCGTTTTACACTCCAAAATTAATACCTTACTAACAATCTACTAACACAAAACTTAGTATAATGACAAGCAAGGATCGATCTCATAGAGAAGTGAATTAGTCTTTTACTTATTCTAATGTTCCTTTTATTTCTATTAATGGGGGGTTTTGAGTTTGATTCACTAAGCCAACAAAAGTAATTAAGAGTGATCAATGAATAAAAAGCTTCAGTTCTTCAGTTCAGTATCACCTTGGCACAATTATGGAAAAGTCAAGTTTAACAATATTTATCCTTCAATGAGATTAATAACCCTAGATAACCGCAATCGCTAATTATCCGAAATTCTCCTTATGTGTAAATCAAATGTGACAATCGCCTCAAGAGACTCTAACTATCATATAACCTAGAACTATCAGTCTAGATTTAATATAACAGCAACATGAAGAATTAGAGAATTAGGTTATTCCAAGCAACAATTACACAATCAGGAATTATTTAACTTGCCTTCTAATAATCTTAATAATATCCAAAAGCTTGTCCACAATCAAATACTATTAATTGCTACCTATGATAAGATATAATATCGTTTGCTTAATACTATATCTTAATCTAGCAGATGATATTAATCAAATTAATTCAATTGGCCAAATTAAATCAAAAGATTAAATAACATATAATCAATTAAAAACAGATTATCAGAATAAATCTCATGCAAGAAAGAATAAATAAATAAAACCTGATTAAACCATTAATTATGAAAAAGGTTCAACATCCCTTAATTAGAACTGAAAGTAAGAGTTTAGCCTGACATGCCTTCAATCTCCTTCAATTAGGGTTACAATTGTAGTTATCAAGATCTCTCTCTAATAATAAATTAAAAACATCTATTTATAGTCCTAAGATAATATCCTAAGTCTCTAAGAATTAAGAATCTAATCTGCAATAGAAATCCTCAAAAATTACAAAAAGTCAAAGCTGGTCAAACTTGGTCAACGCCGCCTTTCTCGCCGGGGCGAGGATTTTGCACTGGAATTCTCGCCGGGGCGAGAAACTCCAGAGAGGTCTGGGCCGGGGCGAACTCTGGATCGGCTGGGGCGAAAACGGCAGAGCACTTCTCGCTGGGGCGAGAAATCTTGGTACAAAGTTCTCGCCGGGGCGAGAACCTCAAATTTTCCAGCTTTTCAACTTTTTCTCGTTTTAGCTCCGATTTTCCATCTTTCTCCACTTTTGACTCTGAATTCTCCTGAAATCAATAAACAACCTAATAAGTACATATACACAATAAAACATGCAATAAACTAAATATAAAGGAATGAAAATAAATAAATATTATGCACTTATCAAATTGCCCCACACTTAGTCTTTACACGTCCTCGTGTAAACTAAAACAAAAGTTATATTGAAATCATTTGAATTCCATTCAACCAAACTCTCAAAGGTTCAAATTCAATTAACATCTATGAATACTAACACCAATCAACAAAAATTTGTTCAATACTTCATCAATCAACTCATAACAATAACCTCATCATTCCCCACTGAACATCTCTAAATCAAATTTAAACGACATAAACATCTCCTATGATTAACACAGATACTCAACTCAGTTTGTATGGAACAACAACCATGTACACTGACTCAAACCCAGAACATATTTTTTTTCCTCTTCCTGCCATTCATTTTTTTTTCATTTAGGTGAATATATTTTATGCTCCATTTCACCTTTCGCATTCTTTTCTTAAGCGAGTGCATATTATGCTCCATCTCACTTTTCTTCTCACCAACGAGTGCGTTTTACGCTCCATCTCGTTGCACGTATTTATGGGTGAGTGCATTTTACGCTCCATCTCAACCCACCACATGTTTCCCTTTTGAGACAAAATGTTTCAATTTTTTTCAATTCTTTCAAATTTCCAATTTTTGTCTTCACATGGTCCTGGAAACAAGATAAGCAGTTAAAAAAGTTCTAAGACATGACATCAGTGCACAAAGTCAACTCCACAAATAACTCAGTCAAGTAAACATGTATTTCATACTCAAGTACTCATGCAATACCAACTCAATCTAAATCAGTCAACTATGGGTCCTAACTTTATTATCATCATTTATCAATTAATTCAGCATCAAACAAATTCAATCAATGGCATCAATACTCATCCTAAAACCAAAAAAACCTTCGAAAACTTGACCAAACACAAAAAATTTCAAGATTTTTTCAAAACAACTCAGATTTTTAAACTTAAAGCAAAACCTACCCTAAACAAAACCTACCCTAAACTAACCTAAACCCCTCCCCCATACTCAAACCTTACATTGTCCCAATTGTAAGACAATCATGCAAAAGACGAGCGAAATAACTAAAAAGCCAATAAATACGTAAAAAGGGATAGAAAAGCAAATCTGATGTCTTGGGTTGCCTCCCAAGCAGCGCATTTGGTTAACGTCGTTAGCCCGACATCGATTCTCCTCATTCATTCATAGCTCGGATCCACTAAGTCTATCATCTCCACACTCTCCATCAGAAATCCTTCACAGAAAGGTTTCAGCCTATGTCCATTAACCTTGAATACTTTCCCTGTCTTTGGATTCTGTATATCTATAACACCATGAGAAAACACATTAGTAATAACGAATGGACCTTCCCAACGAGAGCGCAACTTACCTGGAAATAACTTCAGCCTCGAATTGAATAGGAGAACTTGTTGTCCAACAGTGAAATCTCTCCTCAAAATCTGCTTGTCATGGAAGGCCTTTGTTTTATTCTTGTATAGCCTAGAACTCTCATATGCTTCATTCCTCATCTCTTCTAATTCCTGTAACTGGAACTTCCTATGCATCCCCGCTTCATCCAAACTCATATTACATTGCTTAATCGCCCAAAAAGCTCTGTGTTCTAATTCCACGGGTAGATGACATGGCTTCCCAAAAACCAATCTGTACGGAGACATACCAATGAGAGTTTTATATGCGGTTCTATACGCCCACAATGCATCTTCTAACCGCAGACTCCAATCTTTTCTGCTTGGCTTGACAACCTTCTCCAAAATGGATTTCACTTCACGGTTGGATACTTCAGCCTGACCATTGCTTTGTGGATGATAAGATGTAGAAATCTTATGCAAAACATTGTATTTTTTGAAAAGTGCTACTAGCATCCTGTTGCAAAAGTGAGTTCCTCTATCACTGATGATAACTCTAGGAGTTCCAAATCTGACAAATATGTTAGTTTTGACAAAATCTGCAACAACTTTAGAATCATCAGTCCTGGTGGCTTTAACTTTCACCCATTTAGAAACATAGTCAACAGCCAAGAGAATGTAAATATTACCATGAGAAACAGGAAAAGGTCCCATAAAATCAATACGCCAAATATCAAAAATCTCAACAATTAAAATGGGAGTTTATGGCATTTGATTTCTATGTGATATGTTACCTGTTCGTTGACAATTCTTGCATGATTTACAAAATAGATATGAGTCTTTAAAAATTATTGGCCAATAAAAATCACTATCTAAAACCTTATGAGCAGTCCGTTTGGGTCCAAAATGACCTCCACAAGCATAGGAATGGCAAAAAGTTAGAATAGACAATGTTTCGGTATTAGGCACACATCTACAAATTATCTGATCAGCATAAAATTTTCACAGATATGGATTATCCCAAACATAATGTCTAGCATCACTCCTAAGCTTATCCTTCTGGTTTTTAGAAAATTCATTGGGAATAAATGCACTTGCCAAATAATTAACAATATTAGCATACCAAGGCAATTCCTCCTGAATAGAAAAGAGATGCTCATCTGGAAAGGAATCATATAATGGTAGTGCCTCCTCATCTCTCATCAGTCGACTCAAGTGATCTGCTACCAAGTTATCCGCTCCCTTCTTATCCTTGATTTCCAAGTTGAATTCCTGCCACAGCAGAATCCATCTGATAATCCTGGGTTTAGAGTCCTTCTTGGTTAACAAATACCTGAGAGCTGCATGGTCAGAATAAACTACAACTTTAGTGCCAAGTAAATAAGATCGAAATTTATCTAAAGCAAAAACAACAGATAAAAGTTCTTTTTCTGTTGTTGAGTAGTTAATCTGAGCTGCATTCAATGTTCTAGAGGCATAATAGATGGCATGGACAGCTTTGTCAACTCTTTGGTCCAAAACAGCTCCTACTGCATAATTGCTTGCATCACACATTATTTCGAAGGGAAGATTCTAATTTGGCGGTTGAATCACAGGTGCGGAAGTCAATAGGCTCTTCAACATGTCAAATGCCTCCTTGCACGCTTCACCGAACTGGAATTCCACATCTTTTTGTAGCAACTTACATAATGGCAGAGCTATTTTGGAGAAGTCTTTGATAAATCTCCGATAAAAACCTGCATGTCCAAGAAAAGAGAGAATCTCCCGCACACTGGCGGGGTAAGGCAAAGCAGACACAATATCTATCTTAGCTTTATCAACCTCTAAACCTTTAGCTGACACAACATGACCAAGCACTATACCGTGTTCTACCATAAAGTGACACTTTTCCCAATTAAGAACAAGGTTAGTCTCCAAGCATCTATCTAGCACACGCGTTAGATTTTCCAAGTACAAATCCAAAGAATCACCATGTACTGTGAAATCATCCATAAAGACCTCGATGCAATTTTCTAAAAGATCAGAAAAAATGCTTACCATGCATCGCTGAAAAGTACCGGGTGCATTGCAAAGTCCAAAGGACATCCTTCGGTATGCAAAAGTACCAAATGGACACGTGAATGTGGTCTTTTCCTGGTCTTCGGGTGCAATCACGATCTGATTATAACCTGAAAAACCATCTAGAAAGCAATAATAAGTATGCCCCGCTAATCGTTCTAGCATTTGATCAATAAAAGGAAGAGGAAAGTGGTCTTTTTGAGTTACAACATTTAATTTCCTGTAGTCAATACACACTCTCCATCCTGTTTGTATCCGTATGGGCACCAACTCATTATTGTCATTCGTGATGACAGTTATTCCAGACTTCTTCGGAACTACCTGTACCGGACTCACCCACTGACTGTCAGAGATGGGGTAAATTATGCCTGCATCAAGCAATTTAATCACCTCTTTCTTGACTACCTCCATCATGGGTGGATTTAATCTTCGCTGTGCTTCTCTCGTGGGCTTTGCTCCATCATCCAAAAGAATCCTATGCATGCACATCGCGGGGCTAATACCTTTGATATCTGCTATCGTCCAACCAAACACTGTGACATGGTCCCTTAGGACTCTCAACAATTTTTCTTCCTGCACTTTGGTTAGATTACTAGCAATAATCACAGGTAAAGTATCATTAGTCCCTAAATATGCATATTTCAGGTGAGCAGGTAAGGGTTTCAATTCTAAGATTGGAGCTTGCTCTACAGATGGTAACCGTTTTTTATGAGAAACAAGCAATTGAATTGATTGAACTGCATACTTATCTGTGAATTTTGGTAAAGAGTGCAATGCAGCCACAACTTCCTTCAATTCCTGATTCTGGTCAAATTCTTCCTCTTTATCCATGTCAAGTTGTTAGTAATGGCCATCTCCAAGCTTTCCCGATGTACTTGATCAAAAGATTCCTGCACTATAGAATTAATAATGTCAATAGCAAAAACATGATTTACATCACTAGGGTACCTCATTGCATCATATATATTGAACTGAATTTTCTCTCCATTAAATTCCATGGTCAAGGTCCCATTGTGCACATCGATCATTGTCCTTGTTGTTTTCAAGAATGGCCGCCCTAACAAGATATGCGAAGGATTTGGAGATCTGTCATCTTCCATATCCACAATGTAAAAATCTGCAGGAAATATTAATTGATTCACCTGCACTAAGACATCTTCAATTACCCCTTGAGGGTAAGTGTTAGTACGATCAACAAGTTGAATGATAACACCAGTTTGTTTCAAATGTCCTAGATTTAAAGAAGTAAATACAGATAATGGCATGACATTTATTGAAGCTCCTAGATCTAGCATGGCTTTCTCAAATCTGGTATTACCTATTCTGCATGGGATTGTAAACATTCCTGGATCTTTACATTTAGGGGGCATTTTTCTTTGAATCACTGCTGACATATTCTCTCCTACAGTGCCTTTTTCATCATCTTTCAATTTTCTTTTGTTAGTGCACAATTCTTTTAAAAACTTTACGTACCTGGGCACTTGTTTGATGGCATCCAATAGAGGAATATTTACCTCTACCTTCCTGAAGGTTTCTAAAATTTCCTTTTTGTTTTCCTCCTTCTTTAAAATCTTGTGTGTTCTAGGTGGAAACGACAACGGTGGGGTCTTAACTGGAGTAGATAGGGTAACAATTTTCCTCGATGTCTCAGTCTCCTCTTTAGCTTTTTCCTCTTCAATTTCTGTAACTGCTTTAGGTACTTCCAACTCTTTTCCATTCCTTAGTGTAATCGCACTAGCATTCTCCCTTGGATTGACAACTGTTTGGGAGGGCAACTTTCCTGAACCTTGAGAATCCAACCTCCCTACTGTGGTGGCAAGTTGACCTATCTGATTTCTTAAGTCTTGAATAGAATTTTTCGTTTCCTATTGAAACTGTTGTGTCTGACTCATGAATGCCTTGAACATGTCTTCCAAAGATGTTCCAGGATTTGCAGGAGATGCCTGTCTAGGTTGATATTGGGGTTGAGTTGGTTGAGAGCCTTGTGGGAACCCTTGTTGTCTAACCGGATACACGCTTTGCGCTGGTGGCCTATTTCCTCCATAACTAAGGTTAGGATGATCCCTCCATCCTTGATTGTAAGTATTGGAGTACGGGTCATACTTCCGTTGTGGTTGTGCCTGATAGTTTCCCATCGCATTAGCTTGCTGTGCGGTTTTATCCTCTTGCAATGTCGGACAAGAATCAGTACTATGACCACCCATTAAACAAATCCCACATACTTTTGTTGTTGGTGTATTTCCTGTAGCCATTTGTCTAACCATCGTAGTTAGATCAAAAATTTATTTTTCAAGGTTGCTCGTGGTCATCTCATTCACTCTTGCAGGTGTATGGTTATTCCTTGTCCCATACTGCTGAGAATTAGCAGCCATATTTGCAATTAGAGTCCTCGCATCCTCCGATGTCTTATCTACTAGTGCTCCTCCACTTGCAGCATCGATTATACTCCGATCCATTGGTGATAATCCCTCATAAAAGTACTGAATCAGGTGTTGATCGTCTATTTGATGGTGAGGACAACTGGAACACAGTTTTTTAAATCTTTTCCAATACTCATACAGTGTCTCTCTGCTGAACTGTCGAATGCCGCATATCTCCTTTCTGATGTTGGCAACTCTTGAAGCAGGAAAGTACTTCTCTAAGAACAGCCTTTTCATGTCATTCCATGACTATATTGACCCTGAAGGAAGATAATACAGCCAGTCCTTCGCTAGATCTCCCAATGAGAATGGAAATGCCCTTAGCTTGATTTGATCCTCAGTTACTCCATGTGGCTTCATGGTGGAACACACCACATAAAATTCCTTCAAGTGCTTATATGGATCTTCACCTGTGAGACCACGAAAAGTAGGCAAAAGATGAATTAATCCTGATTTAAGTTCAAAAGTAGCAGTTAAAGTAGAATATTCAATGCACAAGGGTTGTTGATTAAGATTAGGAGTGGCTAATTCTTTGAGTGTTCTATTGTTATTTGGCACCGCCATTTCTTCTTCTTCCTCTGAATCGGTGGATGATGTATTGGACAGTAATTCAAGTGCTATGTTGAGTCCCGGTGATGGAACTTCGTCTGACTCTGCAGTTATGCCTCGAGCTTGACGAGCTTCTTTCCTTAGCTTGCGTGCAGTTTTCTCAATTTCTGGATCAAAATTCAAATCACCGGATTGAGAGGATCGTGTCATAAACTACAATAATGAACAAAAATAAAATAAAATAAAATAAAATGAAGAATAAATAAAGATAAATAACACGTCCCCGGCAACGGCGCCAAAATTTGGGAGCTGTCGTTTTACACTCCAAAATTAATACCTTACTAACACTCTACTAACACAAAACTTAGTATAATGACAAGCAAGGATCGATCCCACAGAGAAGTGAATTAGTCTTTTACTTATTCTAATGTTCCTTTTATTTCTATTAATGGGGGGTTTTGAGTTTGATTCACTAAGCCAATAAAAGTAATTAAGAGTGATCAATGAATAAAAAGCTTCAGTTCTTCAGTTCAGTATCACCTTGGCACAATTATGGAAAAGTCAAGTTTAACAATATTTATCCTTCAATGAGATTAATAATCCTAGATAACCGCAATCGCTAATTATCCGAAATTCTCCTTATGTGTAAATCAAATGTGACAATCGCCTCAAGAGACTCTAACTATCATATAACTTAGAACTATCAGTCTAGATTTAATATAACATCAGCACGAAGAATTAGAGAATTAGGTTATTCCAAGCAACAA
This sequence comes from Aralia elata, assembly GCA_034770075.1. NCBI lineage: Eukaryota > Viridiplantae > Streptophyta > Magnoliopsida > Apiales > Araliaceae > Aralia > Aralia elata. Next base: position 30,151,756 of record CM068386.1, on the reverse strand, counting down.
TTACACAATCAGGAATTATTTAACTTGCCTTCTAATAATCTTAATAATATCCAAAAGCTTGTCAACAATCAAATACTATTAATTGCTACCTATGATCAGATATAATATCGTTTGCTTAATACTATATCTTAATCTAGCAGATGATATTAATCAAATTAATTCAATTGGCCAAATTAAATCAAAAGATTAAATAACATATAATCAATTAAAACAGATTATCAGAATAAATCTCATGCAAGAAGGAATAAATAAATAAAACCTGATTAAACCATTAATTATGAAAAAGGTTCAACATCCCTTAGAACTGAAAGTAAGAGTTTAGCCTAACATGCCTTCAATCTCCTCCAATTAGGGTTACAATTGTAGTTATCAATATCTCTCTCTAATAATAAATTAAAAACATCTATTTATAGTCCTAAGATAATATCCTAAGTCTCTAAGAATTAAGAATCCAATCTGAAATAGAATTCCTTAAAAATTACAAAAAGTCAAAGCTGGTCAAACTTGGTCAACGCCGCCTTTCTCGTCGGGGCGAGGATTTTACACTGGGTTTCTCGCCGGGGCGAGAAACTCCAGAGAGGTCTGGGTCGGGGTGAACTCTGGATTGGCTGGGGCGAAAATAGCAGAGCACTTCTCGCCGGGGCGAGAAATCTTGGTACAAAGTTCTCGCCGGGGCGAGAAATCTTGGTACAAAGTTCTCGCCGGGGCGAGAACCTCAAAATTTTCAACTTTTCAACTTTTTCTCGTTTTAGCTCCGATTTTCCATCTTTCTCCACTTTTGACTCTGAATTCTCCTGAAATCAATAAACAACCTAATAAATGCATATACACAATAAAATATGCAATAAACTAAATATAAAGGAATGAAAATAAATGAATATTATGCACTTATCACTCACCCAAATCAGCCTTTGAATCGATCGTTCCCTTTTTTCTCCTTTCTCACCCGTTCTCTCCCTTCCGATTGATTTGGTCCTCCGATCGTTCGTTCTCATCTAGTCGTGTTTGCGCCGCTGACCAGAGTCCATCAGGTAGTGAATCTTACTAAACCTATATTCATTTTTTGTAGATGAAAAATATTAATAATTGTATAATTGTATTAATTTTTGTAGATTCAGTTTATTATTTATGTATATTTGTATCTAGATTCACTTTTTCATTTGACCCAATCGAGGTAGACGAAGAAGCGGAGAGATTACTGAATATAAGTTGATTTTGCTTTTTATGATTAGTGAAAGTTGATTTGGCTTTTTATTTGTATATAAGTGTATGAAAGTTGATTTTGCATTTAGGGAACATATATTACTAAATGGATGATATTTAATGTGACAACTACCTATTGGGTTATAGTTTCCGTAGAAATTGCTTGTGTGACTGAATTAATATTTTTAGTAAAAAGGTGTGGTATATGTGGAAACCTAATAATAACTTGTAGGGGATTTCATAGGATAAATGTTAGAGGCCTAAAATTGAGTCCTTTTAATGATACGCTTTGGAGGACTTGGGTTCCTGATGAGGAATTTCTAGTTCTAAAATCATCTGCCAAAGTGACAAGTAGTACTCATACTCCAAATTATCAAAAGGGTGATGCTAATAGAGAGATTGCTCCTGATAGTGTTTACATGACTGTACAACAGATGAATAGGGAAAACTCAATAGGGTTCTGATTGTTTGATATAACATGGGATTTTCCAGTGGAAATGTGGTGTTTTAGACACTTAGTTCGCCTGCATTTATGTGATATTGTTAGTGTTGCGCTTGATCAGTTGTACTTTGATGTATACATTAATGGTTACATTGATCTGCCTCAAGTGAGCATTCTCTGTCTCAAGTTTGGATAAAAAGGCAGTGCTTCATAGAGCTGTTTTCAACTCCACTTGCACTTTCTCTTTCTCCTCTTGAAGAAGAGAATGGTCCTTTGACAGAACCCTAAACCACTTCATGTATTGATGCAAATCTAATGTTATATCATACAATACAACTCTAAGATCATCAATATTAGCATTAGGAGAATTAAAATCAAATACCTCACTGATGTCAATTTCTCGACGATCAGTGATTTTGCTGGAATCTTCTTATATGGCTATCAAATAGAGATTGGCCACTTGAGGTCCTTCATCATCGCTGGACTCAGCACTAGTATCATTCTCAGAGTCGCTCCATGACTTGAATTCCTTATTTGAGTAGGGCTTCTTTTTATCTCTCTTCAACTCCTCTCGTAGGGGCTTGGTGCACTCTGCGATGTAATGGCCCGACTTCTTACAGTTGTAGCACAAATCTTTCTCTTGATTTCTGATACTGCCACTTTTATTATTGACATTCTTCCTTAGTCTTCTGTTGCTATTTTTCCTCATGAACTTTCTCAACCTTCTTGCAAGCAAAGCTAGATCTTCATCACATCTATTTCATCATCATCATCAAAAATAGCTTCAGCTGGGGCTTTAGATGTAGCTTCAATTTCCTTGAGAGCAACACCTCTTTCTTTCTTCTTTCCTTCTGAAATTGTCTCTACCCTTTGGTTAAGTTCAAGCTCGTAGGTAAGTAGATTACTATAGAGCTTTTGGCATCCCACTTGCTTAGTAGAGCTCTCATGAACTTTATGTTACTGATAAGTGCATATTATTCATTTATTTTTATTCCTTTATATCTAGTTTATTGCGTGTTTTATTGTGTATATGCACTTATTAGGTTATTTATTGATTTTAGGAGAATTCAAGGTCAAAAGTGGAAAAAGATGGAAAATTGGAGCTTAAAATACACATGGTGGCATTTTTGTAAATTCGAGGACTAGGGCTAGCGCCAGCAGCGCCAGGGCCAGCGCTAGCAGCGCTACACACACCACCAGACACTGCACACCAGCGCTATTAGCGCCCAACACAGCGCCAGCAGCGCTACATCAGCGCCAACAGCGCTCAACCCTTCACAAGCCAAGCGCCAGCAGCGCTAGGCACAACTTGAGCACACTGCATAGTAGCGCTAGCAGCGCTTGGGACAGCGCCAGCGGCGCTAGTTCGCGTTCTTGAGTACTAAAGGCCAGCTGAAGGAGGAAAAGGAAGTTGATTCGGAAGAGGATTCTATTCATTATGATCAGATAGTAAGAAGGAAACTCTAAGTAGGAACTTGAGGACTTATATATATCTTATTCTATTTTTCTAGAGAGGGATCTTGGCAACTACAATTGTAACTCTAATAGGAGGAGATTGAAGGCATGTCAGGCTAGACTCTTACTTTCAGTTCTAAGGGATGTTGAACCTTTTTCATAATTAATGGTTTAATCAGGTTTTATTTATTTATTCCTTCTTGCATGAGATTTATTCTGATAATCTATTTTTAATTGATTATATGTTATCTAATCTTTTGATTTGATTTGGCCAATTGAATTAATTTGATTGATACCATCTGCTAGATTAAGATATAGTATTAAGTAAACGATATTATGTCTGATCATAGGTAGCAATTGATAGTATCTGATTGTGGACAAGCTTTTGGATATTATTAAGATTATTAGAAGGCAAGTTAAATAATTCCTGATTGTGCAATTGTTGCTTGGAATAACCTAATTCTCTCATTTTTTATGCTGCTGTTATATTAAATCTAGACTGATAGTTCTAGGTTATATGATAGTTAGAGTCTCTTGAGGCGATTGTCACATTAGATTTACACATAAGGAGAATTACGGATAATTAGCGATTGCGGTTATCTAGGGTTATTAGTCTCATTGAAGGATAAATATTGTTAAACTTGATTTTCCCATAATTGTGATAAGGTGATACTGAACTGAAGAACTGAAGCTTTTTATTCATTGATCATTCTTAATTACTTTTGTTAGTTTAGTGAATCAAACTCAAAAACCCCTCATTAATAGAAATAATAGGAATGTTAGAATAAGTAAAAGATTAATTCACTTCTCTGTGGGATCGATCCTTGCTTGTCATTATACTAAGTTTTGTGCTAGTAGAGTGTTAGTAAGGTATTAATTTTGGAGTGTAAAACGACAGCTCCCAAATTTTGGCGCCGTTGCCGGGGAAGTGTTATTTATCTTTATTTATTCTTCATTTTACTTTATTTCATTTTATTTTTGTTTATTATTGTAGTTTATGACACGATCCTCTCAATCCGGTGATTTGAATTTTGATCCAGAAATTGAGAAAACTGCACGCAGGCTAAGGAAAGAAGCTCGTCAAGCTCGAGGCATCACTGCAGAGTCAGACGAAATTCCATCACCGGGACTCAACATAGCACTTGAATTACTGTCGAATACATCATCCACCGATTCAGAGGAAGAAGAAGAAATGGCGGTGCCAAATAACAACAGAACACTCAAAGAATTAGCCACTCCCAATCTTAATCAACAACCCTTGTGCATTGAATATCCTACTTTAACTGCTGCTTTTGAACTTAAATCGGGACTAATTCATCTTTTGCCTACTTTTCGTGGTCTCACAGGTGAAGATCCATACAAGCACTTGAAGGAATTCCATGTGGTGTGTTCCACCATGAAGCCACATGGAATAACAGAGGATCAAATCAAGCTAAGGGCATTTCCATTCTCACTGGGAGATCTAGCGAAGGACTGGCTGTACTATCTTCCTTCAGGGTCAATACAGTCATGGAATGACATGAAAAGGCTGTTCTTGGAGAAGTATTTTCCTGCTTCAAGAGTTGCCAACATCAGAAAGGAGATATGCGGCATTCGACAGTTCAACGGAGAGACACTGTATGAGTATTGGGAAAGATTTAAAAAATTGTGTTCCAGTTGTCCTCCCCATCAAATAGACGATCAACACCTGATTCAGTACTTTTATGAGGGACTATTACCAATGGATCGGAGTATGATCGATGGTGCAAGTGGAGGAGCACTAGTGGATAAGACACCGGAGGCTGCAAGGACTCTAATTGCAAATATGGCTGCTAATTCTCAGCAGTATGGGACAAGGAATAACCATGCACCTGCAAGAATGAATGAGATGACCACGAGCAACCTTGAACAACAAATTTCTGATCTAACTGTGCTGGTTAAACAAATGGCTACAGGAAATACACCAGCAGCAAAAGTTTGTGGGATTTGCTTAATGACTGGTCATAGTACCGATTCTTGTCCAACATTGCAAGAGGAAGACACAACACAGCAAGCTAATGCGATGGGGAACTATCAGGCACAACCACAGCGGAAGTATGACCCGTACTCCAATACTTACAATCCAGGATGGAGGGATCATCCTAATTTTAGTTATGGAGGAAATAGGCCACCAGCGCAAGGTGTGTATCCGGTTAGACAACAAGGGTTCCCAAAAGGCTCTCAACCAACTCAACCTCAATATCAACCTAGACAGACAGCTCCTGCAAATTCTGGAACATCTTTGGAAGACATGTTCAAGGCATTCATGAGTCAGACACAGCAGTTCCAGCAGGAAACGAAAAATTCTGTTCAAGACTTGAGAAATCAGATAGGTCAACTTGCCACCACAGTGGGGAGGTTGGATTCGCAAGGTTCAGGAAAGTTGCCCTCCCAAACAATTGTCAATCCAAGGGAGAATGCTAGTGCGATTACACTAAGGAATGGGAAAGAGTTGGAAGGACCTAAGGTGGCTATAGAAATTGAAGCGGACAAAGATAAAGAGGAAACTGAGACACCAAGGAAAATTGTTACCCCATCTACTCCAGTTACAACCCCACCGTTGCCGTTTCCACCTAGAACCCACAAGACTTCAAAGAAGGAGGAAAATGAAAGGGAAATTTTGGAAACCTTCAGGAAGGTAGAGGTAAATATTCCTCTATTGGATGCCATCAAACAAGTGCCCAGGTATGCAAAGTTTTTGAAAGAATTGTGTACTAACAAAAGAAAATTGAAAGATGATGAAAAAATCACTGTAGGAGAGAATGTGTCAGCAGTGCTTCAAAGAAAAATGCCCCCTAAATGTAAAGATCCAGGAATGTTTACAATCCCATGCAGAATAGGTAGTACCAGATTTGAGAAAGCCATGCTAGATCTAGGAGCTTCAATAAATGTCATGCCATTGTCTGTATTTGCCTCTTTAAATCTAGGACCTTTGAAACAAACTGGTGTTATCATTCAACTTGCTGATCGTACTAACACTTATCCGCAAGGGGTAATTGAAGATGTCTTAGTGCAGGTTAATCAGCTAATATTTCCTGTAGATTTTTACATTGTGGATATGGAAGATGATAGATCTCCAAATCCTTCACATATCTTGTTAGGGCGGCCATTCTTGAAAACAGCAAAGACAATGATCGATGTACACAATGGGACCTTGACCATGGAATTTGATGGAGAGAAAATTCAGTTCAATATATATGATGCAATGAGGTACCCTAGTGATGTTAATCATGTTTTTGCCATTGATATCATTGATTCTATGGTGCAGGAATCTTTTGATCAAGTACATCGGGAAAGCTTGGAAATGGCCATTACTAACAACTTGGACATGGATAAAGAGGAAGAATTTGATCAGAATCAGGAATTGAAGGAAGTTGTGGCTGCATTGCACTCGTTGCCAAAATTCACAGATAAGTATGCAGTTCAATCAATTCAATTGCCTGTTTCTCATAAAAAACAGTTACCTTCTGTGGAGCAAGCTCCAATCTTAGAATTGAAACCCCTACCTGCTCACTTAAAATATGCATATTTAGGGACTAATGAAACGTTACCTGTGATTATTGCTAGCAATCTAACCAAAGTGCAGGAAGAGAAATTGTTGAGAGTCCTAAGGGACCATGTCACAGTGTTTGGTTGGACGATAGCAGATATCAAAGGCATAAGCCCCGCGATGTGCATGCATAGGATTCTTTTGGATGATGGAGCAAAGCCCACGAGAGAAGCACAATGAAGATTAAATCCACCCATGATGGAGGTAGTCAAGAAAGAGGTGATTAAATTGCTTGATGCAGGCATAATCTACCCCATCTCCGACAGTCAGTGGGTGAGTCCGGTACAGGTAGTTCCGAAGAAGTCTGGAATAACTGTCATCACGAATGACAATAATGAGTTGGTGCCCACACGGATACAAACAGTATGGAGAGTGTGTATTGACTACAGAAAATTAAATGCTGTAACTCGAAAAGACCACTTTCCTCTTCCTTTTATTGATCAAATGCTAGAACGATTAGCGGGGCATACTTATTATTGCTTTCTAGATGGTTTTTCAGGATATAATCAGATCGTGATTGCACCCGAGGACCAGGAAAAGACCACATTCACGTGCCCATTTGGTACTTTTACATACCGGAGGATGTCGTTTGGACTATGTAATGCGCCAGGTACTTTCCAGCGATGCATGGTAAGCATTTTTTCTGATCTTTTAGAAAGTTGCATCGAGGTCTTTATGGATGATTTCACAGTACATGGTGATTCTTTGGATTTGTGCTTGGAAAATCTAACGCGTGTGCTAGATAGATGCTTGGAAACTAACCTTGTTCTTAATTGGGAAAAGTGTCATTTTATGGTAGAACAGGGTATAGTGCTTGGACATGTTGTGTCAGCTAAAGGTTTAGAGGTTGATAAAGCTAAGATAGATATTGTGTCTACTTTGCCTTACCCCGCCAGTGTGCGGGAGATTCGCTCTTTTCTTGGACATGCAGGTTTCTATCGGAGATTTATCAAAGACTTCTCGAAAATAGCTCTGCCATTGTGTAAGTTGCTGCAAAAAGATGTGGAATTCCAGTTCGATGAAACGTGCAAGAAGGCATTTGATATGTTGAAGAGCCTATTGACTTCCGCACCCGTGATTCAACCGCCAAATTGGAATATTCCCTTTGAAATAATGTGTGATGCAAGCAATTATGCAGTCGGAGCTGTTTTGGGCCAAAGAGTTGACAAAGTTGTCCATGCCATTTATTATGCCTCTAGAACATTGAATGCAGCTCAGATTAACTACTCGACAACAGAAAAAGAACTTTTATCTGTTGTTTTTGCTTTAGATAAATTTCGATCTTATTTACTTGGCACTAAAGTTGTAGTTTATTCTGACCATGCAGCTCTCAGGTATTTGTTAACCAAGAAGGACTCTAAACCCAGGATTATCAGATGGATTCTGCTGTTGCAGGAATTTGACTTGGAAATCAAGGATAAGAAGGGAGCAGATAACTTGGTAGCAGATCACTTGAGTAGACTGGTGAGAGATGAGGAGGCACTACCATTGTATGATTCCTTTCCAGATGAGCGTCTCTTTTCTATTCAGGAGGAATTGCCGTGGTATGCTAATATTGTTAATTATTTGGCAAGTGCATTTATTCCCAATGAATTTTCTAAAAACCAGAAGGATAAGCTTAGGAGTGATGCTAGACATTATGTTTGGGATGATCCATACCTGTGGAAATTTTGTGCTGATCAAATAATCCGTAGGTGTGTGCCTAATACCGAAACATTGTCTATTCTAAATTTTTGCCATTCCTATGCTTGTGGAGGTCATTTTGGACCCAAACGGACTGCTCATAAAGTTTTAGAAAGTGGTTTTTATTGGCCAACAATTTTTAGAGACTCATATCTATTTTGTAAATCATGCGAGAATTGTCAACGAACAGGTAACATATCACATAGAAATCAAATGCCACAAACTCCCATTTTAATTGTTGAGATTTTTGATGTTTGGGGTATTGATTTTATGGGACCTTTTCCTGTTTCTCATGGTAATGTTTACATTCTCTTGGCTGTTGACTATGTTTCTAAATGGGTGGAAGCTAAAGCCACCAGGACTGATGATTCTAAAGTTGTTGCAGATTTTGTCAAAACTAATATATTTGTCAGATTTGGAACTCCTCGAGCTATCATCAGCGATAGAGGAACTCACTTTTGCAACAGGATGCTAGCAGCACTTTTCCGGAAATGTAATGTTTTGCATAAGATTTCTACATCTTATCATCCGCAAAGCAATGGTCAGGCTGAAGTATCCAACCGTGAAGTGAAATCGATTTTGGAGAAGGTTGTCAAGCCAAGCAGAAAAGATTGGAGTCTGCGGTTAGAAGATGCATTGTGGGCGTATAGAACTGCATACAAAACCCCATTGGTATGTCTCCGTACAGATTGGTTTTTGGGAAGCCATGTCATTTACCCGTGGAATTAGAGCATAGAGCTTTTTGGGCGATCAAGCAATGTAATATGAGTTTGGATGACGCGGGAATGCATCGGAAGTTCCAGCTACAAGAATTGGAAGAGATGAGGAATGAAGCTTATGAGAGTTCTAGACTATACAAGAATAAAACAAAGGCCTTCCATGACAAGCAGATTTTGAGGAAAGATTTCACCGTTGGCCAACAAGTTCTCCTATTCAATTCGCGACTGAAGTTATTTCCAGGTAAGTTGCGCTCTCGTTGGGAAGGTCCATTTGTTATTACTAATGTGTTCTCTCATGGTGCTATAGATATAAAGAATCCAAAGACAGGGAAAGTATTCAAGGTCAATGGACATAGGCTGAAACCTTTCCGTGAAGGATTTTCGATGGAGAGTGTGGAGATGATAGACTTAGTGAATCCAAGTTATGAGTGATTGCGGAGAATCGATGTCGGGCTAACGACGTTAACCAAATGCGCTGCTTGGGAGGCAACCCAAGACATCAGATTTGCTTTTCTATCCCTTTTTATTTCTTTATTTGTTTTTTTTTATTTATCTCGTCTTTGCATGATTGTCTTACATTGGGGACAATGTAAGGTTTGAGTGTGGGGGAGGGGTTTAGGTAGGATAGTATGGGGTTTAGGTAGGATAGTATAGGGTTTAGGTAGGATAGTATAGGGTAGGTTTGCTTTAAATGTGAAAATCTGAGTTGTTTTGTGAAAAATTTGTGCTTGGTCAAGTTTTCAAAGGTTTTTGGTTTTAGAATGAAAATTGATGCTAATTGATAGAATTTGTTTGATGCTGAATTAATTGATAAAAGATGATAATGAAGTTAGGACCCCTAGTTGACTGATTTAGATTGAGTTGGTATTGCATGAGTACTTGAATGTGAGATACATGTTTACTTGACTGGGTTAGTTGTGGAGTTGACTATGTGCACTGCTTTCATGATTTAGAACTGTTTAACTGCTTATCTTGTTTCTAGGATCATGTGAAGACAAAATCAAGAATTGGAAATTAGAAAAATTGAGAGCAAGAAAAAAAATTGAGGAAAAAAAAAACATTTTGTCTCAAAAGGAAAACATGTGGTGGGTTGAGATGGAGCGTAAAACGCACTCACCCATAAACACATGCAATGAGATGGAGCGTAAAACGCACTCGTTGGTGAGAAGAAAAGTGAGATGGAGCATAAAATGCACTCGCTTGAGAAAAGAATGAGGAAGGTGAAATGGAGCATAAAATGCATTCACCTGAATGAAGAAAAAATGAATGGCAGGAAAAAAAAAACATGTTCTGGTTGTGAGTCAGTGTGCATGGTTGTTGTTCCATATAAACTGAGTTGAGTATCTGTGTTAATCATGGGAGCTGCTTATGTGGTTTCAATTTGATTTAGAGATGTTCAGTGGGGACTGATGGGATTATTGTTATGAATTGATTGATGATGTATAGAATGAATTTCTGTTGATTGGTGTTAGTATTCATGGATGCTAATTGAATTTGAACCTTTGGGAGCTTGGTTGAATAGAATTCAAATGATTCCATTATAACCTTTGTTTGAGTTTACACGAGGACGTGTAAAGACTAAGTGTGGGGGAATTTGATAAGTGCATATTATTCATTTATTTTTATTCCTTTATATCTAGTTTATTGCGTGTTTTATTGTGTATATGCACTTATTAGGTTATTTATTGATTTCAGGAGAATTCAAGGTCAAAAGTGGAAAAAGATGGAAAATTGGATCTTAAAATACACATGGTGGCATTTTTGTAAATTCGAGGACTAGGGCTAGCGCCAGCAGCGCTACACACACCACCAGACACTGCACACCAGCGCTATTAGCGCCCAACACAGCGCCAGCAGCGCTACATCAGCGCCAACAACGCTCAACCCTTCACAAGCCAAGCGCCAGCAGCGCTAGGCACAACTTGAGCACACTGCATAGTAGCGCTAGCAGCGCTTAGGACAGCGCCAGCGGCGCTAGTTCGCGTTCTTGAGTACTAAAGGCCAGCTGAAGGAGGAAAAGGAAGTTGATTCGGAAGAGGATTCTATTCATTATGATCAGATAGTAAGAAGGAAACTCTAAGTAGGAACTTGAGGACTTATATATATCTTATTCTATTTTTCTAGAGAGGGATCTTGGCAACTACAATTGTAACTCTAATAGGAGGAGATTGAAGGCATGTCAGGCTAGACTCTTACTTTCAGTTCTAAGGGATGTTGAACCTTTTTCATAATTAATGGTTTAATCAGGTTTTATTTATTTATTCCTTCTTGCATGAGATTTATTCTGATAATCTGTTTTTAATTGATTATATGTTATCTAATCTTTTGATTTGATTTGGCCAATTGAATTAATTTGATTGATACCATATGCTAGATTAAGATATAGTATTAAGTAAACGATATTATGTCTGATCATAGGTAGCAATTGATAGTATCTGATTGTGGACAAGCTTTTGGATATTATTAAGATTATTAGAAGGCAAGTTAAATAATTCCTGATTGTGCAATTGTTGCTTGGAATAACCTAATTCTCTCATTCTTTATGCTGCTGTTATATTAAATCTAGACTGATAGTTCTAGGTTATATGATAGTTAGAGTCTCTTGAGGCGATTGTCACATTAGATTTACACATAAGGAGAATTGCGGATAATTAGCGATTGCGGTTATCTAGGGTTATTAGTCTCATTGAAGGATAAATATTGTTAAACTTGATTTTCCCATAATTGTGATAAGGTGATACTGAACTGAAGAACTGAAGCTTTTTATTCATTGATCATTCTTAACTACTTTTGTTAGTTTAGTGAATCAAACTCAAAAACCCCTCATTAATAGAAATAATAGGAATGTTAGAATAAGTAAAAGATTAATTCACTTCTCTGTGGGATCGATCCTTGCTTGTCATTATACTAAGTTTTGTGCTAGTAGAGTGTTAGTAAGGTATTAATTTTGGAGTGTAAAACGACAGCTCCCAGTTACGGTCCTTATTTGGATAGACCTTACCATAGGCTCTTAGATTATTGAGGAGCACATTGAATCTCTCGTGGGTTGTTGTGATGTTCTCTCCAGGTACATGAGTGAACATCTCATACTATTGTGTCAAGAGAGACTACTTATTCTCCCTGACTTCTTCAGTGCCCTCATACATAACCAACAGGGCCTCTTAGAGTTCCTTTATAGTAGTATAGTTGATGACATTCTCAAAAAGTTCATCCTCTAGAGCCATGAACAGGATATTCTTGGCCCTCTTGTCCAATTGCACAAGTTTCTTCTCATTCTCAGCCTATTCAGCTCGTCGCTTGACCACTACTTTGTTGGGATCATCTGTCGTCGGAGCCAGTTTGGTTGGAATGTAGGGACCATTGATGACAACATCAAATAATTCATCATCTATTGCGTCCAAATATGCCTGCATGCGGACCTTCTAGTTAGAAAACTTTTCTATATTTAGAAGGGGTTACTTATTTCCACCACCAAGCTCAGAACTGGTTTTGTTTAGTGCCACTGATCAACTCAAAGTGTAAGCTTTATGTTCATAAGAACTTGCTCTAATACCACTTGTTGTTTCCCAGAGGCATAAAAGAGATCTAAAAGGGGGTTGAATAGATCATTTAAAACTTTTTATTAGTAAAGAATGTATTACCAAATAATTAATTAATCAGTTATTAATTAAGCACATCGGAATATTAGTTTAAAAACCCCCTTAAAGATTTAATGAAATCACAGCTCTGAATTTAGTTTTTGTGGTTGTAAGTCACAAATAAATAAGGCAAAAAATAGACAGAAAGTAAATGTAGAAATTAAACGACACGAGAAATTTTAAGTGGTTCGGAGACTGAATAACTCCTAGTCCACTATTCTACTCTGCGAGTAGGAAATCCACTAAGGATATAGATCATTAAGATCTTGTTACAACTGAATCATTTAGGTTCCTTTAAGTCACTAAGTCTTGGTATAGGGACACTTAGTCCAGATTACTAAGATCTCTTCAAGTCACTTAGACTTGGAAGATTGTCACTAAGACAATGAGTCACTGAGAGTAGTGTAGTTATCCGAGGTACTACTAAGCGGCTTTAAGATCAGCTGCTAAGGTGCTTAGTAGCAGAATAAGATGTTCTCAATTTTCGTAGAGTGGTCTGTTAGAGTTTTGGCAGAGTTTCAACTTGATTGTATTTGTGATCGTTAGTTTAATTTAAAATCTTCTTGCTTTTATATAAACCTCTTAAGAGCTTATCGTTGCAAGGTTCCCGTTGTGCATTTAATGCTCAAATACACCATGATCTTTGATGTTGACTTCTTAGGTTATTGTGTCAGCTTGCTTTGTGGCTTTGACCTGTCACATCAGTCTGCAACTTCACCTAACACATGGGTGTTGTCGCTTTCACCAAACTAGATGTTAGACACAAACATGCTCTGATCTTCGATTTCAACCAAGGATGTTTGGTGAATGCATTGGGCTCTTCAATCTGCAACGCTCCCAGTGTCAGTCTTCTGATATTTCTGACTTACTCTATGAAATGAGTCGATCGTAAAGTTTGATGAGGAACGTAGAGTCTATGTTTGACTTTGCTCGACATTTTGAGCTCTCCGTTCTGCTCTACGGCTGATTGCTCTATGAGTAGAGAGGCAGTCTATGAGTGTGCTCTTTACGATCTGCTCTATAAATTTGATCTCTTCGATGGTTGAGCAGACTCTGCGAGCTTTTCACTCTGCGATCTGATCTTCACTATACGATCCTGAGTGAACTTTGCAATCTGATAACATGCTTGTTGTCCGATTTCACAATCAACAATTACGCGTAAGTATACGCAATCAATAAGTAATAAAGTGATAAATACGAGTGTCGAACCCACAAGAATTCTCAGTTCAATAATTCTCAACTACTAGTACTGTATCAATTCAATTTTATTTAAACTATCACAATTTGTGAATAATGATTGAAAATAATTATAACTAAACTAAGAGTAAAATCTAACACAAAGGTTGAGATTCAGATATTATAAGGCATAAGACTACAATATCCCTAATTATGTAATATGAATCAATTTATCTAAATCATCCAAAAATTCACTTCATTAGAGTTGTTAACGGGAATTCAAAATTATTTATAAGCCCTTTCCCAAGTGATCAAATAAAATTATCTAACTCAATTAATTCTGTGATATTCCTATGCAAAACTAAAGAATTAAATACATTAAACATCAATTCCCAATAGTTACATGAAGCGAATAGATATCCATATTCACTTCAAAACCCTAATTATTCATTCTATGCAAATAATTAAGAATACATGCTATCATATTCAGATTTAACTCTAGATTTCATCTCCTGAATTCATCTAAAGTATCCCCCTAATTGTTGGTCAGACAATTATTCAATAAACACAAAATATGATAGACAACTCAAATTGAATAAATAATTGGAATTAACTAAATAATTAATCTATTAACATAATTGGTTCAACTGTAGTCTTAATTAAAAGTTTAGTTCATGCTGAAATTTAAAACCAAAAATCCCAAATGAGCCATCACAATTGAATCACAAACTAAATAAAGAAGTAAGAAAAAACTCGATAAAGTCTTCTTCCGCTTCCAATCTTTGCTCTGAATTCCTTGTGAACTTCTCCAAAATCTTCAATCATTAATCTCTAGCAATCTGTTCCAATCTCCATGTGTGTATTGTTTTATGAAAAGCCTTCCTTTTTATATAGAAACATTCCTCCAAAGTCAGCCTCTAAAAAGAATCCTAGCTAGAGTAGAAGTATTGCATCAAAACCCCTGGCCTTGCAAAGCCTCGTCCAAAGTCTCCTGACCCCCAGCGCCCTGGCGCTGGATTAACATTAGGACTAACGCCCTGGTGCTGGTCTACTACTAAAATTACCAGAATGCCCTTAATGATACCAAAAACCTTGTTTTGCCCCCTGCTTTGCCCTAACATGCAAAATACATTTAAACAAGTAAAATTATCCTAAAATACTTAAAAACTAACAATATATCAAGTCTAAAAATACTTAATTCATGGGTATATTACCCACTCATCAATGCTCTGCGATTTTAACTTTACTCTTTGAACATTGACATGCTTTGCGATCAGACGCTAGATGCTCTATGAATTCAGGGCTTACTCTGCGATCATCATTTACACTTTGAGACAGTAGAGTAACCTTACGATCGTTTAGCAATATACTACGATCAATTTTATCCTATCATCTATGCAACATTTTAGCTCTTAAGATCAACCTAACAAATTTGATCTTTTCTACTCTAAGACCTTGCACATCACAATCTCATTAAGGACTTTACAAAATCTACTGGTACACATATACATTAATCATATCATCATCAAATTTATAATGCAGACTCTAACAGAATCAATAGGCAAAACTTGCCCCCAACACTATTATGTTTCACAGCCAGTAAATAACAACTATTTGCCACCTTTTGAACGCCTTTGACCTCTCCTACCCCATTAGTTATTAGGAACTTCAATTTCATATGATATGTAGAGGGGGAAACTTTTAATTTATTCAACCCTGTCCTACTGAGGATTATGTTGTACGACGAATGGGCTTTTACAACTAAAAAAGTAATCATGGTTATTGATTGATTTAGGGGTTCACCCAAGGTTACTGGTAAGGATATATTACTTTCAATCTTGGTCTTTACTCCAGTAAATCCATAAAGTGGTGTTGGTGAAGGGGTAAGTTGATCATCATTCTAACTCATTTATTTAAAGACATTATGGTATAGGACACCTACTGAACGACCATTATCTACTAACACCCTTCGAACAGTAAAATTTCCCACTACCATATCTATGACTAAAAGATCATCATATGGGAATTTAACACCATCTAAATCATCATCAGTGAAGGATATTACCTGCTCCAATCGAGCTTTCTTTGGTGGTGTTTTTACTGTCAGAACCTCCCTTGCATAGGCTTTCCTTGAAGAATTGGATGTACCACGAGCTGTTGGTCCTCTTGAGATCACATGGATAACTCCCCCTCTCGCTGGAGGATCTTGATCCCTTTTGGGCTTTTCTCTTCAGTTTGGCATATCATGACCTTCATTCCAATTTCCACGGTTGTTCCTTTCAATTCTTTCACTTATCTTTGTCATTTCTAAACTTTCTTTCAACACCTTGTTTAACATACCTCTCTAGATGGCCTCTTCTTATGAGATATTCTATTTCATCCTTCACATTTCTATAGTCATTAGTGTCATGTCCATGACCCTTATGATATCTATAATACTGAGCTTGATCTCTCTTCGCATCTGCCCTTATGGGTTTGGGCCATTTTGCATAGGGTTTGGAGACTATTTCCATCAAATTTTGACCTTTTTCGAGAAGTTAGAGGTGTATATTCAATGTACATTGATGAAGATGTTACCTTCGAAGACCTATTATTCCCTCTTAGTCTTTTTCCATTATTGTTATCTCTATTTCCATATTCATCAATCCTTCTCTTTCTATCATCAACTCTTGCAAAATTCTTGGGTCGAACACTATCCTCGACAACCTTGAATTTTCCTTCTTTCCTCTGGAGTTTCGCCATGGTTTGTGGAGGATTCTTAGCCAAGGACATCTTTAGATGTTCGTTGGTTGTTCCATTAGTAAGAGTCACCACTACTACGGATTGATCCAGATTGGGAACTTTTAATGCCTTCGTTATGAATCGATTCAAGTAGTCCCTCGAGGATTCTCCATTCCGTTGAACCACGGACAGAAGTGATGTCGAACTCTTTGCATGAGTCTTTTCTCCAATAAACTGATTTACAAATAACTCACTTAATTGATCAAAAGAACTAATTGAGGCTGGAGCAAGTTGCCTATATCAAGTCTGGACTGGACCCTTTAAGGTTTGTGGAAAAGCCTTACACTTTATCGCATCTGAGATATTATGTAATAACTAAAATTCATCAAAAGTGAGTTCATGACTTGTAGGATCACCTATTCCATCATACTTATCCATATGGGGCATCTTAAAGCCGTCAGGAGAGGTTCATCCATGACATCTTGAGTGAATGGTGGAGTTCCTACTTTATATATCATCCATCCAGTCCCTGCTCCTTGAACTCCTTGGGATGGTTAGATTTCTTGTCGATCTAGGAGTCGTCTTTGTACTTCCCTTTTGATTCTTGCCATTACTTGGGCATTAGGCCTATCAACTGGTCTTGAGCTAGCAACCCTATTGCTTTAGTGATGCTCTGACCTTTGAGGTTGTCTAGGACCCTTCTCCAGATCTTGTAGTTACTCTTGCAGATTGTTTATATTTTTTTCTTAGCTGGTTAATCATGTTATCATCTGCCCTTGGGTGATCATGCTTATTGGGGCTATTCTTTCTGCCATGTTGACGATTGTTTTGGATTCATCTATGCAGATCTAGATCACCACGATTCTGATTGATTTGTGATCGAAGATCTACTTGAATTGGGCTTTGGGAGTGCACAATATATGGTCCATTAGGAGTACGAATGAGTTCTTCTTAGATGTGAGGAGGTGGAGGTTGATGATGAGAGGGCTATAGAACATAAGTAAATTGTGCTCCTTGTTCTTGATTGTTAAGAGGTAGAGGATATGGAGGGTTGTGACCCCGTGTACTAGCGCGAGTATTTACCATGTTAATTATCTGGATTGTGAAAAACAGATGGCTTTTTGTTCTTTTTCCATAGATAACGTCAATTTGATTCGTCAATTAGCAACCTTCAAATTAGGGTTTCGGTCAACCCACAAATTTTGACTGTGACCAATGTTTGACTGCATTGATCTCGTCGAAAAGCCTGCAAATGGTCCACCAGAGTTGGGGGTTCCAGGAGGGCTCTCTGATGCTTAAGTCAGAACACTGATATGAAGGGAGAGAATTGTTATAGGAGTAAAATTTTGTACCTTGAATATGATGGAAATCCCTTATTTATAGTATGAGAGTACTCTCCTTCACGAGTTAGGAATTAAAATCCTTTATGGATTTAGAGACCTACTAGGTTGTCAATTCTTAATAGGTTGAACTTTTAGCAATTTTATCCTCTACTGGACTTAATATACTTCTAGAACACTCAATGAACCCAATTATTGTACTACCTTTCATTAATAGGATTCTAAAAATAACACATGACACCTACCTATTAGTGGTTAATTTTACCCACATCAGATACTAAAGTTGCTGCTTGGTCATCATGTTCTTATTTTCCTTGAGCTAAGAGAAACTCTAGACATTTTTGAACTATATCATATACTTTTGTTTGACAAAGTCATGTGATCAGATACCTTTGGCCAAATGTATGCCATAACCAAACATAAATCAAGCAGATGATGAGTAATTATATCCCATATTTATTTTTAAAGCAATAGAAAAACATATATATATATATATATATATATATATAATATCAGTCTGGATCTTAAGCTCACCCCTTATCCGACTCACCCAAGCTCACCCTCCTTTAGCGACGGACCCGACGACGATTGGGTCATTCAACCGTCGTCTATACTTTTAGCGACGGATAACATATAGCGTCGCTAAAAGTATAGTCCGTCGCTAAAAGTATAGACGACGGTTGTATGACCGAACCGTCGTCGGTTCGTCGCTAAAGAAGGGGTGAACTTAGGTGAGTCGGATAAGGGGTGAGCTTAAGATCCGGACCGTATATAATATTATTTGATTATATATATCTTTCCTTGGTATATATTTCTATAAGATATGCTATTAGTTTAATTGAGTAGAGTAGATATTGTACTTGATTTTAGTCCATGGTTATAGACTCTAAAGGCTTTGTGAACATTTGATGTATGTGTACATTTGTTTCACCTTATATTTCTGCTATATGACTTTAAAGGCCACTAAGTTTAAGAATATTTAAGATGCGCTATATTTAATTTTATTTAATTCACTTCTTATGTTTATTATATAAATTTATTTTAACTAGAGAATACAAGAAATGCTAATTAAGTGCATCTAAATCGCATCCAAAAATGAAAATCCTATTTGACAAGATTAACTTTTGTTCCCTAAGATTATATATATATATATTATTTTTCCTAGTTGATTAACTAATCCCTTGAATATGCACTTATACATGGTTCAACACAATTTACTCTTTTTCATCACTGAAACAATAATTATTTATAAAGTCAGAACAAAAATACACTTAACTATATTTTTATATTTGTTTCAGTAATACTTTAACAACATAAATATTGTTGAGACATTAAGGGGAGTTTAATTCTGTTGTCATCGTTATTTCTATTAAATTGTCTTATTTTTATGTATTATTTCTACCTAATATTTGTCTACAACTACTTTCTTACCAAATATAAAATAACGTGGAGATCAATTTATTGGATATAACAACAGATGAAAAAAAAAATAAGATAACAAATTTGATTTCATGCATTATGATCAGCATAAAATGATTTTATTTGCTTTTGAGAGTTGATATATACTCAAAGTGAGCAGTGTTAAATTTTACCTTAATTTCATACTCCACAATTGTATATATTTGTCTACTAAAATACGCATTTAATGACATATATATCTGTTAAATTTTATTTTTGTCTACAAAAATATACATTTAACGACACTTATATATTTATTTAAACAATACTTTTTACTTTTATTGACACTTATTTTTCTATCAGCATATTTTTGTTGATCACTAAAATAATATTTATGAAGTCAAAACAAATATATATTTAACGGCGACACTCTTACTTTAATAACACTTTTTATTTTAACCGACACTTATTATTCTAATAGTATAAATATTGTTATGACAATAACAACACAAATAATTTTATTTACTTTTGAGAGGATTAGGATCTCCTCCATTATATATATCCTTCAATTTTTCCCAATACATATTTAGTGACACATATATTACTTTTAGCGATACTTTTAGCAACACAATTCTTTGTGATAAATTTTATTTTGTCGGTAATTGTTTGCGACGAATTTTATTTTATCGTTAATATAATTTTTGTGCCGCTAAATGTGTATGGGGAAAAATTGGAGGATAGATGTAATGAAGGGGATTCATAATCCCTTTTGAGAGTTCATATACTCAAAAGTGTGCAGTCTAAGGGTTAAATTTTACCTTACCCAAAAACTCCGCCTTAAGCTTATCCGTCTGCGTCAACGCATTCATCCTCCCCACCTCCTTCTGCAGCTCCGCCACCCTCAACTGCACTGTCTTCGCCGCCTCCACCTCCGCCTCCTTCGCCCATGCACCCCGACTTCCTCTTCGAAAAGGGTGCTTAAATATGTGCCTTGCGCTAGGGCTTGTGCTGGGGCTTTACTCAACAAAATGCAGCTTTGCTATTGCCTTTAAGCCAAAAGTTTTTTCTATTTCTGATAATCAAAAAATGGCTTCTGCAGCTTCTTTTTCTGTGTTGAGCTCACAATTTCCGTATTGTATCTTGTTTAATTGGGATTAAAATGTAAAAAAGATGAGCTAATTACTTGGGTTAGTTTTCGCTAAACTAGGCTTTTGAATTTTATTTCATAGATCCTTAGTCTTGTAAAAGTTGTTTGTTCTTCTGCATTTAGTATTTAGTTTTTTAACGTGTGAGCATATAAGTTATTTCCACTTTATTTTGGTATTATATTACATATTTATATACAAGTCTGATAAATTAATCTTAACATGTAACTGCAAGATAAAAATTTACAAATGTGGCTATTTTCTTTTATATAAAGAGAGTATAATTGAAACAAGAATAATGATTTATATGTCAATTAATTTTATGTTCAACGTGAACAATGACAAATGTGGAACTACACGAAATTAAATAGAACAGTAATATGTGGATTTCTTTTTCACACCCTCCTATTCAATGTATTCACATATGTTTGTATTTAATATTAACATAAATTTATCGTCATATATAAAAATATTCTTGAAACCACAAGTCAACATTTTGACATTTTGATTTAAAGAAAACAAATAACAAAGCACATAAAAGTACACAAGCAAAACCAAACGAAAGGAAAAACCCAAACATCTCCACACTTTGTGCAACTAATTTGAAGAGTCAGTTATAGTGCCCATCCATGCTGGTGGTAGCATTCCTATTTGCTCATGAACAGTCTTGAACAATGGTGGCAACATCTTATAAATCCCAGCAACTTCCTTCATACCATTTCCACCACTAATTCCACTCCCATCCACAGTTTCTCCACTCCCGTTAGTCCAAATACTAATCTTTGGCTGCAGTCCACGCACTGCTTCGCCATTAATCTTGGCGATTTCTTGATACATACCACCATTAATCATTAAGTAATCCCTTAACGCAGCGTAATTTCCTCCCAAAGAACTTAGAAGGGTGCTTAAATAAGTGCGTAAGCTTGTGCTAGTGCTACAAGACCTTGGGCTTCCTTCTGTTTCGCTTATAATTCTCCATCGGCTACTTGTTGACGAGCGTAAAATGCAGCCTCGGCGATTGTCTTTTGTGCCTGGGCTTCTTTTTGCCTTCTGGTAGAGAATTGCTTCTGCGGCTTTTTGTTTCTTGTAGAACTCCCAGTTTGCTTCTTGTACCTGTGTTTGAAAAAAAGTGGAAAATGAAAAAAAATGTAGTAACTCAATGAGGTTGTTCATTGTTTGCTAAACTATAAGAGGGTAAGGGGAATTTATTTTCAGAACCCCTTCCAATGATATATCATTAAATCCTTCCGCAAAAAAGAAAAGAACGGGAAAACTTGAGTTTTTTGTCTTAAGTTTTTTAATGGATGAAATAATTGTCCAATTTTTCTTGACAAAATTTCCGTTTAAAAATAGACAAATTTAGACGGAAATTAAATAAATTAAACAATTTTTTTATAATTCTTATTATACCCTTATATATACTACAAACTACTCTCTCTGTCCCGTATTAAAAATCTTAATTTTTTTTGTAGGATGTTTCACAATAAATGTCCTATTTCTATATTTGTAATTATTTTTATCCTATTTTTTCACTTATACCCTCGTAATCTTTTTACTCAGTTTTTGTTGGAAATTGAAGAAATGAGAAAAAGTTTGCATTGGAAACTGATGAATCATAATATCAATTTCTCTATCTTATTACTAGTGGTTAATGTCTTATATTTAATGGCTCTCTCTCATATTACTATTCATTCTAGCTTTTAGTATTTATTGGAAATGTGTGAATAATAAAAATAATGATCTAGAGAACTAATTCACATAGGAAGAAGTAATACTTATTAGAAAAGTAGAGAAATACTTCAATTAATAAATAATTCAAAAGAACAATTTAGGTAAAAATAGATATTATTAATCAGCGTGTCGAAACCGATTAAGACGTTTATTTCGGGACGGAGGGAGTAATATTTTTTGATCCAGATCGGTCATCGAGCCGAAAAAGTTATTGGGTGGATGAGTCATCGGTTCAACTACCGTTATTGAACCGGTGACATCATAAGTATATAAAAATATATATTATTAATAGTTAATAAAATTTTAAAATATCTTGTTTTTGATAAACTAATAAAATATAATAAATTTGTATTACAATAGTACTAAAAGTGGTTAAATTTAATATTAAAAAAATTTTGGTAACAAAAAATATTAAAAAATAATTAAAATCGGGTCACTGGGTCAATTTAATCGCTTTTACTAGTTGAACCACCGGTTCGATCCGTGGTCAACTGGTCCGATTCAAGTTTTGGTCAAACTGATCCAATCAGGTTAAACCGAACCAAACATAAGACCGGTTCTCGGTTGAACCGGCCGGGTAGGTACGGGTTTGAAAACATCGCTACACACACAACAAAATCAATATAAAGATAAAGAATGTTGATGGTATTATTCCAGAGGTCCGAAGGTGGGGACACGAAGTCAACCGGTCTTATCTCACAATGGCTAGAGAGACAAATATATGTGGGTCGTTGTGTGTGATCGATTATGACGAGGACGTTAGAAATTTAAGTGTAGGAGTTTGTAATACCCCAGTCCCACATCCTAACATGTGGGATACTTTGATGTGTATAGAAAGACTCAAATCTACTATCATTAATACCTTTAGTCATGACTTTTTGTGTGAGCATGTAGTGGGTTAAAATGATTTAAGAAAATATCATTGAGTTAATGGTTTAAGACCTTATTTGGATAGATAAAATTCGATTCGAATTCGAAATTAATTTCCCAAATAGGTACTATTTACTCTTTTTTCCATTAAAGAGATTTATCAAACATTTCTACGCATAAAAAAAGATGTTTTGAGTTTACAACTCGCCCTATATCATTCCCCTTATTGTTGGACCATTTAAATGGGTATATTACATATACATACACAAGCATATATGACTTAATTATGATAAATTATTCATAACTTGCAGAGAAAGAAACCTTTTTTTCCTCCTACAACTAAAAATTCTATTATTAGATGATTGAAAAGAGGCAATGACTTTATTTAATTTTGGATATAGTCAACGTCTAAGTAGGCAACAAACATGGCTGAATAAGTTGACAATTGGGAAAACCCTGGCAGACACCAAAGGTGCTACTTGGTCATCGAAACTCTATACATTTCTGGACTATATTATTCCAAATATTTTGGTATCATTTAGTTTTGCTTGACTAAGTCATGTAATCATTATCTTTGGCAAGTGTCTACCATAACCTAAAATAAATCAAGTATATATATGATGAGTTATATCCAATATATTATTTGATTACATCTTTTACAAGTGTTAAAATAAGATATGTTGCTAATTTAATTGATTATTAGAGTATATATTATACTTGATTTTAGTCAATACTCACAAACTTTTTTTTTTTGCAGGTAGTTTATTGACAAATCCCTTGAGATGCTCTTATCCTTGAGTATTCTATATGAGAATATAATTGTTTGCAGCAATGAGAAAGGAAGATGAGTAAAACGCTAAAGAATTTTTTTTTGGATCAAGTCAGTTAGACGTGATAGCTCTGACATCAGAATGACACTAAGAGAAAGTTGAACTTTTGTATTATATGTATTGTATTTGTTGCGCCTTC
The DNA here is from genome assembly GCA_034770075.1 of Aralia elata. Taxonomy (NCBI): domain Eukaryota; kingdom Viridiplantae; phylum Streptophyta; class Magnoliopsida; order Apiales; family Araliaceae; genus Aralia; species Aralia elata. The sequence goes on along the minus strand of CM068386.1, from coordinate 30,127,698 downwards.
AAATTCAGGTCCCTTAAACCTCGAACCTGATGCGTCACGGTACATCATCTTCTTACACATTCTATATCTAACGCGGAATATATAAACATAAATTATTTATTACATAAGTTCTTCATCATTCCCAAGGTCTACCAACCTTAACTAAATACATACCTTAATAATTAAAAAGGTTTACATAATCATTTTACATAAAATAAATGTAATATTTAGTTACTCTTGAACGTTTCCTCTTGTCTTTGATCCTCTTGAAGCACTATGGCTCAACTGAAATATTATCATGATATAGCAAGAATGAGCAACTACTTTGCTCAGCAAGTTTAAATATAAGAAAGATATATCATGATTGAAAAATAGAATATAGCTTTTGAAATTTTCAACAATATATAATAATGTGAAAGAACGAGAATCAAGTTTCAATAAATGAATAATTGAATCATTAACGTTGAGTGGCCAACAATGACCATGAACAAATACTTTGGTAATCAAGGTGATCAGCCTTTCATACCTGATAAACAAATGAGACTTGCACTAAGTGCGAATAACAATAATTTCATTAATGGGGAATAATTGTCAATAATTAAACCACTAGCATGCTTGAAACATAATAACTCGAGTCTGAGTTAGGAAACTTGCCTTGATTGGAGATTACCGCTATAATTTAACTTAACTTCTCTCCACAAATCCTACACAATTGTATTTACATGCGCACACATTTTAGATAATTAAATATGTCGCAAAACATGCATGTATATTCATTATCAATAAATATTAATTTATAAAAGCTAATATTATTTATACTTAATTCAAAACCAATCTTGGTTCTTTTAGAAACTTTATTCATTTTAATCCTTTATATAAATAATAAGGGTCTCACACATTTTAAGATATAAATATTTTACATCTTGAAGCTTAAACCATTTATATTCCATTTCAGAAATATCTTTTCACTTTACTCGCAAACTCAGAGTTTAAACAGCTAATACATGGCTTTTATAGTAAAATTCAATTTACTATATTATTTCTTTAATTTAAATAATTTTTATATCTTTTTGCCTGTTCATGAGTCAACTCGGACCATTGCCTCATGAATAAATATTTTATCCCGCTAGCACAATAGCTTCACTTTTTTTTTTATAATGTGGGGTTTTCCAACCGCGGTCAAACTAATCCCCCAGGCCGGAACCAACCGGTTTGCCTTTCGAACCAGTTTGCGCTGGCGGTCCGTGGCCCCATGAGCATTTCTGTCCACAATTATTGGAAGTGGGATTGGATCACAGGACATCCGAGTCTACGGCTCGCCCCGGTGCCTCATTTGAACCACTACGCCAACTGCTGGGGTTCAATAGCTTCACTTTTCGTTTTGCGAATAACTTGCATTTTCACTTTGTATATATATTAAATATACATATATATACTCCACTACATAAATCTCAGCTTAAAAACTCCATTTTGAACTCCAGAAACCTTCTTTATATCACTTTTATGATCATTACACTTTTTAACAGTTCCATACTTTTCGTTTCGTTATAAAATCATTTTACATACTCATCCCGGCTTACATTCGCTTAAATATGAAAGTTCATATTTATATTATATTTTTATTGCATTATTTATGCCTGAAAAGAAGTTTCGTGGCATAAATTATCTCATAATGTCAAAACTTATCTCTTGGAACTTTATTAGACTTAACATTGCTTAACATCTCGCCCGAACGTGATTCAGAACGACGAATGTCAAAACAGCCCGGCGTGCCGACGCTCGGCGTCGCTCAAATTTTAGTTCTGACATGCCTTTTTGCATATTTTTAATTCTCAAACCATAACTCGAATCGCAGCGAATTCTTAGTATGTTGGAGTTCTTATGTCATAGTATTTTTAAAAAATTTCTAACCGCGAAAAGAAACCACAAAGGTCGGGCAAAACAGCGTGCCAAAACTGTACCAGGCAGCTGCCCTGCACAGCAGGCACTGGCAGCTGCTGGCTATTGTGACCTGCTACTGCTAGCAGCTTGCTCATGCTCCAGCGCCCTACTTCACGAATTTCTCACATGCTGCTCGTTTATCGGATTGATTTCAAATCTGGATATGTTGGACTTGGCATACCAAAGTATTTTTAAAAAATATAACCTCATCAATTTGGGTTTCCTAAGCTGACTAAACATCGTGCTCAAAATGGTTGTTCACACTAATTTTTAATCTTTGCGTTTAGAGGTCAAAACTCGCATCGACGCATTCCAACTTGTCTCGCTTCAGAAATAAGTCTTATTTAACATAATAAGACTCGTCTAAGGTATCGGCTTCGTAAAATTCCAAGTTTTTAATTATTATTACTCTTTATGGAATTTATACGAACATAATACGTGCGTTATTGTTTTCGCTTGCTTTCTTATCGATTTATAGCGGGTAATCCATAATTTCCTTTCTTATAACTCCTCACAACAACAATTATACGCCAAGGCTCTAATTTCACCATCCAACATCATTTACATAGCTTAAATAATTAACATACATGCTTTATATAAATAGTTAGCTTACTAACTATTTCAAGAAAACTAAATTCTTCATTCTTTGATTCAATTCTCATTTACATGCCATAATACATGTATAATGTACAAAATTTGATTCATTACATAGGAATTCAGTCTAAATTTGCAATACACAATATCAAGCTAAAATAACTTTTAGCGAACTAAAGCTTACTAACAAACTCATATTTTGATCTTTTGAATCAAAATCAATTCTAACTACATATTATATATACATAGACTAAAACTTGATTCATTACAAAGAAACTTCATCTAAATTTCCATTACAACTAACTAAACTTTCAAAATTTAAAGTTTAGCTTAAGGATTTCATAATTTCATGAATTTTCTTTAGAACTCAAAATTGAAAGTAATTTTATATCTTTTGATACATGAATTCAAGATTCAAAGACTTTGCAAGCTTCAATTTTGCTTTAGGCTTGAATCCAATTTGAATTGGAACTCTAACAACCCACGACTATCTCATTTTTCTTGCTTGGAGGAAATACAGTTTCATATGGAGAGAGAGAGAGAGAGAGACAAAGATGGTAAAATATATACATATAACATATATATGTATATGCATATCTCTAGCAAATCTCTCACAAATCTTCTCTTTCTCTTTCCTATCTTAGCAATTCTTAGAGGCTATTAAAATAGAGGACACCGAGGCTAACTAGCTTAACAAGGTGGAGGAAAAAATATTAAATGCCCATGTGCTTTATCTCTCTCTCTTACTCGCGGCAAAGAGAGAAATGTGGGAATTAAAATAGCTTGGCCACAAAGCTTTTAACAGTGTTTTGGCTTAATAAGGAATTCCAAATTTTTTTTGTTTGGTTTTATTAACTTAGCTTAATAACTCCCTTTTATGCTTTTACTAAATAAGTTATCATTTAAATAACTTAACCCTCTTTTAAAATATTCATACCCTCTTGGAAATACATATAATATATATATATATATATATATATATATATATATATATATATATATATTCCCCTTTCGTACATATCGCGTAATATATGTAGTATATTAAATAATACACCAAAAATCTTTTCCATAAAAATAGAAATCATACATAAAATAAAAATAATTTATTTAATGAAATCATTACAACATATTAAAATAATTTAATATATAAATTATTTTAATTTATTTATAAAAATCATAAATTTTTACCCGCCTCATTTCTTCTTAATAAATTGAAGGATCAATTTATTTACATAGAATAACAAATATATAATACTAATATATTTACTATTCACAAAACTCACATATTGTGTAGCACGTATCCATTTATGCAATACAATATAACATATCATATTACCAAATAAGAATTTTATTTTAATGCTCCTGGGTAAAGTATATAAAATATTATATACTCAACCCGTTTCTTTCTCTTCGTTATGCAAATTGTTCTCAACAATTTTATTTCCTCGTGTAATAAATATATATATATATATATATATATATAATATACATTTATATTTATCACCTTGCAAATATTCCATGTAATGCACATGTACACATATCACAATAGAAATAATAAATTTATTCTCTCACATTATAAATTGTTTATATCAATTTATTTACATATTAGTAAATATAACTTAATATATCATGTAAGCACGCATATTACATCATACGAAGCCATACATATAATGTGATATAATAAATTACTATATTAAATAAATATTATTTATGCAATCTTTATTTTAATATCTCCGAAATTTCCAGATCGCTACAATATCTATTACTCATAATACTTATTGAATACAATATAATATTCCTTTACATCATATGAGCAAAAATATATGCATTTCATTTTAAATTCTATATAAATGGACTTTATTCAATAAATAAGATATTACAATTAAAAATAATATTCTCTCTTTATTAAAATAATTCAATGCTACAATTTATTTTAATATCCTTTATTTAAAGTATACAATATTTATGTATACTTAAACTAATTATTTCGCTTCGTAATATAAATTGTTTCATAACAATTTATTCACGCGCAATAAATATACATACATATATTTATCACATATAATAAAATATAAATTTATTTACTCAATTCTTATTCTTCAACATTTATCGGGAAATTCGAATTATTTTCTTTTCCCTTCTATAAATTGGTTTCAACAATTTAACTGTAGTAAATATCATAATATATTCATTATATTAGAACATGCATACATTACACCCAATAATGTATTATATAATTTCTTCAATAAAATGGTGGTTATACATTAAGTATATTTAATGCCACCAATTTACCACATTAAAATAATTTAATATTATAAATTATTTTAACTTACTTAATTTAATCTTACCCATCTCATTTTTCTTTAAATAAATTGCTCCTACAATTGCTTACCTATAATAAATATATTTTACTATTATATTTATTATACACAAAAATCACCTATTGCATAGTTCCTACTCACTTATGCAATAAAATCTCACTTTTCGAACTCCAGGTCTTATACCTTAATCTTTATTTAATCATTCAAAATTTTATTTATAAATCTTATAAATTTTCGGGTTGTCATAGTATTGTTTTACAAACAGTGGTGTCTTATATATATATATATATATATATATATATATATATATACACACACACACACACACACACACACACACACACCACACACACACATACACACACACATGTATGATGACCACGTAAGCATGAATCAAAGAATTTACAAAGGCAAAAATTCTCAAGAGATAATTACAAAAATTCAGAAATAATATCCTAATTAACTGCTGATTATTAGCTAGTGTTGATATTTATCCTTTTATTATAGTTTCAAAAATAAGAGATGTATTTTTAAAATGAATATTATAACAAATTGAATCATGTTATATATTACAAATTTTTTTATTGAATTAAGATTACGATATATATTATCTTATGAGAATGGATATGATTATAAGATTGACCTACTATATCAAGTGCATTTTTAAAATATTATCAACAATAATTTTTCACGTAACTCACAATACAAAATTCGACATTTAAAGTCGCAAGATATATCATTTTTTTAACAATTTTTGTTGTCTTTTTAATTATTTGTTCCAAAATTATAAATAAACCTTTAAATAGACTTTTGAGGAAAATGTATACTCATATCAATATGATATCTCCAAGTGTTATCACCAAGAACCTTCAAAGTAGTCATTCACTCCAATATATAAGATCATAATTGATTTTTTGCAGTCAGTTTAAGAAAATTTCAAATTCAGAGTTTACCTAAATTTATTTAATTTAGTCAATGTAATGATGAATATTTAAATTATTTAAAGAATACTACTATTAATTATAATATTTATTATTTCATAATTTTTATTAAATTATAACAATTTTTTTTTGTTTAAAATCATCTCAAATAGACTTTTAAAAGTCAATAATATTGAACCTATTATTTGGAATTGAAAGAATATATCTCTATAATGTCCATCACAAATAATAACTCCCACAAAATTTTCGACAAATTTATTTTGAATGACTTTATTTCCGATCAAATTGTCGACTTAAAGTAATTAATTCGGACTGAAAAATTCATGGGAATTAACCTTATTTATTTGTCGTGGTGGTATATATATGATATATAGGATTCAATATACCTAGAATATAAATAATGTTAGGAGATTTATGTCATTTTATAATTTAATTTGAGCACGGATTAAAAAAGAAAACATATGTTGGAGAGTGGGAGAATAATTAAGTAGCAGTCACGGTAAAGGTTCAGTTGAGCCCAACCATTTCATGTTATATAATGGGTTGTTATGACTCAATTGGCCTAATTAGATGTACCAGATATTTATACTCTAGCCCAACAAGATTTAGATACACACCAGTACCAGTATTAGTCACCAAGGTTGGTCCGTTAGCCCAAAAGAAATTGGCCCTGATAGACTGAATGTTGTGTTACCGATGCAATGTATTAACCTAATATTTTAATCCTAACTTGTTAGTACAATTAGCCGCATTAGGCCAATGGCCTATCTCCCTACCTTGCTTGATGAGAGGATAAACAGATGTTTACTGTGGGTATGGCTAAAGGGTGAGTTGGTAAAACTTTTCATCTAATCACTCTTAACCAGCGGGTACTACTATGGTATGCCGGCCCCACGACTTGGGTAAAGACCAGCGCTTGGGTAAAAGTTCCTCTATAAATAGGAACCCCTAATCCTTCTTACAGAACTTGCTGAGATTGTTAGTTCGGATATAGAGAAAGATATTGTGAGTTGAGAGATAAGAAAAATCTGAGGGGAGCTCTTGCCGTCCGGAAGGGCAAACAAAGACTAAGAGTAAGAAATAGCAGATAGAGCTTCAAGAAGGTATGACCCTGTTACCTCAAGCATTATTTTTGTTGATTTAGTATTTCGATTTGAGTGTCAGAATATGCATAAGTTGAGTGTAATATGTTGTAGTGTGAGAACAATGTTAAACCTTGTAGTCACAAGGTAGTTGTGCAGAAACTGCATGTTATATGTGTCTAACTAACTATTACTTCAAACAGAGTTGTAATAATGTCCTTAGATACTTTACCCATATGTTACCAATAGTCAATATGCAGCCTGTGTGACGCTCCCAAATTTGAGTCTCAAACACCCGGATTCGGTCATCACGATCCAATACACACATTCACCTCTAAACAACATACACTAACCAAATGCGGAATAAAATAAACGTATGTCGTTCATTCAAAAGGTGTTACTAGTCCCAAGATACGAAAAATCTTAATACAGGAATACAAACATACCCTAGTACAGTAATTAGGGTTCAAATAACAATAACAGTTAATTAACTACGCTCGAAATAAATACAGTCACTATAAGTCTATTACTTCATCTTCTCATTGCCCTTGTCTTTGCCTTAGGTCTCGGACTTAACTGCAATGAGATTCATGATATAGCAAGGGAGAGCATCTAGTTTGCTCAACAAGTTTAAATAGCAACAAGGAATGATATATATATATATATAAATATATATATATATCATGAATGAAAGGGATATCTGAACATGATTCAATAATAAGAATAACGGAAGCAAGAATAATAATTGCTTTTAGAATAGACGATAGTCAACATAGACCATGAACAATAAACTTCCAATAGAATCAATAGCTGATTGACCCTTTGGTTACTAACTCAGAAATACGTACCCGAGGGGATCAGTCTCTTGTACACTATGTGTATGCATAACATTTAATTTCTGTTCTTGTATCTTATATTTAGATACGTGGGGTACTCCCCTATATTATGGGGTGTTCATAACAGTCTAAGAATCTGCACCTTCAATGGTTTGGAAAGCTTTTAAATTATTCAACATGCAAATGTCTAGCCGAACAATGACTTAGACTCAACTATGAACGGTTCTTCAACAGTAGAACTTTAAATAAGGTACGAGTCAAAGACTATACAAACTCAGATGCACGCAGTGCGAGACATAATAATATCGAGGTGAAATAACTGTAAAGTAATTAAACCACTTAAGGCTGCTTGGAAATAAGGTTCAAGCTTAAATAAATAACTTACACCATAAATCAAGTATTAGATTTTGATTCAAGGAAACCTACTCAAGGTAAAATTTCAGTATAAGGGAACTTGCGCAACTAAAGTGTGAAGTTCAGAAACTTGTAATTTATTAGGAACATAATATCAGAACCGTCATACAATACGAAGGGGTATGTGGGTTCGGGATTTCAATAAGAAGCGCAAGATTAAAAACTTGCTCAATTTAAAGGGGGTCAGGAACTTGCATGATCCACTGCTACAAGATAGTCTAAGCTCTGCTCGGCAATTTACCCTACAATGAATATAAATTACCATTGGGTTAGACATAGTTAATCATCAGTTAGGGACTTTAACTCATACAACCTACCCTGCGGTTCACCTCCTAGGTTCAATATATTTTTATGATGGTCGGCCCCCTCGCCGAAGCGGTTTACAGCTTCCCCCTCAGTCCTTTCTCGATTTGGCAAGGTCGTCGATGATAAAGAAAAAGGGTTCGGTAATATTAAGGCCTTCGGCTTCGGATTGATTCAATACGAAACCATTCCAGAGAAAATATCAATACTATCGAGTTCGGGGTTTGGGCCTGACGACTGTTCTCATACAAAGGTTTGACTTTGGCTCCTCTTCGGAAACCTCTCATGGTTCAGGAAGTCGAAGGTTCCGGTCATTACAACCTTTATGACTTCGGCTTTGGACCTATGACTTCGGCTCCTCTTCGGAAACCTCTCATGGTTCGGGAAGTCAAAGGTTCCGGTCATTACAACTTTATGACTTCGGCTTTGGACCTATAACTTCGGGAGTCAAGTCCGAGCCCAACAGGTGCTATGGGTTCGGCTTCGGGCTCAGCACGGAACCGAAACCCGAAATACTATCATCTAAGGTTTTTACCATGCAATCCATCTAATAGGTCGGGGTCGGTGACCGCCTATGTCGACCTTGGTGTTCAAGTTCACGCGTTCAGTCATTGGCTATGGTTTGTTATGGTAATGTCGTTAGACCATTAAGACTATAATAAAAGGAACATCAGATGATAAAGTGGATGTAACTCATATGTTCTGAATGGCCTTCTTCTAGTTTTATAATCGGAAATGAAGCATTATAGAGCATTGTGCTTAGATTCAAACGTTATTCTGATTTTAATATTTATCATAGGAAGGTTTTTTCCTTATTGCCCTCCCTATTCGGATATTACAGTTCGTCCAAACCGCCATACTACCAAGACTACTAGGCTACAAACCCTTTTTAGAAAAATAAAATAAAGGATTTGAACTTAAAGGTTTGCATACCTTCTCGTGGATAACTTGATTGGCTCTTCCGTTCACCTCTCCCGCCTTATCTCCCGATAACCGGAGCTACAAGGATTCTCTTGGAAATTCTTCTTTTACTCTCGGTTTACTCCTTTGCTCACAACTTACTATTCCTCTCTCTATATCGAATTATCAAATTTTTTGCAAGTCCATCACAGTGATTCCAAGGTCTCTATTTATAGATGAACTTTTGTCCAATCGTCGGTTATTACCCAGTTCTTCGGACCGGTTCTTCTAATTTAATCTGTTGGTTAAGAGAGAGTTGGTGGCAAGTTCTATCAACCCCTGATGAGTCCTACTGTAGGTAGTCACCTCACTGTCTGGGTTCACGAGATGCAGGGAATAGGCCATTGGCCTAGCTCGGCTGGGAACAGGCATCAGTATCCAGGTTATAAACATATACGTATATACGAATTCAAATTATTTCTAATTGGAGATAGCTCATTAAGTTGGTCCATCCTTTGGGTTCACCGGCAACGCCTAATGAATTCAGTGAACAGATTAGGTTCAACAGTATTAGGTTAATAGCATGGTAGGTCCGATCCAGTTGACTGGGCCAGTGAATGCATCCGCATTCGGTTCTTCTAATTGGGCATATACAATACCTATATGGCCGAATCACAAGTCCACAACCACTAAGTGGATCGGGCGTGTTTAATAAGCCAGTCGGCTAGCCCACTATTAACGAATCCCTAGTGGAACGGTTAATCAATATTATCCACACTTATCTTTTAGCTATCGTGATAACTTAATTATTACATAGCTTATTAACCTTATCAAAAACCTGATATTACGATCCCTAAGTTGGTCCATTAGTATAACTAATCCATTAATTGGATCTTCCTTAATTAACTCAACCATCTAAGTACATAGCCACCCAATCACATAATGGTTTAAACTAATACACACCAAAAGTTTAACTCGTTAGAAATAAGATTCCAAATTTCATTGAAAATAACATTTAAATTCTCGGTCTTTACATCCTCCCCCCTTATAAGAATTCCGTCCCCGGAATTTCAACGTAAGGTTACTCAAAAAGATGCGGGTAATTCGCCCTCATCTTTTCCTCAAGCTCCCATGTTGCTTCTTCAACTGCATGATTCCTCCAGAGCACCTTGACCGAAAGAATGATCTTATTCCTTAACTACTGATCCTTCCTATCGATTATTTGGACAGGAATCTCTTCGTACGATAAGTCTTTCTTGACTTGAATTGGTTCATAAGATATAGCGTGCTTGTAGTCTACTTTGTATGGCCGCAACACTAACACATGAAACACATTGTGAATGTGCTCAAGTTCAGGAGGTTACCTCGTATGCCACTTCACCGACTCGTCTCAGAATCTCAAACGGTCCTATGAACCTAGGGCTTAACTTGTCCTTCTTGCCAAAACAAATCTTTCTTTTCTAGGGAGATACCTTCTGGAACACAAAACTACCCACGTTGAAGTCCCACCTTTGTTGATGTAAATCAGCGTACTTCTTCTGACGGTCTTGGGCTGCTACCAGGCGATTCCTGATTAGCTTCACTGTATCTGCTGTCTGTTGCACCATTTCAGGTCCTAGCAGCCTTCATTCTCCAACCACGTCCCAACACAACGGTGTTCAACACTTTCTTTCGTATAGCGCTTCGTATAGTGGCATCCCGATACTAGCGTGATAACTATTGTTGTAAGCGAACTCTACTAGTAACAAATGGTTATCCCAGCTGCCCTTTAAATCCATCACGATTGCTCGAAGCATATCCCCCAAGGTTTGAATCGTTCGCTCGCTTTGGCCATCAGTTTAATGATGGTATGCCGTACTCAACCTCAACTGCGTTCCCAATCTCTCTTGTAGACTCCTCAACGTGGATCTCTGTCGAACACAATTGATATCGGCACTCCATGTCGTGACACTATTTCTTTCACATAGAGTTTTGCTTACTGATCCAGATTGTACCGTATCCTGATCGGTAGAAAATGAGTAGACTTGGTCAGACGATCCACGATTACCCAGATGGCATCTAAACCTTTTTGCGTCGGTGGAAGTCCTACCACAAAATCCATCGTGATGTGTTCCCGCTTTCACTCTAGAATTTCCAATGGTTGTAGCAGTCCGCTCGGTCGTTGGTGTTCTGCTTTAACTCGTTGGCATGTCCGACATCTGCTAACGTACTCTGCTACCTCCCTCTTCATATTCGGCCACCAAAAGTATGGTCGTAATTCCTGATACATCTTCGTGCTGCCGGGATGTACTCAGTACCTCGTACTGTGAGCTTCTTGGAGAATCTCTTCTCTTAACTTTGGATTCAATGGTACCCAGATCCTCCCTTCAAACCTTAGCAGCCCTGTACTATCAATATTATACTTGAGCTCTTCCCCTTCAGAAATATGCTTCTTGATACTACCACAATCTTCATCCTTTTCCTGAGCCTCCTTGATTTTATCTAATAAGGTCGGCCTTGCTGCCACTGAACATAATTTCTCGTCTGACTCCCTTAGATACTTGATCTCCAAATTGAGTCGTTCAAGATCCCTTACCAGCTCTTCCTGAGTGGTTAGCTTCAACAACTTTTCTCTGCCTTGTCTGCTTAAGGCGTCGGCCACTATATTTACTTTGCCCAGATGGTACATAATCTTATAGTCGTAATCTTTGATCAATTTTAACCATTGGCGCTGCTTCATGTTCAGCTCTTTCTGAGTGAAGATATATTTCAGACTTTTGTGGTCCGTGTATATCTCACATTTCTCTCCGTATAGATAGTGTCTCCAAATCTTCAAGCCAAAAACTACCGCGACCAACTCCAAGTCATGAATCGGGTAACCCTTCTCATAATCCTTCAGCTTAATTATTTGGCAATTAAGTATAAACCATAATAGACAATTCAATAATAACCAAACATAATTATCCAGGAAGCATGTCGAACAAAACTACTCAATAAGATCCATTATAGCCTTAAAAAGAAATTTAGTTCATAATTAAACTAGAATCCATCATTCACAAATTTAATAGCATTCAAAAGTTAAAATAAAAGAAAGAGAGAAGAATAAAAACTGATGAGTAATCCTTGAATCTCTCTCTAGCTCCTGCTTTGAATTCCTCCTGCTAGCAATTTGCTTCAAGTCTTCACAATTTGCTCTAAACTAGGGTTTACTAAATAAAATGTTCAACAACCTTGAAATTAACTTAAAACAACTATTTATAATAACTGATAAGAATCCTAATTAATTAAGAAGTCTGAAATCCCAGTACACATCAAGTTACTTTAATGAATGAAAATGTCAACTCTGGTCAACTCCCGAACCGGCGCGGCCGCGCTGGAAATAAGCTTAAATAGGGTGCGGCCGCACTGCACTGCCAGCCAATCAGTTTTCAACTCTGAAGACCGGCGCGGTCGTGCTGCTTCAATTTTCTGCAACTGCAACAGCTGAATCCACTAAACTCTCGCCGAGCCAATCCCCAACATATGCAACCTACAAAAACACACAAAATGCATGAAAAGTAGCTACAAACAAAGGAAATAAACACTAATCCGCATTCATTGGTATCCAATTCGTAGGTATAAAACCTACTTATCAAATACCTCCAAACTTGAACTATTGCTTGTCCCCAAGCAACACAATGCCATGAATGCAACTAACAACTACCGTGCCTAAGAATCCAATCAATAGCCATCATGAATCTTAACTTTTAGCCTTAGAGATATCAACAACTCACCTAGAACAGTAAATACAGTCAATATGAACTAATAATCCCAATCAATCAAATAATATACACCTGTCAAAACCCAAGTTGTGCATGTGTGCTTATTAATTAATTTAACTAACCATAGTTCAAAATTTAGCTATATAATCAACTCTACAACAAGAATGATCTAGTTTCACTCCAATCCAAGCAAATATGACAAATCCAACCAAAACTAAGCATTTACTAAGCATGAGGGTTCTTACAAGGCTTATTTATATCTTTATTCTTCTACGAGTACGTTTTACGCTCCATCTCGTATGTATGCTTGACTGTATATGTGACGCCCCCAAAATAGGTTCACACAACCCATTTTGAGTCGCCAATAACATTCTACAAAAATACAAATACAAATACGAATTTTTCCATTTACAACTAATAAGTGTCGTGCAAAATACGACAACACAAAACAAATACATCTTAAATTCTCAATACATTTATTGCCACACTAATAGTAATGTATTGAGATACTCCTATTGTCTCGGACCATCACTCCATTCCCCGGCTAGTCCCCGCTACACTCTATTTTCCTAAAGAGAACAAAGGAAAAGGGTGAGCACAAATAGCCCAGTAGAAATATCATGACTAAGATAATGAAGAATAAAAATTATCTTTAGTCTTCAACAATAATAAATCAGAGATTTAAAGATATTATATTTGTTCAACAACAACAACTGCAGCGGAACGAACAATCCATTAGAAGAGTCAAGTAGATTATAATATCTACTATCTTCTACAAGTTAAAAGATCACCACCAATATTATGTCCCTGTAACACCAATCAATAATTCATGTTCAACAGCCTCTCTTTGCACTACGTGCCAAAGATATTTATTTGTAACACCAATCAACAATTTCAACAGCCTCTCTTTGCACTACGTGCCAAAGATATTTATTTGTAACATCACCGGTCATGATCATGCCAAACGCCAGTTCATCTTTGCACTACGGCCAAAGAGAACTTTCATCATACGCCTTTGTTTGTAACACCAAAAGTCATGATTATACCAATACACACTTTGGTCAAAATCATGTCACGCCAGTTCATCTTTGCACTACGGGCCAAAGAGAACTATCACCACAATTTAAGTATGAGGATGAGGATGATGACAATGATACAGTGAGATTAAGGATAAGAAAAGCTCTATAATTTAATCAGTATCAAAGATTGACCAAATTGCCAACACGATGACCAAATTGTGGAGTCAAATTCAAGAATGATATTCAAGAAATTATTTCATGCTTCAACTATAACGTATAAAATGAAATAGAAAGATTCAAGTGAAAAGATATTAGATGAAGCACAAACTATTAAGGATATTCTACTAATTTTCAGGGATTTTCTCCATTTAAAAATAAGGTTTGGAAACAAACAAAGATTTCTTATCATAAATAGAGAAATGTGAAAGAAAAAGATATCCCGTAAAGAGTACAAAAGAAATGATACGTTATACGAGTATAACAGAATATATGAAACCGCAAATGGATTTTCACCCGTCATGCGATAATTCACGTAGACAGGTTATTTTCACAAAAGATTAATAAGTAATGAATACGACGGGTTATTCACCAGGTATGCGTCAATCCGCACGAACAGGTTATACCCACAAATTAATAAGGAATGAATACAGAAGGGTATTCACCAGGTACGACACTCCGTACATACAGGTTATTCCCACAGAGTAATAAGGAATGAATAAAAAAGGGTATTCACCAGGCATGCGTCATACCGCACGGACAGGTTATCCCCACAAATTAATACATAATGAACAACTACCTTTATGAGTATAATATCACTTACGAACATGAAAGCAAATGATATTATATCAAAGTATGAAAGAAATGATATTCCCTACCTTCGTTAACTGGATGTTACTTTCTATGAAGTTTACTAACTTCGGATAATACTAGTATTCTCACAAATACTCACAATAGCCTAGCACACTAAGAGAACTTAAGAAATTTAGAGAGAGAGAGAAAGTATAAGCAATGAAGGTGTGAAAATTTCTTAAGCAAACCCTCCCTATTTATAGGAAAATCAAGGTGAGGGCATTTTGGTCTTTTCCCCAACTTTTCTTGGTTTATTACTCTTATACCCTTGGCATATTCTTTTAATATCATCCATCCATTTTTTCTTCCATTATCATCCATCCATTTTTTCTTTAATCTATATCATCCATCCATTTTTTCAAAAAGATTAATCCATTATCAAAAAGATAATTCCATTATCAAAAAAAACCATTATTAATATATCTATTTTTTTGTATTATTGTGTTAAATGTAGTAATATCATAGATAACATATACTCGCAATACTGACAATCAGATTATTCCAAGGAAATAGGGGGTCTTCCGTATAGACGACGCGCAATTAAATAACCCATTTCCTCGACAGAACTGTTAGATATTGCCAACAATGCTAACTAATCTAATAATATCATTTAAAAAAATATGAGTTACTGTGTCGTGACAAATAATAAAAAATATTATGCAGATGCTACTGTAACAATTATTGAATCAAGATATTGTGCAATTGTTACTTTATCAATTATTAAATCAATAATATAAAACACTGCAGAACACCGTGTGCTGCTGTGGAATACCGTGTGCTACTGTGGAATACCGTGTGCTACTGTTCTTTTTATCACCGGGTATTTTAACAGTTATCAGTTAAAGTTTTGCCGCCAATTTCTATCACTTTCTATATCCGACAGAAGGAATATTCCCCGACATACTAGTTTGACTTTTTGTATAAATGAATAGTATATTCGTATGAATAGTACTTTCGTATTTATACCGTATAATTTTCATATCCAGCTTATATAAACGTTATGACGTAATTCGAAGATCGAAGAAAATGTAAAAGCGTTTTAGCGTTAATAGTACCCCGTGAATAGTGATCGCGTGAATAGTGATTTAGCGTTATTACTAGACATCTCAATTGTCACACATTTCACTAGTAACTTTATCATTATCAATTTAACACCTTTGTATTTAAAATAATAATAAGAAGAAAATTAAATTCTATTTATTAAAATTTTCGGGGTCTTACAGTATAATGCTAGGCTCTCTTAGGCATTTCAAAGTTACCTATATAGCGAGCGTTCAATCAGTGACTCCCAAACCAGTCGGCTTTAGGACACTAGGTGTTAAGACACCCCTAAGGATCTAATTACCCAAGTAACCAAGGCCACAGAACCCAACTAGTCAATACATTTATTGTATTTTTGTATTTTTGTTGTTGTTTTTTTTTTCAAACAAAACTTATACCCTTTAGAAACCCTCAAACTCAGCTTTTACCTCATATCAGCCTTCATTGTCACTTCACCCCAAAAAATTTTCAAATTCTCATTTAAAAGTCAATTATGCAACACTTTGAACTTCATCAGTCAAAATAATCAAATCTTTCGTGCTATCCAATAACCCAAGTTTAGACAGGCATAACTACTCTCATGATCTAAATTATATCATCCCTAATGACCATCACACTGTCCAAGTTAACCATTAAAACCAATCTCATCATTGGCCGAGCCAAGACTCAAATTAGCCCATCAATTGAACTCATGCAAACAAATATGAACATACACTAAATGCAAACAAATACGAGAATGCACTAACAAGTATATACTAATATGCTAAACATATATAATGCACTAGACTAACTACATGCTAAACAAAAATATCTAATAACTACAAAACCCCCAAACTTAAAACAAATAATGTCCTCATTGAATAAACAGTAAAAAGAAAAGGAAAGAAAACTCCCCTAATCCGAGGTGACATCATCTGCAGCCTCCCCATCTGAAGTTGTGTCTGGGGGAGGATAAGCTGGAGTAGTACTAAACGTTGGGAATTGGACCTGAACTCCTAACTGAGAAAAAGCTTGAGAAAAACTGTTCGAGAGTTGTGTGGAGAAGGATCGAAGTTCTGTCATACTGGTGTGAATAGCATCCATCCGTCGTTGCATGTGCCTCTCCATTCGATCCAACCTAGCATGAGACACATTGAACGGCTGCTCAGGCTCGGCTATTGGCTGATCAGATGTCTCTTCACTCTCACTTTGATCCGCCAAAAGAAATCCTGCCCCACAGGAATGGGAAGGAGCACCAGTTCACACCTTATACTTCTCAATCGTAGCATGATCAATGGTGTTCATCGGAAGCTGCACGGGCTCACCATCATCCCATTCCACCCCAACAACTATGCATAAACGAGCTATCACAGATGCATGTGGAATCCCTCTTGAAGTACCACCGTGCAGGTACCGGTGTATGGACTGATTAATGGCATACCCTGATTGCCTAATTCTATACTAGCACAAATACGCAAGTATACACAGTCCATAAGTAATAAAGTGAAAGTAGAGTATCGTCCTACAGAGAAAAAACTGAGTTTATACTGACAATTTTCAATCCTAAATCAACTCAACTTTATTAAACAAATGATCAATAATTTCTGAATTTCTGAGTTTAACTAATTAATTCTAAATTAAATTACTACCACAAATTTGAAACAGAATTTTAAAGACTTAAGACTATAACTTCACTTATTACTTCATTTTGCTCAACACACTTCCCTTTGAATTATACTAGATATTATGGATTGTTAATCAAGAACTCATCAGTATTTATGACCATCTCTCAATGTTTCATAAACAACTCAACTCAAATCCACAAATGATAGATTCAAGATAATCATCCTAATTAACTAACTCACTATATCTCTATGTGAATTACAATTGAAAAGGATTTAAAGTTCAGGTTCCCTATCAGATTACATGCGGTGAATACATATATCTCTATCCTAAACACAAATTATGAATTCCAACGACAAGCAGAATGCACAATCACATGCTATTATAGTCAGATCTAAATTTATACTTCATCTCTCGAGTTCATATAGATTATCCCGGTAATTATTAGCCAAATAATTAAACAATAAACCATAAACCATAATAGACAATCCAACAATAACTAATCATAATTTTCCCGGAAGCATGTCAAACAAAACTACACAATAAGATCCATTATAGCCTTAAAAAGAAATTTAGTTCATAATTAAACTAGAATCCATCATCCACAAATTTAATAACATTCAAAAGTCAAGAATAAAAGTAAGAGAGAAGAAGAAAAACTGGAATGTAATCCTTTGATCTCTCTCTAGCTCCTCCTTACTTTTCTCCGGCTAGTAACTTGCTTCAAGTCTTCACAATTTGCTCCAAACTAGGGTTTTCTAATAATAAGTTCAACAACCTTTAAAATTGATTTAAAACAACTATTTATAATATCTGATAAGAAGCCTAATTAATTAAGAAGTCTGAAATCCAAGTACACATCAAGTTTGCTATAATTAATGAAAAGTCAACTCTTGGTCAACTCCCGAACCGGCGCAGCCGTGCTGGAAATAGGCTTGAATGGCGCGAGGCCGCGCTGCACTGTCAACAAATCTCTTTTCAACTCTGAAGATCAGCGCGGCCGCGCTGCACCCTAGGTCATTTTGGGCACGGCTGCGCTGCTCCATTTTCCTGCAACTCTGCATCTGCAACTGCTAAATCAACTCAACTCTCGCCAAATCAATTCCCAACATGTGAAACCTACAAAAACACATAAAATGTATGAAAAGTAACTACAAACCATGGAAATAAACAATAACCCGCATTCATTGATAACCGATTTGTAGGTAGAAAACCTACTTATCAAATACCCCCAAACTTGAACTATTGTTTGTCCCCAAGCAACACAATGCAACACAATGCCATGAATGCAACTAACAACTATCATGCCTAAGAATTCAATCAATAGCCAATATGAATCGTAATTGTTAGCCTCAGAGATATCAACAACACACCTAGAACAATAAATCCAGTCAATATGAACGAATAATCCCAATCAATCAAATAATATACACCTGTCAAAACCCAAGTTGTGCGTGTGTGCTCAATAACCACTTTGACTAACCAAAGTTAAAAAAATTAGCCACATAACCAACTCTAAGATAAGAATGATCCAGTTTCAATTCAATACAAGCAAATATGACAAATCCAACCAAAACTAAGCAATTACTAAGCATGAGGGGTTCTTACATGGCTATTTCTAACTTTATTCTTGTACGAGTGCGTTTTACGCTCCATCTCGTATGTATGCTTGACTGTGCAATGCTAAGTTCTCTTAGGCGTTTCAAAGTCACCCATGTAGCAAGCGTTCAATCAAACTAGTCGGCTTTAGGGCACTAGGTGTTAAGACACCCCTAAGGATCTAATTACCCGAGTAACCAAGGCCACATAACCCAACTAATCAGCGCATTTATTGTATTTTATTTATTTTTATTTTTTTTATTTTTTTTTATACAAACAAAATCCCTCAAACTCAGCTTTTACCTCATCTCATCCTTCATTGTCAATTCACCCAAAATTTTTTCCAAATTCTCATTTAAAAGTCAATTATGCAACACTTTAAACTCAGCTAGTCAAACTAATCAAATCTTTCGTGCTATCCGATAACTCAAGTTAAGACAGGCATAACTATTCTCATGATCTAAATTATATCATCTTTAATGACCATCACACTGTCTAAGTTAACATTAAAACTAATCTCATCATTGCCCGAGCCAAGATTCAACCTAGCAGTCAATTGAACTCATGCAAACACTTATGAGAATGCACTAAATGCAACAACTGACAAGAATGCACTAACAAATATATACTAATATGCAATATGCCAAACATCTATAATGCACTAGACTAACTGCATGCAAACAAAAATAGATAAATAATAAATAACTCCAAAACCCTCAAACTTAAAGCAAACAATGTCCTCATTGAATAAACAGTAAAAGAAAAGGAAAGAAAAACTCCCCAAATCCGAGGTAGCATCATCTGCATCCTCCCCATCTGCAGGTGTGTCCGGAGGAGGATAAGCTGGAGCAGCACTAAACGTTGGGAATTGGACATGAACGCCCAATTGTGAAAAAGCTTGAGAAAAACTATCTGAGAGTTGTGTGGAGAAGGATCGAAGCTCTGTCATATTGGTGTGAATAACATTCATCTGTCGTTGCATGCACCGCTCCATTCGATCCAACCTAGCCTGAGACACATGGAATGGATGCTCAGGTTCGGTCATTGGCTGATCGGATGCCTTTTCACTCTCACTATGATCTGCCAAGAGAAATCCTGCCCCACGGGAATGAGAAGGAGCACCAGTCCAAATCTTGTATTTTTCAATCGTAGCATGATCAATGGTGGTCATCGGAAGCTGCACGGGCTCACTATCATCCCATTCCACCCCCAGTGACAATGCATAAACGAGCTATTACAGATGCATATGGAATCCCTCTTGAAGTACCACCTTGCAGGTACCGGCGTATGGACTGATTAATGACATATCCCAAACAGTAGGATAGCACGGTCCTTGGTTACATCATTTTGATGCCTAGTTGGGATGAGATTGGCACAAATGAAACTATACCAGGCCTTTCCATAGCGACTCAAGACTGTGTGAGGAAAGTGTAATTTCTGATCCGTTCCTTGCTTAGTTGTCCAAACCGTACCAGGCTTACACAAGGTATTCATGATATTATCCAATTTCGTGTCCCACCTTGTAGAGTATAACCAGTCCAGATCGTTGGGTTGAACAGTAGGCAACTGGTACAGGGCATTGATATTCTCTCTAGTATATGACACTTGGCAACCCCGCACAAAAGCAGTACCATCCTTAGTGATTTTCGCGTTTGCATAGAATTCCTGGACTACTGATATTGGAGCTGCCAAAGGTGCTTCCACGAACAACAACTAGCCCATAGCACAAATCATACTCATCATTTGACCATCCAAATCAGGATCCGGCTTTAGCCCATGTTCCAAGACAAATGTCTTCCCAAGCAAAACCCGTTGGTAAAATTCCTTAGCCTTTGTAGAAACAAACCTACTACCATCGAATTCAACCGGCTCAGAACGGGCTTGAGAACTGGAAGATTCACCATGTTGTCGTTTCGAGGCCATAGATACTTAATCCAAATATTCAATGCCAACAAATTCCAAGACCCCCAAACTTGACAAAAATCACGCCGAAATTTTCAAAGTGCACAAGCAGTAAATATGTGGCCTTGGTTCTAAATAATCTATCTCAACCCAATAAACTCACATGCACAATTCGATCCAATATAGGAAGCACAATAAACTTGAGTCGTATACTCAGAAATCCCCAATACAGTGTTTACCCAAGTCTAGAATCCTTTAATTGGAAGTATTACCTTGAGAAGAAGAAAAACCCAAGCCACAGTGTTTTGACTCAATGCGATCCCATGGTATCCCACAACAATGCAATGAACGACCACTGAAGAATGCTTTGGTGGTTTAGATTTAGGGTTTGGATTGGATGAATATGATATAGGAAGTGAGAGATTTGAGAGGATAGAAGTTTAAGATAGAAGAATGTTGCAGAGAGAACTAGGGTTTGTGAGTGGAAGAGTTGGTGTAGAATGGTATTGTGAGGGAGAATTATAGAATGGAAGAGTTTGATTCAGTGTAGGATTGATTTAGAAAAGATTTGATTTGGGTTTGGAAAAGGAAAAGAACAGAGGATGTAACCATTTTTAATAGGGAGAGGAAAGTGAGAATGAGAATCCAAGCGGGAAAGGAAAGAAATAAGTAACCAATGGGTCGGGTTTGAACTGGGTTTTGAAGCCTGGAAACCGATCGCGGCGCGGCCGCGCTGGGATTTAGCTTGGATTGGGCGCGGCAGCGCTGGTATGGCAGCTGGGTAATTTTGAAATCTGGGGATAGGCGCGGCCGCGCTGCTTTCCTTCACAATTTGGGCGCGGTCGCGCTGGTATGGCAACACGAGCTTTTTGATATCTGAAGATGGGCGCGGTCGCGCTGCTTTCCTTCACAATTTGGGCGTGGCCGCGCTGGTATGACAACATGAAATTGAATTTGTAAAGCCTCATGTTTAGATCCTTAGTGTGCAGCCCTAATGTGTAACCTAAAAAAAAAGAAAAATAAAGTAACTAATTAATACTATATAAAAACAAAGCTAAAAATACTAATTACTCTTAAAAATCACAAAAATTTCAACTTACAGAAATTAAAGATTGGGTTGCCTCCCAACTAGCGCTTGATTTAAAGTCTTTCAGCCTGAGTACTCCCTGTTTCAAGTTCTAATCGGCAAGAATGATTGAGATTTTCTGGCGATCGAAATCACCACCCCAATAATGCTTTAACCTTTGTCCATTGACTTTAAAGGCTCATCCGGATTGTGAGCAAAAACTTCAACGGTGCCATGAGGAAATGCCTGTTTAACAATGAAGGGGCTTGACCACCGAGACTTGAGCTTTCCTGGAAATAATCTCAATCGAGAGTTGTATAGAAGCACTATTTATCCCAGCTCAAATTTCCTGTTGATGATTTTTCGATCGTGCCACTTCTTGACTTTTTCCTTGTATAACTTCGAATTCTCATATGCTTACAGACGAAATTCATAAAGTTCATTTAGCTGGAGAAGTCTCTTTTTCCCCGCAGTTGTGAGATCAAAGTTTAGCTTTCTGATGGCCCAATATGCTTTGTGTTCAAGTTCAATCGGAAGGTGGCACGCCTTGCCATAGACTAACTGGTACGGTGACATGCCAATGGGTGTCTTGTATGCTGTCCTATAAGCCCAAAGCGCGTCATCCAACTTCGTTGGACAGTCTTTTCTGTTAAGATTAACAATATTTTCCAAAATTCTCTTCACTTCTCTATTCGAAACTTTGGCTTGACCACTGGTTTGGGGATGGTAAGCTGTAGCAATTCTGTGATTGACCCCATATTTAGCTAAGAGAGCTGTGAAATATCAATTGCAGAAGTGGCTCCCTTCATCACTGATGATTGCCCTTGGGGTGCCAAATCGTGTGAAGATGTTTTTCTGAAGAAATTTTAGAACCACCTTGGCATCATTAGTCGACAAAGCACTGGCCTCCACCCATTTAGAGACATAGTCGACCGCCAAAAGGATGTAGAGGTTGTTGAAGGAGGATAGAAATGGTCCCATGAAGTCTATTCCCTAAACGTCAAAGACTTCAACTTCCAAAATGGCATTCAAGGGCATCTCATAACGTTTGGAAATATTTCCCACCCTTTGACATCTATCACATCTCTAAACAAAGTGGTGGGCGTCTTTAAACAACGTGGGCCAGAAAAATCCTGCCTGTAATACCTTGGCAACTGTCTTATCTCCTCCGTAATGTCCTCCATATAGCGAATCATGACAATGATGTAAGATGCTCTCTATTTCACTTTGTGGAACACACCGTCGAATCATTTGATCTGCGCAATGTTTGAACAAGAACGGTTCATCCCACATATACCTTTTTACGTCATGGAGAAACTTCTTCTTTTGTTGGCTGGTCAAATCTGGAGGAAGAACGTTGCTAACCAAATAATTGACAAAATCGGCATACCATGGGACTTTTGCATTTATCACAAACAACTGCTCATCCAGGAAGAACTCATTGATCAACGTTTTGTCTCCCTTGATGGGGTCATTGTTTTCTAATCTCGAGAGATGATCTGCCACTTGATTTTCCGTCCCCTTCCTATCTCGGATTTTCAAGTCAAATTCCTGGAGTAGAAGTATCCATCTAATTAGCCTCGGCTTCGCATCTTTCTTCGAAATCAGATATCTAATTGCAGAATGGTCAGTGAACACCACCACTTTAGTTCCAATTAAGTACGACCGGAATTTGTCAAATGCATAAACTACCACGAGCAACTCCTTCTCAGTAGTTGTATAATTGAGTTGGGTATCCAATAGTGTTTTGCTAGCATAATAAATGGTGTGAAAAACCTTTTCCTTTCGTTGGCCTAAAACCGCCCCAATTACATAATCGCTACCATCGCACATTAACTCGAACGGCTTTGACCAATTTGGTGCTACTATTACAGGCGTTGTGGTCAATTATTTTTTCAATAATTCAAAAGCCGACAAACACACATCGTCAAACTTGAATGGAACATCTTTCTCCAATAGACTGCATAAAGGCTTAGAGATTTTAGAAAAGTCCTTTATGAATCTCCTATAAAATTCGGCGTGTCCCAAGAAGCTTCGTATCCCCTTAACTGTAGTTGGTGGAGGTAGATTTTCAATTGTCTCAAGTTTGGCTCGATCTACCTCTAAACCTTTTGACGATACCTTGTGCCCAAGAATGATCCCCTCTTACACCATAAAGTGGCATTTTTCCCAATTGAGCACTAAATTGGTTTTCACGCATCTTTTCAAAACCAGGACCAGATTTTTCAAACAACTATCAAAGGAGTCACCAAACACTGAAAAATCATCCATAAATACCTCCATATTGTGTTCAACCATATCTGAGAAAATAACCATCATGCATCTTTGGAACGTTGCTGGTGCATTACATAATCGAAAAGACATCCTCCTAAAAGCGAAAGTATCATAAGGACAAGTGAAGGTAGTCTTTTCCTGATCTTCGGGGGCAATCACTATCTGATTATATCATGAATAACCATCCAACAAGCAATAAAATTCGTGTCCAGCTAGTTTATCTAGCATCTGATCAATGAAGGGTAGAGGAAAGTGATCCTTGCGGGTTGCCTTGTTTAGTTTTCTGTAGTCCATACAAACCCTCCATCCAGTCATTGTCCTTGTCAGTATCAATTCATTATTTTCGTTCTCCACAACCGTTATACCACCATTTTTAGGCACGCACTGTACTGGACTCACCCAACTGCTATCAGAGATGGGGTAAATGATACCTGCATCAAGCCACTTCAAAATTTCCTTTTTCACCACGTCTTTCATGATTGGGTTCAGCCTCCTTTGTTGCTCAATTATTGGTTTGGCATCGTCTTCCAAAAGGATCTTATGCATATAAAATGATGGGCTAATTCCTTTAATGTCCGCAATGGTCCAACCAATTGCTGATTTGTACTCCCGGAGAACTCGTATCAACTTATTTTCCTGCAATTCGTTAAGTACAGATGCAATAATAACAGGCAAAGTAGATGATTCACCCAAATAAGCATACCTGAGATGGCTTGGTAACGGTTTAAGCTCAAGTGTTGGGGGTACTTCTAGAGATGGCTTCAATCGCTCTAAAGATTTGTCAGTAGGTTCCACAGGTTCAAAAGGGATTTGAAATTTACGTACTCTTGGCACTGTATCTAAAATCTGAAGAAACTCCATCATCTATGCGTCATCCATGTTAGCATCTCCCAATAAAGTAGTTTCCAACGGATCCTTAGTCAATGTCCTCAAAAACTCGTCATCCACTACTTTCTCTATCACATCCATCCGGAAACACTCCTCCTCATCCGTAGGAAACTTCATGGCTTTGAACACATTGAATGTCACTTCTTGGTCTTGAACCCTCATAGTCAATTCTCCTTTCTACACATCTATAAGTGTTCTACCGGTTGCTAAGAATGGTCTCCCAAGTATGATAGGAATGTCTTTGTCCTCTTCATAATCCAAAATGATGAAATCAGCTGGGAATATGAATTTATCCACTTTTACCAGGATGTTTTCCATAATACCTCTAGGATATGTAACCGATCTATATGCAAGCTGAAGAGAGATGTTGGTTGGTTTCGGTGCAGTAGACCCAACTGGACATATATCGATAGGGGCATAAGGTTAATGCTAGCACCCAAATCACACAAACATTTGTTGATTAATAAGCTGCCAATAGTACAAGGGATAGTGAAACTCCCAGAATCCTTTAATTTCGGTGGCAACTTCTTTTGCAATATAGCACTACACTCTTCAGTTAACGCTACTGTTTCATAATCCCCCAGCTTTTTCTTCCTTGACAAAATTCCTTTCATGAACTTGGCATAGCTTGGAATCTGCTCTAAAGCTTCCACAAACGGTATGTTGATTTGTATCTTCTTGAAGACTTCAAGGAATTTAGAGAACTGTTTGTCTAATTTCTGCTTCTGAAGTCTCTGCGGATATGGAACGGGAGGGTATACTACTGATTGATTTGCTTCCTCCTTTTCTTTCAGTTCAGTTTTCGTGTTCTTATCTTTCTCTATCAAATTCTCTGCAAAAGCTGTGACTGGAGACGGGCGCGGCCGCGCTGCCTCTCCTTGTATTTCAGGCGCGGCCGCACTGCTCGACTGGAGTTGTTTCCCGCTTCTCAAAGTGACAGCTTGGCATTATTCCTTCCATCTCTTTTTGGATTAACTTCAGTATCACTTGGGAATGCTCCTTGGGGTCGACTATTCAACACATGAGCTAATTGTCCCAACTGGTTCTCTAGATTTCTAATCGATGCTGCCTGACTTTTCACATTCATATCTACTTGGTTTAACAGCTTATCCTAATCATTCATTCTCCTCTCGGAAGCTGTAATAAATTTTGTCAAGCAGTCCTCCAAACTTGGTTTCCTCTCTGCCTGTGGTGGAACTTGATTTTGAAAACCTGGGGGATTCTGTGGTCTTGGAGCTTGATTTTGAGCCTGTGTATTGTTGCTCCAAGAGAAACCCAGATGATTTTTCCACCCCGGATTGTAAGTATTTTGGCAAGGGTTTGGAGGTCATTGGTAGCTACCCATGAACTGCACTACTTCAGGATTGATGGGACAATAATATGTACGATGTGATCCCGCGCATAGTTCACAAACATAAACAACTTGTGGAGTTTTTGAATCTGCTATAACATCAATTTTCTTAGACATAGCTGCCATCTTAGCTGTTAATGATGTGACTGCGTCAACTTCAAACACCCTAGATACCTTTTGTTGATTCATTCTGGAAGTCGGCCATTGATAATTATTGGCAGCCATTGTCTCCAACAGTTCATAAGCTTCATCAAACTTTTTATCCATAAGTGCTCCTCTTGCGGCTGCATCTATGCTGGATCGAGTATTACCACTTAACCCATTGTAGAATGTCTGAACCTGTAGCCACTTGGGTAGTCCATGGTGTGGGCATTTTCTCAATAAGTCCTTGAACCTTTCCCATGTCTCATACAGTGACTCTCCATGTTGTTGCTCATAAGTGGAAATCTCGTTCCTCAATTTGGCAGTTTTAGCTGGCAGAAAAAATTTTGCCAGAAATTTCTCAGCTAAGTTATCCCAGGTCGTGATGGATCCCGGCGGAAGTGAGTGTAACCAATTCTTAGCTTTATCCCTCAAAGTGAATAGGAATAGACGTAGTCTGACTGCATCATCCGAAACGTTGTGATATTTGAATGTATCACAAATCTCAAGAAAGCTCACCAAATGTTCATTCGGATCATCAGTGGCAGTCCCCCAAACTGCACCGAATTCTGGATCATCTGAATTGTTCCCAGTTTAATCTCAAAAGTGTTTGTAGTGATAGCTGGCCTCGTGATGCTTGACTTGATCTTATCTATTTTAGGCATAGCATATTCCCTCAATGATTTCTGCTCTTCGTTATCTATGTTCACTTTCTCAATTGTCTCATTGCAGAATTTTCTCAACTGGCGTAAGTTGTTTTCAAGATCGTCCTCACACTACACAAGTTCCGGTTGTTTTGATCTAGTTTGCATAAACGAACCAGAATCACTTGGAAAAAAAAATAAAAGAAAAAAAATAAAAGTAAATGTTGTTTAACTAAAATTGAATCAATTAGACTGATAATTAAAAATTATAAACAAAAACAAATTTCCCCGGCAACGGCGCCAAAAACTCGTTTGCCTAAATCTATACTAGCAAAATACGCAAATATACGCAGTCCACAAGTAATAAAGTGAAAGTAGAGTATCGTCCCACGGAGAAAAACTGAGTTTATAATGACAATTTTCAATCCTATATCAATTCAATTTTATTAAACAAATGATCAAAGATTTCTAAATTTCTAAATTTAAACTAATTACTTCTAATTTAAATTACTACCACAAGTTGAAAACAGATTTTAAAGACTTAAGACTACAACTTCACTTATTGTTTCACTTTGCTCGACACATTCCCCTTTGAAATATGCTAGTTATTCTGGATTGCTAATCAAGAACTCATCAGTATTTTTGAACATCTCTCAATGCTTCAAAAACAACTCAACTCAAATCCACAAATAATAGATTCAAGATAATCACCCTAGATAACTAATTCACTATATTTCTATGTGAATTACAATTAAAAAGGATTTAAAGTTCAGGTTCCCTATCAGATTACATGCGATAAATAGGTATATCTCTATCCTAAACACAAATTCTGAATTCCATCGACAAGCAGAATGCACAATCACATGTTATTATGGTCGGATCTAAATCTATACTTCATCTCTCGAGTTTATATAGATTATCCCGGTAATTACTGGCCAAATAATTAAGCAATTAAGTATAAACCATAATAGACAATCCAATAATAACCAATCATAATTATCCAGGAAGCATGTCAAACAAAACTACTCAATAAAATCCATTATAATCTTAAAAAGAAATTTAGTTCATAATTAAACTAGAATCCATCATCCACAAATTTAATAGCATTCAAAAGTCAAAATAAAAGAAACAGAGAAGAACAAAAACTGATGAGTAATCCTTGAATCTCTCTCTAGCTCCTGCTTTGAATTCCTCTTGCTAGCAATTTGCTTCAAGTCTTCACAATTTGCTCCAAACTAGGGTTTACTAAATAAAATGTTCAACAACCTTGAAATTGACTTAAAACAACTATTTATAATAACTGATAAGAATCCTGATTAATTAAGAAGTTTGAAATCCCAGTACACATCAAGTTGCTTTAATGAATGAAAAAGTCAACTCTGGTCAACTCTCGAACCGGTGCGGCCGCGCTGGAAATAAGCTTAAATAGTGCGCGGCCGCGCTGCACTACCAGCCAATCAGTTTTCAACTCTGAAGACCGGCGCGGCCGTGCTGCTCCAATTTTCTGCAACTCTGCAGCTGCAACAGCTGAATCCACTTAACTCTCGCCGAGCCAATCCCCAACATATGCAACCTACAAAAACACACAAAATGCATGAAAAGTAACTACAAACAAAGGAAATAAAAATTAATCCGCATTCATTGGTATCCGATTCGTAGGTATAAAACCTACTTATCAGTGTGTCGTTGGCCTGTTGGCTTGACTGGCTGGTCCTCCGATGCTCAGCCTGTTGTTGTTGTGGTTACCGCTAGCTGCATCACCTTTTCTCTTCGGGCAGTCCTTGATCTGGTGGTCTGGGGCTCCACACGAAAAACACCCTTATTTCTACTTATTCGGACACTGAGGAGCCATGTGCCCCGATTGTCCACAGTGATCACAAACGCTTCTCCCTTTCATACACTCCCTTGAGTGGTTCTTCCTGCAGTTGCTGCACTTCCCACCTTTCTTAGCCTCTCCCCCGGACTTATTGCCTCCAGAGGATTGGCTTTCCATCCATTTACGCTTATTGGGGTTGTTGCCTCCGCTGCTCAAATACACAACTCTAATTAATACAAATTAAAAACTCCTTTCTAAATTCATTCTGCCTTGGCCAAGGACTACTGAGTTGTCATTTATCGAATCACATAGGACATTCACATCTTTTACTAGATGTGGTAGATTCTTTGTTGATCATTTACCTATCTCCATGTACAACTTATTATACCTAATTATACCCTTTGATATACCCTAAAGGTATTAAGGGACATGTCAAAGTATAACTCATCATACACAAGATACTATGATGATCTCAAGTCTAAGAATCACTTGTACTACTATCACTAGAGGAATTCTTATTGACAGACGAGTAAAACTCCATTAGGTATTCCTTAGCGATCTACGTTCAGTGAACTTATTCTCCAATAAGCACCTACATACTTGCTTTAATGTCTCCACACAAATGATTATGAGATCAATCATCCTCTTCTTAAGAGCAAGCAACGTATGTACTAATCTATCCGGATTCATTGATCCCCTTTTAGTAATCCAACGATTAGGAACGATTTTAGTTTGTGAGATATCTAGAATTTAGATCTCATTAGCATGATCACCATCATGATTCTAAAAGCATTGCTCAAAACTATGGGTTTATCACATTTAATATAACAACACAATGTAGATAAGGTAAAATGTCTTTAATAAATGAATAAGATTATAAAGTATATGCTACATCATATCAAATATGATTCGCTTGTGTGCATACTACTTTCAGAAAAACTCCAAAGAATTGTTGGGAAACATTTCCTTAGTCATAAAAGCAGCAAAGATGATAGTTGGAGGTGAAAACAATGAATTCTACAAGAAGTTGCAAGCCTCATTCATAGACATGACTTTAAAGTTTCATCAACGAGATCAGATATATCTCAAATCAATTGAACAGCAGAGAGCTAAAGCTTTGAAACTCCAACAACAGAACAAACGCTCTATTCAGACTCTGTCAGCTAAAGTAGAGAACCTTAGCCAGTCCCTCACTCAGCAAATGGAGCTTGGCCAACAGGAGGTGAAAATGGAAGTTGGTAATACCTCCTACTTAGTCGAACAACTCATTACGCATGTTCAGTATCTCTCCCAAATGATTGATGATAAAAAAGGGGAGAAAAAGATGAAGCATAAGAAGATGAAGAACAAAAAGAGGATAAAAGATGCCATGAAAAGAAAGGAGCTGAAAAAGAACAAGAAGAACAAATATGAAGCACCAACAACTGAGGGGGAGCCAGGAGAAGAAGAAGATTAAGAAATAGCTGCAAGAAGTAAGGGGGAGCAAAAGCCAGAGGAGGATGCAGAAGATACAAAAGAATAAAGAGGACAACAGCAGGAAAAAGCAGTCACAAGATACCATCAAGAAGAAGGTATATCTCTAACAAGCAAGGAGGAATTAACTGTCTTATGCCTGTAACTAGGATCTCCTTGTTATATTACTATAGCTTGTGAACTACATATGTTTAAATTTATTGGTATGATGTAAATGACTATCTTGAATGCACAATCATTTCATTTCATCTAGCAATACAGTGACTTACTGTGACGCCCCCAAATTCTCTACACTCCCTGTAGCAGATCTGGTGCTCACGTGAAACTATACAACTATAAATATTCAATAAAATATGACTTCTATCTATCCAAGGTTCACAGTATCCCATAACAGATGATAATTCCTTCCAGAACTTATCCGTGTTTGGATACCCTCACTTGGATGTATAGATTCATATCTCATGAATACCTCTTTCATATCGATATTCCCTATCTATCTGACATTCACAGTATTAACGATAAGATTGTCCATAGAACTGAGGGGCGCATTCCGGTAAAGGTGGCACCTTACCGACATTCATTAAGTGTAACCTCAGATCTTATAGGACTTTCAATATCATTTAAATACCCTCATTCAGATGTATAGTTCGTATAGACACTATATTTACTTAGTACAACTAGGCTAAAGAAAGTAAAGATCAAAGTATAACGCATTCGATGTAATAAAGTATGATAATATATTACATATAATTAAGTTCGGTTACATCGTTCTCAGTACTAAGTTATTACAACAAAGTCTTATAAAAGACTTGAAATATTCAAAAACAGTAAATAAAACTAGTAAACATGTCCTTTTTCTTTGTTTGTCCCAGAAGTGTCGGGATTATCATTTAAAACTGCAAAAGAAGATATATGCAAGAATGAGCTACAAATGCTCAGCAAGTTCATTTGAAAACATAAACACAATGTGTTTGATTTAAAACATAAACACAATTGGTTAGCGGGGTCACTATTTTTGAAAAATCTTGTATAAAACGCCGATAGTACCCTGCTAAACTGAGAAAACTTCGTACTTCTGTTGAAGTTATTGGTTGTTCCCAATTCACAACCGTCTCTATCTTCACTGGATCTACCGCGATTCCGTTCTTGTCAATCACATGACCTCAAAATTCCATCCTTTTTCTTTACAAACCACACCGGTGCTCCTCCCCAAGGTGAAACACTGGGTTGTATGTACTTTTTATCTAAGAATTCTTGTAACTGTATAAGTAACTCCTTCAACTCTACTGGTGCCATCCTGTACGGTGCATTCGAAACTAGCACCATACCAGGTGCAAGATCGATAACCAACTCGATCTCAGTATCCGGAGGTAGACCTGATAAGTCATCGAGAGACACATCTTGAAATTTCCTAACTACAGGTATTTGATCTAGCTTTACTCCTTCCTTTCGAGTATCTACTATATACGCCAAATAACCTGTACAACCCTTCCTAAGAAATTTCTCTGCTTGCATTACTGTCAGACATCGAGATCGTTTAGGTGAACAACCACCGTTGAACACTACCTTTGACTTCGATGCAGTCACTAGGTTTACACGCTTCCGATGGCAGTCAATAATTGTATTATGATTAACCAACCAATCCATGTCTAAAATTATATCGAATTCCCCCAACTGTATAGGAAAGAGGTTCACAAGAAACTTGTGTTCCTTAGTCTCTATGTTACAATTTCTATATAGGGTTTTAATGGAAATTATCTCTCGGTTTGCAATTTTTACGTTTTAAAAGGTATATCTAAATTTATTAACTGTTGGGTTGGGTTTACTTCTCTATTTTTTGCCTCTACTAATGTATATGGTCTTCTTCCAAGTGGAGTTAATCTATATAAGTAAGAAAACTAGTATAATTACAAGTATGTAATGCACATATTGTTCAAACATAATTTGTATATTATACAGAAGGTTTATATATTCGGCTAGTAGTTTATATAAGTACTACTAGCATTTCCAAACCAGTTTCCCAAAACTTGGGTAAAGTAGTTTAGATACCAGTATTTACATACACACTTTGGTGACCAGGTTTATCTAAAGCTTAATCTTACGATACTCATCACACAATATACTGGATACCACCCACCTATTGATGTCGTATCCAATCTTTCCATTCTCTACGAGATAATCCTCTATTCGCTTATCCAGATCCACAAGTGTTTCACGAAATTCTTTATTAGTTCTATCAGGCCTTGCTTGGATTTGATATCTTTCTCTTTCCTTTCTTGACAACAGTGTTTGAAGTCGGATATTTAATCGCTTTTCATTCTCCAACCTTTCTTCCACATACGTTACCCTATTGTTCAAGGTATGTAATTCCATCTGGGCTTGTTCTAGTATGTTTTCCTCCTCTGGGTTTCCTTCTTCTAACTCTTCTACATATTGATTTCGAACTTCTAATATATCCCTCCATGTTGGTTCTTCCTCATTAGGTTCTGCCTCTACTGCATCATGAAATTCTAATTCATATTGAATTTCTTGTCCTTTAGGATCACTGCCCTGTTCGAGCTTTATCACCGTGAATCTATCTCCCCTGAACAATCTCCCCAATCTGGGTTTGCCATCCTACAAAAGAATTTTACTTGTTTAGTATTATAGCGAAGCAAATTTATACATAATATAAAGCTTTTAAGATTATTTTATGTTTATTAAATATTTTACGGACTCAAAGACTATATCCTAAGGTATTTCCTAACTACCTTAGAGCTATAATCTACAGCTCTGATACCAACTTGTGACTCTCCCAAATTCTCTACACCTCCTGTAGCAGATTTGGTGCTCACGTGATACTATTTAACTATAAATATTCCATAATATATAACTTCTATCTATCCAAGGTTCACAGTATCCCATAACAGATAATAGTTCTCGTCAGAACGTTATCTGTGTTTGGATACTCTCACTTGGATGTATAGATTCATATCTTGTGAATATCTCTTTCATATCAATAGTTTCTATCTATCTGACATTCACAGTATTAATGATAATATTGTCCCTAGAACTGAGGGGCACATTTCGGTAAAGATGGCACCTTACTGGCGCTCATTAAGTGTAATCCCATAGCTTATAGAACTCTTAATATCATTCAAATACCATCATTCAGATGTATAGTTCATATGGATATTGTACTAACTTAGTACAACTATCCTAAACAATTTAAAGATCAGAGTATAACGCATTCGATATCATAAAGGATGATAATATATTTTATATCATTAAGTTCAGTTACATCGTTCTCAGTACTAAGTTATTACAACAAAGCCTTTAAAAGACTTGAATAAAGTAAAACTAATTAACATGGTCGTTTCCCTTTGGTCGTCTATGAAGTTCCAGAATTACCATCTAAAACTGCAAAGAAAGTTGTATGCAAGAATGAGCTACAAATACTCAGCAAGTTTATTTGAAAATGTAAATACAATGTGTTTGAGTTGAAAGATATCAAAGATGTATAACTGAGGGTTCTGTACATGAACCATATATTTCAATTAGTTTTATCAGTCTTCAATGAGTTAGAACCGCTTGATTTCGGATATCTGGTAGGGGATCAGCCTAACCAATATCCTAGGAGTATGCATATCATCCTACAATTTTATGTCGATATATAATCAACATTTACCCGCACCTTATATCAAGGTGTTTCAGTTCACCTTACATCAAGGTGTTTCAGTTCACCTTACATCAAGGTGTTCCATTTCTCAGTATAAGATGTCGTACCAAAACAATTTGGTTTGACACAATAATTTACGCTCGAATAAACAATATATGAATAATGATTCATTTCTTAAGTTATGCTAAACAAAAAGCAATAAGTTCACAATAATTAATAGCAAGATGTAATAGACTTGCTTAAATGTAACAAGGTTAGAAGACTTGCATAAAGTTAACAAAGTTTGGAGACTTGCCTTAGCGTAGCTCTTTTAATTTATGTTAACACGATCTATCAGCGTACGTACTCTATGTACACCAATAGTAAGCGTTAGAACTTATAATAACATGTATTGAGTCAATCTAGACAATTTTCGTTAAGGTCCGACGTTGATTCGGTATCTTCGTCGTGACTTTAGACAGCTAAACATGTAGGTTATTCGATAAAACTTCATTTGAAAGCTTAAATATTAGCTTAGATAATGTAATTATCATTTATAATATTTTTGTAAGCTTAATATTATTTTTAAATAATTTTTTAGAAGCTTGATAATAATTTTAAATAATTTTACAAGCTTAGGAATATTTTTAAATGATTTAATTATCATTTAGAATATTTTTAAAACATTAATATGTTATTTAAATGATTTACTTATCATTTAGAAAAATTTTAGATACTTAAAATATTATTTAAATAATTTATTTTATCATTAATAATATTTTTAGAATTTATTTTATCATTTAAATGATATAATTATTATTTATAATAATTTTTAAAACTTAGTTTAATATTTAATGATTTAATTATCATTTAAAATATTTTCAATTACTTAGTATATTATTTAAAATAATTTATTTATTATTTATAATAATTTTTAGAAAGTTAGTAACATTTTTAAATGATTTAATTATCATTTAAACTAATTTAAATATATTACTATCATTTATTCAATATATTTATTAAATAATTTAATATTTAATTAAATTAAATAATTATTAAAAAATTTATTAGAAATATTACAAATTTATTAAATATAATTAAAAATGAATTTTTTAATATTTAATATTAATTCATATCAATTTTTAATATTTATTTATAATTTATTTAATTATTTTTATTCATTTTTATTTAAAACCGTCGCAAAAGGCTTTAGCGACAGTCTTCATAGAATTCTTAGTTTTTTGGGTTTGAGTATGAATTTCGTCGCTAAAGGTGTTCTTCATGAAGAACACTTGGTCAATGTCGGGCAGGCTACTTTGATCTCAAATTATTTCCAGTTGGTTTCTTGTTTGAGTTTAATTTTTGTTGCTCGTTATACTAGACATGGCCAGGTACAACGACATATGTTAAGTGAGATCAAACAATATCATATGAGCAAGATTTGTTCCGGTCAAACTAGCCGGATCAAAGTCATGGTCGGTCAACGCAGTTTGACTGCTAATAACTTTCGTTCCATGTTAGCTTTATGTGATTTGTTGGTTTAGACTTGTAGATTACATGGCAAAGAACAACTACAAACCTTAAAACCTCATAAATTATCTCACATGATCAAGATCTAAGCTGGTCAAACGCTTGTCAGACACTGTCAGAGTTGTTCGTCGCTTTTCTGGGTTGCCCAGAAACAGAACGCTCATGGTCGGTCAATGGATTTTGACCATTAATAACTTCCTACTGTGATATATTTTTAACTTTCTATCAATTAGATCTTACAGATAACATGGCATACTACACATACAAGGTTTAAAACACATCAAACAAATAATTTAAGCCAATCAAATCGTCTGACAAACTTGCTTGTCAAACATTTCTGGGCTGCATGAACAGTTTACTATTTTGGCTTAATTTTCATATCTAGATGTTATGTTAACGTGATTTCACCGCCCAGATCACTTAATAACATATTAATAAGCATTCCTAAACACTAAAACATAACATCCAATTCAACCTTAAAGATCTAGCATAAAATTAGGGTTTTTGCACCTTTTTCTTCAAATTTTGATCTCTGATCTTTGCTACTGATCTTAGGATTGCAGGGACTTGATATGGTATGATTGTAAGTGTTTAGGCTTTGTAAATTTCGTAGGTCAAATGGTCAGCTTGATGTTCTATTTATAGGAATTCTAAAATTAGGGTTTCTAGGGTTCTTTTTCCAAATTTGGCCTCCACAAATATCTAGCCTTGATACTTGTGCTACTCCAAGCTGATCTTAGTGACCTACTTATGCTAGAGTGTGTTGAGCACAAGCTTGCACACTCCTAGCTCCATTTCTATTGGTTTAAACTTTATTTTTGATTTATTTACTTACTAATTAAACCTAGATTTTTACTAATCATGTTTAGGATGTTTAATTAGGTTTAGTACTACCTTAATTAAGGTAATATATCATAATTAAGGTTTATCATTTTATAATTTAGTGTTATTGAATCAAATTAGGGTTTTAGGGTTTCCAAATTAGGGTTTAGGATTTTCAATCCTATAATTAGGGTTTAAATCTTGAATTAGGGTTTTAATATAAGTTCAATGATTTATAATTAATATTATGATTCATTAATTAGAAGCTAATTATATCACTTAAGATTTTTGTGTAGTAATTAGGGTTTTGATTGACCAATTTGGACAATTTTTACCAATTAGGGTTTCTAATTCAGTTTAGCATTTTAAACCCTAGTTAACTTATTTTAGATTTTTATTAGTCAATATAATATTATATTAACTCTGAAGCACGACAAATCACTTCGTCATTTTCAAGCACGACACAGCAGCTTGCAAAAATAATTTGCCGAGACGCTTCTCGGTGAATTCGTCGGAAGCACGACACAGCTGCTTGGCGAAAAAATTTTATTTGACCTAATTCCTTAATAAAATATACGACCACATAACACAAAGTCGGAACATGAAATTTCATTTAATAAATACATAATTTACATATACAAATCTTATTAGGGTTCGGAATATTACACTTACTGTATCTTAAGTCACATCAGCACTCATACACTTGCATGTATTGCTTAAATAGAATGTTATGCTATTAGTGTTTTTGTCATCATCAAATAGGGGAAGATTGTTGGGAATCAGCATGCGATCGTTAAGCTCATTATCATAGGGGCAGAATGTTATAAGATCTGCATGTGATTACCTTTATTCATTGTATGTGATTTGATTGATGACAAAATGATAAGAAGAACATTCATATTATTAAGCCTTGTAAAGTCCTTAATGAAATATATGTACAAGGACTTAGAAGATCAAATATGTTAGGTTGATCTAAGCTGAATAAATATCTATCTGATCAAAGCATGTTTGTAATATTAGGTTTTGTAAAGTCCTTAAATGAATATGATGTACAAGGACTTAGAATAGAAAAAGATCAAATTTGTTAGGTTGATCTTATGAGTTGTAATACTATATGTTCAAACAAGGGCCAAACTAATCGTAGAGCATTGCACTGACTAAGTGAAGGATTGTAGAGCAGTCAGTCAAACGACGCAGAGCCAAGTATGCCATCACAGGGTTTGCCAGGAAAACGTAGAGTAAAAACTCGGCAGGACGTAGAGTTCTCTCGGCAGAACGTAAAGCACTCTCGGCAGGACGTAGAGTTGCCCTGGCCGAACGTAGAGCACTCTCGGCAGGACGTAAAGTTGTCCCGGCCGAACGTAGAGCTTTCTCGGCAGGACGTAGAGTTGTCTCGGCATTGCAGTGCTAAAACCCCAAGATCGTAGAGTCTGTCAGGCAGCACAGTAACAGGCTCGGCAGATCGTAGAGCTCACTCGGCAGCACTCCCTGGACATCGTAAAGTTGCGCATGTCAACGCAAAGCTTGCAAGGCTATCGTACAGAGTGGCTCGACAGAACAAGGAGCTTACTCAGGATCGTAGAGTATGCAATGCAAAGAGAAGATCATTGTGCTAACATGGGTTTGTAGAGTCAATCCAAGACAGCCACTCTACGACTCCCATAAACAGTCTACTATCAAGCAACAACGTAGAACGATCGTTGCTGAAGCATCCAAAGTTAAAGTGGCAATCTTCAAGACTACCAAGCATGCTGGGCATAAGCTATCAGACATGGCAAGATCTCTGAGCACAACCAAAGCATCAAGCCATAGCAGAGATCACAGGACAAGCTCAAGTAATCACTCTATGATCCATCAAGACTTTAGACCTGCATTAAAGACAAAGGTCGTAGAGTAGGATCAAGTGATCAAAGAGTTGAGTCTAAGACAACAAAGTCACTCTAGCAGTCTCAACAAAGCAACGAGAAGATCATAGAGCAGCACTCTATGACAAGGCATGAGAGAGAATGTCTGAAGATAAAAGTAGAGCAGTCCTCTACATCAAAGGTGTCACAGCAAACAGAAGATCATAGAGCAGCACTCTATGACAAGGCATGAGAGAGAATGTCTGAAGATAAAAGTA
Organism: Aralia elata; assembly: GCA_034770075.1. Lineage (NCBI taxonomy): Eukaryota > Viridiplantae > Streptophyta > Magnoliopsida > Apiales > Araliaceae > Aralia > Aralia elata. The sequence goes on along the minus strand of CM068386.1, from coordinate 30,088,871 downwards.
GAGCAATCCTCTACATCAAAGGTGCCACAGCAAACAGAAGATCATAGAGAAGTTCTCTATGACATAGCAGCAGAGCCAACACCTATAGAACATAAAGCAGTCCTCTATGATAAGCACATTGCTGCAATGGCTCAACGAAGATCATAATGCTATGCTCTGGGAACGAAAAGCCAAATGGGGATCACAGAGCATAAAGGAACACAAACTGAAGTAAGAAGCACATCAAAGAGCAATGCAAGTACAGTCAGCTACTCTACGAACTGCAAGAGAGCACAAGGCTATAACTGAAGTTAACAGTTAACTCTACGACCCAAAGGAACAGTCTTTAGTCTGAAGCAAACAAGTTGACTCTACGATTAGAAGTAACAGGCTGCATCCTAGACGATCGTAGAGTAAGTAAGTGCCAGCTGGATTAAAAGTATTAGAGCACTTAGGGTTTCTATCCCAAGATGAGCGGTTGAGTAGTTAATTGAGTTAAACAAAGAACCAATCTGAGTGGGGCTCAAACAGTTATACTTGCAGTAGTCAACAAGCAGCGCATGTGACTCCACTATCTTGGTACCCGCTAATGGATGCTGACTCAGCCATCACTAGCAAACTTAAGGAAGTAAAATACTCAGTGGTACAATAAACAAGTCTGCAGAAAGCTAGTCTCAAACGGAAAGAAGTGCAACGGGAAGATATCAACGGAAAGCTTCCAACGGGAAGAAAATGGAAAACTACAAAAGAGAAAGCAACACTCGAATATGAGTGTGCGTTGGTATACAGTAAGCAAGAAAGCAAGAACACAAACTGTACAATCAGCTAAGAGCTGCACTGTAAAATGAGAGGTGTACTAAAGGGCTAGCATATGAGCTAAGAGTCGAATGACCAAGAAGCCAAGATCTAGAGTAACCAAATCCAGAACGAACAACTCTATGATTAAGCAAGGAACATTATGTGCTGAACAGATAAAGAACTGACTTGGACAAGTCAACCAGTGTTCAACGGAAGTGATCATCTGCATCTGCTATGCACCAAAAGAAGGAAGGGCTTCAACGACCATCATCAGCAGCATCCAGAAGAAGATCACAAACAGCTGCCAAGTACCTGAAGATGAAGGAGATCAAAGTTCATCTTGGCAGCACAACCCAACAAACAATCAACATACCAAAGAGGGTGGGCGTCCTTGTCTTAAGTGACTAAACAAAGTCAAGTCTGCTAGACTTGCTAAGTACCAAAGGGTACAAGAGATTCTAAGGCTACTGGCTTTAGTCTACAGGATTCCAAGGCTGCTGGCCTTGAAGAGTTCTTTGTGAACTGGTTTCCAAGTCTACTGGGCTTGAAGAGGGTCATTGGATCCTTGTCCAAAGGACTAAAAATAACTCACGTCTGCAGGATACAAGAGGGATCAGAGGATCCGTGTCTGCGGAACTTGAGGAGGGTCATAGGATCCTTGCCTTAGTGGCTAAAAACAACTCTTATCTATTGGACTTGAAGAGGGCGTAGAGTCCTTATCTTTGTGACTAAAACAATTAGTGGATTCCTACTTGTTGAAGTAGAAGAGTGGAGTAGGAGTTATTCAGTCTCCGAACCACTTAAAATCTCTTGTGTCGTTTATTTTCTGTCATTTACCTTATGCTCAATGAACTGCTATATCTGTTATCAACCATACCATAGATTTGTAAATTGAACTGAGATTATGTTTACATCTATGAAGGGGTTATTAATGTTTATTCCGATGTGCATGAATTGATTCTCTATTTCATAACTGTTATACTTTCATTAATAAATGAAAAGGTTTAAAGGATCTATTCAACCCCCCTTCTAGATCCACATTGTGTCCCCGGGAACCAACATTGTCTACAAACTTTCCTCTCTGTAATTCTTTGGTGTTTTCAAAGTCATGTGTAACTAAATTCTTATTCTTGGATTAAGGAGACGGAAGCCTCGGATTATTACACTGTGAGATCTAATTGGTTTTAATTATTCAATTTATATTTTGAGTATTGATTATTCTTTTGTGCTTAAATTAAATGATTGAACTCTTTAATTACTAGGTTGCAAACTAGTTTATTATTCATTGAAATCTACTGCTAAATTAGATATCAAATCCGTAATTGTTTGGTCACTCTAATTTGCGAAGCAACTAAGATTAATAATTGACTGCGGATCAGGAGATTATTATATCTTAGGAAGCATACTCAACTAAATTAAATGCAACCGCTTGTACTTGTGTTGTTTAGCTTAATCGGTTTTTTTTTAATTTTTAAAGCATCTACTAGATTAAACTTTTAGCGTTTGTCTGAAGTTGTTTAGTAGTTAAGGTTATTTAGATCCCTTATTTCTATCTAACTAAAATTAAGAAAAGACACGGAATGATTCAGAATTAATGGTGAATTGATTCTAACAGTGAATATTCAAAATATTAATTGATTATGCTTGAGTCAATGATCAGTGTAAGTTTCTGAGGTGGAATTTGATCTAATTCGAGGCTTGTTTTTCTCTGATTTACTTTAATAAATTATTTGCATTATTTTTAATTTATTTTAATAATCACATTCAAAACCCCCTTTTCTGGTATACAAAATATAAAAATAGATTAATCAATCTCTGTGGGATCGATTCTTGCTTACACTACTACATAATTATTATTCGCAGTGAGATTTTATTTTTAGTTGCCTACGACAGCACAACAAATTATGGTGCCGTTGCCGACGAGTGATTTTAGTTTATTTTTATATTTTTGTCATCCTTATTTTATTTTAATTATTTTTCATAAGTAATTTGAATTTTCTTGATTGTTTATGCCCGAAACTCGATCTACTAATCAAGGTGATTTAAAGTGTGATCCAGAGATAGAGAGAACTATTCGCAGATTAAGGAAGGAAGCTTGGATAAATTGTGCAGAAAAGGAATCCATGGCAGCAAATCGAACTCTGAAAGAGCTTGCAGCCCCCGATTTAAATCAACAACCCTTATAACCTTCCTTAATCTTGATACTAATCCTCAATTTGAATTGAGAAATCTGGACTAATACATATTTTACCTACTTTTCATGGCTTGGTAGGTGAAGACCACCACAAACACTTGAAGGAGTTTCACGTGGTATGCACGAGTATGAAGCCTACCGAAATAACCGAGGAGCAAATCAAACTAAGAGCCTTTCTATTCTCTCTGAAGGATTTGGCTAAGGATTGGCTTTACTATCTACCCTCCAAAAGTATCACCACATGGGAAGAGATTAAAAGATTATTTTTAGAGAAATATTTCCCCGCTTCAAGCGCAGCCAACATTTGGAAGTCAATTTCTGGTGTGAGACAAAATAATGGAGAACCCCTACACAAGTATTGGGAACGTTTTAAGAGATTTTGTGTCAGTTGCCCTCATCATCAAATTAGTGATCAATTTCTCATCCAATATTTCTATGAAGGCCTTAGTTCTACCGATAGAAGCATGATTGATGCTACTAGTGGAGGAGCTTTGGTGGATAAAACTCCCGAAGCTGCAAGAAACCTAATTGCAAATATGGCAGCTAACTCTCAACAATTTGGCACTAGACTTGATTTTGCACCTAGGAATGTTAGTGAGGTACAAATTTCTTCTATTGAACAACAAATTGCGAGTTTAACTTCTCTTGTTCGTCAAATGGGTGCAGGTAATACACAACAGGTAAAAGCTTGCGGAATTTGTACAATGATCGGACATCTAACGGATATTTGCCTAACTCTTCAAGAGGAATCCGTTGAACAGGTGAATGCAGCAGGTGGTTTTCCTGGACAACCACAAAGGAAATATGAGCCTATTCGAACACTTATAATCCTTGATGGAGGGATTATCCTAACTTTAGCTACGGGAATCCACAAGCAAATCAGCTTGCAAATCAAAATTTCTCAAGTTACTAGCAATATAAACAGTCGTATCCCAATGGACAACAACAAGGCCAATCTTCTAACTCTACTATGTCTTTAGAAGATATTGTTAAATCTCTTGCCACAAACACTTTGCAGTTTCAGCAGGAAACAAGAGCAAGTATTCAAAACATGGGACTCAAATGGGACAAATGGCAACCACAATTAGTCAATTGAAGGTGCAAGGTTCGGGGAGGTTACCCTCTTAAACAGTGGTGAATCCAAAAGATAATGTAAGTACAATCACTTTGAGAAGTGGCAAAGAGGTAAAGAATCCAGAAAAGTCAGCACCTATATCGCGGGAGCAAAGCAAAGTAGACACGGACAATGCAGACGGTGGTGTTATGTGTGACATTGATGTACCTAAGCGTAAATTTTCTCCTCTCTCTGATTATAAACTGGTACCCCCTTTTCCTCATGCTTTGACAGAAAACAGAAAATATGAGAAAAATTTAGATTTATACGAGATTTTCCGTAAATGTGAGGTAAACATTCCTTTGTTAGATGCCATTAAACAAGTTCCTCGATATACTAAATTTTTGAAAGAATTGTGTACACATGAGAGGAAACAGGAACTTAAAAACATTAGAAAGGTAGGGGAGAATGTTTCTGCAGTTATTCAAAGAAAACTCCCTAAGTGTCAAGATCCAGGTATGTTCACTATCCCTTACACGATAAGTGACACTAGATTTGAAAAGGCTATGTTAGACCTAGGAGCTTCTATCAATGTTATGTCATATTCTATATATGCTTCGTTGAAACTTGAACCCTTGAATAAAACTGGTACCGTGATTCAATTGGCTGATAGATCTAATACTTATCCAAAAGGTGTAGTTGAGGATCTTCTTGTGCAAGTTAATGATTTAATTATTCCTGCTGATTTTTATGTGCTTGATATGGAAAACGGTGACCAAAATACCCCTATTTTGTTAGGAAGACCATTTTTAAAGACATCCAAAACTAAGATTGATGTTCATTTTTAAAGAAAATGGAATTTAATGGCGAAGTTGTTCAGTTTAATATTTATGATTCCATGCAAAATCCTACTAATGATACTTCTGTTTATTCTATTTGATGGCGAAGTTGTTCAGTTTAATATTTATGAAGTTGCCGTCAAGCAAGCCAAAAATAAAAACCTTACATAACTCTACGAACTCAAAACTAAGCACAGTATAGCAATAAGCAAGGGTCGATCCCACAAAGAATGATATTGTTTTGAATTTATTCTAATGTTTCTAACTATAAACAATAATTGAAAGATTGGGGGGTTTTAAATTATGATTAACTAAAGAAAACAAAAGTTAAAATAATAAAGATAATGAAATAAATTAAAACTTCAGTTCTTTAGTCCAGTTTCACCAATTTACAGAAATAGTGTAATCAAGTTAACATATTTCTTCCTTCAATGAAATTAATAACCCTAGATGATCAGCAATCGCTTAATTATCCGAAATCCTCCTTAGATTTTAAATCTAATGTGACAATCGCCCCCACTAGACCCTAACTATTATATAACCCAGAACTATCAGTCTAGATTTAATATAACAGAAGCATTAAGAAATAGAGAATTAGGTTATTCCAAGCAACAATCACACTATCATGGATTATTTAACTTGCCTTCTGATAATCTTAATAATACCCAAAAGCTTGTCCATAATCAAATATTATTAAGTACTACCTGTGCTCAGATATAACATCGTTTGCTTAATATCATACCTTAATCTAGCAGATGATATTTATCAGATTAATCTAACTGGCCATATTAAATCAATCAGATAAAATAACATATAATTAGTTAAAACAAATTATCAGAATAAATCTCATATAAGAAGAAATCAATAACGAGACTCAATTATACTATTAACTGAAAATAAGGTTCCACATCCCCTTAGAACTGAATAAAAACAAACTAGCCTAGCATACTGATAAACAAAGAACAATAAATAAAATATCATCTAGGATGATGATCCAGGATGTCCCAGGATGATCTCAACTGATTACAAGTGAAAAGTATTTATAGCTGCTTTGAAACCCTAGAAGAATTCTAATCCACTTCTATTTCGGAAGTCTTCACTCTGCAGATATGGTAGGATTCTAAATCCTTGTCAACCTCTGAAATCCAGCTTTAAGCAGCCTCCTTATCAAATTAGATTTTAGTTTCCAAATCCAATTCTTCTTCCATTTCCTTTTCCAAATCGATTCAGTTTCCATATGAAGCTTTAACTCAGATTCCATATCAGACTCTACTTCCTAATCAGAGATACTTTCCAAGTATGACTGTAATTTCATCTCAAAATCCCCATACGAATTGAACTCTAGCACTCCAATACTCTAAATCCTACTCAGAATAGGAATCCTACAAAATCGTCTAGAATCGTAGAGTAATACTCTGCACCAGCACTTAATAGTGTAGACATGACATCGTAGAGTGAACTGGGACAACCGTAGAGTAGAGTCTCTCAGCAGACAAACGTAGAGTGACAAATCGTAAAGTGGAACTCTTCTCTCGAAATCGTAGAGTTAACATTTGTCAGTCGTAGAATAACTTAGCCACTAGATTGAAAACGTAGAGTGTTGTGCCTGGTCGTAGAGTGTAACTAGGAATCGTCGAACATCTTCACCTAGCCTTCCTATAATCGTAGAGTTGCTAGACTGCACACTAACACTATAAACGTAGAGTCTTAATACTGATCGTAGAGTACTTCTGCAAAACAACATAAAACTCAGCATTAAACTCCATTTTTGCAGAATCACACTAAATTCTTTTATAAATCAATAAATACCTTAAATCAACTTGTATAACAGAAAACATGCAACTAAACTAAGAATAAAGGAATGAAAATAATCAAATATTATACACATATCAAATTCCTTCATACTTAGCTTTTACATGCCCTCATGTAAATTGAACAGGAATCATATCGAGAAAAACTTTATCTGACATATTCAACCAAGATTTCAAAGGTCTCCAAATAAACATCATGGAATAATAACACCTATCACAGAAACCTGACCAACACCTCATCAACCAATTCATAATAACAACTATGTCATTCCCCACAAAACATCATCTAAATCAGAATATATCCACACAAATATCTATCATATGATCAACACAAATACCCAACCCAGTTTATGTGGAACAACAACTGTGCACACTGACTCATAACTCAAAACCTGATTATCCTACAAAAATTTGCAAAAATTTATAACCCACAGAACCTGCAGACATTAACTTTCCTTAGATGAATGCATTTTATGCTCCATTTCACATTTTTTTTTCTTTCAAGTGAGTGCATTTTATGCTCCATTTCACTTATTTCCTTCCCAACGAGTGGATTTTAGGCTCCATCTCGTTTCTTGTGTTTTAGGATGAGTGCGTTTTACGCTCCATCTCAACCCACCACAAGACATTTTGTATTTTTTTTTTCATTCTGCAATTTTCATAATTTTCCAATTTTTTTTCACAAGATTCTGTAAACAAAATAACAGTTTAAACAAGTCTCAAATCTCAAGATCAGTGCACAAAATATAATTTCACAAATAACTCAGTCAAGTAATCATGTATCCCATATTCAAGTATCCATGCAAAACACTTCTAATTCAAAATCAGCTCATGGATCCTAACTAAGTCATCATTTTTTATTAGTTAATTAAGCATCAAATCAAATTCTGCAAATAAGTATCAATATTCACTCTACGATCTCAACCTTCAAAAACTTAGTAGAACACTACGATCGTAGAGTCAGAAAAATTTTCAAATTTTTTTCACGTTCAAAACATCATCTATAGCATATCATATCCTAAATAATAACCTAAAAAATCAAATAATAATTTAAACCCCTCCCCCATACTCAAATCTTACATTGTCCCCAATGTAAGAAAATCATGCAAAGAAAAAAGTACTACTAACTAGCTTGCATCTACAAAATAAAAAGTAAAGGGATAGAAAATTAAATCTGAATCTTGGGTTGCCACCCAAGTAGCTGTCATTGTTTAATGTCATTGGCTCGACCTCAATCTTCTCTATCTATGTAATTGGACTTGTATACTTCAAGTGAGCTGGTATTCAAGCCTTAAAGTAGTAGCAACATCCTGTAGATCTTGACTTTGCTCCATCATTACATCTTCCTCTATCTCCTAGCCATAAGAAACTGCAGCCCTCAAATCCTCCTGCTGTATTTGCTCAAAAGATTTCTGCATTACAGAGTCAAAAACATCAATAGCAAAAACAGGATTAATAATACCAAGATACCTTATAACCTCATATTCATTGATCAGAATCTTTTCATCATCAAACTCCATAGCCAAGATATCTTTGTATTCATCAATCAATGTTTCATCCATATTCTCATTGTAAAAATCTGCAGGAATTATCAATTCTTCTACCTCTACTATTAGCTTCTCCTCCTTAGACTTTGGATCCCTATCAACTGCATCAGTGGTTTTAGGTATTTCCAATTGTATGTCACTCATCAATGTTGTCGCACTAACATTCTCTCCAACACTTGTTTCCTCCTCATTTTGAAATTCTTGTTCCCTCTTGTATTTACACATTTCTTCCAAAAAGTCATATTCTATTAAATATGAATTTTTCCTAAATCTTCTGTTCACTTTAAAGCATAAGGAAAAGGAAGTACTGGTTTATACTCAGAGAGAGGTGGACACTTATGTTTGTGCAGAACATAGCTTCCTGTTACACCCTTTTTTGACTTATTTTGTAAGGAAATCCCTGACTTTTCTTGCTGCCATACATCTTCACCATCTCTCAATGTAATTGCACTTACATTCTCTCTTGGATTGACAACTGTCTATGAGGGTATCCTCCCTAAGCCTTGAGAATTCAATCTACCAACTGTCATAGCAAGCTGACTAACTTGATTCTCTAACTGGTGCATGGAAGTCTTTGTTTCCTGCTAGAAGTGTTGTGCTTGAGACATGAAGGCTTTAAACATATCCTCAAGAGATGGTTTGGAACTGGAAGATACTGCTTGCTCATATTGGTACTGCTGTTGCATCTGTTGAAAATCAGGCTACCTATTATCCTCATAGCTCTGTTGGGATGATCTCTCCAACCTGGATTATAAGTGTCATACTGATGGTGATATTGTCCTGGAAATGTCCCCACAACATTGACTTGATGAACAATTACATCCTCTTGCAGTGTTGGACAATCATCTGTATTATGCCCTGACTTTGAACAAATTTCACATACTCTTGCTTTTTGCATGTTCCCTACATCCATTTGTTGAACCAAAGTAGTTAAATCAGATATTTGTTGCCCAATATGATCAGTGCTTACATCATTCACCCTTGTATAATTCATCCTGGTTTCATACTGCTAAGAGTTAACAGCCATATTTGCAATTAAATTCCTTGCAGCTTCTGGTGTTTTATCTACTAGTGCTCCTCCACTGGCTGCATCAATCATACTCCTATCCATTGGCAACAGTCCCTTATAGAAGTATTGGATCAGGTGTTGGTCATCTATTTGGTGAGGTGGACAGCTGGAACATAACTTCTTAAACTTTTCCCAGTACTCATAAAGAGTTTCTCCATTGAACTGCATGATTCCACATATCTCCTTCCTTATGTTGGCAACTCTTGAAGCAGGAAAGTACTTCTCCAAGAATAACTTTTGCATATTAGTCCATGATTGAATTGCTCCTGAAGGTAGATAATATAACCAGTCCTTTGCTAGATCTACTAATAAAAATAGAAAAGCTTTAAGCTTGATTTGTTCCTCTGTCACTCCTTGTAGCTTCATAGTTGAACACACTACATGGAACTCCTTTAGATGTTTGTATGGATCTTCACCTGTAAGACCACGAAAAGTAGGCAGAAGATGAATTAATCCTGATTTTAATTCAAAAGTAGCATCTAAAGTAGGATACTCAATACACAAGGATGGTTGATTAAGATCATGATTAGCTAGTTCTTTCAAAGTCCTGTTGTTGGGAGTAGCCATCTTTTCTTCTTCTTTTGACTCAGTAAATGAACTGTTACACAACAATTCCAATGCTATGTTGAGACTAGGTGATAGAATAAATATTTTTTCTGGATCTGCAGTTTTGCTTTTTGCTCTATAATTCTTTTTTTTCACAGTCTCCTTGTTGTTTTCTTTGGATCAAAATCTCAATTCAGAGTGAGAGAATCGAGTTATAAAATAAAAGAAAAGAAATAAAGAATAAATCAAAACAGATAATCAATACCCGGCAACAACGCCAAAATTTGGAAAGTTGTCGTCAAGCAAACCAAAAATAAAAATCTTGTTTAACTCTACGAACTCAAAACTAATCACAGTATAGCAATAAGCAAGTGTCGATCCCACAAAGAATGATATTATTTTGAATTTATTCTAATGTTTTTAACTATAAACAATAATTGAAAGATTGTGGGGTTTTAAATTATGATTAACTAAAGAAAACAAATGTTAAAATAATAAAGATAATCAAATAAATTAAAACTTCAGTTCTTTAGTTCAGTTTCACCAATTTACAGAAACAGTGTAATCAAGTTAACATTATTTCTTCCTTCAATGAAATTAATAATCCTAGATGATCAGCAATCGCTCAATTATCCGAAATCCTCCTTAGATTTTAAATCTAATGTGACAATCGCCCCCACTAGACCCTAACTATTATATTACGCAGAACTATCAGTCTAGATTTAATATAACAGAAACATTAAGAAATAGAGAATTAGGTTATCCCAAGCAACAATCACACTATCAGGGATTATTTAACTTGCCTTCTGATAATCTTAATAATACCCAAAAGCTTGTCCATAATCAAATATTATTAAGTACTACCTGTGCTCAGATATAACATCGTTTGCTTAATATCATACCTTAATCTAGCAGATGATATTTATCAGATTAATCTAACTGGCCACATTAAATCAATCAGATAAAATAACATATAATTAGTTAAAACAAATTATCAGAATAAATCTCATATAAGAAGAAATCAATAACGAGACTCAATTATACTATTAACTGAAAATAAGGTTCCACATCCCCTTAGAACTGAATAAAAACAAACTAGCCTAGCATACTGATAAACAAAGAACAATAAATAAAATATGATCTAGGATGATGATCCAGGATGTCCCAGGATGATCTCAACTGATTACAAGTGAAAAGTATTTATAGCTGCTTTGAAATCTTAGAAGAATTCTAATCCACTTCTATTTCGGAAGTCTTCACTCTGCAGATATGGTAGGATTCTAAATTCTTGTCAATCTCTAAAATCCAGCTTTAAACAGCTTCCTTATCAAATTAGATTTTAGTTTCCAAATCCAATTCTTCTTCCATTACCTTTTCCAAATCGATTCAGTTTCCATATTAAGCTTTAACTCAGATTCCATATCAGATTCTACTTCCTAATCAGAGATACTTTCCATGTATGACTGTAATTCCATCTCCAAATCCCCATACGAATTGAACTCTAGCACTCTAATACTCCAAATCCTACTCAGAATAGGAATCCTACAAAATCGTCCAGAATCGTAGAGTAATACTCTGCACCAGCACTTCGTAGTGTAGACATGACATCGTAGATTGAACTGGGACAACCGTAGAGTAGAGCCTCTCAGTAGAGAAACGTAGAGTGACAAATCGTAGAGTTAACCTTCGTCAGTCGTAGAATAACTTAGCCACTGGACTGAAAACGTAGAGTGTTGTGCCTAGTCGTAGAGTGAATCTCACAATCGTAAAGTGTAACTAGGAATCGTTGAACATCTTCACCTAGCCTTCCTACAATCGTAGAGTTGCCAGACTGCACCCTAACACTACGAACATAGAGTCTTAATACTGATCGTAGAGTACTTCTGCAAAACAACATAAAACTCAGCATTAAACTCCATTTTTGCAGAATCACACTAAATTCTTCTATAAATCAATAAATACCTTAAATTAACTTGCATAACAGAAAACATGCAACTAAACTAAGCATAAGGGAATGAAAATAATCAAATATTATATAACTATCATGGAGCATAAAACGCACTCACTCATAAATACATGGCATACGAGATGGAGCGTAAAACGCACTCGCTGATAAGATGCAGCATAAAATACACTTACTGAAGAAAAAGAAAAAAAAACTCTTGATCCTCTAGTGTTGATTACTTGTGTTAATTGAGAATGGTGTGAAAATAAGTGCTTGAGCTTCTCTTTTTCCTCCAAGACTTTGATTTCATAAATTTTTTAGAGTTCTGATTGGGTTGGTACATTTGGATTCACACACACACACAAAAGGTTGAGAGTAAAGTAAGATTGATAAAGGAGCTTGAGTTCTAAATGATACATTGTTTTGAAGATTTTCAAGAGTTATTGTGTTGAATCTTTGAGGTCAATGTTGAAGTTCATATTAATTTGTGGCTCAAGTTTGTTAGTTAAATTTTTGTATTATAATTTATTTTTGTTTTGCCCGAGGACGAGCAAAAGATAAGTGTGGGGGAATTTGATGAGAATAAAATATGTAGTTAGGGTTATTTAGATCCCTTGTTTCTATCTAACTAAAATTAAGGAAAGACACGGAACGATTCAGAATGGTGAATTGATTCTAACGGTGAATATTCAAAATATTAATTGATTATACTTGAGTCAATGATCAGTGTAAGTTTCTGAGGTGAAAGTTGATCTAATCCAAGGTTTGTTTTTCTCTGATTTACTTTAATAAATTATTTTGTATTATTTTTAGTTTACTTTAATAATCACATTCAAAACCCCCTTTTTTGGTATACAAAATATAAAAATAGTATAATCATTCTCTGTGGGATCGATTCTTGCTTGCACTGCTACATAATTATTGTTCGCATTGAGATTTTATTTTTGGTTGCCTGCGACAGCACTCCAATAATTTATTTATCTTTGTCATGGTATTCTTTACTGAGCTATTTGTGCTCACCATTTTGCTTCATAATTCCTTTCAGGAAATGAGAGTGTAGCTGAGACTAGCATGGATAATAGGGGAATGAAGTGATGGTCCAAGTTAGTAGTTGTAGTAATCCTCACCATGTTGTAAAATAGTGTAGCAATAATTGTAGTGAGATTTTGGGTGTGAATACTGTCGTACTATATGCGGCATTGTAATAATTTTAAATAGGAGAATTTGCGTTCGTAGTATGTATTTTGACGACTTAAATTGGGTGGTAGACCTGAATTTAGGGACGTCACAGTTCATATCAAAGCTTAGGGATATGATCTCTGACGGAGATTTGAGATTAGAACTAGGAGGGGAGAGACGAGTAAAATCCTTCGCTAGTGTGTCCTACCTAAGCTAAATTTCGTTATTTAATTACTCGGTCTGGATGTAGGGACTAGATGTGACATGTCAATTTCTTTAACTAACTTTTATTTTGTGGTCGTATTTAAGAATGGAATCTGAAAACTAAGAGATGAGCAATGGAGAAACCATGATACAGAGGAAATTACTTGGGAACTAGAATTTGAAATGAAAGCTAGATATCTTCACCTCTTCAAAATGCCAAGTACGCACGTCAATTTCGGGGACGAAATTTCATATGTAGGGGAGATTGTACGACCCCGACTTTTATGAAAGTATTAACAGAGTATATTCAAACATATCATTTTATATTTAAATTTTTTATCAATAAAGAGCAGGAAATGAGTGAGAGAAAAGTGGAGAGGATATCGAACGGTCGAACGGTGGACCAAGTAAATATTAGTTTAATATAGAATTTGACATTTCAATTATTATTTATTTAATTATTGTTGTTAATAAAAATATACTATTATATTAGGATTATTAGTATAATTATTTTTTTGATGAATCCATGATTCACAATGTCAGATGTGGCAGGCGAGTGAAGGGATGGTGGAATGAAAGGGAAGAGTAGTGGGGTAGCCCATCTTTTGTTTTTTTCCACTTAACTTTGCAAGGAAGAGGAAAAGGAGGAGAAAGAAAAAGGAAAAGAAAAAAAATTATAAATAAAACACTCCACCCACCTCATTCAGAGACTCGCCCATTTCAGGAGAAAGAAGAGAGATGGAGAAGGGGGAGAGAGAGAAAAAAAAAATTACAGAAAAAAGAAGAAGATGAAGAATAAGAAGAAGAAGAAGAAGAAGAAGAAGAAGAAGAAGAAAGGAAGAAACTAGCTAAATGTATATTTCGAAAACTTTGATTTAAAATTTGATTTTCATATATGGTTATTAACTTTTATGAAATTTATGGAAAGAGAACATGTTATGCTTATTTGTGATGGATTAAACTTGTATAATCAAGAAATCAATCGAAGAATAAAATCTGTAAATTTTTAGAAAAGTTAGTTTGTTATCTGTTTTTGTAAAATTTATATCTTGTGATATATATAACGAATTAAAATGTGGTCTTTATGTCTAAAAATAGCTCTGTAAGTCAGCTACACACATAATTAAGAATCACTCAAAAATGTCTAGTAGATGATTTATAGTGATTTTTCGAGTCAAACTGATTTGGAGAAAAACGCCACTGCCAGAATCTGGAAAATTAGTTTCTTATATTTTAAGGTCTATTGCATGGGTTATCTCTTAATCCGACCGTTAGATTATTATAATTTTTTAATGTGTTATACATATATAAGCTGAGAATATGCTCACCAATTTTGAACCGTTAAAGATTTACGTGTGATTTATTATGAATTTTAAGAAGTGGCTGGTTTGGGATTTTTCAAGTAGAATTTCAACAATGAGTTATAATATTTAAAAATGTATAACTTAATGATTTTAAATCCGATTTGGGTGGTTCTTAAGGCTAAATTGTAGTATTTGATGTAAGACCCCGATTTTTAATAGAATTTAATTTTTCTTATAATTATTATTCTAAACAGTAAGACGTTAAATTAATAAAATGTTAAAATTAAGGGTGATATGTGCAAATTATAAGATAAATTGTTCTGTCAGGGAATATTCGTTCTATCGAAAAGTACGACGGCACCAAAATAACCACTCATTGGTGGGCCCCACAACGACTAATTGTCTGATGCTAAAAACAACATAAATAATTTTTTTATAAAAATTATCAACGGTACTATCACTTGCAACTATTGAAATACTTGGTAAAAAAAGAATAGTAGTATGTCGTTGTCCAAAATTGGTATTGACAATTTACACGCAAGTATACGTGGTCAACAAGTAATAAAGTGTAAGTAGAGTGTTGAACCCATGAGGAATATGCTAATAAAATTATCTAAGTACTAACTTTATATCAATTCAACCTTATTTAAACAAATGAAATTAAGAGTATAGGATTAAATTAATTAAACTAGCAATTTAACTACTCTATCAACAAGGATTAAATTCAGATTTTAAGACTTAAGATTATAATTTCTCCCAATGTTTCATCTAAATTTTCTATCTCCCTATTTAATTATATGGTCATGATGAATTGTTAACCGATAATTCGTTAGTATTTATACGCCTCTTCCGATGGTCATATAAGTATATCCTTTCTAAATCCACCGCAATGGGAATAGAATCGGAAAGGAACATCATAGCTAAATAACTCACTATATTCCTATGTGAATTAAGTTAACAAGGATTTTAAGCATAGATTCTCCAATTGGTTACGCATGGCATATAGGTATATCCCTATCCTATACACGAATCATGAATTCCATCCTATGCAGAAAACACAAACATATGTTATCATATTCAGATCTAAACCTATAATCTATCTTCCAATTTCATATAGATTCCCATTAATTACTAGCTAGTTAATTAATACATGAACGCACAAAATATGATAATCAATCCATATGGTGCCAATTAAAAAGGAAGAAAATCAATTTAAACTACATATTGGGTTTAATTGCAATCTTAAAGAAAATTTAGCTCATAACTGAAAAAGAAATCAAATTAATAAAAAAATTCATCATGTTCAAGAATACAAAAATTAAAGGAGAAAGGAAAAGATAAGAATCTGTGTTTATGCGCGATCTTCACTTTGGCCTTCAATCCTTGCAATCCTTCCTTTAAATTCTTCTTTAGATCTGAAAATAAACCTTCTTCTATTTCTATTCTACTCTAACCTACTACTATTTATGTTAATTATCTAGGTTGTTCCCCCTCAAAATTCAGCTTTTGATTGATATTTATAGCCTCTTCCATAGCTTGGTAGAGTTATAATCTAATTAGGAATCAATCTGGCAAGTCCCAAGTCAATTAGAAGTGCAAAATTTAGCAAAAACGCGACCTAGCTGAAACCAAATGCCTCACCCCTTCAAATGGAGCGCCTAGGCACTACAATGCAGAATCTTGACAGCCCCCAAAAGCCTAGGCGATGGAAATGAACTAGAAATGGGCGCCTAGGCGCTGGCCCCTTTTTTGGAATTTTCTGCTTAATTCGACGTATGTTGGTAAAATGGTCATAACTTTCTCATCCGAACTCCGATTGGCACGATTCAAGATGTTTCAGAAAGCAAAGAAGTATATCTACAACTTTTATTCTTTGAGAATTGAGAGATTCTGTCTGGATCAAGGTCGAAATTGGGCTTCAAGTAGCTGCTATGTAAATGGTAACTCCAAACTTTAATCTTTGTTGATATCAAGGCCATAACTTTCGATCCGTGAGGAGTTACGGGGTGTGCCACATATCAAATCGAAGCTCTCGACGAGCTCTACAATAAAATTCAAACTCCAAGCCATGAACATGCATCCAACTTGGCATTGAAAGCTCTTCAATCTTTCCTTCTTGCATTTACTTGCATATTTTACTCCAATAAATATCCGGATTGCGTTTCCTTACTTCTTCCTAAAAAATAATATAAAAACACTATAAATGCCTAATACTAACTTAAAATAACAAGCGCTATTCCACAGTAGCACACGGTATTACACAGTATTTCATATTATTGATTCAATAATTATTACAGTAACATCTGCACAATATTTCATATTTTAAAAACTATAATTGTCACGGCATATTAAATCATATTATTTGATATGATATTATTAGACATGTTAACATTATTGGCAATATCCAAAGAGTTCTGATGAGGAAAAGGGTTGTCTAATTGTGCGTCGTTTATACGGAAGACCCCTCTTTCTTAGGAACGATCTGCTTGTCAATATTGTGAGTCTATAATATTAATTGTGAATAATTGTTGAAAGATTGAAAAGGTATAAATAATTGATAAATAAAAGGTATTGATTAAAGATAAGTATAATAAGTGATGTGTGGTAAATATTTGTTTAATTTTTGATATAAATAGAGGGGTTTAGCGTGAGGCGTTTGTTGTAAATTTGGCTTTTTTTCATGAGACCCGCAACTTTATTTTTTCTGAGACCCACAATTACCTTCTTCAACAATAATATTAATTAAAGAACTTTGTTACCTCTCTGGCCTTATCTCACCGTCCTTGTTTCAACCTATTTGTCTCAGTTACAAGGTAGGGCATGGGTGGGGAAAGTTATCTAATTTATTATAATATAAAGTTATTTGTTGTATTATAATATATTATACTATATATAAAGTTATCTGTTTTATTGTAATATTATATTATTATAACTTAATTAGAAGAACGAAATTTTCAAACTTAGCGTGCCCCTCTGTTTCTCCTGCGAAGTTTTTCAAACGAGGTATGTTACCATTCTCCTATAAATAGGTTGCTTAGTTAAACAACGAAGAACACACCAAAAATACAAAGTTCTTCTGCTACAATATTATGAGTATTTCTGTGATGCCCCCAAAATAGATCCACACAACCCATTTTGAGTCGCCAAAATACATACTACAAAATCCAAATACAAATTTTTCTATTTACAACTATTATACTGTCGTGCAAAATACGACAACACACATACTCTGAGTTTCAATACAAATATAACTTAAGTTCTCAATACAATTATTGTCACATTATTTATAACCTATTGAGATACTTCTACAGTCTCGGACTATTACTCCATTCCCCGGCTAATCCCAGCTATACTCTCATTTTCTGAGAAGAATAATGGAACAAAACTGAAAAGGGTGAGCTTAATTAGTCCAGTAAAATATATCATAACTAAGATAATGAAAAATAAATTATCTTTAGCCTTCAACAATAATAAATCAGAGATTTAACGAGAAAAAATTTCAACGATAATTGCAGCGGAACTAATAATTCATTAGAAGAGTCAAATAGAACATAATGTATACTATTTTCTCCTATTTGAAAAAAATTCACCATCGTTATTTTATCCATGTAACACCAATCAACAATCTCTGTTTATGATCATCCAAATCAACAGTTTATCTTTGCACTACGGGCCAAAGATATTCATTGGTAACACCAATGGTCATGATCATGCCAAACACCAGTCCATCTTTGCACTGCGGGCCAAAGAGAACTTTCACCATAAGTCCTTGTCTATAACACCAAAGGTTATGGTTATACCAATACACAGTTCCTGATCATAATCATACCAATCACCAGTTCATCTTTGCACTACAGGCCAAAGAGAACTTTCACCACCATTTAAATCTGAGGATTATGACAATGATATAAAGGATAAATAGAAACAATAAGATCAAGAATAAATATTAGAGATTTGTAATCTATTTGTACAGAGTCCAAGAATATCCATATTGTCAACATGATATCCAGAAATTCGATTAGAGTTCAAGAATAGAATAAATAAGGTTCACAATTCAACTATAACGTATAAAACACAATAGAAAGATTCAGGTGAAAAAGATAGTAAATGAATAACAAACTATTAAGGATATTCTACTAATTTCAGGAATTTTCACCATTTAATAATAAGGTTATGAAGACGAATAATAATTTCTTATCATAAATGGAGGAGTATGAAAGAAAATAATATCACTTATGAGTATGAAAGAAAATGATATCCTTTGCCTTAATAGGAGACTAAATCTGACTGGTATAAAAGAGATTATTTTGAGAAAATCTTGCACTATTAGCTACACTCAAAGAATCCTTATACTCAAAATAAATACTCATAATATTATAGAAGAAGAATTTTGTATTTCTGGTGTAAGTTTCATTGCTCAACTGAGCAATCTATTTATACGGAATGCTTAGCATGCCACCTTTGACGAATTCGTCGGACGAAGAAACATGGTGCGCCAAATTGTTCGTCTGATTTCTATTATTCAATAAAATATTCTAATTAAACAAATAACTTTATATATAATATAATATAATCTAATAAAACAAATAACTTTATATATAATATAAAAGTTTTCTATTTTATATAAAAAGTTTTCTGTTTTATTACTATTATAATAATAATAAAATAAATACTGAAATAAAATTTCTCCGACGGTTTGACAAATTGGCAAGTGGTGGGTCCATGGAATAATAAGTCAAACTTACAGCAAACGCTTCATGACAAACCCCTTTATTTATATCAAAAATCGAACAAATATCTACCACACATCACTTATCTTTAATCAACACATTTTTAATTTTTCAACAATTATTCACCATTAATATTATAGACTCACAATATTGGCAAGCAGATCATTCCCAAGAAAAAGGGGGTTTTCCGTAGAAACGGGGGCGCAATTAAATAATTTTTTTCCTTGTCAGAACTTCTAGACATTGTCAATAATGCTAACTGTTTAATAATATCATATCAAATAATATGAGTTACTGTGTCGTGACAATCATCAATTTAATAATATAAAATACTATGCAGATGTTACTGTAATAATTATTGAGTTAAAATATTGTGCAATTGTTACTATATCAATTATTGAATCAATAATATGAAATATTGTGCAATATCGTGTGTTATTGTGGAATATCGCGTACTACTGTGGAATAACGCGTGCTACTATTCTTTTATTACCGGGTATTTCAACAGTTGCACGTGATATTACCGTTGACAATTTTTATAAAAATATTAATACTGTCGTTTTTCGTATTCGACAATTAGTTATTATGGGGCCCACAAATGATTGGTTATTTCGGCGTTGTCGTACTTTATCGAATATAATATTCCCTAACAGAAATAATATTTCCCGACAAAAAAAATATTCTCTGACATACTGTTTATCTGATAATTTTCATATACCACCCTTAACTATAACATTTTATCAATTAAACTCTTTACTGATTAGAATAATAATCATAAACAAAAATAACTTTTATTTCATAAAAGTCGGGATCTTACAATTTTTTTGGGGTGTAAGGATACTTTGAGTGTTGCTAACATCAATAAAAATAGCAAGAGGAGTAGAGAAAGAATTAGTAAGGTAGAGAGATAGAGAGAAAATAATCATAAGAGTGCAAGAATTGTTCAAGTTAATCAACATCATAGAAAGCAGCATCCAGTCATGTGTTAAGGTAAAGGATATCATTTTCTTTCATACTCCTATATTATGGTAAGAAATTATTATTCGTTTATCTAGCATTATCATTAAATGGTAAAAATTCTTGAAAATGATTAAAATATATTTAATAGTTTGTGCTTCATCTACTATTTTACCTGAATCTTCCTATTAAATTTTAATTGAACTATGGGCCTTATGTTTTCTTGAATTTTGTTCTATCAAGAATACAAAATATAATATTTATGCTATATTTATTTATGCTGATTATTTTTATCCATCATTCATATCATTGTTATCAAGACTAAGTTGTTGTAAATGTCGTTAGTATGGGTGCAAAGATAATATTATTGTTGAATGTCTTTTGCCTGTGTGGCAAAGACACGTGATGAAAATTATCTTTGGCCTGGGTGCAAAAAGTAATTGTTGATTGGCATGATCATGATCATTGGTGTTACAGTTGAATATCTTTGGTCTGGGTGCAAAGAGTAATTGTTGATTGACATGAACATGACCATTGGTGTTATAGTTGAATATCTTTGGCCTAGGTGCAAAGATGAATTGTTGATTGGCATGATCATGACCATTGGTGTTATAGTTGAATATATTTTGTCTGTGTGCAAAGATGAATTTATCGACATGATTATGACCTGCAGGAACTGTGAATTTGTATAATCATGATTTTTGGTGTTACAGGCAAAGACAGATGGTGAAAATTCTCTTTAGCTCGGGTGCAAAGAGGAACTGTTGATTGGTGTTATAGGGATAAAATTTTGATGTTGAATTGTTCAATTGGAGAAGATAGTAGACAGTATAATCTATTTGACTCTTTTAATGGATTGCTCATTCCGCTGTAGTTATTTGTTGAAAACTTATATCATCTACCATATGTTCTAAATATCTAATTTATTATTGTTGAAGATTATTGATAATTTATTTATTTTAGTCATGATATTCTTTATTGGGCTATTTATGTTCACCATTTTGTTTCACAATTTCTTTCAGGAGACTAGTAGGGATAATAGGGGAATGAAGTGATGGTCCAAGTTAGTAGTTGTAGTAATCATCACTATGTTGTAAAATAGTATGGTAATAATTGTAGTGAGGTTTTGGGTATAAATACTGTCGTACTATATACGGCATTGTAATAATTTTAAATAGGAAAATTTGTGTCTGTGGTATGTATTTTGACGACTCAAATTGGATGGTATAGACCCGAATTTGAAGACGTCACACACAGCCTCTTTTCAATCATTTAATTCGTACTTTCATAGTTGTAGCAGGAAAAAAAAAGTTTCTTTCTTTACAAGTTATGAGTAATTTACCATAAATCATACATATGTACTTGTGTAAATGTAATATGTCTACTCAAATGGAAATCTTGCTACATATAACTATAAATTTATATGAATTTTAAATATTGACATACGTAAAAGAATTAAAAAAGGATCACACTGATAGGGTATACATCTGAAGCAAGAGCTAAATAAGCCGAATGATTACTTTTGATAGAATTATTCGGCATAAATAGTAGTTATCTAAAGAGTAACCCAAATAAGAATAATAACATAGAGAT
Organism: Aralia elata; assembly: GCA_034770075.1. Lineage (NCBI taxonomy): Eukaryota > Viridiplantae > Streptophyta > Magnoliopsida > Apiales > Araliaceae > Aralia > Aralia elata. Next base: position 30,067,122 of record CM068386.1, on the reverse strand, counting down.
TCATAAAGCTGAAGTCCCTTTTGGACTCATATTGTCCAAAGAACTCTTAAGTTGTATCTTGGCTTCGGCCAAAATAATACTCTTGCTGTTAACAGTTAACTTGTTAACTCTTTGACACTTGTCAATATGACAATTGCACATATGGATAGTGGGACACCTGAGTGGACAAGTGGCTACCAAGCATGACACTTGTCACAGGAGTTAAACACTAAGCAAACCAAATTAACTCATACTCTCGTAAAAATAGCACTATGCTTGGGGGGGGGGGCAAGGGGTTACTGCTTAAGGGGCTTAGTGGGACACGTGTCTTTCCGCCATTAGCTCTGTGGTACTATAAATAGTTTTTCATGCAGAGAGGTAATGGGTAAGACATTTCTGAGCACTCAAGCTTTATTTCCTCTATTGTTAACATTTGCTTAACCTTCACTTACTCTCACACTGGAGCTATCACCCGGCAGCAACTTGCCGTCAAGTCCAGGTATTTTCTTTCTTGTGCAGGTTGCAAGTCCACTATACGTGATTCAAGCTGTTAGGACAAAATGAGCATTAACACACATAATTTTATCTTATCGCTTAGAGTTTCATGTTATTCACAATTCAATTTTATTATGAGATTTGTCGACACATAAATCATTTCTCTTCAAATGGTTCAACAATGAAAGGAGTTGAACAAAATAATACCATGTTTATGAGTTTTGGACAAAATAGAAAAGAATGGAATACCTAAAGCAAAATGAAAGAAAACTTAAATTTTATATTTAGATTACTATTTTAGCTTTATATATTAATCTTGTTGTGTTTGTAGTGTATAGAGTATAATAGGAATTATAAAGGATTTTTTTATGTTATTTAATTTTCATCCAAATTCATCTATTTTTTAATGAAAAATTTTGGCAAGAAAAGTGGATAATTTTTCATCCATTTCTTTTCATTTTCTTTCATTAAAAAACTTAGTAACAAGAAATTGGACAAAAAAACTTAGGTTTCCTGTTCTGTTCTTTTCTTTTTCATCCATTTTAAAACTCAAACACAGTGTAAACATGGACAAAGTTATGCTAGGGCTCGGGGGCAGATTACCCTAGAGTTTTTGAATTTTTTTTAATCCTCTAAAATTTTGATATTTTTACTTTAGGCCCCTCTAAGATTTATGAAAAAATATGAAGTTTGAATATTCTTTGAAAAAAATATAAGTACTTTCTATGTTTCAAATATAAGAGTTGTTTAAATTTCTTTTTAGTCAAATGAACAAATTTATAAATATATCACTCCTCCCAGTTTTTGGGTTCATTATATGAATATCAAATTTTATGGTCTCTTCTTGCTCCACTTTATATACTATAAAGGTTAATATATAATGCAACACAACGAAATCTTGTTCCAATTAAGAAGTATAAAGTTGTCTATAAAATTTGGACCGAAACTGGTACTCTCGGAATTTACTAAATTATTCACGATGTTATAGTATTATGTTTTGTCACCCGGAAAAATATTTATGGCTTCGTCCCTGAGTGTAAAGATTTATGGTGGAAGGGGTTTTAAAATAGCCTCTTAAAATTTAGCGCACACTAAACAACCTCATTGATCTACCACATTTCCCCCACTTCAATTCGAACACAGGTACAAGAAGCAAACCGGGAGTTCTACAAGAAACAAAAAGCAGCAGAAGCAATTCTCTACGAGAAGGAAAAAGAACCAAGGCACATAAGGCAATCGCCGAGGCTGCATTTTACACTCGTCAACAAGCAGCCAACGGCGAATTATACACAAATCAGAAAGAAGCCGAAGGACTGGTAGCACTAGCACAAGCTCAAGGCACATATTTAAGCACCCTTTTAAGCTCTTTGGGAGGAAATTACGCTGCATTGAGGGATTACTTAATGATTAATGGAGGGATATATCAAGAAATCGCCAAGATTGATGGTGAAGCAGTGAGGGGACTGCAGCCGAAGATTAGTATTTGGTCGAATGGGATGGGAGTGGAATTAGTGGGGTTAATGGTATGAAGGAAGTTGATGGGGTTTATAAAATGTTGCCACCATTGTTTAAGACTGTTCATGAGTAAACAGGAATGCTACCAGCAGCATGGATGGCACTATAACTGACTCTTCAAATTAGTTGGACAAAGTGTGGAGATGTTTGGGTTTTGCTTCCGATTTTGCGTCTGTACTTATATGTGTTTTGTTATTTGTTTTCTTTTAATCAAAATGAAAAAATGTTAGACTTATTTGTTTCAAGAGTCTTGTTATATATAACAACAAATTTATGTTGATATTAATTACAGACGTATGTTAATACATAAAATATGAAGATGTAAAAAAAAAATTCACATATTACTGTTTTATTTTATTTCTTACGGTTCCGTGTGAGTCACAATTCACATTCGACATAAGATCAATCAATATATAAATCATTTTCCTTGATTCAATATCAAAAAAATAGTCTCATTTGCCAATTTTACATCTTGTAGTTGCATGTTGAGATTAATTTATCAGACTTGTTTGTCTCAGTAGGTATATAAATATATGTACTTTAATACCAAAATAGAGTGAACAAACTTATACACGCACAATATACCAAACCACATATATTAAATATAGTAGAACAAACAACTTTTAATCAAGACTAAGGATCTATGACGTTAATTTGGAGAGGATAATGAAATAAAATTCCAAATAGCCTAGTTTAGCAAAAACTAACCGAGTAACATGCTCATCTTTTTCCATTTTAATCCCAATTAAACAAGATACAAGTACCAAAACTGTTAGCTCTGAACAAAAAATGAGGCTGCAGACGCAATTTTTTATGAGTGACAGAAAGAAGGCTTGGCTTCAACAAGTCAAAACAAATCAAATCAATGGACTTAAAGCACTAGCACAAGCCCAATTAAGCACCCTATTTGAATGGTTGAAAAGAAATTATAAGCAACGGAGGATATGAGAGAGGAGACCGGATAGAAGTGGAATTGATCAAATTCTATGAAGTAGGCCTCCAGGGTTTTTATAAAATGATCACTTTCCACCAACGTTTAAAACATTTTAAACCCAAAAAATATATTTCTTGAAGCCGCAATGCCAAGCTCAAAACATTAGTTTAAGTTTATGTGAAAAGTGAACAAAAATAAGACACTAGCAAACTCATGTTAAACTAGCTCGCATTGTTCAATTTAGGCTGTGCCTGATCAGATAATGAACTAGCAAATCCAATTTTCCATCAAATGATTACAAAGTTTTCCAAGCAAACTATTGTATGCAAACGTAATAATAGATAAAATGAACAGCAAATATTTCTACACTAATCCAGGAAATGCAGGCAAATTCACTAGCAAGAGAAAAAACATCCAACTAAAACACATGTACTTAATTAATAAGACTGGAAATGACAAATCCAAAAACCAGGTTTGACCCAAAACATTAATTGGTCCCATACAAAAATTTAAGCCTTCACTTCAAGGGCAAGTCAATGGGAAAAGGTCCCACCTAGCCAAAATAGTAAACTCCAACATCATTCCCTCCCATATTATAATGTAACACTAACCAGACACTAAACTCAAATACCGGTGAAAGCCTTCTTCCCACCACCAGAAGACCCAGCTGGGATCACTTTCAACACATTGAATCTAACTGTCTTTGACAATGGCCTGTAAAATGGAACAAAATTATATATTTAGAATTCATAAAAACATTTTATACAATTTTATTGAATAGAATAACTCAATTCTGGTCCTAACCTGCACTGGCCAACAATTACATGGTCTCCCTCTTTCACGCGGAAGCAAGGAGATACGTGAGCTGGAATATTTGAATGTCTTTTCTCATACCTAAAAGAAAAACAAGTTAATATTCTCACATAGGCAAATAGATAGATGGCAGCATATCACAGAGGATGACCAGTTCTCACCTCTGGTATTTCTTGACGTAATGTAAATAATTACGCCGAACAATGATAGTTCGCATCATTTTGGCGCTGTGGCAAGTACCAGCAAGAATACGGCCCCTAATAGAAACATCTCCAGTAAATGGGCATTTCTTGTCAATGTAAGTCCCTGAAAACAGAGAGACAATAACCCATCATATAAGTCTGCCCTATAATTCTCAAGTTTCATTAATTTACTAATAACAATTTAATCTCATTTAATAGGCTCTGTATCCAAGTTTTCAATTGTACTACAAGCAACTTGTAAACACAAATGATTCAAGAAAAAATGACCAACTGTTTTGCGATTATTAGATTTTTAGTGTACTGTACTTACTTATATCAACTATAGAATGAGAATAAACTTGTGGCACCTTAGTCCTAGGCAACTTTCATGATGGCTTGTAGTTAACATTCTTAACTCAGATACACTGAAGAAACAGATAATTTTGTATAACATTCGGGCGGCGAATATTCCATTTCACATATAAAAAATTTAGTTCTTCCTGAGAAGAACTTGCAAAAGAGTGCATCAGAATCAAAGTCCATTATAATTACTCAAAAATTGAAGAACAAAACTTTAACTGAACAAATTATTTGATAATAAAATGCGATTAGTTCCAATCCATCATTCAAAATCAAAATGAGTATTACAAAATCCCCAAACCAACATTATCAAATCAAGCATTGTGGTAATGTTTGGTTGTCCCTAAAAACAATTGCTATTTCCTTTTCAATATTGTAATCAGCTAAATACCATGTATTAAACATTTTTCCAACTTTTCAAGTAAATCACAACATATCTGAGCCTACTTTAAAATTGAAAATTTGCAATCAGTTCATTATTTGAAAAAGTGAAACACACCGAGATAGAAATTCATCCACACTAAGGAAAATTAAATCAAGTTCAATAGAAATGTAATCAAATTCCACATATATTAAAATAAATTTAAAAAAATCTAACCTTCAATAGCCTCTCTGGGTGTCTTGAATCCTAACCCAACGCTCTTGTGGAAACGATTGCCTCCTTTTCCTGGCCTCTTTCCCTTTCCTGTCTTCTTTGAGCTGCCAAAAGATTGTGTCAAAAACCTCCATAGCTAACCCATCATTTCAATCAAAGAGAGAAAATAACTATACATATATAAGTATATATATCTTACCAAAGAAACACCTTGGGCTGCTTCAAAAACGCCTTTTCGGTCTGTATCACAAACAATTTCATGAATGAGATCTAACCCATAATCTTAATCGAAGAGAGAGAAAGAGGAGAGAGGGAGACATACCTGTTCGGCCATTATTGCTGGTTTTGGAGATTTGGGGAAGAAGGTGCAAAATGGAGGCTGGGCAGAAACTCTATTGTGCAGCAAGAGAACGTGAAGTTAAGAGAGAGGATATATACACTGAAAACCCTAAAGCAGACAATTACTTAAATGCCCTTTGACTTATTTTTATGTATCATTTTCATTGACCTGCCTAGGTTTTGATAAATCGGGGGAGCGCGATATGAATTGGCGTGGATAAGAGTATTTTCATCCGCATTTACGTATGCTCGGATATTATATTTAAAAATTATATTGCATTGCACTGTGCATAAAGATGCAGTGCGAATGTGATTACAAATGTGGATATAAAAATTTTTAATTTTTTAAAAATAAATAATTATTAAAATTTAATCCATCAAGTAACAAATAAAAATATAATGACATAATTAAAATTGTTGTTAAAGGAGGCCAATAATAAATAAATTTAATAATTCATAACAATTACCATATATAATAAAATATAACACAATTTTAGTCCGCTAGAGTGTTCATATTGTATATTATTTTAACTCATATGTGGTAGTTAGAACCTTAATTTACATTTTAAGATATCAAGTAATTTGCAACTTATTCATGTGTTGTAAAATTTGGCATTATGTTTGGAGACGGGTAAGAAAGTTAGATTTAAATTTTAAAATTTCTAAGTACGTATATGTGTATATATATATATATAATAAATTATATATGTATAGATATATGTAGTGTGGTGTGGTGTGGATACTCCTTGTATCTACATCCGTATTCACATATGTGCATATATTACTTTTAAAAATCACACCGCACCGCATCACATTGTACGAATTTTACGAATACAGTTACAAATGTGAATTCTTACTCTCCTCATAATTGTTGATTTTTGATTTATTAGAAAGTTAATTTTAAAATTCAAAATACTAATTTATGAATTAATTACAATACTTATATATATATATCTAAAATGATTTTTTATTTTATTTTAAATTTAATCATCAGATTGAGAAGATCATTTATATGATATAATATAAATTTTTATTTAAATTAAGATTATATTTTATTATTATAATTTTATAAAATAAATATATTTTTCAACGCTTTTCTAAACTTTCATTATATAAAATTATTGATACAAATAACTAAATCTTATAAAAAATTATATTTAAATATTATTATATAATTTTTATATTCAAAAGGGTGAATTTACTCAAATAAAATTTAAAAATGAACATATTATAATTTAAAGGGTATATTACTTCTAGATTACTCCCTCTTTCACATACTTTAATATACATATAATTTTGTATATACTTGTACTTAATAAAAGTCTCGAAATATTATTTTTATCTCACAAAATAATTACTTGTGATTTGAATAAAAATGGTGGTAGACCAAGCGTTCATCTAGTGATAAATGTCTCTATTTTTACATAAAAAGGTAAATTTCTCTTAATATTTTTGCTGATTTTTTTTATAGATTTTCTCATAGACCCTTAATATAAAATTAAATTATAATATGATAGGTTTAGACAAAAAAAGAGTTGAGAGTTATCTCACACTTTTGTGTAAGGTAGCTCTTAAAATAATTTCGTTTTACATAATTAAATACACTCACTCACTCACATAGTATGTACAAAAAAATATTTTTATAATTTTTTAAAATAATATTGTTATAAATAGATACACCGCATCCAAGAGTATGAGGTAACACTCACATCCAATGCACTCTTAAAATTCAATAGATAAATAAATAAAAGTGATGATCATTTGAACACCAAAAAGAATATTTTTAATACTAATAAAATAATTTTACAAAAAATATAATTAAACGTATAAATTGAAAAGAGTTATAAGTTCAACTATAAATTATTGATAAATTTATACTCAAAAAAAATTATTACTAATATTTATTTATATAATTAATAATTAAAAAATATAAATATTTGCTATATATATATATATATATTATTTTCCTAGTTTTTCTCTATGTAGTACTCGCACGCTCTCCTATCCTACAGCGAAAAAACTGGGCGAGGGTTTATAACTACGGGTAGCAGTTCAAATTAGGGTTTTTAGCTCCACTTGCAGAGCGACAAAAATGGCATCTCTAATGGCGATTCGCCGAACACGGCCCTCCATTTTCACATCTTCTTCTTCTTTGAAGGTACGTTCTTCTGATCATCACTCTTCTCTTTTCAATTTCAATAATGGAAACTCCCAAAACCTAACCCTAAGGCCCTTATCTTCCATTTCCAATCTCATCCACCTTCCGTTCAGAACCCTAACCACCACCGCCGCCGCTTCCTCTGCTGCCGTTCCAAAGGAGGAATTCCCACCGTCAACTCCACAACCCCATTTCGATTATAGAAACCCTAATCAGTGGGCCAACCAAACTCCGCCGCCTAATCAGTGGAATAACCAAAATCCGAACTTCTCTAGTTCTAATCAAATGAATTATCAGTATCAGGGAAATCCTTCCAATTTAGGCCAGGGATATCCTCAACGTGGAGGAGGAGGAAGCCCTAATTTCCCGGTTCAGAACTATCCGCAAAACCCTAATCAGATTCAACAATATCCATCTCCTGGAAACACTACTCAGTGGGATAATCGAAATCAGGGATACCCACAACGTGAAAATCCTAATTTTGGAAATCGAAATCAGGGATACCCACAACGTGAAAATCCTAATTTTGGAAATCGAAATCAGGGATACCCACAACGTGAAAATCCTAATTTTGGTCAGAATTATTCTCAAAATTTGGGTCACCCACAACGTGGGAACCTTGACTCTGGTCAGCAAACTTCGAATGTAAGTCCGAATAATGGGCGGTGGGAAGGTCAGGATCATAGTAATCCCCAACCTGTTAGCCCAAACCAATGGAATTCACAAGTTCAGAATGGTAATGTTAGCCAGTTGAATAATCAGACTCAGAATCAGGGGCAATTTGTGAATAATCAAGAAACCAAGACTGATGATTTATTTAGGTTGTGCCAGGAGGGAAAAGTCAAGGAAGTTCTTGAATTACTGGATAAGGAGGTACGTGCCGATGCTCTGTGTTTTAGTGCACTTTTTGAATTATGTGGGAAGTCGAAGAAACTTGAGGATGCAAAAAAAGTGCATGATTACTTTTTAAGGTCAACATTTAGGGGTGATCTTGAATTGAATCATAAGGTGATTGAGATGTACTCAAAGTGTGGGAGTATGGTAGATGCGCGGAGAGTTTTTGATCATATGGTGGTTAGGAATATAGATACTTTTCATTTAATGATACATGCATATGGAGCAAATGGTCTGGGGGATGATGGGTTAGCGTTGTATGAACTGATGAGAACTTCAGGGTTGCAGCCCAATGAACAAACTTTTGTTGCTGTTCTAGCAGCCTGTGCTGGTGCTGAAGCTGTGGAAGAAGGTTTTATACATTTTGAATCAATGAAGACCGAGTATGGAATCACTCCGGAGATTGAGCATTATTTGGGGCTTATAGATGTTCTTGGAAAGTCTGGCCATGTCACTGAGGCTTTGGAGTACATTGAGAATCTGCCATTTGAACCCACTGCTGCAATTTGGGAGGCTTTGATGAATTATGCTCGAATGCATGGAGATATTGATATGGAGGACCATGCCGAGGAGTTTTTGATTGGTCTTGACCCATCGAAGGCTGTTACTAATAAGATCCCTACACCACCACCCAAGAAACAATCTGCAATAAATATGCTAGATGGTAGAAACAGACTTAGTGAGGTCAGGAATCCAACCTTTTACAAGGATGAAGAAAAGTTGAGGGATGCAAATAAAGAGCAGCGTTATGTGCCAGACACCAGATACGTTCTTCATGACATCGATCAGGAGGCAAAGGAACAGGCTTTACTCTATCACAGTGAAAGATTGGCTATTGCATTTGGTCTAATCAGTACACCAGCAAGGACACCTCTAAGGATCATCAAGAACCTCCGTGTATGTGGTGACTGTCACAATGCCATCAAGATCATGTCCAGGATTGTCGGGAGGGAAATGATAGTTAGAGACAATAAGCGTTTTCATCATTTCAAGGATGGCAAATGTTCTTGTGGTGATTACTGGTGAGGATACTTCCGTTGTTGACTTGGTACTTCCACAAGGACTTGCTTCCATATCTGTAGTTCTGTCGTTGAGATATGTGAAATGATTCAGAATGTTAGAAATTGAAGCCAGCAAACAGTTTCATCATTTCAGTTTTTGTGAAGATCACTGGTCTTGTAATTTAAATGGTGAATGATGCTTCTAGTTTTTCTATGTTATATTTTGTTTGATTTTAAAATCTCTTTATGTTGCAAATTATTATGAAGTTCTGGTGTTAAAAGTATATAACAATAGTAGTCGTGTTTGGCTTCTCCACTTCATTATTAGCATTCAGGTTTTTAATCAATAATTACCTTGATGTTGTTCTTAGTTTGCGTTATTCTAACGTTCGGACTAAATTTTAGGACTTGACTAAGAACTACATTGTGTGATTGATGGCGAAACTATTAAACAATGGAACTCCAGAAATTATTTTTAAACTCAAATTTTGAGTTAAATGACATGCTTACTTGATGAGTTATTTTTTAATTTTGAAATCAAGAATTGGTAGCATTTATCCATGTTAAATGTGATTGATGTTATCAAGGCCTCTAACGAGTCTCATAATGCTCGTCTATGAACGATTGCTCTCTGGCATTTGCAAAGTGATTAATAACGTCTGTCTGTTTAATTTACTGTTTTAATGTTTATGCTGTGTTTGATACTTTCATTATGTAAATTTGGTTTAACTTGTTAATCATTTTTGTCTTGAAGAGCGTTACTAATTGTTCCCTCTCTTAAAATTGAAATGGTTATCTTTGGTTACCTCGTGCTTTTTGAATTTTATACTTGTGTTGGTATTATTTTTCCCGATGTGTTTTTAGAAAGCTGGAGAGTTGAGACCTCTATAGACTAAACAATGAGTATTTGAAAACACAAACTGGGCTTTGGCAAATTCTAGTTTTGTGCAATGCTTGGGCTTTCACATTCATTCAGAGTGGTGGTGTTTATTTCTTGATGAGATGCAAAGTTTTAATGAATAACCTGGTGAGATAGTTTGAATGAATTTATTTTTTCGGTTTTGTTTGGATTTAACATCATGGCATTGTTATGTAACATATGGACTCTTCACTCTGACAAGGGTGTAAGTGTTGAAAACTTTATTTTAGTGTAAAATTTGACAAAATTAAACAATACTTAGTCTCGAATTTTTTGAGGTACCCATATCCGACTAGACACTTCATCTGAATATGTGTAACTCGAGCCTTTATGAGATTAGTCTCCTCTCTGCAGTTTTGTTATTATTGTGATCACTATGCACTCTAGTCGTTAATGTTTTCAGTATTTTGATACAATTGTGCTTGGTACTTCGGTGTGGTTGCTTCTCTTGATAGAGCTATTGTTATAATCTTCTTTCAACTGCTAATGCAGATTTTGCTGGACTGTAGGTCTGTAGCCGACTAATCTTGTTATGCTGATTATCTGTTAGGACATACTTGTGTTGCCTTCTGATTGTATCTGCTGCATGTTTATTCCTCTCTCCGACTGTTAATTGTTAATTGCTATGCGACGCCTTTAGTATAATTAACTATTAAATTCATAACTTATAACAACTGTTCTTATAATTCCTCAAGTTGAAAATTCTATTAAGATTCATATGCACGGAATTTAGCAAGACAACGAATATACCAGTTCCCGTGTCCCAAAATCAAGCACTGATAACAAGTTCCAAAGACAAAAAATTTGTAAAACAATAAATATATATATGGTGCAGCGTTCTGGGGTTCTTGTCCGAGCAAACAAAAGACTTTATATGCACTGATCCGAGGTTCTTGTCTAACGGCTGCTTTGCATGTTAGCTGATGCTATAGTTTCCGATATAAATCAGGATTCCAAACCCATGTTGCAGATCTCAAATCATACAGTTTGAAAGGCCTCGTAAAATCTGTCCGAGTTCGGATTCATTATACCAAGAGTTTTGAAATGTATCACTCCCTCTGCAGCACGTCGGAAACTTAGTTGAGAAAGGTGGATGATGAAATTAATTTAAATACAAGGAATAACTTGCATGTAGTGAATCATGTCAAATTCAGCGTGGCTTGGTAATCAAAAAGGACTACATTCCACTGACAATTTGCCAATTAGCAAGGAAAAAATCAAATGTTGTAAATTGAATTAAACAAATGAAGAATATACCTTTTGCCTTTTTGAGCTCTCCGGAGACGGATCGTCACTATGCCTACGCAAGGAGGTAATTCTATCCGAATTCTCTTGAGCCTACACAAATGTACAATAATATTCAGACAAGTTGTACACAAATCTTTAAACTTGAAACTTGATCCATCAAGTGTATATCTGTTTCAAAACCAGTGATTTGAGCTGCACATTTGGATCCTCCAATTTATTTTATTTTATTTTATTTTTTGTTTTTTTTTTGGGGAGGGGGGGGGGGAATAAAGCGTATTTAAGATTTGTTAATATTATGAAAAAGCTTACTTGCTCGGAAGAAACTTCTGTGGTTCTATCTTCTATAACATACCCTCCCTCTACTGACATATTATTTGTCTCGGTTGTGTTTTGAGATATAATGGGCATGATCTCACGTAGCAAATTAGACAAGAAAGTTCCTTCATCACCCGCTCTTGGTGCTGCCTCCTGAGAATTAGCAGAATGAACTGCTTCCACATTCCCATTGACAGACATGGTACTACCCATTCCATAAAAGTGAGTTTCGTGGATCTGCTCACTAGCTAAAAAACTTCTGAACAATTCATCAAGTCTGTTGTTATCCAGTCTGCCGAGAAACTCTGCAGAATATATTGAAGAAAAAAAAAACATTAATATCAAAAAAATATAATGTGCTCTTCTACATTAATAGTGCTTTCTTTTCTTACCTTTTTTTAATTAAAAAAACATTAAATCATACAAATAGAAATATTGTTTATATGTTATGAGTACAAAGTTGGCAGAATAAAAATTAGTCACCATGTACCGAGAGTAAGACCACTTTAAAACTGATGGAGCCCAGCCATAAAATGTGTAGCAACACATCTCCAACATTTTCTCCCACTAATAATATTTTATAAACACTAATCACATCTATAGAAAACAATAAAACCAGGCAATCAAAGTAATTTCAGGGTTACCATCAGCTCTGGGGACTTCAGTGTTTTGCTCCTGTGAGGCAGCATTAGGGATGGACTGTTGTGCAATATCAACACCATGAGGGGGAGGTTCATCAGAGGCATGACCTCTAGTACTATCTAAATTTCCAGGATTTGCATGCTGAACTCTTGCAAGAACTGGATAGAATAACCCCATAGAACCAGGAGATGAATTAGAGGGTGCACTACCACCAGAAGCAGGAACGGCAGTTATGACAGTTCTGAGAGGTACTACCCGCACTTCAGACCTTCTAATGGAAGGTGAACTTCCAGCGGCTCCTACAGTGGCTGGCAGAGCAGAATTTTCATTTCCAGGAGCTGCTGGATTGGTTTGCCCTATAGGCTGTCCAACAGTAGGCTCCCTTGGATTTGCAACAGATGAATGCATTACTGAACCTAATAGTTATTGACAACCATGAAATATAAGACGGAATCAAGTATCACAAATAAGAGGAAATGACACATGAAATGATTAGGAACTGAAGAACGTATTGAAATGTAGATTTCTCTGGAATTAGCATTAACCTAATGTAGACAAATAAAAGTTATAAGAAGCACTAAAATAACTGTCATTAAACCAAAAAACAATTGCAAATAAGCGAACAGAACCATCAAGCATATATCCAAGCCTGTCCTAGCTGGTGAAGACGGATGATTCTACCTCACCCCTCACGCGCAATCCGCTTTTGCACATGGAGGGCCAAGCAGACAAGTATGGAACTGTTGATAGAAACCCAAGATAAAGTGAACAGATAAGATCCACTCTAATATTCTTTCGAAACATCCACTCAAAACAGAAGGGAAATATGCAGAAAGGTCCCTCGAGCACATATTGCATATCCATTAGTATAACATAATTGAAGTGATCCAAGTGATTCTAAGAGTCTAATATGCCTCTTCCCTTACAACCCCGACTTAAACATGACCCGAAAAGATGACGATATAAACAGTGAATATGGGGAGGATCCACATTGACCAGTGTCAGCGTTGGATGGGTGGTTTTATGATAATGCTTTTTACTTGTTAGGCACAAAGTAATGCAAAGTTTGTAACCAGCAAAAGGAAGAACTCTAGACTAGAATAACAACCATACCTGTTCTTATTCTGATATCAATGTTCCTTGGAAGAAAACCAGAAGAACCAACAGATCCACTAGATAGCCTTGGTCCAGGTTGTACAGTTCCCTCAGGAATCGTCCCAAAACTTGCTCCAGGTTGAAATGGAAGTGGCTGCCACAGTTCAGATAGGAGAGATGGGAAACATAGAAGAAAAGGAAAAACTAAACAAGGTAAATATGTTTTAGCAAACAAATATAGAAATTTGATTTATAATATTACCTGAACCATTATAGGATTTGGACCAGATGTAGATATGAACACAGCAGGTCCAGCATTAACAACAGCGTCAGCCTGACAAGGAAATGAATCAAAGTTGTTGTTTATGGTTATCTAATCTAATTTTTTGCAAATGCTTCCTTCCCCAACCCCACAAAAATAGAAACAAAACCACTCCAATGCACACATAATAGATTCCAAATCCCATTGAAACCCTACATAAAAAGGGGTGGGGGAACTAAACACACCGGTGTTTGGCCGACCCGAAGTGTCATGGTTGTACGACCAAGCTCAAGCAGCAAAGCACCCAAGTTTTGTAAAAGAGTTCCTATTCTCATAGCATTGGATTGAATTCTCATCCGTGCCACAGGATCAGTCACACTTGCATGGTCCTCTATTTGCCTTGTAAGTTGCTGCACAAGTGCAAAATAACATTTCGATAAGGTATTTACAATTAAAAATATGAACATGGGATATGGAATAGATTTTAAATTCAATGATACTGTGCCATCACAGTTTATAGGGTCATGATAACTAGAGACCTCTACCATCAAGCAAAACCACAAGGGTAGGTATATTTCCATGGATGTGGCAAGGGAAATCTAGACTCGAAAACAGCTTTTCTGTCAGAAACCCCTTTCCCCAAGCTTATAACAATCTATACTTCTAGTGCTGAGTATGTACAAGAAGATGCTTGTGATAAACCCAAGTTTCTTTTCTCTGTTTTATTTTCTATTTGTCCTCCTCAAATTTGAAGGGAAGGTGAAAAGGAATTAAAAAACTTATGTATCAATTTTATGAAGGGAGGTGACTATCAGTCTCAAGATGCAAATTTAAACTGTAAGTCCTAAAAAGTAGCAAATGATGTTGTTCTCCTCTTTTTATGTTTAGCAAATGGTGGCAATATTAATTGTAATCAACTAACAAGTGGGCAAGGATAACAAATGCAATGTGAAAAGAAGAAAAAAATTGTTTGCAAGCTCAATAAATCATAGTTCATATTTTGGAGAAGCTATTACAAACACTGTTCAAATTAGCAGATTATAAAAATCTGAAGAAACTACTTTTGAGAGTAAAAGGCCATACCAATAAACATTCTCCAGCTTGTTCATTAAGGAATTGTCTTGTAGACAGCATAACTTCTGCCAAGGATGCTGGTGTTGGGAGCCCTCTATGCCTGGCAGCAGAACCTGACACAGCATCTGGATTTTGTCCATCACTACCCTGACCAACTGCATCTTGAGAAGGATTGCTCTGATCTCCGGCTACCAAGTCCAAAATTAAACAGCTCAGTTAAATTCTTGAAATTGCAAATAACCATAGTATTAACAAGGTCAACAATAGAGGATATTCCTGACCATTGGCACTCAATTCTTGCCTCATATGGCTCAAATACTGGGACAAAGTTGTCAACGAATCAGGGATTACCTGCAAAACGTGAAGATGTTATAATCAACTTCAACAAATAAACATATGAAGCCATTAGCACCCCACAACCAACTTCAGGAACTCCATTTGTTTACATGGTATTCTCGGACATAATAGTTCTTACAGTATGAGGAAGATAATGTAATTGTCTGTATCAAGATTATACAATTACAATTCACAAAAACTAAGTAACGAAGCTTAGTGAAGAACACAATGAGAACAGGGTTTTACCGGAGGCTGCATAGAGTCCAGAGAAAAGGCAGCTGGATATGGAAAACCACTCCTTGTAGCAGCCTGGTTAGGTTGCTGTCTGCTATAATTTCTCAACCCACCAGGACCGGTTGCTCTTGAAAGTCTTTCTAAACCAGGTGCCTACCAGAATTTATAGAATATGAATAATATTTCCAGATATACAAGTAGCATTCTGAAACTCTAATTAAGCAAGATAACATTGCATCTAACAAGCTTGAATTGTTGGCCAAAGACCTCACCACTAGGTCTATTCAAAAACCCAACCAAACAATAACCTGTGTGAGACTACCTTCACGGTTTTAGTAGTCATGATTCTGTTACTGGATAATAATACGAATACACACACACACACACACACACATATATATATATATGCCTGTTGGAGGTGAAAAAGATCAGTGCTACTGATATTGCTAAGAGAGGGTGGTTAGTATTATGTACATTTTGACACCTAAAAGTTATATATTAGTAAATTCTGTCTATCCACAAAAATTGTAGTTGATGAATGAATTGTCCCGTTTCATTCTGCATTGAAAGGGAGATTCATCTTCTTTAAACCTCCCCCAATTTCCTAAACCTTAACGTCCATGATTTTATAATTGTTCATCACGTTTCAGATTATGATTCAGAGCCACAACTCAGTCAACCCAATCTGAACCAATATACTGACAAACCATTTCGAGTGGGTTGGATATACTAGAAATTTCAAATTTGAGCCACATTGGCTCCAAATTTTCCAGCCACTCTGGCAAGACCCTCAGAATGCCTGCAGAATGTACAGCCCTACTCACTAGTCACTACTCATGGAAATCTCATTCTATATAGCATGCAAAGGTTAACCTATACCTTTGGAGATAACAATTTACAAATACACAAACATCATATATAACTTCACGATAAACTAAGCTACCCATGGTTAGTGTACCATAGTAAACCAATGAAAAAATGCATGTCTGCATGTTTGAGAGAGAGAGAGAGAGATTAAAGGTGATTCCTCCACACACAAAAAAAAAACTTAGAAGAACAAAACAAATTAGTGGAGGTTTATTGTGTAAGAAATAGCACAAAAAGAGGAGAAAATATGCGTTACAAACTATAACATTATCATAGTTCTAACGGTGTCTCTCTCTCTCTCACATCGCATGACTTTTTACTCACTCAGAACTGAATAAGAGTCATAGACACCACACACCATTACAACCATGAATGTTTGGAATCCATATTATGCAAGGAGACATTGCTTTTGCTAATTCGAAGATACTTTTCCAAGTATATGGAATATTCTTCTTTCAAAAGAGGTACTCATATGCAAGGACTTCAACGATATCAACAAGATGGTTGATGATAGCCAATAGAAACTTACTTGCAAATCAACCCCTTCATTGCTTCCAACATCCGTGATTCCAAACGAGCCTAGAACCGCAGACACAATCTACAAATGGAAGGTCGTAGAAAATATAAAATTTGTAATTAAAGTTAAACATGCCAACAAAATCTTGTATAATTTCCATATAAAGTGTAATCTTACCCGACCGAGATCCGGAAGAGCTCCATCGCCTTGTTCAGATATATTAAAGGTTCCAACTAGAACGCTGGGCCCTACTTGATTGCCTTGACCATGGTCAGTACTTGACAATGGATCGGTTGCTGCAAATCCGTTATGCATAGAAGTAAATGACAACATCCAAAAGTTGGACTAATATGTAAGAAAAAAGTACATCGATAGGTCTGGGATACATACACTTGCACTAAGGAAAATTGTTATAGTACAGCTGAAAATTCAGAACTGTGGTATATGAGGAACAAAATAAATATTTGACAGACATCGCATATCAAAGTAAAAAGTGCTGTTTTGAGCATCAGAATTAAGATATTAATGACGCAGCTCCTTTTTATTATTAACAATTAAATAGGTATTCAAAAGGGCACCAAGATGTGCCAACCATCTACAGCCACACAAAAATAAGAAAACCTGTGCCACCAAGACACGATCACAACATCATGTTCCTAAACTAAACTGCGAGTATCCGACAGAAGAAAATCAACAAAAAGAAATGGTCAATTCCAGAACACTTCATTCTACCTAAAGAAAAGGTGGCTCAACAAATATCTGATTTGCACAATAGTGCGCTCCTTAGCCTCGAAATATCTACTCGTACATTCCCTCAAAGCACCCACAAGATATGGTGAGGAATCATATCACATTTAGTTCTAATCTTCTTCGGTCCCGCTCAACCCTTTCCAAGCATCCAAAATATTCATGATTGAACACTGCAATACCAACCTCACCCCCAACAGAGAGACAACACAGAACGACTTAACAGTACAATTCTCAATTTCATATTCTAATTTCTAGTAGCAACAAATTTTCAGTTTCAATAAATCTCTTAATTTGCAACCAATGATTGCAAACAACATTCTAGTTCTCATCTGGGGGACATGGTCCATTTCGGCTGGTTTTGGGGAAAATTTTGTGCCAAAACCGGAATGGCAGGTTTTGCTAATGTCGTTGCCAAAGCTGACCAAACTGAACGGTTTTATTGTACTCCGTGGAAACTAATATTTCGGTCGGCCTTGGTCTCTAGGTTTCCCATGAATTTCTGTTAGAGATCAACAAAGAATAAGGAAACTGGAAAGGATCAGCTCAAATTTCTGGCCCTGACCACAATTCCACGATTCCAGGCATTCAAAGGTCAAGTCGACCTAATTAAACCCCAAACCCATTCCAAACAAATGTTTCCAACCAGTTGTAGAATCAACAAGAATAGAAAGCATGAGGAAAAGGGTTTCTCTAATTGCTATAATCATAACCAGAGGGAGTTAAACATAACAAATGTCCGATCTAAGCTTAAATCTTGCTCTTCCTTTGAAAACCTCCATTAAAATACCCAAAAAGCTATAAGAAATAAAAAGGACAAACTTGAACTTGAATTCTCTTTTGAATTTCGCCAAAGTAGAAGAGGAAGAGGTAAGAGAAAGGAAGAGGCAGCGGAGGTAGCCTTCTGGTAGTAACAACAGCAACCAATAATAATGGGCAGTGTTGGGTTGTGCAATAGAGAGAGAGAGAGGGAGATGAAGAGTTGGATGTGTGTGTGTGTATATATATATATAGAGAGAGAGAGAGAGTAAACTCTCTTCAAATTGTATCAAGTTTACTGTTTGAGGGAAATAAGATAGACAAAGGTGGGGACCACAAGACGAGAAAGTGTACTAACACAGTGTTTTGTCGGTTCGGCTTATAAACGAACTATTTTGATACAAACCACCAACTGACCGTGATTTGCTCGGTTTTTATTTTAAGAACTGTGGCAGATCATTTTCCGTAAAAACCGACCAAAATTCTTCAGTACAACCTGGTTGATTTAATCGGATTTCTAAACACCTTTATGGTCTGTTTGGAACTTGAAAATTTGAGGTAAAAGAAAAGGCAAATGAAATGCAAAATTTTATCAGAGCTTTTTCAGCCATCTAATACACTATATTCTAACATTGTCTTTGCTATTAAAATTATAAGAAGTATGACTAATTACAATTATTTTCATTAAGATAGTGTTTTCCTTTTGTACATTTATTTTAGTTTTTCTTTACAGTGTTTTCCTTTTGTACATTTATTTTAATTTTTCTTTCCTTCATTTTCCTCCGTGTTTTCTAAGTTCCAAACCCTTATGATAAACTTTCAAAGCTCTCTACTGATTTGTTTTTATAAATTTTTGATAGTTTAACATGTACAAAGTATCACAGATGTTTTACCAACTATAGCATAAAGTATCATCCGTGCAGGTTGTTGAAAAATCAGAATGGAGATGAGTAATTAGTTTCTGAACATTAAATCTAATACCCAACATATTTCAATCATGAATTTTTATTGTCATGAAACTACCAAACAAGAGAAGACACGGTAGTACTACTCCTAACTCAACTGTGACCTTAAGCCTCCCTGTGCTCATGGTCTGACCAATTCCCCACAGGATTTTTGAACTTGTGATTATTCTAGAGGAAAATGCCTCAGAACCATTACAACAATACATTACAAGAGTGAACCATACATTGCATCAGGTATATACCAAATATCACCTTCATCGCAAGGAACAACATGAAAATGCAGGAGAAGCAAAAGGCACATACCAAGGTCAATAAACGTAAAAATGACCAGAACAAACAATATGGAGTAACAGGAATCCAAGCAAGAAAAAGAAATCACCACAAGAATTACATGAAAAGTAACATGATAGAGCACGACAAGATTCAAGCACATATATAAGTATAAAGATTGAGTAGAAGCTGAAGCAGTTTAGGATGTAAGGAAAGCTTACATGTATTGATGATACTACAACAAATAAAACAAAGCATATGTTAGAAATAGAAATTGCTCCCTCCATCTCCAATAGAAAGGCATAAGTTCTAAATAAATAAAAAAATTAAAAAACTATCTCAAAAGAACGACTATAGTACACGTGTCAAAACTAAGATATCCAAAGAGAAGATTCACAAATAGTTGAGTTCAAATTTTATGGATTCACTAGTATTGTATTAAAGCCAACTAAATTCATACTCATTTAGTTTAATATTCTTAATTTGCACAAAAATTGTATTAAAGCCATTCTTTTGGGGACGGAGGGATTTTAAAGGTAGCTAGTAATAATTCCTCCGAGCTTCAAAGTGGAGAGGTTCACTACTTGATTTTTTTTCTCCAACAACAACCTCACAGTTGATTGTCACAAGTTTGAGTTTCTTTCAAGCTACCAGGATTGTTGAGTAACTTTATGGTCAAAGCAAGATTTTATCTTAAGAAATTCACAATTCTTTTAATTTTCAAGTGAAGGCAATCCACAAATTCACAGGTGCATGTTACCAAATATTAGAACAGCATGTTGGTATAAGCAAAAGGAAACATACTAAGTTAGCTCAAATAAGAGCATTGATCCATCATA
Source organism: Aralia elata (assembly GCA_034770075.1). Taxonomy (NCBI): domain Eukaryota; kingdom Viridiplantae; phylum Streptophyta; class Magnoliopsida; order Apiales; family Araliaceae; genus Aralia; species Aralia elata. The sequence continues at coordinate 30,046,768 of CM068386.1, read as the reverse complement.
TTAAACCAAAATCAGGTTTCAATAAAAGCTTATAAAAGGCTTAAAGGGCTGAAAACCTGGATGTTCAGGGAAGCTCTCCGATGACAGGGGAATAGGTTGTCTCACAACCAGGTGCAAAGTGTGTCCATCTTCCACATCTATTAGTCATATTCATTAAGGAACTCTATTATCCAAATACAATAGAAAATCATTCAAATACTAGAGTTCCTTGCCTAGAACATCATACTCCACAACTTACCCTTATACCTTTCCATTTTCTGACTTAAAGAAGTACAGAGAGACAAAGGGGAGAGGAGGGAGGGAGAAAGAGAGAGGGGAGAGGGTGGAGAGGGGAAAGAGGATGAAAAGAATGCTTAATAACGCATAACTTGTATCACTATTATGTTTCTGCTTTCAAAGTAGTTGTCATGGTCAATTTATAACCAAGAAAATACTGCATCCCAGGACACTCCATTCGAATCCATGTAACTTAGGGTCTAGGTATTGGACCTTACTCTATCTGCAATTGCAGCAAGTAGATTTAATGATTGATATTACTACTGTACGTTACTAAATCAAACTTCATCAAGTTGTCGGAGCTCATGTCCTACCTGATACCAATTCCTACTAGGTTTGGCGGTACCTAGAAGGCACAGCTGATGGGTTGAAAGCTTGCTATCCCATTTACTGGTGACATTCCAGTCAATCAAAGCCACCAAATAGAAAGTATTGTTTCAAAATTTCAATCTATCTCTATTTTTTCCTTATTTTTTATCTCTTTCATCTTTTATTTTTCTCCTTGCCTTTCTACTTTTGTAATACAGGATTCATTTTGAGGCTATCCCAACTGGTTTGGGATAAGAAGGCGTCGTTGAGTACTTGAGTTGTCGACTTAAGTTGTCTTTTTCTCAAGGAGTATTACAGAAATGTTAAAAGTGCCTTATTGGGATATTGATATATATATATATATACACACACACACATCTAATTAATTCAAACTAATTAATTATCTCTTTTTCTCCAGTGCACCTGATTTTTGGAAGTCAAACTCTTTCAAATATTCATTTAATAAGGAAACTGGTACTATCTATATCCCTTCTTGGAAGAAACAATGGTCCAGACGGGAAAAAAATGAAATAGAAAAGATATGAGTAAATGAAAAGGAATAACAAAGGACATTTTCATTTCAAAGAGACATGCTATACATAGTGAATTTAAACGTTTCTTACCAGTATCGCAACTACAATTAATGACAGGTCCTGAAAAAAGAATGAATAAAGGATACGATAAGCTGACAGGAGCTGATCATCCTTCAGTACCTTTCCTCGACATATTAGGCGTTGCTGTTCAGACAATATACCAGTAACTGTAGCAATCTGTTCCTTTAATGCAGGTACTGGTACCTGCAGAGAAAAGATAAATATTGCAAAATAGGATTTTATATGTGAAAGATGTAAACTTTAATACACAACTCAAAAATAACAAAATATATGTATATATGGTAAAGTAATAGAATCTCAAGTCAAAAGCGCCTCCACAATTTAAGTTCATGAATGATGCCTGTGATTCTGTATGTATCAAATAGACATGATTTTTCCGGATAATTTAGAAGGACCATTTTTTCCAAAATTCAAAGACAGCAAATAAAAACTTGGATGATTAAGTAACCGCCAAGATCTCTGACATACGAGATTTAATTAGATACAGAATTACAATGGGTCAGGAAATTATATAGATAGTGATTTTAAGTAGTCTGGAAAAGTAAATGGTTTTTTACACATTTGTCCACTCGCAATGTGTACGTCTGAGAATCCAATGTCTTTATCTTTATCTCCACGGTGGCCTCAGAACATATAGCCTGATTGCTCCCAGAAATCATGCTCTCTTCGCAACCATTACTTCCCATACTCTAGAACTTCCTATTCAGTGCCTGAAATAACTTCAACAATAACTTAGAATCCGCAAAAAAAATGAGGATTTGGAATGCCTACTACAAAAGGCTAGAGTAAGAAGAATGGTAAATTTGTTTATACAGCGTGTATGTAAAAGCTGCTTCTAACTGTAAAGACAAGGACAAAAGGAAATTCTTCAATGATTCACATAGCAAATACCAAACAAAATCGGAACTGAAAGAATATTGAGAAATAATGAGACAGACACACAAACACACACTGAAAGGTGACATTTTAAGCAAGCCAACAAAAGAACTGCCACAGGCATCAAACATCAAAACAGAGCCAGCCAGATTCTGAAAGCCTCATTCTTCTCTCTTTTCGGATAAAAATCTCTCTCTCTCTCCCCGTGTGATTGAAAATCATTAATTACAATATAAAACAACTATCTTTTCTGTATACTTTCCCTGGTTCCGTTGCTACCACGGGCTTTAAGCAATCGATTGGATTATATAGATATATCCCTTCAACACAACATAAGTCATCGAAAAGATCTCGAAGACCCACCAAAGCACGAAAGCCGGGATCTTTCAGAAAAAGGATTCACATGTAAGAACCACTGGAGCCCAATCTTAAGCTCTACAGAGAACTAAACTAAATGAAATCGTTTAGTCACACCTGACTAGACACTCTTCCTAAACATTAGTTTACTCTAATACCCCAAGATAAGTAAAACCCAGTTCTCAGGAACGAATGTTTGGGAATCTACAAAATTTGTTCAATATTGCATCTGGTTCACAGAAAAACCAACACTGAATCCGTGTAATTCAGATAGAATTCAACCTTATCTTCACAGCAATCTAGAAGCAATCTTACAAAAAAATAGTTACTTTACCAACCACAAGACTACCAAGAACAAGTCAATGTCATCCTCACCTAGCTTGGTTTAAGAATTTTCAAAACCAACCTATAAATCTTATCAAAAACCCTAACCAGCTTAATCATAAAGTTCACCAACTTAACAAACCCTAATAACCTTTGAACCAAAAAGGCAGAAAAAGAAAACCTATTCATCTCAAACTACATTTTGATATCATGAACCATAAATTAAAAGAAAAAACAGTCTAAAAACCCTATTATTTACTCAATCCAAGTTAGATAAAACCCTGAAAATCTTTGAATTACAATTCAAATTTTCAATCTTTTTTGGACTTTATACATAAAATCACACAACCAAAACAAACCTAACAATCAATTTAATGGGTCAAGCGGATCAGAAACAAGAATCAATTAAATAGAAAAGCAATTACCTGGGAAAAATTAAAAGACTTGAAAAGGACGAGATAATCAATGGCGAAGCAAAGGTGTACCTGAGAGCTTTATATCTGAGGAGAGAGACAGAAAGGACTCTCGTTCTGATTTGTTGTTTCTCTCTCTCTCTGTTTTTATATAAAGAGATAGAGATATAGTGATGATTCTATACAAATAACCCTATTGTATCGCCCTACGATGATTCATCCACTTCATTCAAAATATAGGACTAATCTTTTTAAATTTAAAATTGATCTTTTCAAAAAAAAAAAATTGTTGCAATTTATTTAACTTTTGAAATTAATAAAATTTATAATTAGTAATATTTGTTAGACAATTTATAATTTTTAAAATTATATTTTTTAAAATTAAATTAATTTACATTAATTTTAAAAAATATTTTAATTAATTTCAAAAAATTAATATTAATCTTAAATTTTAAAATAAAAAAAATTATTATTAGACCTGACAAAAATGGCTCAAGTTTACGTATCAACTTGACCAAATATATCACAATAAAACTTCATCATTACTTATCACACAACAATAAAATATATTACCTCAAGGGTCATATGTTAATTTATGACACATTATATTTCCATAGTTTGGCACTTCTTCTCTTCTGTTGAAGAGTATTTATCCCCTTGAGTTGTGGCATTGATCGTCTCTGGTAGCACAACTTTAATAACTAGAGAGTTGCGGGTCGAGGACATCTTGGTTGTACATGCAAGCAAAAGGTCTCGTTAAACTCCATTTAAGATCAGGGACGGATCCAAGAATCAAATTCAATAGGGACGGATTTTGGTCTTAGAGCGGATTTGGCGGGAGTTCGGGGGTTGCGCCCCCGAGCCATTTTTTTTTGGATAATTTTGTATTTTACGGACACTTGCATATGTAAAATATGTATTTCGTTTCAATATTGTTAATATAACAAGTCAACAACCCATTTGAGATCAATTATTTTATGCAATGTACATAGAATTCTATAATATACAATAAATAAATATTCATAAATCGTTACCTAAAATAAAAAGAAATTTCAAAATAAATAATCAACGTATGGATAAAAGATATTAAGACCCATTAAACTAAAATTTACTGAAAACATAATCAACGCATGAACTTGTTTTCTTTTAATACATCGAGTTTAACTTTTAATACATCTGTTTTGTACTTTGTAGAATTAGATTAGTATAAACTTGTTTTCTTTTAATACATCGAGTTTAACTTTTTTATTAATCTGCCCCCCTTGAGTTTATTAATTAATAAATTCTGCCCTACTCCTATACCTTAAAAAAAAATTACCCATAGGATAAAAAACCCAGCATAGGCAGCTGCCTATGCTGCCCTTCAAATGGATCCACCCTTGCTTAAGATTTACTTCCTCTCGTTGTACTTAGAATGTGCAATAGATGAGAGTTTCTAAAGGCCTATTGAATAAAAGAGGAGTAACACGAAGTTTTATTGGTAGGCAATAGATTGAGAAATTTATCAAGCATGTGTTCATTATAGTTGGGTGATATATTAATATTAATAAGATATGTAGTTATAATATCGTGATTGGGTGTCAAATAATATTAATGTAATATATGTTAATTACATTCGATTATAATGATATGCTTTATGATAATAATTTATCACAATTAACTACACATGGACATATATTTTAAAATTTTATATGATATGGGCATAATGTTCAACTATGTGTTTGTTATTTTCATATTATTAATGAAGGATGAATGTAACATAAAGGAAAATTAAGTTTACCATCGAGTTTGTTCTTGGTGTAGAGTCTCTCTCTTAAACATCTGGCAACGTTGAAATTACATGAATTAAAAGAGAAATTCTTTCGTATCATGTGCGACTAATATTAAAACATAATCCCTTCTCCTTTTAGGTATCAACATAAGTATCTAAAGCCACAACATGATTTTGGTACCTACCATTCAAAGAGTCAAATACTTATTATCGATTTTCCTCTCTTCTCTCCTAATAGGCTAATAATAATTCACCGGTGACTCCTGAGCTCCCCTACTACTAATTTGGTTTTTCCTCAGTCATCACTCTCCTTCAAGAGCAGGATTCATGATTCCTCCATCATCATTCATCCCTCTCCCTCGGGGCAGATGATAATTATTTCACACATTAGGGCTTCAAGCAATCGAGTCGCAACATTTTCTAAACAAGATTAACAATTTACTGATTTGGTAAGACTAATAATACCGATCTAATTTTTTTTTTACTTTTTCATACATAATTGGATGAGTTTATACTGAATGTAAAAGTTACCCTCTAATTTGTATTATTTTTGCAAAACTCACCCTCTAACTTTTATTTTTGCAAAACTCTCCTTTCAAGATGTATTAATTGTGCAAAATTCACCATTTATGTATTTTTTTTTTTGTTAAAAATCCACACATAGTCAAATAATTTCATCTAATTCATCACTTAAAAATTTTAACTTTAGAGTAATCCTTTTATTTCACTTAAACGCCTTCCAATTAGCAAAAAAATTTCGCAATATCATTAGACTTGGAACCCTATATTGCTTAATGCATATATCTCATTATCTGCATTTGCTATATGCCAATTGATTATTATTTTATTTTAATAAATGTTTCGCACACAAGACCCATATTAAAATGTCAATTTTATTCTCGATTTTTGACATGTGTCGTCATCATTAAATATTTCGTGCAACACTACAAGAAAATGGATTATATAAATTACATAAACATATGTCGATCAATTTTCTTTATTATCAACACTACAAGAAAATATATCAAAAGACGATGAACTCAAACTAAATAATAATCGATTGACATACCACAGAGACAGAGAATGAAATGTATGAATTAGACGATTTAGTCTTGCAAATATATTTATCGGTGATACGATCTTGATCACCGCATGGATCGATAATAATTCAATTCAGCGATTATATTGATATATCAATAATATATCATCCACGGACATGCAAAGGAAGGCTGAACTTATTATTTCATGTGAGTTTAAATCCAAATGGGATGGACCCAATTCAGCAAGCTCATGACATAAAGGAATGCTAAATTTCATGTGGGCCTACAATACTTTACATATTATTCAAACGTGGGCCTTCTAAATTAACATATGCAGCAAGCTTATTCATAAAGGAAGGTTACTTAACTTGTCACCTGAGTGGACAACATGCAACTAGGGGTGAGCATGGTACGGTTTGGTGCGGTTTGAATCTCAAATCACACCCGAAACCGTTTAGGTGCGGTTTCACAAATCCAAAACCGCACATGCGGTTTCATGGTGCGGTTTGGTGCGGTTTTGAAATGTGCGGTGCGGTTTCATTTGATGCGGTTTCGGTTACAAAACCAATTGAGGCAACAAATTTTTATACAATTTAAATTAACAATGAAAAACAAATTCTTCAATCTTTTAAAGTCTTTCTAATATTCCTTATTTGAAATTAAATCAACCATTTCCTTGGTATGGGCTTAGACAAATGGACAAACCAATTTTGAATGTATAGCCCACCACCCAATTCCTTGGTATAGTTCAACTCTTTTATTAATCTACCACCTTGAGTTTACTAACTTATAAATTCTGCCCCACTGAGTTTAACTATATAAGAAAAAATGAGCATAGACTGCCCTTATATTCCATCTGCCCCTGCATACATACATACACACACACACAATGGTGCGGTTTTGGTTTTATGCGTGCGGTTTTGACTAGTAACCAAAATCGAACCGTAAATTTGGTTTTTAACCCACCTAAAACCGCAACATACGCCGGAACCGTTGGTGCGATTTTAATTGGTGCAGTTTGTGCGGTTTTTGGTGCAGTTTCGGAGGCGATTTGGTTACTTGCTTAGCCCTACATGCAACCAAACTATTCATTTTCGGTAATCCTTGTCCAATTTCACAAAGGAATTTCGGCAAGATTCACGCGGCAACGTAACATGTTCAGCAAGCTATGCGTTTGTATCAGATTGTGCAACGCAGCAGCACTATAGTCCAGCCCAACTGCGTTCTAAACTAGCGCCGCAACGCTCAAGCGTGTTCCTAGAATATTTTTAACAGATTTTTAGCGAGTTATTTTTGATAGTTTTCAATTCTAATGTAATTAGGAAGTTTTTTAGCTAGGATTTTCATTTCAAGTTAATTTGTTATTTCCTTATATGATTAAGTTATCTTTTGAGTAGTATAAATAAGAATTGACTGATGTAATTCAATATATTTCAGATTATTAATAAAATTCTTGTGAGATTATTCTCTTTTTGGTTCTTTAAGAACTCCTGAACTGTTCATAGTTTTCTGTGAGGTTCAAACCTGACTTATTATACAACAATTTATAGTTGTGTGTAACGTCTTCTACCGCATCAATCGTCGATTGTACCAAGGTTCCTGCTTCATATAAACACGGGGTTAAGGTGTCGTTGTCAATTCACCGCAGATTATTTCCTTGTGCAAGCGATTGTACCAAGGTTTTCGTCTCAATATAGACGAAGGGTTGAGGTCTCGTGAGCGTTCCACCTTACGACTTTGCTAGAAACGATCTGGACGACGACCACTTCACGTAAGCGTGCCGTGGAGTCTATCAGTTGGTATTTTGAGAATTTTTTTTTAATTGGAAGTCATTTTAATGAAATAAAAAGAGTATTCTAAAAGTAAGATTCTTAAATGATGAATTGGAGTGAAATAATTTGTGTTAATGAGGGTTTTTAACAAAAAAGTACATAAAGGGTGAATTTTGTACAATTCATACATCTTGGAGGGAGAGTTTTGTAAAAATAAAAGTTGGAGGGTGAATTTTGCAAAAGAGGTACAAACAGGAGGGTTACATTTGCATTTCAGTCTATCTATCTATCTATCTATCTATCTATATATATATATATATATATATATATATATATATATATATATATATATATATATATATATATATAAAATTTATCCAGTACCGAGAAATTCCATTGAAAAATTGATAGACAAGCCTAAAAATATATAAGCATCCAACTTTGAAGATCTTTCAGCTTCACAAACAAAGAAACTAAACTTATAATGAAAGTTGAAAAATTGCAAGCCCCCGTAAATAGGAGCAAAAGGTTAATTAAAGTCCATTTCGTAGTGATGAATGGAAATTTGAGTTTCTTTGTTTGTGAAGCTGAAAGATCTTCAAAGTTGGATGCTTATAGATCATTAAGTTCAAGCAAAACTACATATTTTTAGGCTTGTCTATCAATTTTTGAATGGAATTTCTCGGTATTGGATAAATTTTATAAAATCATTTTCTTTCATTTTTCTTATTTCAGAGACAGAAGTCCAGTATATATTCAACAAATTGATTCTGAGATTTTTTTTTTATGAGTGAATGGAGTTAAAACTTTTCATTGTTCCACTTGACTTCACAAGACTCCAAAAATATGTTCAGATAATCATTACAAAACCAAGCTTGGTACATTCCAATAATCTCAATAACTCAATTTAGATTATGCAATTTGATAACAACAAATGCTTAAAAAAAAATAAAAAATCTATACCACCTATATAAAACGCATGCATATTTTCACAGTTCACACATATGGCCGGTTGAATTTTAGCAGCTAGTTAAACTAAATTATGGTACATAGTAGAAGTTTAAGGTTGCTTTTGTCAATAATATTAGTTTTTGAATTATTCTGCTTTGAGAAAGTGCTTTTCCATTACGCATATGATTATAAAACATAGGTTATTAATAGAAACTTGGAATCGAGCTTTACTTGAAGTACATTATGATAAGTAATAAAAATTTACTCCTACTTTTGTCAGTGTTGAAGAATCATGCTTTGAAAGAGTGTTTTCTATTTCTCGTCATGTGTATGATCATAAAGCACTAATTTTGGATAGATAAGAGGAGAATTTTGTAGTATGGGTATGTACATTATCTCGGAACTGAGTCTAAAGGGGAGTTTTATCTTCAATACATAGGTTACATAATTATAAAAAATTTATTTTATTTCATTATATTTATGAATAGTGCGAGTTACAATGTATGTGCGAATTCATTATATTAATGAATATAAATTTTATATATATATATATATATATATATATATTAAAATTTGCAATATTTATAATCTATAATTAGATTAAAAAGTTTACATTGAATATTTAATTATTTTTTCTCAAAATTATATTGTCCATTGCTCCCGCCTCCCAATATCGATGATAAGTTTTCAAAGTAAAAAATTTGTAACAAGCTAATAACTATAATTTTGTGAGTTGATATATATATATATATATATATATATATATATCCGCCGGATATATTTACAGTCAGATGTTAAAAGAATACGAATACGCCTATATCTGTATTTATCCGTTTATTTGCGGGAAACTTTTAGACTGAATACGAATATATCCGTTTTTTTTCTGAATGCGAATAATATCCGTTTTTTTTAATACGAATGCGGACGAATACGAATTTTTCAGTTACCATTTACGGACCTATTTCATTAGTGGAGTAGCTCCCACCAAGCACGAGCGAATTGTTGATAGCTTGGAAATTGCTGTTGACCAAGGCAGCCAACGGCTGATTCTCCTGCAAACCTGGCGAAACATAGCCCTGATTATGACCACGATGACCAGCACTAGGTTTCCAACTCTCCACACGTCCAACTTGCTTCGCATGGTTGCTCCAACATTGCTACCGGCGAGGCGTGATAATTCTAACTCCATGATCATCATCATCATCATCAGCCTGGTCATCATTGTGGCTTGAACCTCCTCCTCCACGCTGAAGGTCTGCAAGGCGATGAGTGAGCGCAGAGATCATGTCTCTAATTTCACGACCAAGCAGCTGTTTTTGCTTCTCTCCCTCGGTCATTGTTTGAAATTGGAAATGCAAGAGCAGTGGGGCGTTTGGGGGTTGGATTTAAAGAGACCGGTTGGCCTATGGGAATTTGATTAAAGGTAGCAAAGGAGGGGGTGCCTTTACTTGCATCACAATACAAGTACTAATTCTCTTCCATGTTTTATTCGCATATCTTTTGCCGCAACAATGAAGAAATGGATTGCTTAATCAGTACTTCATCCTTCATTTGGAAACCATCAACTTTGAAAAGACAATCATTCAATGTCACCAACATGCCCCGGCATGTGCTATCAAACTTGTCAACTTTCTCTTGTTTGGTCTGTGCCATCATCTTTGTAACGTTTTGATTTAAAAAAAAATATTAAATAAATTCATCTGTTGCTGGATTCTGTTCCAAGTTTTACAGGAGAGAAAAAAGTGGTTCAGGTTGTTCATCCCATAAAACCTCCATCTCCCTTGCCAAGGTTCATGGAAGTTTAAATTGACGCCAGCACAATGAAGTCTGCACACTCCGATACTGAGTAGTTAGTAACCTATATTACTGAAGAACAATTAAGCCGTAATTTCTGGGCCTTAAACCGGTAGCAGTTAGGAATTACACTTCATTATACATCTTTACAAAACGTGTAGATATTTGTCACGTGCCGACTTTTATGGAACAGCAACATTAGCAGGATGGGCTATACATTGTTTTGGGACCCTTCATAACCTACTTTCTCATCTGTGTGACAAGATGAGGCGGGGGTCTTTCAGAAACTCCACCTCCACCTCCACCACCAAACGAAGAAAAGCCGCCACTTCCTTGGTTGCCAAAAGCTCCAAATCCACCACCTTTACAGTTTAAAGACCTCAGTTAAAAAAAATCGAAACATGTTAAAAACAACTAGGATAAATAAGATGAACTACCTGCTGAAGGAAATGTACCTGACGCAGCTCCCCCAAAACCACCACCAGCCACCGGAGCAGCACCAAACCCACCACCTGCGGTAGCAGCAGCACCAAATCCACCACCAGCAGAAGCTACACCAGAGAAGCCACCACCAGCAGAAGCTACACCAGAGAAGCCACCACCAGCAGAAGCTACACCAGAGAAGCCTCCACCAGCTGAAGCCAGACTAGCAAACCCACCTCCAGCAGCTGCATTTGAAAACCCACCAGAGGACTGATTTCCAACAAAACCACCAAAGCCATTTACAGAAGAAACACTACTTCCTGGTAGACCAGCACCAAGCTGTCTTGACTGTCCAAAAGAACCAAGAACTGTGCCCAGAGCTTGCTGCCCTGATCCAGTTTGTGCAGGATGGCCAAATCTTCCGGTGGAGATTTGAGTAGCAGTCCCACTATTAAAGCCACCAGTGAAAGCACTGTAGTTCGCAGGCTGAGATGGTTGGGAGGGATGTGGAGATTGGAAGCTAAAAGATGCAGGTTTAAATAGCTCACCGCCAGGAGCTGTCATTGTAAATGGCGGGTTTGGTGGATTAGATGTGTTTGTGAAAGGAGCACCAAATGGATTTGGTTTGGTAGCAGTTGGATTAGGTGCTGAGCCAATCCCAAACCCGCCAAGACTTCCTAATGTAAGTTCAGTTGTTTGGTTTGACTCGGGAGCTTCCTCTTCCATTTCATCCTCCTGTGTAAATTCAACATCTGGACTATCAGTTTTTCCATCATTGGCAGTCCAAGAACCTGAGAGAGATGTTGAGGATAGAACAGGTGCAGCAGCAGATGGTTGTTCTGGTTTAGGTTCCATCGTTACATGTGAAACAGAACTTGCTAAATCACTAAAACTGAGTTGACTTCCAGATTGAGAACTGGTTGGTACTTCACTTGTAGGCTTTGTTGGTAATGAAGCCTCAAGTTTTGTACTCGATGTACCAGTCTGAAGCTTGGGCTGAGAAGATGAAGCTAGTACTTCAAACTTCTTCTCTGTTTTCAAACTAACCTTGGGTACCTCTGTGCTGGGAGATTTGGATGGAAAATTCAAGGAAGGAGCAACAGATGAGGCTACTAGATCTTCAGGAGCCTGAGAAAAGGAGGCAGAAGCAATAACTGAAGTAGAAGCTAATGATCCATGTAGTGAGACTGTCTGGACATTGGCTGTAGAACTAGTTGTAAAGCTGCTGCCTGATGACATTGCAGCAGATGACCATGTCGGAGCAGTTGGTTTAGGAAAAGAAGATGGGGTTGGTGATGATGAATAGATCAGTGGAAGTGACGCTGAACTTGAAAATGACAATAATGAAGATGGTAAGAGTTGACCAGGATCACTTTTAGTAGTTCCAGAATCAGATAGACTGGGAGCTGAACCAGAGGCCAACACAGGAGGGAATGAAGTTTTGCTACTCTTCCCAGAAAATGAGCTTTCAGTAATTATGGATTCATGCTTCAAATTTCCAATCGTAAAACCAGAAAGTCCAACCTGTTTATCAGTTGAATTCGAAACTGCATTTCTTTTCTCTGGGGATGACAGTGTTTGTGCAGGAAACCTCGTGGAATTTGATGGTGTTTGATGGAAGTGGATTTCAGATTGCTGAATAGACCTGGACTCATCAGCTGCAAAGTGATTTAGAGCACTTCTGGATCTCCCAGCAGACTGCGATGATAACGTAGAAAAATTCATTACAGACTCTGTTAAGTTTTGTAGTTCATCAGCTTTGAACAACGATGTTGATGGACTCTCAGAAAATTCTTTTGTAATAGCATCTTGTGTGCCTGTAGATATAAACAAGTTATCTTGAGCAACTGTTCTTAGTGATTTTATGACTTACCAATGCCGACATTTAGCAAATTTTAATTCATTCATAGCTAGCGTTTTACCTCTGAGTCTGGATGGATATAAGAAGGTTGATAAGCTGCTAGATTGCTCTGCACAAGCAGCTGCTGATCTCTCCATCAATTCATGATAAGAGAGTTGATTGTCCACTGACAAGGATGAGATGGTTGTGTTCTCCTTCTGGCGGTCTTCTTGCAAAAGCAACCTTTTCACTGTTGTTTTTGGAGGATTAAAGCTTGACCAATTCTGCATTGAGGTTCATAAGGATTAATGCAACTAGAGACTCTTGAAACAAGTCATCTTGACACAGGCGAAAAAGCAAATATCTTGCACATGCTTCTGCTAACAGTCTAAAATCCCAAAAGAGTTAACATCAAAAAAAGAGAGAAACAATAAAATGTATGAAACTGATATATTAACTTTTCCATATATTTAGAGGAAAACTTTTGCTCCTTTCAGAATAAGAGGAACAGTAGATCTCTTCTATGAAAAAAATAGTTAGGATTCTACGCTTAGATGGAAATTTGAACACATGAGAAAGTCTGAGAAAGGTAGGCCCCATTAGTTTTGCACATAAATTGTTTTCCACACTCACTCACCAGAGATTTTCTAGTCTTGTGGTATGAACAAGGATGCAAAGTCATGTTCATTCATGGTAATGGATGATAGTGTCAAGGACGACCACCATCGAAGTTTGTGTCACTAAGTTGTGTGCCAGATTAAGTCAAAACCTTTTCCTTTAACAAGTGAAAGCCCTTTATCATATTTTATGCAAATGATTATACTTTCATGCTTAGAAACTTAATTTGTTATAATGGACTGGGATTAGGTGGCTGTTGCAAGGATTGTGTGTTAACTGTTGGCTTATTTGCATTTCTCCCCTTGCAGTACAGACTAATGTGCATTTAACACCCTCAAATTCTAATTGCAAATATATAGCCCTTTAAGTTTACTCAGTTGCAATGTGGCTCAGTTGGCTTCAATTCAGACGATGTGCTTTGCATGTGCATTGAATTTACTAGAGAGATTAATTTTTCATTGCCAAAATATCCATTAGCACCATACAATCATAACACGTGCACACGGCATCTAAATTGAAATCAGTTCGGCCAATTGGGCACATTAGTGCATACTTTAAGCGGTGAAAGTCCAAAATTCTTGTCTAGATATAAAAAATTTAATTTGAAAGAAGAAAGATTACAAAGATGGAGGACAAGGAGTCGTCATGAAAATACACGTTGGAGAATAAATAAAAACTCAAAAAGATTTGCCCACCAATTTATATGGACAAAAAAGCTCCTATAACCAAAGCCCAAAGTGGGCAAGAAATGATTTTTTAGAAAGAAAAAAAATATATATTAAATAAATAGAGAGACTACCAGATGAGGGGGGCAAAGAGTCCACCCACCATATAACAAGTGGAAATAAAAAAGAGAACACTCAATAAAATGATACTTTCCATAATCTACAAAGATCAAACACAAAAATATCTTAAATATGCCCCCATACAGAAGTAAGAAAAAAAATAATCCCATCTTGTACCAAAGCGAACGATAGACAATTTCCTTTAAAAAGCCATGGATTACATACATTTCCAAGTCTCCAAAGCATAGAAAATAATGTACTTCTAAAGCAATTTACCATCGTCCCTCCATGCAAAACCTCTAAACCAAGTAAGCAACAAATCCTCCGAAGCAGAAAACACCCACCCCCCCTCCCTTCCCAACACTCCAAAAGTAGAATTTCAGAGTCCCACAGCAACAGCACGCAAAATAATGAGAATGTCTCATCATCCAGCTTACACGACACAAATATCTGCAGAGAGCATTGTGGGATCTACGCACTTGATGAAAATCATTAGTATTCAACCTTCTAATTTAGAGACCAAATAAATGTTGATCATCAAAAACCCAAGCATTCATTTCAATCCAAAAACCTTAAAATGGCCAAACAAGAAAACCTCCATAAAACCTTGGTATCCTTGCGCCTTGCAAACTCCTAACCTTACCCAAAAGAAACTCCCTAATGAACAAGTGGACATCCAAGTATACTAAACAGTACCAAAAAGAGAGTTGCATAAACTTCGTGCTAAAGTACATTGCATAAAAAGATACTCATGAGATCCGAACTTCGCCAGCACAAGACACGTGTCGCAAACAATTGTATGACCTTAGCCTCTGCACAAATCATTCTTGTGTATCAGATGATTGAGAAATGAAAATCATACAAAAGCCTTAATTTTCGAGGTGACCTTGCCTTCCAAATATATGAGGAAAATTATTAGCAGATCGAATATGAAGAAGACGGAAAAACACTTGTAAGAAAGATTGCCTAAAAAATCCAAGGACAACGTTTTCCTATTAGGAGAAGAAGAAAAACGAGAAATTCGACCGAAAAGGCCCTTAGAAAGAGCCAAATCATTAGCCTCTTAGTTTATTTAAATTCTTGATAAAATGAAAACTTCAAGCCACAGTTGCTCCTTCCTAATAAATGAAACGAGCAACGGGACATTATGTAGTACGAAAGATAAAACAATCTTCCAAATGTGATGGGGGTGGAAATCCTAATCTTCATTGATATTTTCCACTCCATCAAAATGTCATCACTTATTCAAACAAGCCAACTATCCTCCTAGAAGCGGATGTGATCTACGTCCCCAACCCTGAAGATGATAAAAGGGAGGAAAAAACTCATTCTAGCATGAGCGACAACGTTGTGGTATCCCATCCGTCATGGTGAAGACCACATTTCTTTTGATAACTTTATGATTGAGAGAATTCAGGTTCCACAACATTTAATTGCGAGGGAAAGATTTTCGACACAAGATTTTCCAAGCCTAAACCCCCTTTCCTTGTTAAAACGACAAACCTGATCCCAAGCCCTGCCCAAAGGAACCTATTCATGATCCCTTGAAGATAAAAAAATAAAATAAAATAAAATAAAATAGGAATACTAGAAATACACAGTTCCAACTAGAGACATACCCTGCCTACATCTAATCATCTTCTTGTGCACAAGTTCAAGCAGGTCTTTGAGGATACCCTGACTTCTAATGTTAATTTTGAAGACATGGTTCTTTGGAATCAGTTAGAGAGCTCTAAAGTGAAAGCAGCAACCATTTGGCAATCCATTAGACAATCAAGCCTTGAAGTTGAATGGAGGAATGTTGTTTGGCATAAACTTTGTGTCCCTAGATACTCCTTTATAATATGGTTGGTCATCCTCAGAAGAACCTCTACTGCAGATAGTCTAAGTGGCTATGGTCGACTAGTGGATCCTATTTGCTCTGTGTAAGAATCATCCCGAAAATCTTAATCATCGTTTCTTTGGATGCTCATACTCCTTTGAGGTTCTAACAAAAGCTTTTGAACAATGCCGTTTGCATCAGATACCATCTGAGTGGAATGCTATGCTACTTAGGGTCACTAGATATAAGGATGTTGTCATCAAAGTCCTTATCCTGCGACTTCTATTTGCTATAAGCTTTGAATTGAAAAGAATTCTAGAATTTTTGATCCGGATCATTCTTCTGTTCCAGCTAGAACTTTAGCCGATGAGGTTCTCAACCATGTTAAATGCAGGTTACACACTTCCAACTTCTTTCACAAGGCCTCTCTCCATCATGATCTTTCCCATGGCTTTATCTAGGCTCTCATGATGTTGTAGATCGGTTATATATTTGTATTTCCTTTGGTTATAGCAGCCACATCATTGGGTCTGTCCATATGATGTTTATGCTATTTGTTCTGCCCCTTTGCCACTGTAATTGTTTGCCTTTTAAAAACAAATCCAATTTAGCAAAATAAAAATAAAAATACACGCATGAATCAAAGTGATTTGTTTCTAAAGTAAATAACACTTCCACCATCTAATCTCTTAGCCACCCTCTCTATAAATGGATTCGAAGAAGATTTAAAGGATTACCTTGCAACAACATTCCAAATTAAGTCAACGAAAACTCTTGAATAACATAAACTACCACAGAAAACTAGGGACCAACTGAGCAAGAGAGTAGATGTCTACATTATACCGTGGGACTACACTAAACAAATTAGCGTAAGCCAAAAATCTGGCCGTTCGTAATTTTGCACAAACAACATTATGCAAAGGCTATAGATTGGCTGAACTAATCATGAGCTTTTAAGACTTGGAAACCTAAGACCGTTCTTTAGTTGGTAAATGTTAGTTAGATATTTCGTTCTTATATGATTTTAGGTGTGAAGGGACTCAACAGAAGAGTTACAGGAATTTCGACTCTAATTGCAAAGGATACAACTTTCCTATTATGGAGTCCAAGCCAAAAAGAATAGGAGTCTATGGCAGCCTAAATACATTTCTAATGTAAATTTGTAGAGCATTATTCATGAGATATTGAGAATTGTTTGCAGTTGTTGACTTGTTGTTAATATAATGATTAACATTTACCATGTGTTCATGCTGAAATTCTATCTTCCTTCGAACTGAACTAAGAGCAAACTCCAAGAACCTAGGATACACCTTGCAACCGTTCATCCTGATGACAGCCTTCAACAGTAATTAGGACTTTGCTCTCCCTTTCCAAGAAAGCACCTTAAGGCCTATGATATTGGCAAACTTTTGTAAAACCTTAAACCCAGTGACTCAAACCAAGAATAAAAGCATTTATGGTAGAAGCTAGACTCAAAAATATTGAGATATGTATTTAGTGATTTGTAGTTTTAACACCAGAAAGGAGTAGCAAATCTATCTTTTGCAGGCTTCTTAGTAGATAGTTAATTCTAATTCATCTTCCTTTTTTTCCCTCAAGTGTTACCTAAGAAGCACGAACACTTCTCAGAGGCCGACGTATCCGTGTCAGAAAGTGTTGGACACCGACATTCCATGGATACTTCTGGAACCGTACCCGATACTCTATGATACTTCAACTTTATTATTTTTAGTCTTTTAATTTCGGATACTTCCGGAACTCTAGAATACTTCTTGATACGCAAGGGGACTCGGATGATATGCCATGTCTTGTCCAGTGATAAGAGTAGCTTGCTTCATCATGTTTTTATTTTACAGGTTACTTTATATCTTATGACTAGGAGATGATTACGGTTTTTTTTTAATGTAATATTTGACTTCTATCTTTTGACTATGTAGTGGTAAATTTGATTCTAGTAAATAGGTCTTAGGACTAGAAGAAAATAATGATGTCTAATGCAAATGTTTAGTTCCTCACTTTTATTTATCTCTAATCATAGTTGTTACGACGCCGCCAACATGGCATCCTGTCGATTAGAGAAGAGCAAGGCAAGAAGTCGACTTGGGCCCAACAGCTAAGGCGAGCGCCTCGACAACTAGGCGTTGATTTAGCAACTGGGCTCAAGTCACCCATGACCCATAACCATTATCCATCGACTAATCTAAAGAGGGATCAAGTGGGAGAGACTAACCCTATTTTGTGAATCAAAAAACTTCGCGACTGAGAGAAACCGAGAGATCACGGAACGACTTCTGCCAAGTCTCCTCCTGCCGGTGACGACCTTTCCTCTCGTAACTCACGAGGCCCACTATTGCGACTTCTTGTTTTGCTATGGGTCCGCAACTTTTCTCTTTTCTTTTTGTAAGTTTCTCTTATCTTTGTAAGTTCTCCTTTTGTACTATATAATAAGTGGACAGTTGACACTTGGTTGCTTGGTTGGACACTTGGACAGGTCAAGATTAATGCTAAGCAAAGAATATTACTCCCTCCCTCCGTCCCAAGATAAAAGTTCTTATTACTATTTTAGGTAGTCCCAAGTTAGATGTCCGCTTACCTTAAATAATTTATTTTTTACAATAATTTGCGTATAATACCCTTAGTATTAATTGTCATATTCCTATGTAAGTTAAATGTCCACTTACATTATGCAATTAAATGAGAATTTAAATATAGACAATTTTGCCATTTTATCCTCTTTCTTAATATGCGCAAAAAGTCAACAAGACTTTTATTCTAGAATGGAAGGAGTATTATATTTGAAGGACACTATGTTGAGGGAATTTAATGTATCCCACTATTCAATATCCATTGTGTTGTATTAACTAATGTATTTTTTTTATTTTGTAAACTCCATGTAACGAAGATTATTTTGGACCACTTGATTTATTTATTTAGTAGTTAGTACTTACAAAATTAGTAATACATTAAAAAATAAAAATAAATATAAAATTGGTAATATGTTGATATTTTAATTTGGTAAATGATTTCTTATTGTTGAAATAAATTCAACACTAATTTTTTGTGAATGCTTTTTAATTTTATTCCATAGTATTAGTTAATATGTTTTTGGTTTTAATGAATATAAAATTTCATTGTTCAATATACTTTTAAAGTAAAATAAATAATGTATAAATTGCACACTGTAAACGACTTGTCACCATACGGACTCCATGGCGGACACTTTATCGCCTAGGCATCTTAGCGGCTAGCTACCGCCGTGACTCGTCGTGGCGCCGTAACAACTATGGTTATAATAGGTACTGGTATTTTAAATGAACTTAAACTTTCAACTTAACTACTTGGCAGTTGCTTATGGTTATTTAGTATAATTTATTACTCCCTCTGTCCTCCAAATGATGTCCAAAGCACATTTTGCTAACAAATTAAAAAAAATTAGGAGTTATGGATGTATGCACGTATCAAACTGTTGCCTAAACACACAGCCGAAACAGGTCAATCTGAATAGATGCAGCGGTTCAGTATAAGTTGCAACTTGCAAGCAAAGAGCATCAATACATGAAGCTTTTAATATTATGTAGATGATGGGTATAATATAGATGGAAAAATGAACTAGCAAAAGAAAGCCCAAGTAGCCAAAATATGTTACCCTGTCCAGCGAGTCTCTGCGCCTCCTTGCAGTCTCTGGTTCAGAACTTTTCATTGTGCTTGACTGGTTTCTCCAGGGTTGTTCTTTAGCAACAGCAGAACTTGAAGAGCTCAAAAACACTTTTTTTAATGGGGTATCAAAACCTCTTTCTTCATCTGGAGAGATGAAAGAGGAATCATCATATGGGATCCCAATTGTTTCAAACAACTCTCTTCTTATATTTTGTTTTTTCATAGAAGGTGACTCTATGCTCAGAACAGCCATTTGTTTCGAAAGACATTTAGAAAGTTGCTCTGCAGCTGCTAGTTGTGCACTCATTGTATTATGTAAACTGTGCAAGGAATTTACATGTCTGCAAAGGTGAAAAACCAACATTTAGTTAAACCATAATAAACAATCACAACAATATTGATGAACTCTCTCACATACCCAAACATGGTAGGAGTGTATTACATATTTGGTAATACATCTGATAAGTACAGTCTATGAAGCACAAAGCACGGACACTTCTTGGAGGTCAGTGTATCCATGTCGGATACATGTTGGACACTGATACTCCACGAATACTTCTGGATACGTATCCGATACTCTCGGACACTTCAACTTCATTATTTTTGAACTTTTAAATTCTGGATACTTCCGGATACTCTAGGGGTACTTTCGGATACACTAAGGATACTTTCGAATACTCCAGGGATACTTCCAGATAGCAAGGGGACTCAAATGCTATGGTATGACAGTTTCACGTATTGAGGAGACTAGAGAGTAGATTGTCTTGATCCAACCATGCTTGATATTTAGGATTGTGAACATCTTTATTGTTGATTTTGATAGTAGGAGAAGAACTCGGAAAGGAGCCATCAAGAAACTTTAAAAGTTTAATACCTTTAAGATAGGGAAGGATTTGTGTTCGCCAAAGGATATTATTATCACCAAGTTTCATTGTCATACGGTGCTGGGCTTGAGTTAGGGAAGGGATGAAGGAGGAAGGAGACATAGCAGTGGAGGAGGATGAGACTAAATTTCAGAGGTGTTGGCCATTTAGCTTTTATACCATAAACAACCACAACAATATTGATGAACGCTCTCGTACCCAAACGGGTAGGTGTGTATATTTATAAATTAGTCATACATCTGATAAGTACAATTTAAATATTCAAATACAAGATGAGGTTTGTTCATATACAACTATGTAATAGCTATCTATTCATATACAACTTCTATGAATAGGACTAAGATATAATTATATTACTTGCCGAAAAGCTAATAAGTTGACTGCCCGTTTACACAAGCCTCAAACTAAAGTTGTTACTACTTCAGCATTGGGTTCCTAGGTGTAAGCTATCTCACCAAAACTTTTTTGGAGTGGCACGTAAGAGCTAAAAATTCTTGAACAAGAATATGAAACTAACATGGAGCCTCTTATCTGTAATGAAACAAAAGGCAATAAATAATTTCATTACCTTGAAGGCCCATGGTTGCTTTGAAAAGCTCTCAGATTCAAATCTATTTCACCAAATTTATTGAGCTCAAGAGAGTTGAAATGCCTTTCCAATTCAATCAGCTGATTCGTCAGATTCTGAAATCGGGAGTGCATTAAAGTTATGCATTAATTCGAAGTTACACATATACATCATTAGTTGAAGGATAACTGGCGTCCACCTGATTTACTTCTAATAAATGTCGTCGCTTTAACTCCAGTTCAGAACTCAACTTCTGGCGATTCCA
This sequence comes from Aralia elata, assembly GCA_034770075.1. Lineage (NCBI taxonomy): Eukaryota > Viridiplantae > Streptophyta > Magnoliopsida > Apiales > Araliaceae > Aralia > Aralia elata. Next base: position 30,025,409 of record CM068386.1, on the reverse strand, counting down.
AAGATCCCAGTATTGGCTGTCAGTAGCCTGCTTGACAATGCCTTCAATGTATATCTTTCTTGCCAAAACTGAAAGCCAGTTTAAAATTACTTAAACAATAGAAATAAGAGATCTACCAATTCATGCAGTTCCATACATAAAAGATTCGCGAATACTGGAACCACTAAACTTAATGCCATCATTCAGGCTATAGTTAGATTTTAGAAATTTAGCAAGTGTATATCCCATTATCAAAGAGTTGCAATCATGCATGCAAGCATGTAAAATATAAGCCGTAATTCTGGTATGGTCACCTTACACTCGTTACACTTAAATGTATATGTGCTTGGGGTTTTGATCTCAATATTTGTAAACTCTAATTTGGGTTCTTATATTCTCATTAGACATTGGTTGTTATACTAAGTGACTAGTATGGTGTGCTTATGAGGGTACCCAAGATTGACCCCTGATGTTGTACTCTAACTAGCTGTGAAAGCTCTGTCAAACACAACATGCCATTTCAGCAGCCTCCACTGCATATAAGCGTTAAAAATGTCAAAGGCCGTCATCAAACTGGCCTCCGTCCATGGTGGAAGCTGAGAAAGTTACCCAAGTACATTGACACACCTACTTCTAGAATAACGGACGTGAATTTGACCAATACCTAGGCTTGAGCACAAAACTATATTTGAGTCTAACCATATTTAGGTTGCATAGGAACCAACCCAATTGTCTTGTTGCATTATGAGGCCTTACCAACTCATTTGTGTTCTATTGATAAATGTACCAACTTATTTATTACTCACTAAAGTCTTTCTCCAATGTGCACATAAAATATATAGTATCAAGTGTCCCAACTAACCTGAAAAGGAGTTGATTCAATTGAACAAGAAGTGAAAACCAAAGAACAACTAATATAACATAACATATGTCTGTTACTTGATCAATGGCAACTAAAGTATACCTTGAACTGTCTTATCGAGAATGAGTTGGATTTTCCTGAGGCGCTCATCCATTATGCCCTGCAAAGCCAAGAGCAAATCAAATTTCAAATATTTGCAGCAAAGTCTTGCATGTGATAAAAGGGGAATCAAAAGCAACCAAATTGATTATATATCAAAATATGTGTAAGTGTTAACAAAACAATTTCTACTCATTAACAACTATATCTCAGCAGCAAGATGCAAGTTATGCAGCATAGAAGGAATTTTTTTATTTTATTTACAACAATGTTAAAAATCTGAAAAATACAGCCAAATAATCAACTCTCAATTACACACCAAGTACAAAAACAATTTGGTTTCAAACAATTAGAAAATACTTCATGTTTGCCACTAATGGCACAACACAGCCGAATAATAACAACAATTTGGTTCCAAACATTTAAAAAGAAATACTCATGGTCCTTTATATTTCTTCATAGTGGCAGTTGTGTCTGAGGCCAATGTTCTAACTCCACCGTCACCTTGTCCATTCTTAGGGGAACTGAATCCTCCAAAAGCTATGAAATCTCTTTACCACCTAAGAAGTAAGGATTGGGATCGGGGATTCAGATTTGCAATACCGGAATTCAATGGTTTGACAAATCTCAAAAAATAGAACTCAGGGATTCAACACAAATTTAATATTAAATAAAAATTATAAATTTATTTATATACATATAAATATATATGCTACATACAGCCCTGTCATTGCCTCTCGCTGATATATCACTGCTCTATCGGCGATTGGAGTGAAGGGAGAGACACTGGATACTGCTGCTTGTGCGAATCTGCAATTTTCTCAAGGTGAATTTCAATAAATTGAGCTGATCTTTTAGTCAAAGTTCTCCGTTCGTTATTGACCAAATCTCACCCACAAATCGAATCTAGAAGGATCCGAATCACACATAAATCGCGTTCCCAGTTGCTGTCTGAATCCCTACTTCATAGTTTACCACCAATTTCCAACCCAATCCTTCCCCCATCTCTGGCAACCTTGCCGACCAGCGCTGCCTTTCTCAAAAACTTCCACCAGCATAAAATTCCAACTATTTTTAGTGTAGCTAAACACAAATACCACCCTCATCCTCCCCACCCTCCTTTTAACCAACCCATGTTTGTTACCAGACACCAAAGACATAGCTTATACCCACTTCATCTCAAACCCATTCAAGAAGATAAACCACACAACATCTCATCACTTCTCAACCATCTTCGATGACCAAGTCTGCCCACGAGCACGAACGTCAATGACGTCCACTTTTTGCATCCTAGCGGAACCAGAACTCTCATTTCTCATTAGTTTACCTCTCAACAAATTTGGACCCTCAACCTGGGACCCTTGATGCGATTTAACACCCTACAGCTAGCAACAAAATCTCCAAATGCTAGACCTGGCTTTTGTATTTCCCTTACTCCCTCAGCTGCATTTATCTTCTTCGCTCTCCCTTTGTGTATATAATATTTAGGAATGTTTTTACACCTATTTGTAACTCTACACTGTATTTATGTCGAGCAAAAAACACCCAAAATGAATAACCAAAGAAACTAGCATCTACACCCGTGCACAACACAGGTCTTATTAGAGAGTTATAATATTATAAATATTTTATTAAATTATTTTATAAATATATTATTGGACTGATTAGATAAAATGATTCTGATAAGAAAAATACTTTCCTCCAAAAATTATATTATCTAACTTATAGTAAGATTTTACTTATACTTAAAACATAATTACACTTATATTTAATTAATAGTAACAAATTCAAGTTAGTTAAGACGATTTATGTGAAAAATTTATTTTATTCTCAAACTATAATTGTAATAAAATTTCATTTAATAATTAATATTAAGTAAGATAATCTTATGATTGTTTCGATTGTTTCCTTGTATACTATATTACCAATTCTTATATTTGACTCGGTTGAACTAAACGAAGGGTCTTGTTGTAAAATTATAATATTATTGACGTTTCTAATTTTATTTTATAAATTATTATTGGATCGAGTAATTAATTTTTATTTTTTATTTAGTAATTGAATCATATGGTCGATTAATATATTATATTTATATTTTAACAGTAGTAACAATTTAATATTGGGTACAATAATCCTCATAAGAAAATAATAGTAACAATTTAAATAATGATTAAATCTTACTTATACTCCAAACTATAATTATACTAATATTTTATTAATAACAATAAATTTAAGTTAGGTAGAATTCTTTATGATAATTCTTCTCAAATTATATTATCTAAGTGGAATATAATTTTACTTGAACTTACATTATTGTACATATATTTGACTAAAATTAACAAATTAGTATTAAGTATGATGGTCTTATTTGATTATTTCTTTATAAAACCATATTACTAATTCTTGTTTCCTTATAAACCAAGATACTAATTCTAGTTTCCGATTTAGATTAATAAATAATAAAGGTTGAGAACTAATGCAATGTATAATTTTTTTCGTGATTGAAAATGCTAAATTGAAATATTTATTGATATTGCTGCAAGAAAGATTTTATTCAAAGATTAAGTTATTACCCCAACAAAGAAAAATTTTAGATTATTAAAAGATAAGATCAATTCAGAAGCACTTTAATTATAAATAATATATAGCACACATAATTCTTTAATGTAGGAAGTCAAAGGTCGAACAAAAAAAAGAGGACGAACCAAATCAAAAAAAGGACAAACCAAATTGTCTATTTAATTATAGTATAGAAAGCTCCAAAAGAGACACTATAAGTTAGACTAATCTACAGAAATATACATATATTGATGTATAAGATGGAATCCAGAAGACTAACCTTCCAATTTCTGCATCTTTCAGACAGGGTCCATATGCCTTCTTCTAATGCTACAACTGAGCTTTTCTGGTGAGCAATGGAGGCATCACTGAAGCCATCTAGTCCATCTATGCGTTCCATAAGTGTATCCAATTCTTTGGCCATCTCTTCAACCTGAAGAATATTAGAGACTTAGACACAGAAAACAGAAAATATTCTTCCAATTTGTATAATAGATACACAAGAATAAAACTAAATGCGTTCAAAGTTAAAGGAAGTTTGCAATAACACCAAGAGATGCATAATTTTGTAAAACAACATGCATACTAATACTTAATACATAAGATATAAAAATAATAATAATAATAAAGGAACATAGCATTTAAAAAAAAATTAAGATCAAAGAAAGCATAATTTAATATTACAAGCTAGACCACAAAAGGAAGAAAACTTGATTTAAAACAGTCTAAAGCTTTGCTGAAAGCCGAAATTTGGACATGGGCATTATTTGAAATTATAGGCTTGAGCACAACTGGAAAAGAACTTAACTTAAACAATCTAAATATTGAAACGCCCAGCCGACTTTCAAGTTAAAGGCCTAGTAAATAAAAGAATCTGTTCTAGACCAGATCAAACAACACAACTAAACCAAACTATTATAAAAAGTAACGCAACCAATAAAATTACAACACAAAAGTATAAGCTCTTAAACAATTAAGGACAAATCAATATAAGAAGATTACATTGAGGAATTGTTTTGACAAGTTCGGCCCAGAGTTCAGCTCGGAAACTTTTGTGTTAGCAGCCCTGTTAGCAGACTTGCCCGGTGTAATGTTTTCTTGCAATGGGATTTGTGAGCTATGAACAACAGGTACAATATTCCCTTCTGTCGAAGCTCCGTGCCTAAAAGAGTTAACTCTAGTGGAGGAGCCAGTAAAATCTTTTGAATACAAAGGATTTCCAGGAACATTTGCATTGCTTAAGATAGTATCATAATTATCAGATTGTTTCCTTTGGAAACCACTAGAAGGGAATGTTGAAGACCTTCCATCTGCAGGTCTGGATGAAATGATTTTTCCACTTGACCAGGATTGAATAGAAGTACCGGGCACAGTAGTTAACCCTATTTGTCCGGGTAATTTCATGTCGACCTCCGATCCTTTTGGTGAATCTCTGTGAACAGATTGGTTGGGCATATCCTTTTGGTGAATCTCTGTGATTAGATTGGTATTAGTGTTGGATCTAACTTCAGCATTTTTGTGAGTTTCTGTCTTGCTTAAATCCTTAACCGCAGGTCTAGGACCCTCAAAATCTATCTTCAACGTTGACTGTTGGGGAATGTAAGCCGTGGAAGACTTGTGAACTGCAGCCTCTTTTGCTTCCTGAGACTGTAATCCTAACCCAACTTGTTCTATGCTTTGTTCCTCAACTTCAGACGGTCCATACTGTGCAGGTAATATGAGCGAAGCCTCTTCCTCTTCTGAGATTTTACAGATCACCTCTTGTTGAGCTGAAGCACCTACGGCACTTCAGAAGAGGTTGATTAACTGGTCAATACATATATTCAGTTTGGAGAAGATGATTAGCATCAATACGAGTATAGGGGCTTACCTGGCAAAATGAAAAATATTAAGCTTTCCGTCAATAGTAAGGCACAGAAGAACACAACATGGTGAAACTTCTTTATCTTCTTCTCCAAGAGTGAGTTTAACTTGCTCATCCTGTGAAACCTTGTCTATCGATAGGCCCACGATTAAGTTATCGTCACCATTACCTGAAGTAAGTAGGAGATGCTGTTAGGGAACTTGATTTAATTAAATCATAATTCTTTAATTAAATCATAATTCTAGCCACCGGGCTAGTCAAGTTATACACTTACACAAGAAGTCACTCCAAGACAACTCTTAGATAATCATAGACTGATTCCCTTGAATGCATTTATGCACTCATCAAAGTAATAAAATCCTATACCTTTATCAAGTGCTGATTAAAATCAACAAGAAGATTTCCTGTCATTTAATCTGTAAATTTTCTAGTTTAAGAGAGACTACAATGTAGAAGATTATATGAATTAGAACAAGAAATAAACAATCTAAGCCCCCAAGAATACTAAAAAAGTCATTCACACCTTGGAATATCATCAAGTCTAAGAGTTTCAGTAGTTACAAATACTAGCACACACAAAAGAGTCTAGTGGACGTCAAACTGGTCCTTTAAAAACCATTTACATATAGATGAACCCTCTTATCATTCCCATACAATTCAAAAACAAAGCAAAGCAAAGTTAACGTTCCCAATTTGACAATTAGGTGCAAAGAAACCATGAGGAAGACCTCATCACTTTTGCAGTCTCGGTCATGAGGTTAAACCATGACACCTCATTGTTAAGGTAACGAGAAGGCAAATATATTTTTTTAATACAAAAGGAATTAATTATGTCCTTAGGAAGAACAGTCAAACAGGCACTTCCTTAAGGTCAATGGGTCCATGTCGGACATCTGTTGATTCCTGATACTTCATGCATACTTTCAGACACATTTCAGGAGCTTCTTTTTGTGTGATTATAGGTACTTGTAAATTTCAGAATGTTGAGAAAATGTTAGATGTTTATTGTGAGTTCCGAAAACATACAGGTTTTCTGTAGAAGACATCACCCATATCAAAACAAAGGGGGTAAAGAAAAATGAACCAAATCTCTAGGAGGAAAAATGTAATTAGCTCAGAAAGTTAACTTGATCCATTATAATTTAGTCCAAACTTCAAATTTAAGAACCTTGGGAATCAATTCTTGGAAGCCATGCATCGTTCAGAATCTCAATCATTGCAGCTTCCTTCTTATCATCTGTTGACCAACCAAATAATACAATGTGCTGATCCATATTCTTTCTATTAGCAATAAATGCAAGCTCACTGTTGTCAAATGAAAACCAAAGTTAAATTAGTATTTTCAACAAGATGTAGACTTAAAATTCTCAACAAGATTAACAAATGGACATTACAAAAGTACTAAAACAGAGATCATACAACTAATTGGTCCGAGCTGATGTCCAGAAATATGGTTTTAAATTAGAATAAAGAATATTACGAACGCACAGTTTGGAACAGTCGGGTAAATAGACAAGCTATCTACAGAACAGGTTTCAAACATTGAAACTTCAGAGGGAAATAAAACGTATATATACAAGAAGAGTACCGATATAAAAGATGGTGAACAGCCTAGGGACAAAAAAATGACCAAAACCCACATAATGTGTAGCTATAACCCCCCCCCCCCCTCCGGAGCATCAATGCTCCCTCCTTAAAGTCCACACAAGCACAACAGGGCTGTATCCTTCTTGTGTTAATTGCTTCTACTAACCGGAAAACCCTCCACATTGAGACAATAAGGACTTCACTAACCTTGGCATAACACAACAAACTCTATATAAAATAGCAAAAGAGCCCACAGCTATAGCACAACATCAGATGCAGTATTATTAAACTTCCTGCTTTTCATGTATTAGTAAAGCTGCATCACTAAAAGGCGGCAAGGATGAATAAACCAAGACTTTTCTACACATACAGAACCAGTTAATATAGATTTCCAGCTTCACATTGTTTCATCTTTCAACATTATTTTTTTTAAATAGATAAAATTTTCAGCAATACAAACTAGTTAATATGACTCCTGCCTCCAGTGTCCCCCCCACCCTAAATCCCCAAAAGAGGAAAGGAAAAAGCAACCTTCATATGGGCCTTCATCTTCCAAAGTCTTTACAAGACAATTCTGAAGGGGAAATCCACTAGTATTAGAAAAGAAAGATTTCGCTTAGCTATGATTGCTACATCTGACAGTAACCGATGAACCAAAGGAAAATTCAAGCTCAAACTCAAAATAAAATAAATAAAATTCAACTCCAAATCATGAAACTGCCTTCTAAACCAAGGATTCCAGGAGGTCCGCCACCAATTTGAGTCGCAAACTAACCACTTATAGCCTATCTAAAACAGGTTAAGAATTTATCTCGCAAAACATTGTTCATAACCCAGAGATTCTGCCATAATCTTACCTAGCTATCCCTACAGGCTAACACCAAATATATTCATCCGAAAACAAGACTTAAGAAGCTAGTAAAATAACACTAGCCACTAAACCAATCTTATCACTTCCTTGGCCATGGCAAAGCCACTGCGATGGGAAAAGGAACACTTGCATATTTCCAGAAATTTCCTGAAGAACCTTATATTGAAATAAAGATATCTGGAAAATATCTGAAGTTCATATTCTGGAAGTATCTTGGGTCATTGAATCCGTTTAGTCTTTCAAGACCTTCATTAAATGCAGTCATCTGTCAATGTCAAGTTCCTAGGTCTGAATTAATGGTATAAGACATAAAACATTGTATTGTGCTCTATTAAGGCATAATGAAATTGATTCTCTTTTGAGCCATTGCTACTTTATTCCAGCTCTAATTTCTGCAATTTCAAGGATTCGATCTTTTTTGATCATTGCAAGGAGGGGGACTTGTCCCACATCCATTATATTTCATTTATTCTTTTTCTTTTTAATATCTAATTTCCTTGGATACATCAACTTTGGTATGAGCGAGCTGCCAATTTAAACATCACTTAATCTTATGGCAACTCGAAAAGGAGTAGACTAGAGAGAAAGTTCATAGATCGGCAAAGAGGCAATTTATTACTGCATTTTCCTCTGCAACGTCAGGACCTTTCAAGCCAAGTCGCTAGTCTTAAGGGCTGAGTCGCTAGTATTGATGGTTGAGTCAATTAATTTTTCTTATAAATGCCCTACTGAAATCTCACTGCAATGAAGAACATATGACAACCATGTTGGGATATTTCACATGAATCCCACATCGGATAAATTCAAAAATATAGATAGGTTAATAAATATGGTGGAACCTCAACCTAATAGGTTAACCTTTTAGGTAAGGAGGTGATTCAACATACTTGTTGGGCCAGTAGACACAGGTGTGCGCTACATTGGTGATGAATTAATATGGGATAGATCTTTCAATTTCGCTACAAGTGGTATCAGAGCCCATGGTTCGATGGGCCCAAGTATTAGGTTGGTACTCCAGGGTGGAGCACATTCGTAGGCATTTAGGATGGCTCTAAGAAAACTGCTCAGGGTGAATGGTCACAAGGAGTAATGTTGTACTCCCACGTGTGCTTCTGGCGTGGTGGAGTAGTATTAGAGTCGAGCAGGGCTCTTAAAGGACTCAAAGAAGATGTGCTCAATGGTGACTACTCTATTATGATACTTATGATGGGTATTCAAGTGAAAGGTGAAGATTGTTGGGATATTTCACATGAATCCCACATCGGATAAATTCAAGAGTGTAGATGAGTTTATAAGTATAGTGAAACCTCAACCTAATAGGTTAACCTTTTAGGTAAGGAGGTGAGTGAACATACTTGTTGGGCCAGTCTACACAGGTGTGCGCTGCATTGGTGATGAATTGATATGGGATGGATCATTCAATTTCGCTACAAACCAGCACTCAGAAGGAGAAACAAGACGATGTGGAAGGAGGTAGAATGGGCGGATAAAGTCACAATGGTTGTTACGCAAATCTTGGTAGCACCAAAAGAAGCTGTTATGGAAAGTTGGCTTCGTCCTAGGTTGTTTCTCAAAAACTGGTCAATAACCTCAAACTGAAGAAAAAGAAAAAAAACACACAACCCTACAAAGTAGCATGGTTCAATGACACTGCTCTCTGTCATTAAACAATGCTCGGTATTCAAACAGTGATAAATGTGGATTCTATTTACTATGTTGTAATTCCAAAAAAGGCAGCCCATGTTATATAGGGCCGACTTTGGCAATGTGATAGAAAGACACAACATAGTGTTGAAGCCTAGAACAAAGAAATTAACAGCTGAACATAAATAATGTGGCATTGTTCATGTTTTGTGTAACACCAGTCCAACATCAAAAAACATCTGAGATAATTTGGTATATATATAAGGACCCAAATTACTACCAACACTACCTTTAATCATGACCTTTAGACGAGTCTATGGTGGGCAAACCCAATAAGAAACTATTGAGGTAGTAAATTGGGTCTTGGTACGTTATGATTTCATTCAGATTTGAAATTTGACGGGTTGTTATATATGATATTAGATCAAACTCTCGAAAGCGTGGTTTATCTGATCGGGTTGACAAAACTGGTACACGAAGGCAACTAGTATTATACCACAATGAATAGAGGATGTACAAGAGGTGGGAACACGAAGGCCTCTTGTAACGATTCGGGTCAAATCGCAAGTTTGAACAAAATCATGACTGAAGGTACTACTAATAGTTGTTTGCGTTCTTACATACATATCAAATTATCTCATATATTCCGATGTGAGACTGGGGTGTTACAATCGTGTCATAACGTGTTTCATGTGTCGGTGTTGAGGAGTTACCATTACCACGTGTTGCATGTGATGCAATATCTGTTAGATAAAATTCAGAACGACTTCACTTGTGAGGAGCAAGCCGAGATGATTTTGGATTGTCAAGAATAGATTATGAGAGGGAAGACGATTCCATTTGTTATGGTTTTGTGGAAGAACCATCCAGAGCAAGAAGCTACTTGGGAGACGGAGGAGTTTATTCAAGCAGAGTATCCGCAACTTTTTGAGAATTATGTACATTGATTCTTGGGACATAACCCTATTTAAAGGGGAGGTGATATAATACACTAGAAATAAAAATGTATATTACTATAACTGAATTATGATATTTCTATTATTAGTTTGTTTTATTTTTTACTATTTTATCGGGTCTTATTTGTGAGGTGGGCCTTAAGACTAATTGAACCCAATTAAATTAAGGATATTATTAGTTTATTAGGGCAAAGACCCTCGTTATACTAATAGCAATAGTCTGGTAAAGAAAGGGGAAAAAATATAAAAATATAGTTGCAACTAGAATAAAGAACAGCAAGAAGGAAGGAAACGAAAGAAAGTCAGGCTACTAGGGAAGAAGAAAAATTGCAAGCCTTTATCAATTGAACCACCTTCCATTATAAAGTATATTACCCAATTAAATTAAGGATACTATTAGTTTATTAGGGCAAAGACCCTCCTTATTATACTAATAGCAATAGTCAGGTAAAGAGAAGAAAAAAAGAAGAAAAGAAGAAATTATAAAATAAAAAAAAAGAGTGGCGACTAGAATAATGAACGGTAAGAAGGTAGGACATAAAAGAAAATCAGATTGCTAGTGAGGCTTCATCAATTGAACAACCTTCCATTATAAAATAAGTTTCAGTATTAGATTACTGAGTATTTAAATTATAATATGAATTTATTAATCATACAACAATAAATTTTTGATGTGGTTCAACATTTAGAACTAGAACCCTTTTGTTGGTGTTTTCTCGCATGTTGCGATATATTTTTGATCATTTTTGATCGGATGAACTATGGGTATACCTGAGCGATAACCACTTGTGAGGGCACCGCAGACATGTCCTCTTGGCACCAAGGCATGACACAATTCGTGACGGTGTAATCAGTCCGCAGTATCACCATTTGTGCTTCGATGGGAATTTGACCCGAGTGGTTACATATGGTATTAGAGTCGACTCTCGAAAACTCGGGGCAGGTCATGCAATAGGGTTGCCAGAGGTTGGGACATGAATGCCACTAGTATTATCTTACATGAACAGAGGGACAAAGGTGAGGACACAAAGGCCGTTGGAATTATCCCACATGGCAAGAGTGGAAAAGTTTTTGGAATTTTCGGGCCTGACAAGGACATTGGGTATTTAAGTGGTAGAATTTATAACACCCCAATCCCACATCGGAAAATGTGGAATAATTTGATATGTACACAAGAACTCAAGCCGCTATTAATAATATCTCTAGCCATGACTTTTTAGGTGAGCTTATGCTGAGCTAAGATGAACCAAGAAGAAATTAGTGAAACAATAAATTGGGCATGCGTACATTATGACTTGATTTCAGACTCGGGATTTGACCGGGTTGTTACATTGTTGGTATTATCCCACAATTGCTAGAGGTAAAGATTTTAGACAATGTGTGGCTTTTGTTCGAGCTTGACGAGTGACGTCAAGGCTTTATGTGGGGGAGATTGTAGCATCTCAATCCCACATTAAAACAAGTGGGACAAGTTTACATATATATAAAAATCCAAGCTACTACCAATAATATTTTCAATCATGACCTTTTAAGTGACCCGGTGGTGGGTTAAGATGACCCGCAAAGATACTACTGAGACAGTGGATTGGATCTTAATACGTTTTGAATTCAAACCCAGGATTATACTCAGGTTGTTTATTAAAAAGTATCACGTGAAATTAAAAGGAGCTGGAACCAAACGTAAAACAAATGTTTGACAAATTGCAAGATCTGATTCCAGAGGAGTTGCCTAAAGGAATTTCGCTGATGCAAGACATTCAGTACGGTGTCAATTTGGTTCCACAGGAGCAGCACCGCCCAATTTAGCAACCTATAGAAATGAGTCTTGAACTTCGCTTATGTTTATACACTGTCACTCCCAAGCCCGACTAAGGAAGGGAGTTGCAATAAGTTGACAACCAACGTAGAGCTTTGTCAAACGCTATTCACATGAATCCTAACAAGATATTATGAGTGTAACCCATTTAGCGACACGTTGCATCAGAGCCCGATTAAAGCGAAAAATGGGCAAGGGTTGGGTCGTCATCACTTGGGAGCGCTCGATTGTGGTGCCTTGGGGTGATGAAAAATAGGCAAGGTTCTCACACTTTACTAGTAATGCAGGTAAAGAAGCTAGTCCAGGAGTCGTTTAAGATCTTAGAATTTAGGGTTATTGACAGGTAAACTTAGGATATTAGTAGATGCATAGACTAGAGAAGAATTAATACAATGCGTCTTCTTAGAAGACTAGGTGGAATGTTAAACCTATGCCCACCAACCATTCTTCGCACAAATTTCCTCACCTTATTCTTCGACACTAAAACCCCTTTTCTATTGCTCAATTTGTTGTACTTATCAATCATAAACCCCACCCCAAATAAAATCGTGAGACATCCACAAAAGGATTTTGATTGTCAAAGTCGGCATGCAGCAAACCCACTAATGGTGGCCTTTCATAAAAATTCACATTCTAAAGTCTTGTTCTACATCAAACACCGATAATGCACCAGGAAAATTAGAGTCTTCAATTATCTTAATTCAGCGTGCCCCCATTTGATTCCAATGTTAAGGAACCCCTAGAAAAGTCTTCTCTCATCGGCAACCATTCCACCATGCTCACCTAGGTCAAGTAACTTCGTGATAAGTCTGTGCTCGCATAGATCAGGTGACCTCCCTAAGAAACCCACAAGATTTCAAGCTAAGTTGTGCTTCCTCAAGTAACATTTCTATTGTTCTTCGAATAACCTTCTTGCTATAGTTATTTTATTACTACTATTAATCATATTGTTAAAGTTAATTTGAAAAAAATGAGATAAAAGAAGAAAATTTTAATGTTGAAAATAGAAATCAGAATATACAAACCTAAACAATAAAATAAAATGAAAAAAAAAAAACTAAAAGCATTAATGAAGCACCAGTTGCCAAACCCTGTGAAAGTCTTATAAAGAAACTCTTCGAAAAGCTCCCAATGCAATAGCCCAAAGAGTTATTATAACCTTTTAAATAATTTCCTAGTCATAATTTTGGTAAAAACGGAAGATTGACAACTTTTTAGTATTTTTTTGTTTGAATTGGTCATATCCTTGCAAGGATGAAGCAAAAAAAAATTCTCATAGGCCTATTGCTTGCAGATGTTGGACTACTATGTCACATGGACTCGAGATCCTTGTCGAGTGCGAGGAAGTGTTCGAAATTGGCTTCTCTTATTTTTCAGAACATTTTGCACTAGTTTATAGTATTACGGAGTGTCTCTCACACGCACAGTCAACATTGGTTCTTCATCCAACGAGTCGGCACATGTACTTCACCCTCAAGGCCTCAACTGAAGAAATCACCCAACGAAAGAGTGCATGTAACACAGACCCTCAACTGAAGAGTCCATGTAACACAGCGTTAGAGTATGTTGTTTGGTTATTGGAGGAAGCGCTGCTGGGCAGAATATGTTGCAGGGGTTTTGATGGCAATAATGGTGCTAAGGTTTTCTTTACAAATGTGGCCTTCTTGTGTTGGGGTATTTGGGTAGAAAGGAATACAAGCATCATAGGGATAAAGATCTCCCTTTTCATTTACTATGGACCACATATCCATTCTCCCTTTGTATTGGGCTTCTACTTGGTACTCTTAAGAGTGTGTTGGTTAGTGACACACTGACATTTTAGTGATTAAGAGTCTCTGTTTGATTATTTTCCGGTTTATCATACATGATTGGACAACCATTAGGATATTGTCATATCCTTTCCAAGATTGCCCCCCACACTATGTGCAAGTGTTTCCACATGCCCATACATAAATATTTATATATATGAATATATATATATACACACACACACACACATAATGAATATTATTGTAACTGCATTTAAATATCAATAATTAACATACAAGATAAATAATAAACATACCATTGATCTAAATAACTCAAGAACATATGCGGCCCACTTCCAAAGGGCACAACACCATCAATAAAACCTAGGAACACATCATTGAAGGATATTACAATTGGACTGGAGGAGGCCTACAAGAAAAAAGTTTCAAAAAGTCAACAAGAAAAATGTTTCAAAAAGTCAACCAAGAAAAATGTTTCAAAAAGTCAACAATGAAAATAGCAATAACAAAGAGATATAATTGTCAAAAAAAAAAAATACAAAGTGATATCAATTCTTAGTATTCAGCTATACCTCTGTGTTCCCAATGAATAAAAAAGAAAAAAGCCATACATGTCACATATATGTATATAAATACATCTAAGTGCGAAAGAGCACTTTATACAATGGAACCATATATACAAAAAACTTAAAATACTAGAATACATGTATAAATACAAATCTCCTCACCACTTAAAATGCTCTAGAGAATAATGTGTAAAAGAAACAACTTAAGAGGAAAACTTCAACAGAACACACACAAAAAAATTATTTCTTCTATCTATTATCAGTAATACATACACCTATAATACACACACGCCTTAGTTTATACCTATAATTAGGATGTTTCTGAATCAATGTGACTCTTTGGCGTACAAATGGAATTATTTTATAGGCATTACCAAGATCTGAAAACATTACATAGTAAAACAAATCAACTATTGCATTAAATAGTACAGCCAATGGTTTTGTGGTCTCAATTCTGTGCCATAAATCTGGGCTTTAACTATCATCACCCAAGTTTTAAGAGTGTTTAGAACTTCAGATTTCACAATAGCTGGCCAGTTCTTTAATACAGGTCCATTTAGCTTATTTGTTCTCAAAATAAGCTAAATTACGTTTGGATTTTTCAAAATAGCATTAAATAATGACGATCTCTGGAAAAAAATTGAGAGCACATCGCTACTCTAAATGGCAATATTTAAATTGGTTACACTAATCAAATATTTACTTCTTCTCTCCCATTACAGCAAGAAGCCGAACAGCAGCATAAAAAATTAGGGTAACGTATGACTGCAATGAGAGTTCCAGAGATCAGCAGCACTCGGTAGCCCACTCAAGTTGATCTAATTTATCAACATGAATCCTTGTCACCATTATTATCATCATGGTCATTAATTCACATGGACTAAGTAGCAGAAGTAAGTTCAAAACAGGTATCAATATTACCCCGAGACCCCTGTATGGTTGCATTTTACCCTTTGCTCCTCCATCAATATGTAAAAACTTTTCTTATTTATTGGTTAAGTAATTGAAGGATTAACTTAATCAATTGCCGCTGTTTTAAGTAGCAATATTCCCATTAAAGGAAACCAGCCCTTGTCGCTACTTGTAAAAGATATATTGGACCAGAAATTGGAATATCGGTAATAGCATTAGAGGTTTGTTAGTTCTAGCCTACTCTCAAAAAGGTTCAATGGCTGTCATATTTTAAGAAAATGCTAGGAAATCTGGCCTACTTTTAATCTTCGTTCCACCGCGATTTATCAAGTAACCAGTACAACCAGAAGTATGGAGTTAATATAACAATTTGGTGGGGAGTAAATTTGCTTCTTTTTTCTTCGCAAGTCAACTTTTATTACTTCAATACTATCAGGCAGTGTTCTAAAAATCCTTCTAGGCACCCACTTAGGACCCCACCTAGGTGCAATCAGTCCTCTACAACCTTGATTTGGCTTGGCATCTAGGCCCATGCCTAGGCCGAATCAGACACAAGTTTTAAGGTCAAAAGTATTTGTCATAGAAATGACTAAAAATATGAATTTAAAATAATGATTATAATGGTATTTAATGAAGGCTTTTAAACTCTACAATGCTTGGAATGAGTTTGTTATGCCTTACAAGATTGTTTTTGGTAATTTTTCATGCCAAATTTAGAATATTTACATCTAATATCAATGTTCTAAAAAGTGTTAGGCAAACCAAGCAGGCGGATGGAGCTTCAAGTGACTAGACCTTGTAGAAAAGCACCTGGGTGGTTTCCTAGGCCGGTCCTAGGTGGGGGCTCTAGGTGGTGTAATTTTTATTTTATTTTTTGTAAGTGAAAGTGCAGGGTGGAAGAATTTAAAATATACCAAATTTTAGGACTACCAGTAATATTATGAAGAAACTATGAGTCAGTTATTTAGCATGATTATTGAGAAGGCAAATATGGATCACCTCTGGAATTTTATGGCAGTAGAGCGTGCATATTTTTTAGAGAAGATATGGAGGCATACGATGATGTATTCTTCTTCTTCAATCCTTTTCATTTTTCTTCATTTTTGCAACTGTTCATGCTCAGTCACTCCTTTTCATTTTTCTTTATTTTTGTAACTGTTCATGCTCAGTCACTAGGACCATTCATGATCTATTTTGACAAGTGACAACTAGGCGCGGCAGTGAAGGGGCTTCGACGCATAGGTAGAGTGATTTTTAGAACAATCTATGCTTTATATACAAATATACAATAAATAAATAAGACCACCTAAGAAATCATTTAGGTGCCACCAAGGCGATAGGCATCCGCCTACAAATTTTTAGAACACCGACTATCAAAACTGAAATAACAGCTTTTAACATCTTTAGTATATAGTGGACCTGGACTACTTCAGACATCATATATTTATAAACACAACATACACCATAATATAGCTATCTCAAATTACATATTTTTCGGATAATATAATAAGGTAAATAACACCAATAACCACCATGAATTCGGCTGATTGGCAAGAACTGACTCCATACCAAAGATCAAAATCAGAAATGTACAGCAATAACTTTGTTGAGAATTAAAATACAAAATGAGAGATAATACTATATAAAGAAGTTAAACATTAATTGTTGGAGACATTTAACCAAAATTTAGCATGATCCAACTGTATGTAAAAGTAGATTCAAGCAGACATAGTGGTAACTTTCAACAAAGCTTAATCAAAAGGAATTGCATGAATCTTGTACCAACATTAGTGATTTTGCCATCCTGGCTTGTGATGACTTGGACATGGTAACATTCCTCCACACCATCATCGGTTAGTTGAAAGCATCCTATAACAATACAATCTGGACGTACCCATCTGATAGTATCAACTGACAGAGAAAAGAATCTCATTAAGGATAAGACTTTCGAAGAGATGCACACTGATTGTGATACTTTTAAAAATAAGAGACCACAAAATCAAACAAGTCATACTCAATACAATCTGGACGTACCCATCTGATAGTATCAACTGACAGAGAAAAGAATCTCATTAAGGATAAGACTTTCCAAGAGATGCACACTGATTGTGATACTTTCAAAAATAAGAGACCACAAAATCAAACAAGTCATACTCCTAAACAATTAAGATTGTGGATCAGACAAAAACGTTAAACAATCAAGGAATTTTAATTCATGAAACTGTTATTTTGTATGAACATACTTCTGGATTTTTAAGCAATACTTTATCACATTTTCCAGGATATAAAATCACATAGCAATTTAAGGCATCAGCTAGGTCAAACACCATTTACTAGAGAGGAAGTAACCTTGAAGCAGAATGCTTCAACAAAGTGTTAGTGAGCATATATTATGTCAAACGAGTGGAGAACATTAAGTTTCTGTCTACTTTTTTCCTTTCCCTCTTCCAGTCTTACCATTTTATGCTGGGAATTTTGAAGAAATATGTGAAGCATGCATCATCCCACGAAATTATCTCCAAACCACCCATTGCAGGTGAATCTTTGAAATTCCACCAACACTGCATTAGGGCATTCATTATAAGGGTCAGGAATTGTATCTCCCCAAACAATCCTGGTAATTGTATATCACTACATAGCACATCCCCACAACATACATTGCAACCATTCATCCTACTGTTTAACATAAACCTAAAATCTGAAAATGTTATATCTTTAACCATATATACATCACTAGTAGAGGATGTTCTTTCAGCAAGTGTAGATACTAGAAATGGCTATAAAGGCAAAGCTTGATGGGCAATGCTGAAATAGATCGATGGCTCCTGTTACGTTTGAATGTAATGGTTATGGTCTGTTAGAGAGTACGAGTGGCTCCTGTTACGTTTGAATGTAATGGTTATGGTCTGTTAGAGAGTACGAGTATGTGTGAGAGCTAAAGAGGCTCGCATGGGCCTGTGTTTGGGGCTGTGGCCGGCTGGCTGGACAATATTCAGTAAGAGTGTCTTCGTATGTGTCCTTTATTTGGGTAATAGTATTGGTATTATACTGCCTTGAACTCAAAATTCAATCTCTTCTCTATCCTAGAAATTATTTGCTGGTTCTTTCTTTCTTCCACCCTCTATTCCTCCACTAGCACCTTCATTATAAGGTAAGACCCTCTCTTCTACTGATCAAATAATAAAAAGGGTGTTTCACACCCATGTGTATACATTTTAAGGCTCCGTTTGTTTCAAAGAAAACCTTTTCTAGAAAAGGTTTTCCGGAAAATGTTTTCATATGAAATCATTTTCAGTGAAAATGATCCAATTTCCATCCATTTTCCATTGTTTGTTAACTGAATGGAAAACCAGATTGAAAATAGGCTTAGACCCATGTGCAAAGCATGTGAAGGTAGCAATTTGTTCTCTTCTTCTCTTCCCCAAGTTCAGGTTATACCCTTATCTTCTCTGTCATCGTTATAATCAAACCCAGCTCTTCAACCATGGTGAAATTGTATCCCACAATTAAAAGAAAATTTTAAAGGAATCAAAATCAAAGAAGCCCAGCAACAATATGGGATATTTATAACTTATAGGCACAGTATATACATACACACGTGTAGAGAGAGATATATAGATATGCACTCTTTTTCTCTCTTTCTCCAAATATTCTGCAACCAGATCTATTTATTAGAAACGAAGAACAATATTTGTTTTTAGTTTAGACATAATTCAAAATTAAACCAGATTATTTTTATGAGAATTCCCCTAAAATTAATGTGAATTTGATGAAGAAATATTGAGATAGGATGAGAGAGAGGAGAGAGACAAAGGCAGGAAAATGACTTACCGACTTGAAATCGGTAAGTTGTTTTCCAGATTTAAGTGGATGTTTTTCCATTGACTGGAAAATGTTTTACGTTGACCACATTTTCATTGAAGCTCCAAACACCGGAAAATATCGGAAAACCTTTTCCGAAAAAGGGTTTCCTTGAAACAAATGGAGCCTAAGATACTTGGGCAACATTGTTGAGTCATGAGATACAAGACGTGTTTTCTTGAGAACTTGTCACCACAAAAAAAGGCGTTTCCTTGGGAATGGTGGCCCGGCAAAGAAGTGTAGATAGAATCGCAAGGGAGCATGGTTGTCAAGGCGTCCAAGCGGCTGGCTATTGGAAAGGTGAGGCAACAACTTGGTGAAAAAGAAAAAGAAAAGAAAGGAGATTAGGAGAACTTCTTGAACTTTGCAAACCCATCTCTACCGTGTTCTATTTATATGTGGAACTAGATAGGTAACCGATCTGCAGATAAATATCTCCTTCAAAATTGCAAGTAGCTAGCTCACCAGAGTTAGCTTACTTTCACGATCTAGTCCCTACATTCTCACTAGTTGCAGTTTTAGCCCCACAACTTTGAGTAGTTTTCAGTTCGTTCCCCCTATAATTATAAAAATTCGTGCAAAAAAAGTCACTATATTTTAGAATCTAATATATATAGTTTTTCTATATTTAATGGAATTTTTTATTACAATATATATATATATATATATTATAATTACCCATGTATAAATTGTGCATATAAACAACTTTTCACCTTATGGACGCCTAGGCAGGTGCCTTATTGCCTAGGTGCTTATTGCCTAGACGCTTAGGCTCCCACCACTGCCTCGCCTAAATGCCTTGACAGCTATGGAAGGGAGTCAAAATCCAGCCAGAAACATTTCTATGTATAGAGAATTTAGAAGCTGCTCGAGTGATGGAGAAATTGGGGGAAATTCAAAAGAACAAGAGATAAAACCAGGTGTCCGAGAAGGCGAGAATAGGTCCTCCTCTTGACAAAAGGCGAGAATTGGTCATCCTCCTCTTGACAAAAAGCTAGATAGGACCAATTACACCCAATAGAAGAAGATTGTGCTACTTCATAGAGTAGTAGTGAAAAGGATGACCATCTAACTGAGAACCAAAAGAAGGTATAGAAAATGGAAGAAACTTGAGTATTTAGTAGAATCCATCGCATCACTTACAGCAACAATGGCTTAAAAAGCCGTTGCACGCTAGCTTGTAGTTTAGGGGTATAGTAGGATTGCCCCTTTCTAAAACTGTTCTCTAATATAAGTAAGTAAGATAGATATACTTGTGGGATGCAGATATAAAGGAAATGAAGTTGCTCATGAGAAGCCTGAAGGTTCCCCTCCTGATCCTAATTATGTGTACACCTTCAGCTGTATGGACTCAATCCACGGGTTAATCCTCATGTTAAAAATCGTAGGTCGAATGCAGTGGATAGAGGAGCGAAATTAGATGGTGGAAACTTAAATGGTGATCATGGCCTCGAAGCATTCTTCAAATAGATTCACAACTTGGAAATTTTCTTTTGTTGTTATGAGCTAGTCAATGAGAGAGAGAATTTCTTTGTTAAAGCGAAATTAAAAGGGACAGCTCGGATTTGTGGGATCAACGTCAGCTAAATTTATATTCAGCTGCGAGAAGATAGGAAGATATGAAAGCTGCGTTAACACGCCGTTTTGTGCCTTGTGTTGACACGATGCTTTGTAATTTCAAATTATAATCAACGAGCATATTTACAGTTGGTGCAAGGAAGCAAATCTGTAGCATACACTTTGGCTACACAATCTGAATTTCTTTGGGATGAAGAAGTTCTAGTATCCATGTGTTGTTAAGGATTGAATCCAAAGATTTCTGGTGATGCAGCCTTGGTCAACTCTTGCTCTTGAATGATGTTGTTCAAGTTGCCACCCAAATAGAGAATACTTTGAAGTGGACTATTTCTATTAGGCTTCCAATGCCAACACAAACTAGAAGTGAGCCTACATTTGTGGAGCCTATTAGAAGTAGGCCAGTTGAAAATCGCCAACAAGCATTTCAGTTACTAACAGGCCTAATCGCACTCCAAAATTTTCTCACACATCTTTTGATTGTCCTCTGAGAAGATGAATTTTACCCCTTCTACCTCTAGGCAAGTTGCTATAGCGACGCAGCAAAATAGGCTTGACATTAACGCTCTAACACAAACGTGAATGGGTTAGCTATCGTATTAAACGCCAACGAGATAAAATCCTTAAATCCACAACAAGAATAATGAATTCTCAAAGAGAACAAAAGATAATATCAATGGATGGATAAAATGTTATTGTAAATAAACCCTAAAAAATATATTTATAGTACTAAATTACTTTCCTACGACTATTTGGAAAAGAAAGCCCAAAATGTAAACAGGCCAAAAATAAATTAAATTACTGGATTTTGCTAAATAATAAATAGAAATATATCAAATAAATTAAAACTCCATAAATAATAAAATATATGGAAATTCGGATCTTCATTGACATTTTCCACTGAATCTGTTTCCCCTTCTTAGAAAGAATTCATCTTTAAGTTCTAAAGCAAGCAAGTATCAAACACCAAGAACGAATTTTCAATCTTTGCAGGATCAAAACTACATGTCGTTTCTTCTCAAAAATATAATCCTGAAAATAAGTGAGAAAAGACCAACATCTTCCCATTTATCTGCATGACAAAGATATTTTCAAGATAAAAAAATCAATAGTTTCAATGTTCTCGAACATTTGCATCGGAACAAATTTAGGACGAACGGTGTCTATTGTAGTATCCTCATCCTCAGATATCACAAAATTTTCTATGCTTTCCTTTTCCCAATAATAGGTGACTCATTAAGAACTTGGAATTCTTCAATAATCAAGCTGACTTTGCTCCAAAACAATATGCTTTAGAGCTTCCAAACATAGTGCTTCTTCAATCTATGGTGTATCGATGGGCTTTCGAAACTCACAATATGTAACCAAATACTCTATTTGATCACGACCATTAATCTCGTACTCATCTAATTCAAATTTGAACTTTAGAAATCTCTCAGTATGTATGTTTGAATGATAAGGAAGTAAACAAATTCTCTTCTTTCCAAAATAAAAACTACAATCATTTTCAGAACCAAATATCCACCATAAAAATTATCCAACCAGACTCTAATACCAATTGACGCAGCGAAACACGGTTAGACTGCAACGCTCTAACACAGGGAGAATAATCAACTCACGAAGAGAACAAAAGATGATATCAATTGATGAATAAAATGTTATAATAAAAACTATACTAACACAAACATACTAACACCAACGAGATAAAACCCTTAAACCATAAGGAGAATAATGAACTCACGAAGAGAACAAAAGATGATATCAATTGATGAATAAAATGTTATAGTAAATGAACCATTACGAGAAGCAAATTGTTGTGCGGGGGAATCAATATCTCGACATAAGCCAATAGGCAGATCTTGTGCCACTCCACCTGGTCATATAAAAATGGCATGCACCCTGACTCTCGAGACTTTCAAAGAATTCCAACAATTTCTCCCGCTCCTCAAAAGCCCACAGGAATGGAGTTGATGCTCCCACATCCATAGCATGAGTAGTTAAAGCAAGTGAATGATTTGAAATTCAAGTTATTTCACGAAATAACACTCGTATATATTGAGCTCGTAATGGTATCTCGCAATTCAAGTCTCTCTACGGCTGAAGAATGAGCGTGCACTTGGGCCATCGTAGAAACATAGATAGGATCAATGACGGAACGAACAAAAACTACTTTCCTACGACTATTTGGAAAAGGAAAATAATTAAACCTTAAAATTAAGTCCAAAATATGAACGGGCCAAAATAAATTAAACTATTGGATTTTGCTAAATAATAAATTAAAATACATCAAATAAACTAAAACTCCATAAAAAAGAATAAAATATATGAAAATCCGAATTTTCATTGATATTTTCCACCGTATTATAGAGTTGAAAAGGAGCTTGGAAAAACATATTTGCTCAAGGAAGTTTGTAAGTATGATGATTTATATGAGCCCGATGAACAAGATTACTGCGTTGATGCTCATTTGGACGGATTCTTCGTGCTCTCGTCCTTTACTCATTGCTCGAAAACGAAAGGATGATCCTAAAATCCATAGTTGGTGAACTTTTAAGACAAAAGTTAAATGTGCAAGACAGGTATGCTATCCTGTGATTAATACTAGGAGTTGTATTGATGTTATCTCTGAAAAAGCTGTTAAGAAACTTGAATTAGGTTGAGCCTTACCTGGAGCCGTATGATATTGCATGGATAACCAATACAAAGCTAAGGGTTACCAAAAGATGTTTGGTCATATTTACCGCTAGGAAGCTTTGAAATACTATTATGTGTGATGTTTTGTCCCTTAAGATTTGTTACATCACCTTAGGGCATACACGGCTATTGGATCATCACGCACAACGTGATGTCAGTGCTAATACTTATTTGATTATTAAAGGCAACACCAAGTTGACTATTACTTGTGCTATTAACATGACAACATTGAAGCTCACAAGTAATTTCTAGGTGATCCAGCGTGATTCCTCGTGGTGATGTTTTCTTAAGGTGACAGAGTCGAGTTCTTTTCAGTGGAAGATTGATGCAAGACGAGACCACAAGACTTAGTTAGAACAATATAAAAAAGCTTTGAAAGCCCATAAAAACAAAATATTATTAGAACTTGACAAATTGTATTCTAATTAATTTTCTTAATTTATAATTTTGGTAGTTATCTTAATAGAATCCAATTCGAGTTAAGAGAGTTATTTAGAGTATTATAAATAGGGATTTACCCTATTATTTTGATACATTAAATTATACGAATTAATTGAGTTTTGTGTGAGATTTATCCTTGTCCCTAAACCCCTATCCCCCACTATTCCTCATTATTTGATCTAAACTACATACCACAACTTCATAAACTTTTCCATTTATGCAATGCAGATCGATGAACTAGGAATTCAATATTTTGAGGATTTTGAAGGACTTATTTCAGAAAAATGATTAATCTGTATGGGATCTTGAGTCCTTCATCACCAAAGGAAACCTCTATTTGATCCTAAAAGATGACTTGCTTTGTGCAGTGGTGCCTTAGCATGTAGGAATAAATGTTTTCATTTGCTGGCACTAAAAACCTATTCCACCAAAGTCACCTGTGGCAAGAGGTAGACATACCATAAACACTGAGCTTGGTGTCCTAAGGCTAGTACTATGTGTAATTGTGAACTAAGGAAGAAAGTTGGTCACATATCAAGTATGACATCATAGGAACAACTTGGGCAATGCCAGCAACTTGCAAACATTCCACTACACCTCTAAAGATGAATGTATACCATACACATTTCTCAAAAACAATAATGCATGTGCTTTGAGAAAGAATAGAACTCCATGCTACTCAAGTTGGGTATATTATATTAACAGCATTTCAATAACATATATGAAGAAAGAGAAATGCTTGAGAAATCGAGATAAAATATATACAGTTACAAAAACGTACATTGTAATAATAGATAAACATATAATTACGAAAAACTTGAGTTCTTGTTTAGCACAGGCTACTTAGAAATTAAAGTCATTAGGACCATCATTTGCATGAACATACCTTTCATACCACACCTAAAGTCAGAATCTCCGACGAATGACTTGAATGACAACGACATGCTCAACTTTTCCTCAAATTTTGAAGATAGAATGCTAAGAACCTTGTTTCTTGCCACAGCAATAAAATTACCTCCGACACTCCATTCCACTACGCAATGCAATGAACAGAAGTATAAATAAATTAAACAACTGTAATTCCACAATAATAAAAAGCATATAAGACAACTCATGTAAAAGGAAACAATTTTTTACAATTATTTCTAACATGCCCATTTCTATCATGAACTAAATCTTACCAGGGTTTATCTATTGCAATAGATATTCAAAAATAGAATAGGAGAACATTTGGAAGGGAATAAACTGATAGTCGACATATATAAGACAACTAAATGTTTGAAGGCTAACCAGCATCAATATTGTCGGCTACATCTTTAAGATGATCTTGACCAGCTCCATAATATAGTTTTCCCTTACTTGAAAGAACAACATAATACTTTTCCAACTTTTTAGTCCATCGAACGTCCTTTATTCCACAGGAGTCATCAACCGAACACGAGAAAGAGGGCTTTTGCTCCTGTAATGTAGGAATAGAAAACAAAATTACATTCTAAAAATTCAGTTAAATGACAAAAAGCATAGGAATATTTACACAGAAGTAACTTAAAAAATAAGCTCAATAGGTTACTGATAAAATTACAGATTGGGAACTTATATTCATAGTTGTCACGGCGCCACAGCGAGTTATGGCCGCAGCTGACCGCCAGGACGCCTAGGCGATAGGACGCCTAGGCGATAAGGAGCCCGCCTAGGCATCCATAAGGCGATAAGGAGCTAACAATAAATAATTTATACATTTATAATTATGAAGTTATTCTCATATATATTAAGACTATTAAATATTATTAAAAGCAAAATATTCTTTAATTATTTAATACAAAAGTATGTGTATGAATTAGTACATTTAATTATTAAAACAAAAAAAAAGAAAAAATAAAGAAAAAATAAAGATTGTTGAATTAGTACTCTTTCAAGTTATTAAAGGTCATTTGCCAAATAGCCAAACAGGCCCTAAGATAAGCAAGTGGCAGCTAGTTGTCTTCCATCAGAAGTCATTTGCTAAAGTAACCAAGCCTTATTAACATACAAAGAACCACAATACACAAACTTCATCACCCACATGTAGTATTAGTGTTACTCCCCACTAACCAGACACCCAAATACAAAGTAAAACAAAACAATACACAACTCTCTCTCTCTCTCACATTAACACAGAAGCTAGCTAACTGCTAAACAAAAACCCAACTACATGCTAAACGAATATGCTACAGGGATCGTCTTCACCAGGCGAGGTTGGTGGTTGGTTCGCCGACATGGAAGAACCACCCACGCGAGGACGTGAAACAGCATAAAGGTCGTCGGCGATGTCACGCGCCTCCTCACGCTGGCGTGTGAGATCTCCGACTGTCACCAAACTTCTTCTACTGCACTCGAATTTCTTGGATCTATCCATTTATGGGTTTCGTGAGTATTGTTAACTTTGTTTGGTGATGTTTTTGGACAATTCTCGTGTGTTTAGCTAACTGTCACCAAGGCGTGACCTCACCTTGCGACCTGTCCAGCGCTTGGACGACAAGTCATCGCCTAGGCAATGCCTTGATAACTATGCTTACATTCATTTCACAACATAATGGTTTCACTAAATTAAAATAAAAAAGGATAAATTTCATTAATCACCTGAGGTTTATACGTTTTCGCACTTCACCACCTAAGTTTCAAAAGTCGACACATAAACACCTAACGTTGTAAGTTGAAGCGAGACCGTCTATTTTTCCATCCAAACTAAATATATTTAGTGATCAAATGCTAAAATTTAATGTCCAAAATACTTCTAAGCACTTCTATTTACCCACCCAATTCAATCCTCCTCTCTTCTCTATTTTCACTTTTCCAGCCAAACAAGGGCAAACATATACAGTATACATTTGATTCTCTCAAGGTTATTGAGAGTCAATTTGTGAATAACAAGATTAAAGTAGGAGAGAATGATAAAGGAGTCTGACGCAGGCCACTTCTTTAATACTCTTTCTTTTTCGTTTTCTTCTGTTCTCGTCGAGATCGGTGACTATTTTTTCCTTCTTCCTCTTCTGTTCTGGATCAGCTGCTGGGTTTCCTCTTTTATTTATTCGGTAATAGTTTCCTGATGGTTCAACGGCCTGATTATGCCTCAATAATAATGCAGATTGACTTGATGGTTTGGAGGCATGGTGTCTAGCTTGATGGCTTGATGGTTTCTGTCAAGTTTCTTACCATTCATTGGTTTTGGTTGGGTTTTGAGTATAAAATCGCAAAGTCGCGATACATTAACAAGGTTAGCCCTTTTGACAAGGGAAAAAAAAGCTTCATCATAATTTCAAAGATGAAAAACGATAGAAAAAAAGAATTACGTGAATGATTGTTTCATCAATCACATTGATGAAGTAAGCTCAAAATTAGTAATCAATCAAAGTCACAAATTTTATAATATCATTTCCTCTATCGAGAAACAAATAGAACTTTCAAAGCAATTAATACAGTCATTAAAATTAATATTATAATTTTATTCGGCGTTTTTTTGTTCCCTTTCTTGAATGAATGGATTCATTTAATTGTATGCTTAAAATTATGTGAAGATCAACACCCTAAAGCTTTTAAATTCTATGAATTGCATTATATCCAATCTTCCACTGGTCTAAAATTTCTTCTCACTTCTAATTAAATTTGATTGTTTGGTGTATAAATAAATACATGGCTGATTTTCACTTTGATTAAATAGATTAACCTAACCTCGAAGCAAATTAATTCAACATTAGCTAGGGGAGAGAGAGAAGGACACCATTGTTGCTTTTAGGAAGAAAGGATGAAGAGTTCAATTCAAGCTTGATATTCATATAAAGGGTATAATAGTCCTTTTAAATTTATTTAACGGAGTTAAGACAGAGCACATGTTTTCACTTAACATCATGACTTTAGGTGTTTATATGTGGACTTTTAAAATTTAAGTGGTAAAGGGAGAAAACAAGTGAAATTTACCCTAAAAAAAATTTTTTTAAAAAAATTAAAAGGCAGACACGAACCTTGTTGAGCAGGGCACTAACGGAGAAGAAAAGGAGGTCAACAGCACCCACCAAAGCAACAAGAGTAGATGAGTCCGCAGACAAGGTCAATATTGAAACCTTCCCAATGGGAAGGTCCACGATACTCAACTCTTGTATGGATGATGGTCTATTATTTTCCTTCTTAGCAGATTCGATGACGTCTTTGGTCCTCGCAACACAAAAGCCTAACAGCCAAAATCAAGGAAATTCGATAACTAGTCTGTTATATACGAGAACTATATATGTAGATAAATAGACATATAATTCTCAAAGAGCTGACCGTTGGAATGGGCGACAAACAGGAGGCCAAAGCGTTCGGAAACAGCCAAGGGCTGCGAAGGAGGGCTTTGGGGATCAAATACGGAGTCGACATCATCGGCCATGATGGGGACAGTTTCGCCTATCTTACTGAATCGGTAGTTTTTTGTACCAATTTGGTTTCCTTCAACTTCATCCTCCAATTCAATGGCGGTAAGACTGGATGTAGCCATTGATGAAGCTCTGACGGGAAGGCTGAAAGCTAGCTGCCCTAGAAGTAGCTGTGTAGAAGAGAAAACCAACAATTGCAAAAACCCTGGCCTGGGTAAAAATCCTTCAAATTTGGAACTTAAGAAATCATAAATGTATAAATAACAAGAGTTAAGGCCTTAGGCACAAGGGAGGTGACTACAATCAAATCAAATCAAATATAAAAAATTTATTATTAATAAGGGTTATTGTTGAGAGTGAACTCTAAGAGCCCGTTCGGCAACGACTTATTTTAAAATAACTTAAAGTTAAAATATAAGTTGACTTATAAGTTATTTTAAGTTGTGACTTATAAGTAAAAGCGTTCGACATCAATTTGACTTATAAGTCAGAAATTAAGTTAAAAACAAGTTATGAAGGTGTTCGGTTGATAACGACTTATAAGTTAAAATCAAATGTAAAGATTACTAAAAAAGACATTAATAAAAAGATACATTGATTCAATATCATATCATAACAATCATCCACAATTTCATTAAATAAAACACTAAACAAATTCTCTAAACATATCAACTACAATCTTATTCCAAGTTAGAGATTCTTAATGCAATATTATCTCTTATTGCTTGCATAATTAAACCATTACTAACTGAAGTAGATCCACCCCAATGTACAACATTGTCATCACCGCCACCAATAACATCTTCTGGATGATATCCCTCCTTCTCAGCTACTTGAAATGCATTGTCTGAGCTAGTACTTGACAGTACAAACCAATTTACAACTAATAAACATTGTATTACAACTCTATCAAATCAAGTAGAAAAAGGCATGAATGTAATGGATCAAATCCTAAGTGCTTGTATTCTTTTGCTTAAACATTCATACTTAGGGGGTGTTTGTTTAGAGCTGAATGGAGCTGAATGGCTGAATCGAATCGGTAAGTGCGTTTGTTTTGGTCTGAATGGCTGAATCGGTCAAGATGGTTGAGCTGAATGGCTAAGTCAGATTTTTTTGGCTGAATGACTGAATGAGCAGCTGAATGAGTAAAAAAAAATTTAAAAATTAAAAATTTTTAAAAAAATATTAACTATTATATTAAGTAATATTAAATAATTTTACAACAATTTTAAATTTTTTTAGAGGGGTAAAATAATAAAATTCTGTCATTCAGATGTTTCAGACAAGTCAATTATCAAACAACTTTTTTCATTCAGATTCAGACTCAGATTCAGCTCATTCAGATTCAGATTCAGATTCATTCAGTTTTTATCAAACACCCCCTTAATGCACCAAGGAAACTGCATGAAAGGAGAAGCATGTAATTATAGGTTTCCTGAAAACTGATAAAATCTTAACATTCTTTTACAAAGCATCATACATATATTTATCTTAAGATTAGAATCTCTGTATGACACTATTCTACAATCAAATTACTACTTTTCTTTTCATACAACATTCACCAAATACTATTTTTCTAATGAATGCAGTATTTTTATAGAAGACTTGAAGTAATTCTGTTCAGCTCTGCCGAGTATACCATAAATGAAATCTGAAGTTCAACTACTAAAGGTTTATACAAAATCTAAAATTGCAGTTTCAAATAAATTAGGACTACCTAAGTTGCCAACCAAATTGAAACACTTGTAATTGCATTGCAATTAGTCAAAATAGAGAAGAGAGGTGGGCAATTCAGCCAAAATTGTAACACAACAGATACTCAGTTTTAGTGCACTTGTTTGTGATAAGAATAATAACTTAATTACAAGAAAAGATTACATAAAATACACCAGGGGGTTAATTGAAATCAAATCCATAAAGATTTCGATTTAATAATTTATCATATTCTTCAATCAGACACACAAGTATTAACTAGCTCCATACCAGCTAGAAGGCAGTATAAGAAAAATGAACAAGAATTGCTCATTGGTCAAGAAAAATTATGATTAGTATAGACACTGAATAATTATAAAACACACACCAATAATTCAAAGGGAGGGGGTGGGGGGGAATGTGCCAAGTAAAACAGATCACTTAAACTGAGACAGAGGAAGTATTAATTATGAGCAATTTCTTTGCTTCTACCCTCTTTTTTAAAACTGTGTAATGCTAACTGCAACTGAATAACACTAAATCACATAAAAATAATGTAGTAAAGAAATGACTGCATATGGATAGTCACTAAAATTCGATGATTACATGAAAATTCTGAATTACTAACCTATATAAAAGGAACAAAAGGCTAATTACCTGATTCGTCAATTGAGAAAGACTTGCTGCTGTTGTTAGACTCACAGAAGATTAGGCAACT
The DNA here is from genome assembly GCA_034770075.1 of Aralia elata. Taxonomy (NCBI): domain Eukaryota; kingdom Viridiplantae; phylum Streptophyta; class Magnoliopsida; order Apiales; family Araliaceae; genus Aralia; species Aralia elata. The sequence goes on along the minus strand of CM068386.1, from coordinate 29,994,556 downwards.
CCAAACAAATTTCCAGCTAAGAGTTTAGACTCTCGACTTGAAACTGCTGTAATGCATAGTATAACATTAACAACCATTAACAAACAAAAAAATGCTTAACATATATTTGCACCAACTATGCATAAAAAGATGCAACCTTACCGCTTAAGGACCAAACACTTTAATTATTACTAAATATGTAAAGAATTAATGAAATTTAACTGATTCCTTAGTTTATACCAGTAATTTCAGCTAGAACTAGGGATGAGAATTCTGATAGATTGAGAGAATTTAGAGGGATGAGAGAGAAGGGGAATTTGAGAAGGAAAACAAAAATTTCATTTCACATGTTCCAAATGAGAAGATACATTCTGATTATAAACTCAAAAGTTCTAACTCTCCTAACCAACTTCCCCTCCAATGAAAATAGAACAATTAATGGAAATGACCACTTTGATACAGACTAACTGACTTAACATCTGCAGTACACAAACCAATGAACGCCAGATACTGTATGCATAAACAGGTAAGAGAGAATCTATCTAATATAATCAGCTGATTAAGCTACTAATTGTAACACCCATACATAAACTAGTAAAGAGATTTACGATTTCCTGATGATATTTATAAGTCCATTTGTGCTCAGCTATTGTAACATACTCCTTTTAAGCATCATTTATCAGAAATATCAGAGTCCTTTAAGGTTTAAAGTATTAGACTACATTGAACTCTTACTTGTTCAACTTCCTCTTGGGATATCCTCATTTAATCGACACATGGAATTAACAACCGAACCAGATAATATAATAAGAGAAGTTGATCACTTCTTAAGCTCCGAAAAACAATCACCGTGCATAACAATCCATCAGCCAATAAGGTAGAATTCCAAACCCACAACTTGCATTTTTTTTTCTTTTTTGTATAATTAACCAGATAATATAATAAGAGAAGTTGATCACTTGTTAAGCTCCGAAGAAACAATCACCATGAATAACAATCCATCAGCCAATAAGGTAGAATTCCAAACCCACAACTTGCATTTTTTTTTCTTTTTTGTATAATTATTAATTTTCATTTGATGTTGATCATATATATATATATATATATATATATATATGTCTCTGTCATTTTATTTTTACAGGTTACTGAGAGTACACTCATGTATAGTGCAAAAAAATAATTTTGCACCAATATATTTATATCCAATTGTTAAGCAGAACCCAGGTTAAATCTATATAAACCCTAAACCCTAAACCCAAGTTACTGAAAATTACTAAAATTAAGCTGCTCACATATTCCTAATTAAGCACAACCCAGTATAGAACAATTCATTCAAACAATCAATCAAATATTTGAACCACGTAAATTAACAAAAAATGGAATTGAATCGAAATCCACAGGCTCTGAAACAACAGTCAAAATTAAAGAGGTAAAGAAGAGAAAAACCACGTGCCAAAGATTCAAACATAACATAATACACACATATATATACATATCAAATATTTGGTCTAGGGTTTGGTACCTAACAGCAATCGAAGGAGTAGAAGGAGTAGCAGGAGTAACAGTCGCGGAGGGAAGGAGGGAGAAGCCAAGAAATTGACGGATCGAACGCAGAGAGAGAGCAGAGCAGAGCAGAGCTGAGCTTCAGAATTTAGCCGTTTTGTTTACGTTGGAAGAGCAAGTTCAGGCGTTTTAGGTTGAAAGGGATAGAGGGTGAGTAATTTAACAAACTAATTAGGGGCAAAATAGTCATTATATTTGGTCAAAATGACTTATTAAGAATGACTTATAAATTATTTTTAAATAAGTTACAAAATGTTGCTTTTTTTTTTACTTGAAAATCAACTTATAGGTTAAAAAATAAGTTGTTGCCAAATAGCTATAAGTTGCTGCTGCCGAACAGGCTCTAAAACTCGACTAGAAAAGAATTCAGAAATTCTTATTAATAAGGGTTTGTTGTTGAGACTGACTTATAAATTGGTTAGATTAATTTATAAATATTTTTTTATGTTCATATGTGACTTATTTTTTAACTTATAAATGACTTATAAGTAGTTTTTAAGAAGTAGTAATTTTTTATTTCTCAAAAACTGACTTATAAGTTATTTTAAAATAAGAATGTAAGTTCTCAACCCTTTACTTTACTGTTCCAGAATTAATTTTGCAACCTCCTATACTGACCCGAACTTACTATTCTCACAGTGTCTCTTATCAAGCCGACCACTACTACCAACATTAGCCAATCAATGCCCACTGAGCACATCGAAGAGACAATCTTACCACCAAGATCAACTGAAACCCCTCCATTAATCTAACATATCTCTGCAATCCCGATGCCAAAACCTCACATATCCACCATAATTCCCACACCTCGCTTTACCCAAAAAAGTTTCCACGATATGCCTGCTTCTGAAAGAGGCAAAGTCGTATGAGTAAAGAGAAGGTGTCTTGTGAAAACTGCCGACCAAAACCCTCCACCTAAAGCACCTGAAAATATCACAACCGACCCACCAAAAATCGCCGAACCGAACCCATCCATCGACCTAATTCCAACTTCCGAAGCCCTTCCTACAAAAAACATCGAACCGAACCTAATACAAATAGAAAAACGAAAAGAACTTGAAGATCCTTCATCCGAACCCCCAGCCAAGAAACATCATGCTGAATCTTCCTCCAACCATCAGTCGCCGCCACCCCTTACTCAACACTCTTCTCCAACTCCCAGCCACACCAAATAGTCCTCTTCTTTAGCAACATTGTGGCCCAAAGAGGCTGAAGACTTCCTGATCAACCTCTTCGAGCACTTTGTCCTCCCCAAAGATGATGAAAGGTGTAGGTACAGAAATTACACCTTGCTAGGGTTAGGGTTTCGTGTTGGCTGGAGAGGAGAGAAATCCACGAAGAGCACGGAATTGATTGATTGATTGAAGAGGGGAGAAGAACAGGTGAGCGATTACTTCAATGACACGTGGCAGAACTCCTATAATCCGGAAACCGGGTTAGGGTAGCAGGGATTCCAAGAGCCTTCTTGAGTCTTCGAGTTGAGAGAGAGAGAGTTTCAAGTGCTTAGAGCTTCCAAGAGTCTGAGTGTAATGTCTTGAGAGCGATCCTCTTTTCTTAGAATAGAGGGGCTATTTATAGAGTTCTCCTGGGAAATAGTCACATGCCAGGCACATGTTTTAAGGGAAATTTCCGAAATACCCTTTAATTATGTTTTAAATGAGAAATTCCAGAAATGCCCTTTAATCATCAAAGTAATGTCCAAATTGCCCTGTTCTTCTAGCCACCAATCCAATCCCTCAATCAATTCCCAAAATGGGCCGCATCCACGAGTCTTCTGCCTTGGAACACCTGAAGACTTCCCCGGGTCTAGTACATTTAATTAGGTCACATAAACCCTAATTTGTACATTTAATTAGGTTTTTTGTAAACCCTAATTTGTACATTTAATTCAATTAGGTCATGTGAACCCTAATATGCACTTGGGCCCACTTTTGCCCCCTGCGCGAGAGTCACGATTCCTTGAGAGACGCTCGTGCAAAATACTCCAAGTTTTTGAATGATTTTATGTGACTCCCCTTGTTCAAGTCTTGAACACAAGAGTTCTAAAAGAGGGAACCCCTAGGGACCAAACCATTAGTGTTAAACCCTGAGGAGGCAAGACCTAGAAGGGCTCTTCCTTGAACCTCTTGGTAGATCATCTGAAAGCTTCCTCATTTTTGTCCAATATTTATTTCCTTATTTTCTGAAAATTAAAACAAGGAAGATCATAAGATATCACTAAATAAAATCCAATAATCAAATCTTAATTTAGTATTTGAAAACAAAATCTTCCTTTAAAATTTTGTAAAGCAAGATCTTTTTCTCTTAGGAAAACCAAATATTCAATATATATATATATAATATATATATACCAATTTCAAAAATTGTTTATTGATAGGAATAAAATATCAGATATCAAATATATATATTTTTCGAAAATCCATTAAAATACCAAATTTAAACAAATTTCGAAAATATATGTGTTTATTTTAAAAAATAAACTCAAGGAGACTTATCTTTATATTGCAAAATCTTCCGCAAGAGGAAAATAAAGATTGCTTCCTTTGCTATTGCAAGCTTGCGGTTTGAATATATATATCTCCCAAGTCACTTAGGTTTTTCTTTTCATCGTGCAAAATTTTTCTCCTCATTCAAGTCTGAAGATCACCAAGAAGTCGTCAAGCCAACAGTCTTCAGCTTGGGTACGAGGTAAAAAAACAATTTCTTCTTCTCTTTCTTTCAATTTTTTCAGTTTATTTGAGTACTTTCTGCCGAACTTCTTTTTGACTTGCTTCTCCTACGTTTCTTCTCAGGTTATTGTAGCTTTTCTTTTGTCTTCCGAGCCCCGTTACTTGGATTATATCTTGGTAGGGTTCCCTCGGATAATAAAGAAAAACACAATATTTATTGACAAAGAAGCATCCGTTCCGAAAACATTAATCTGTGGGGCACCAGAATTTTCAAGATACACAAAATATAGTGTGTTTTTTTTTCCGAGCCCTAGGGTGGCCGAACCCCAGGGGATAATTTATTTTTTTTTGGCCTAGGGTGGCCGAACCCTAGGTGGCCGAACCCTAGGGGATAATTTTTTTTTTCGCCCTAGGGTGGCCGAACCCTAGGGGGTCGAACCCTAGGGAGCGAATCCTAGGAGAAAATGTACCAAAATTTAAACATTGGGAATCGTGAGCGCTGTTTTGACCATAACTTTTATTCCGTTTGGAGTCTCGGGGCCCATAATATATCAAAACGACCGTATCGACGAGCTCTTCAAAAGTCATCGCCAACGACCATGACACATACCAAAATAATCCAAAAAATGGCTCCGAAGGATGCATTTTGGCTGTCCGAAGTTTTTTTGGAAAAATTTCAAATCTTGTTTTTCTTTCATAATTGTGATTTTGATCCTTCCCTGACAACATTTCTTCTTATTTTCAGGTATTCTCAAGTGAAAAGCTCAAAGTTTCCCCTTGCCATGGTAAGCCCATTCAAGTTCATATGCCTTACTTGACATCCTTAGTATCCTCATGTGGAGTCTTTCTTACTTGCAGGCCTCGTCTACCGGATGTTCTGAAGACTTGAAGACTTCCAGGGTAATTCCCTTCGTCAATGATTGGGGAAAGGCTCCCTTTTTTGGGCCTTTTGACACTTTTTGGGAGCATGTCCGGACTTATGATCGCACAACTTTTCCTGCACCAGAAAAAGAAGGTTTGTTTCTTTATGTCGCGGCTTGCGGAGGTTGGGACGACTTCCCCCATTCCGGTCGCATTCCCCGCATGTGCATAGAGAAACAAGAATACCCTTTCAGTCCCTTTCGCTTCCTGTCTGACTCATCTAGCCGTCTTCAAGGATGGCAACATTGGACTGACGAGATCCTCGGAAATGTTGAGTATAAGGCTATACTAAAGAGCGCGGGCATATATCGCTGCATTCAGCTATGTAGGGATCTACGTATTCAGCAGGATCATGAGGCTCTTACTGTGTTGATTTCCCGTTGGTGCTCCTCTTCATGCACATTTGTTACTGCTTGGGGGGAATTCACCCCCACACTAGAGGATGTCTATGCCATCTACCAGTAAGCCTTTCCTTTTGTTTCTTTCATTCGTTCCTATTTTCCCCTTTCTTTTCCAAATTATGTGCTTATGTTGAATTATATCTTGTAGCCTCCCTGCTGTCGCTTCGGCTTCTTGTGACCCATCTAGTATGTCTGCTAGAGATGTTGAGTGCGTTGCCTACTTGATGGAGGCCTTCAAGCAGTCTTCCCATTATGTCTCACGATTCAAAGGTGACACACTCCTTCCAGATTTCGAGACCACTAGCCGACAAAAGACTTCATGGTTATCTTGGGTGCGCTACTTCTTTCGGGATTACAAAACTAACCAGTGGGATAGTTCGACTTATGACCAATCCGTCCTTGCTTTTCGTAAGGAGCCTTGTCCTTTTTCCTTGGCAGCCTATCTGGCTATGTGGTTGTCTCGCTTTCTCTTTCCCGGGTCTCCTGTTGACGGTCCCTCAGTTCGTATGTTTAGTTTAGCAGCTCTGCTATCTCGAGGTTTGGAGATTCCTCTTGCTTCCCTCTTTTTGGGAACCTTGTATCGCCGTTTAGACGAGGTAGCCTTCGCTTTGAGAGAATCTGTTGGAAGGTATTTGTTTTCATTCTGTCATTAACTGTCTTGCACACTGCATTTTTCTTTTCTTTTCTTGAATTATCAACCTTCCCTTTTCATTTACTCAGGTACGACGTGCATTGCTTCATTCCAGGCTCCTTCCTTCAGCTTTTCCTCTTCGAGCGTTTCAAGGGTTATTCTTCTCTTAAACATCTTTCTAAGAGGAAGAAGAAGTCTTCAGACCCTTTTTTATTATCCCACATCGACCCTCGGACAGCCCGCTGGATTGATTACCGCTTTAGCTCAGACTTGCGGCTTTTCATTGATGATTTTTCATGCTTCACCGCTCGTCCTTACATTATTGTTTCGGAAAATAATGGCCACCTTCCTCACTTCTATAGGCGTGAGTCTCGTTCTTATCTAAACACCAACGGGCTGAGTGGTTCTTCATTGTCCTGGTTCGTCTTTCTTCGGGCTGCGGAGCTTCCATATTTTATTGAGGATAATGAATTCGGTACCGTACTTTATAATCCTCATAGGGTGATGAGGCAGTTTGGATTTGACTAGGAGCGTCCCTTTGGCCGTACTTGCAAGGAGACTTATGAGACTGCTCTCCTCAATTTCGTGTCCACCTCTCCTTCTTTTGCATGGGCCTTTCCAGAACCCCCAGATGCTCCTCACAAATCTTTTCCCGTTGCTTTTATCATACCACCTGCTACTCGGAGTGGGCAGTATACTACTGGTGAACGCAACTACTGGCAAATCAATCTTAAGAGATGGGAGGACGACACACTCATGTGCTCTAGACCAGCTTCTCCTCCCAAGCGTCTTCAATGGGTTAAGATGTTATGTTCTCCTAAGCCCAATGTCCGTTCGGAACGATGGCCAGCCAGTAGCCGCCTTGTTGAGCGTGAGGCCTTAAGGCCTAAGTCTTCTCCTCCTCGGTCAGCAGGTGTTCATTCTCCAGTTATCCTTCCTGTTCAGGCCCTTACTACCACCAAGAACCTTCCACCACGGGCCTTGTCTTAGTTACCTGTGTCTCGGATACCTCCTCCAGTTCCTCCCAAGGATCCTCTGATGCCGGGGAAATGAGAATTACTCGTTCCAGAACAAGAACATCTACCCATACAGATTCAGAGGTGGCTCCTCATATGGCTTCTACCGTGTCCCCGGTTAGTCGTCCTAGCATCAGGCTTCGCTTAAGGCCATTAGTAAAACGCCCTCCTGAGGATGCTAGTCCTACTGTGTCGGTAGCCGAGGATCCAGTCAAGAAACGCCGTAGAAATTTGGTATGTGTTTATACTTTTTGTAGTATCGTCATTTATGTCTGTTACTATCCATATAGTTGCTTTCATGATTCCTTTTATCATTATGTCCACCGTTTTTAGATTGGTGATGCTGATGAAGAGGATGAGGATGCTCCTCTTGAGTTTATGCCCATTACTGTAAATAGGGCAACCACAGCGGCTTCTACGAATTGTGACCTTCCCCGACCTATCAGTGTTGAGTCATCTCCATCCCATGAAGCTTGTGTCAGTCTCGATGCTCAAGACACTTTATCTGATGTGAGTTCGAGCCTTGGTTTGGATGATGCGATAATTTCCTCGAACCCTCCTCCAGCTTCTCCACATGATAGGCCTAAGGAGACCGTAGAGACTCCTGCTTCCGCGAGGGAGGATCCTGCTGAAACTATTGCTGATGTGAGTCCTCCCCAGAAGGATTCTACCGAGTTGGTAAGTTCTCGGGAGGGTATTGTCGACAGCATTTTGGGTGGGTTGAGCGACGTTCCGCCTTCTGTGGCATCTCCCAACTATTTTTCCATTGACTATCTTGTGAGTATCTTTCTCTTTGGTAAATATATCATTTTTTATTTACTATTATTTTTTCAAATATATTATATTTTTTCTCATCTTGTTTTCCAGAGTGAGAAGATGCAAGAGTTGCCTTTGCCTGTTGATGCGCTTGCCTCATTCGATGCTCTCAATCCGGATGTTGACACCTCGCTAGATAATGACCTCGGGTATCCTTCAAGCTGTCTTCCGGATGACCAAGGCATTATGGATTCATCAGCATCCCAGCAGCCCCATGCTCCTTCATCCTTTTTCTCGACAAATTCTATGATGGCCTCCAAAATTGCTCCTGTCAGAGCTTCTTTCAATCCAAACGGAGACCTTGTTTCTTGGAGGAGCTTCCGGATATCATCATCTAGTCAGGAAAGTCTTGAGCGCCTCCTAGCTCGGTTCCCACATATACTCGACCAGCTGATTATTAAGGCGTCTTCTGCCCAGACCTTTTTCCCATATCAGCTCGCAGGCCTTGTGCTTGGGTTGCACACTCTTTCCTTATACTCTTTGCGAGTTGAGGACTTGAAGAAATTTAGTGATGATGTAGACGACCTTGCAGCTGTGGGTGTTGACATGGCCCCTTTTCGGGCTAGGCTGGATCTCCTCCAGTCGAATTTCAACCTTCATGAGCTACGTTCGGAAATTGCTATACGTAAGTGTGAAGATGACTCCTTTTCAGCACAAATCTCAGAGTTTGACGAAGCCATAAACAAATTGAAGATCCATGCGCAAGGTTTAAAGTCTCAGCTTCAGGAGGTAGAGCGATAGCTTCAGGACTTAGAGTCAGCTACTCGAGATGTCAAGTTATCAAAAGCTGAAAATCTCAAGATTCGGGATGCTGCCATTAGTGATTTGGAGGCCTTAGCTATGCCTTCGTTGCAGTTTGATATGTCGTGGCCTTTAGATCATGACTTGTTGTAGTCTCTTTTTCCCTTTTCCTGTTTCAGAAACTCATTTACACATATTTTATTTATCAAATTAGAGTTTCTTTAACCTTGTTGATTGCCTTTAATTTGAATGATTCCTCAAAACTCAATATTTATCATTGAATTTCAAGTTACTCAAATTAATACTCCAAGGCAACCATAGGTCTTATGAATAGATAAACATGAATGTTATCAATAACATGTATATATATATCTTTTCGAAAAATGAGTGAATGAAAGTTTGATAATTTATTGATGATCAAGTTGCTTTTAACGAAAAGCATAACGTTTCAAAATTTTCATGAAAAATAAATCTTGCTTTTGTCGAATAAAGCATAACGTTCGTCACTTTTAGAGATAAAGTGTAACTTGTTTTTTTTCAGGTTGAGGACTTATAGTCAGGTGCCTCGATTACTTTTAAAGTTTGAAAGTATAACTGTGAGGGCTTATAGTCAGGTGCCTCAACTACTTTTGAAGTTAAAAGTATAACTCTCGTGATGACTATCTCATGTGTAATATTTCTTTACCCATTTCAGGTTCAATGGGCCTGAGATAGCATTTGATCCCACGCGAGATATTTTGCAATACCCGCTTTCGGAGATCTCTCGTACCCTATACGGGCCTTCCCATTTGGGGTAAAATTTGGTGGTTGGTGTTCCCCTCATGACTTGATTTGCTGTCTTGAGCACCAAGTCCCCCACCAGAATTTGTCGCGGTACCACTGCGGTATTGTATTGTCGTCGCAGTCTTTCGTGATACCGTTCCAATTTTTCTTTGGCTCGGTCTCGGAAGTCAGCTAAGGCCTCTAGGGCTGCTGGTCAGTTCTCTTCCTCGACTAAGCTTCGGAGTCTCATCTTAGCCGAAGGGATTTCTATTTCGGCGGGCAAGATAGCTTCTTCTCCATAAACTAAAGCATATGGGGTTTCATCCGTAGGTTTTCTTTATGAAGTTCGATATGCCCATAATGCTATTGGTAATTGCTCTGCCCATGTCTTCGGATGATCATCTAGGGTTTTTGACAAGATCTTGATCAAGGTTTTGTTTGTGGCCTCTGCTTGCCCATTGCCTTTCGGCTAGTATGGCGATGACTTGTAGTGCTTCACCCTATATCTTTCCATCAGACTTTTGATGTCTCTATTAATAAAAGGAGTTCCATTATCAGACAAAATAATCTTCGGGATCCCGAAATGACAAATGATATGTTCCTTAATGAAGTTCGCCACTGCTGGACCCGTAGCCTTTTTCAAAGGGATTGCCTCTACCCACTTTGTATACATCTCAGTGGCCGTCAAGATCCATATGTTGCCTTTAGAATTAGGATGAATGGGACCTATAAGATCCATTCCCCATGTATGAAAGGGTCATGGTGTTGCTATGGTCCGTAGGTCTACAGCGGGAGCATGAATCAGATTCCCGTGGATTTGGCAGATGTGGCACTTTTTGACAAAATCCAAGCAATCTCCTTCCATCTTTGGCCAGTAATAACCATGATCAATAAGTTGTTTGTATAACTTGGCTCCCCCTTGGTGCTCGTCTTTATGCATTTGGTAGACCAAATCTTTGGCCTCTCCTACTTCCAAACACCGTAAGGGCTTGCCATTGAACCCTCTTCTAAACAATTCTCCATTTTGCAAGAAGAATCGTTGTGACTTTCTCTTTATCAAGATTGCGTCCTTCTTTTCGGCAGGCAGATTGCCGCTTTGTAAAAATTCTACATAAGGGATTCGCCAATCCGCTATGTCATCGATGAAGGCGCATTCCTCCTCCCCAGGGTATTCTTGGCATGAAACACATTGCCGTTGAAGTGCATCTGCTTCCTTCTTCATTTCAGGCCAATAATACCCTTGGCGTTGCAACCGTCGATACAATCCAATATCTGCCAACCCACAATTTTCTACATGTACCTGATGCAAAACGCGCTGTGCTTCGAGCCTCCCCAAGCATCGTGTCAATACCCCATCTATTTCTTTATGGTACAAGACTCCCTTGATGATGGTGTATTTCTGAAGTTCCACCGGTGATATGGTCCCCTCCTTCGTTTGCAATTGATGGGAGATGTTATGTCTCCAATCATCTGTCAGGTCTTTGGGAAACAAGTCTAGCACCGTGGTTAGGAGGGTTCTCTTCTCCTTGGACATATACTCTAGATGCTACCGTGGCTAATGCATCAGGTTGTTTATTTTGTCCTCTTGGCACGTACTCAATAACCACCTTCCTGAAGTCCTCCATCACTTTTTGTGCCACAGTTCGATACGGTGCCAATATAGGCTCCTTCACTGCGAATTGCCCTCTTATTTGTTGCACAATCAAGTTTGAATCTCCCCTTACTTTAAGGCGTTTAGCTCCCAACTCTCGAGCCGCTAATAATCCCAATATGAACGCCTCATATTCTGCTTCATTATTCGTGCAGGGGAAGTCTAACTTGTATGACAAAGCTACTTCCTTTCCTTCTTTGGTGGTCAACACCACGCCTGCTCCACCTTTCCCTTCAGCAGATGACCCATCAAAGGCTAAATTCCACCATTCTGAGTCTTCATCTACTATGTCAATTTCTTTTACTTCTCCCCCTGGAAGATCCTCAGAGGGAGGTTCATATTCTCCATTTGGAAATTGAGCTAGTAGGTCTGCCAAAGCTTGACATTTGATTGCCTTTGGTGTTACGCATTGGATGTCATATTCTAAAAGTATCATCATCCATCTTGCAGGTTTTCCTACCAATGCTGGCATAGTCAGTAGGTATCTGATCGGGTCAGTTCTTGTTGCAAGCTTTACTTAATGCGCCAAAAAATAATGTCACATTTTCTGCGCTACGAACACCAGTGCAAGACAATGTCTCTCCACCTGCGAGTATCGGGTTTCCGGTCCTCTAATTATCCGGCTAATGTAGTACACAGGTTTTTCTTCCCCATCGACTTCTTGTGTGATCAATCCCCCTACAGACTTTGTGGTAGAGGTGATGTACAACTACAACGGTATTCCTCTTTGCGGTACTACCATTGTTTGTGCTGAAGCCAAAATTCCTTTTACTTTCTCGAAGGCATGTTGCTGGTCTTGCCCCCAGTCCCATTCTGCCTTTCCTTTTAACAATTTGCCAAAGGGTTCTGTGACTTCTGCTAATGCTAGCATAAATCTTCTCATATAAGAAACTTTCCCTAGAAAGCTCTTCAGCTGTTTTTGTGTTTTTGGTGGGGCATCTCTACAACTGCTTTTGCCTTGCTTGGGTCTACCTCCAAGCCTCTGTTATGCACCAAGAAGCCCAAGAATTTTCCAGCCGTCATTCCAAAGGCACACTTCTTTGGATTCATCTTCAAATTGTATTTTCGGCATCGCTCAAACACTTTCCTCAGGTCCTCCACATGAGTTGTCGCCTTCTTGGATTTCACTACTATGTCATCCACATAGTCTTCTACTATATCATGAATCATGTCATGAAATATAGCATGCATTGCCCTTTGATAAGTCGCCCCCGCATTCTTCAATCCGAAGGGCATTACTACATAGTAGAAATTCCCAAACGGAGTACGAAAGGCCGTCAACTCTGCATCTTCTACTGACATTTTTATCTGATTGTAACCCACAAACCCATCCATGAATGACATCATCTCGTGATTAGCCGTTGCATCTACCAAAGTATTTATGTTGGGTAATGGGTACATATCTTTTGGGTATGCTTTATTCAAGTCTCTGAAATCCACACATATCCGTAACTGATCATTTGACTTCTTTACTGGTACAATGCTGGATAACCATATCGGATGTTGAATTGGCTTGATGAACCCTACTTCCAGCAACTTCTTGATTTCCTCCTTGAGTTGGGTTTCAACTTCGGGTGCATAGTTGCGAGGAGCTTGCTTTACTAGTTTTATTCCCGGGCTTACATTCAGATTGTGCTCTACCAACTCTTTGTCAATCCCGGGCATCTCGTCATAGCTCCAAGCAAAGACATCCCTATACTCGCGCAGCAGTTTTACCAGCGCCTCTTTCTGATCAGCATTCAGCTCTTTGTTGACGTAAGTTGGTCTTGGCGTTCCTCCATCTGTTGCCAAATCAACTTCTTCTAATTCATTTTGTTGAGGTTTTGGCCTATCCTTAAAGCATTCTGGAGCTGGTTCTATCTTTTGTTGCACAATTTCTTCTTCTTCATTACTGTTGGAGTGGGGGACACCTCCTGAGCCGTTGGGTTTGCACTCTCCCTTGGACTCTTCCCCCTTGCACCGTCATAAGCGAAACACTACCTTTCCGTCGGGCTTAACAACCCTCTCCCATTTCGTTCTTTGGCCATCATCTGATTGTACTGTCCGTTTGGCATTGATTATGTTTCTGGCATCTTCAGGGTCTGCTGGCCTTTTCTTTTCTCGTTTTTCCAGGTCTATTACCATCGGCTTCTTGTTGTTGGAACATTCTCCTTGTCCCGAGGTCTTCTTCTTTTCTTTTTCCTCAGGCACAAACTTGCCTGCCTGTACTTCCTCCCAATTGACTAGTTTTAGAGAATCAGGTCTTGCAATCTGGTTCTCTCCCTCTTCAGCGACATCGTCAAAGAAAGTTGCTTCGGCGATATATGCCTCCTCTGGTCCAAAGGGATTTCTTGTTGTCGGTACCTTCACTTCTTTTCCTTTCCAGATAGCTTTCAGGCATTGATGAAAAACTGAGGGTGCCACCCCATAGTCGTTTTGCCAAGCCCTTCCTAGCAAGACATGATACGCTGCATCCACCTCGGTAACGTGAAACATTACAGGTCCTCGAATCTTTCCAACCTGCATGTCCACCTTGATGTGTCCTAGGGTTCTGGCACTTTGGTTGGCAAACCCTGTGATGTTTGTTGGTTCTTTCACAATTCTCTTCTCTGGCAGGCCTAACTGCTTAAACACAGTGTAGGGCATAATATTTATAGACGCTCCATTGTCGATGAACGCCCTCCGCACCTCTATTCTATTTATGATTGCCGTCACATACAGCGGTCGGTTGTGCGGGTATCTTATCTCTCTGTCAGCTTTAGAGAAAGATATCTTGCTTTCTTCCTCTTCCACTGCCTTCACAAATCCTTTGCTCACCGCCATGCAGGTTTCTTGGGTTTCGGCTGCTTTGATGATCGCCTTGGTTGCTTCTATCCTTGATTCTTTGGCTAACCCTATTTGGTCGAAAAATTTTCTGAATTTAACTCCATTCATCAACGCCGTCACCTGCAGGCCTGGATCAACATCCATCATTTCTTCCATCCTCTCTGCATTCTCCATCATCTCCACTGCTGGTGCCTCACTATGAGTAATAGTGTTGCACGTTTCCTTTCCCTTATGATTAGGCAGTGGCTTATCATGCACGCTGCTTCCTTTTCCCAGCTCGATTTCTCCTGCCGCCATCTTTCATGGTATATCCTCCGCAGACTATAACAATCAATAGTGGAATGTCCTGCGTATTGATGGTATACACAGAAGTCTAGTCTTCTTTTTATTTCTTCGGTCACAACAAATCTGGGCTTCGGAGGCCTCACCACTCCATGTTCTACCCATTGCTCATACAGGTCTCTAAAGGCCTTCTCACTACATGTAATAGCCTCTGGAACTGGCATTCTGGTATACTTGTCTCCGTGTTTCCCTTTACTTCGCTCATTCTTCTCCCTCTTGCCCCTTGTGGTTTTGACTGAGAGTCAGCCAAAGCCACAGTTGCTGTTCTCTTACCCTTCCATGTAACCGTCGCATGGTTGATGGGCACTGTCATGATTCCTCCCAAATCTTGTGCAAATGATGAGAGAGTCGCGAATGAATCACATGCCTTTGTAATGAGATGGGGCTTAAAGGAGTCTAGAGCACCATTGTTGCATATGCTAACCAAGTTCTTCTCCTCAATTGGCTCTGCACACTTCTGTGCCTGAGCCCTGAATCTGTCCACATAATCTGACAGCTCCTCATTCGGCTTCTGCTTGAACCGCATCAGCTCTACGATAGTTACCTGTTTCTGCACATAGAAAAATTTCTTAAAAAACTGTAATTTCAGATCATCCCAATCATGGACTGATCTCTTCTCCAAATTGTAATACCAACTGAAGGCACTATCCGTCAAAGTCTTGTTGAATTCCCTCATCAACATATTGTGGTTATTCACCTCATCATAACCCAACCATGGAGACATTGATTCCACGAATCTGGCAATATGCTCCTTGGCATTCCCTTTCTCCCCGTTATACTTTGGGAACTGCGGGGGGTGCTCAATATACCCTGCCGGATAAGGTTGTCTCCGTACACGTGCCGGGTAGGGTGGAGTAAAGTCCAACTCTGAAGGTCGGGATGTCTGCTTACGAAGTTGATTGATCACATCGATCATATCATCCTTCGTCACATACTGACTCGTGGTATGGACTCTCTGAGGGGCTGTGATGTATTGATGCATAGGTGGTGGGTATGGTAAGGAAGTTGGCTGGTGTACACTTCCATCTTGCACAATTTGAATCGGTGGTGCTTGTTGGCTTGCTCGTTGGATGTGACTCGGGATGGTCGGTATCTGCACTTGTGAAAATGCTGGGAGAGTAGTCGGGATGATGTTGGGCTGAGGCTGACTTGCTTCTAATCTGAGTTGTGGCACATCACCGCTGTTTTGGGGCTCCAAGTTGATGATTGGAATCGGCTGACTCTCCGTTGTTGGCAGCACAGTCGGATTCTCTTTGTTGTTGCTGTTGTCCTCCACTTCTGCTCGTTCCCCCTGCGAACTTCCTGGGAACATAGCCCTGAAAGTGGGGATTTGCATCAACTGCTGGCGGAAATTCCCCATTTCTTCTTGCTTCCTCTGCATTTCCAACATCATGGTCATCATCATCCCTTGGCCTTCTCGTGCCTCCTGTAATGCTTTGAGCATCTCCATCTGCACAACATTCGCAGTTGTCTGCGCTCCAGTGACTTCCTCACCTTGCCTTCCCGCGTTTGGCTGTCTAGCACTGGTTTGTTGTTGATCAGCCATTTGAGGTGATGTTAAACTTCCTTCCGAAACGTCTTCTAGGATGGGTTGATCAAAATCCAGATTCGCGCTTTGGGGCACTGGATTTACTTGCCTTGGAATCGGATCCGGTGAAGTGATGCTTGTTGTCGGTGAAACTATTCCTGTAATTCTCCCACTTCGAGTTGTGGGCATACCCTTCACGAATTCTACACCTCCCCAACAGAGTCGCTAAATAAATGTAGGTACAGAAATTACACCTTGCTAGGGTTAGGGTTTCGTGTTGGCTGGAGAGGAGAGAAATCCACGAAGAGCACGGAATTGATTGATTGATTGAAGAGGGGAGAAGAACAGGTGAGCGATTACTTCAATGACACGTGGCAGAACTCCTAGAATCCGGAAACCGGGTTAGGGTAGCAGGGATTCCAAGAGCCTTCTTGAGTCTTCGAGTTGAGAGAGAGAGAGTTTCAAGTGCTTAGAGCTTCCAAGAGTCTGAGTGTAATGTCTTGAGACCGATCCCCTTTTCTTAGAATAGAGGGGCTATTTATAGAGTTCTCCTGGGAAATAGTCACATGCCAGGCACATGTTTTAAGGGAAATTTCTGAAATACCCTTTAATTATGTTTTAAAGGAGAAATTCCAGAAATGCCCTTTAATCATCAAAGTAATGCCCAAATTGTCCTGTTCTTCTAGCCACCAATCCAATCCCTCAATCAATTCCCAAAATGGGTCGCATCCACGAGTCTTCTGCCTTGGAACACGTGAAGACTTCCCCGGGTCTAGTACATTTAATTAGGTCACATAAACCCTAATTTGTACATTTAATTAGGTTTTTTGTAAACCCTAATTTGTACATTTAATTCAATTAGGTCATGTGAACCCTAATATGCACTTGGGCCCACAAAAGGTTTGAAAAAACAAGTCTTCCAAACCTCATAAGATATAACGCCTTGTACCAAAGCCGGGTAAATACTACTAAGTTTAATTCTACATCCGAACTGACATACCAAATTCCATTGTTTAACCTTCCTTTTGTCTAATATCAGGCCACTGTTGTTACTGGCCGAATGTTGCGCCGACTATCCCAAGCTAATGAGAAAGAAAAAGCACTGGAAGCCGAAATCGAGTGCCTTCAGCTTATAGTCCAGACTGCAGTGGCGAGCGCTGAAAAAGAAAAAAGCTTGCATGCCAATACCGTCTTTCATTACACAGAACTCCAAAATGAATTGGAGAAGGTTAAGAAGGAAGCTTCTGAAGGCGAACAACGCCGAAGAGCAATTTTGGATAACCACGAAGTCCTGAAAAAAAGAATGCAATGAACTGAGAAATGACAACGTAGCTCTAAGCAGAAAACTCGAGGCCGTGAAGAGAAAGCTCGAAATAACCCTAGAAGCCCGCAATGCTTTGGAGAAGGAGTTTAATAACCACAAGGCGCTAGGCCCCCCGTTGACTAAAGCGATCAGGCACCAAGTTTGCCAAGAATATAGAAAGTCCCCCGAGCTAATGCAAGAAGTTATTCAGCAGTTCAACGACGGCTACCAAAACGCTCGGGACAAGGACAAAAAAAAGATGTGATCAGTCAATCTTAATGCAGACCTCTTGGACACTTCGGACAACGAAGCCGAATCTTGAAACAGACTCCCTTCTTCAAAACAGTATTTTTGTAATAGCTTATTTTATAGGCAATTTAACAATGTACATATATCAGACATCAATGAAAATACCATTTTATGAGTAAAATTAAAATATTATTCCATTGAATATCAATAAAATTTACAGAGTCATAACTTAACATGCACTACTGATAATATTTTCTAAGTCTTTCAGCATGCCAAGTGTTTTTGACTTCTGTCTCATCCATTGCTCGAAGCCGATAAGTATCTGGCTTCGGCACTTCAATAACCTCATAGGGTCCTTCCCAGTTGGGCATTAACTTTCCAAGGCATTGGGGCATGGATGCCTCCACCTCTCGAAGGACTAGATCTCTAACTTCAAATCTCCTCATCTTTGCTCCTTTATTATAATGCATGGCCGTTATCCTCTGGTAGACTGCTAGCACTCCCGAACGTCCTCTAACAAGTCAAGATTAAGGCGAAGGCCTTCATCATTATATAACTCCTTATATTGACTAACTCGAAGCGAAAGAGATCCGATCTCAACTGGAATTAAGGCATCAGTCCCGTAGGCTAGTCTGTATGTTGAATCACCCATCGTAGTCCGAGGAGTAGTCCAATACACCCATAGAATACTGGGTAACTCCTCGGGCCGCCTTGCTTTTGTTTCATCCAATCTTCTTTTAATTCCGTTCAGTAGAGTCCTATTAAAGACTTCAACCTGATCATTGGATTGACGATGTGCAACTAAAGTCTTTCTATGCTGGATGCCCAAATCCTTTAGGAATTCTTCGAACTTCGATCCCACGAACTGTCTATCGTTGTCTGACACTACAACCATGGGGATTCCGAAGTGAAATACCATAAACTCCTTGAGGAAGTTAAGACATTCTTGCTCTGTCATCGTCAGAAGTTGCTTAACTTCTACCCATTTAGTCATGTAATCAATATCTACTACCACAAAACTGATATGTCCTTTTGTCTTCGGCAATGGTCCCAAAATATCAATTTCCCATACAGCGAATGGGATTGGAGACAAGACAGAAAACAATTCTTCGGGCGGCTGATGAGGAATCGGGTTGTTCAACTAACATTTAGGGCACTTCTGAACATATTCCTTAGCTTCTTTAAAGATAGTAGGTCAGTAGTAACCATGTCGAAGCTCCTTGTGCGCCAAAGCTTTTGCTCCCATGTGATCTCCACAAATCCCTTTGTGAACTTCTCGAAGTACGTACTCTGCTTCAGATGGAACCAAACACTTTAGCAAAGGCGAGGAGTATGCACGTCTATATAAATCACCATCGATCAATACAAAATTTAAGCTCCTATACTTTATATTCTTCGCCAGTATCCGATCTGAATTCAACTCACCATCGGCAAGGTAGCTTATGTATGGCGTCATCCAAGAATTCGATCGTTCCACCACCAAGACCTCTGACCCCTGAATGCTTGAAAATTTCAGAACATCCAAATACATTGACCCACTGAAAGAACCAGTATCTGAAGCAGCTAATTTGGACAATGCGTCGACAATAGTGTTATTGGACCGATCAACCCCTTGAAATGCATAGGAACTGAAGTAGTGAAGTCGATCCTTGACTTCGGCTAGATATTTGGTCATTCTTGCACCCGAGCTTCATACTACCCCAATATATGCTTTACCACCAACTATGAATCATTGAAGATGATTAGATTCTGTACCTCTACACTCCTCGCCAACCGAAGCCCATCCAAAATCGCCTCATACTCAGCCTCGTTGTTGGTCGCCCTGAAACCAAAGCGGATGGCCTGCTGAACTCTGAACCCCTCCAAACTCGTCAAAATCACACCTGTACCGCTGGTATCCAAAGTTGATGACCCATCCACATACAACGTCCACGAGGTATGAACCTACTGAAGCTCCGAGATTATTCCGACCACCTCTTCTACCTGAACGACGGAGTCAGGCTCAGAAAAAGAACATTCCACCACGAAGTCAGCCAATGCCTGACCCGTAATTGTTATCCGAGGATGGTACTCCAGCACGAACTGAGTCAATTCCATAGCCCATATCGCAAGCCGTCCAGAAATTTCAAGTTTATTCAATATCTTCTTCAGAGGCTGATCCATATACACGACTATTAATCTTCCCTGAAAATAATGCTGAAGCTTTCAGCTGGCTATAACCAAGGCATAGGCAAATTTCTCTAAATTAGGGTACCGAGTTTCTACATCCCGAAGAACATGATTGACATAATAAATGGAAAATTATTTTCCTCCTGCCTCCCGAATTAGTACCGCTCCAACCGCCAACGAGCTTGCTGCCAGATACACATAAAGGGGTTCCGAAGGGATTGGCTTCATCAAAAGAGGTGTCGAAGATAGATATTTCTTTATTCCTTGAAAGGCGTCCTCACACTCCGAAGTCCACTAAAAAGTCTTCTTATTTTTTGGCCCCTTCAATGTATCGAAGAATGGTAAATATCTTTCCACTGACTTGAACATAAACCTCCTTAAAGATGTAATCCGACTTGTCAACCGCTGTACATCCTTAAACGTCTAAGGAGATTTCATGTCCAGTATGACTTTGATCTTCTCCGGATTCGCCTCAATACCCCGTTTGCTCACTAAATACCTCAAGAATTTACCCGATCCGAGGCCAAATGTGCACTTCGTCGGGTTTAGTCAGATGTTGTAGTTCCTGACCGTCTAAAAGCAATCTTTCAGGTCATCCAAGTGTTGTCTAACTGATAGGCTCTTGACGATCATATCATCCACATAAACTTCCATGCTTCGGCCTAGCTACTTCCTGAACATATATTTCATCATCCTTTGGTAAGTAGCACCGACATTTAGCAATTCGAAGGTCATCTTCTTATAAGCATATATCGCCCGATGTGTTATAAAGGTCGTCTTCGGAATATCCTTCTTATGCATTGAAATCTGATTATACCCCGAAAAGGCATCTATAAAGCTCAATAATGCATACCCCGACATGGCATCGATCAACTAGTCAATGTGTGGGAGTGGGAAGAAATCTTTCGGGCACGCCTTGTTCAGATCAGTATAATCGATACAGATCCTCCACTTCCCGTTCTGCTTCCGAACTAAAACCACGTTCGCCAACCACTTAGGGTAGTCGATCTCATATATAAAATCGGCTGTTAACAACTTCGCCACCTCATCGTCAATGATCTTCTACCGTTCTGGGGCAAAGATCCTCCTCTTCTGCCGAACTGGTTTCTTTGTAGGGTTTACATTCAGTTTATGCACAACAACTTTCTCGTCAATCCCTGGCATGTCGCTGGGCTCCCATGCGAAGATATCTGCATAAGCAGCTCAATCAATCCCGTTCTAAAGGGCTGCTGCAGACCCGAACCAATCTTTAGTGTCTTATCTTTCTTCCCCGGGATCAGCTCAATATCTTCGGTCTCTTCGGCTGGCAAAATGAGGGGTTTTGTGCTTCCTTCAATAAAGGGTTCTACCTCGATTGTCATCATCTGCCTTTGTTTACATCTCATAACAGCCGAAGATATCAACGAATTCCTTTAGCACCTCCGAGCCATATCCAGATCACCCTTAACCTCGCCAACTCCGTTCGACGTAGGGAGGTCATCCCAAAATAGCATTGTAAGCATAATCGACATGCAAGACAAAGAACCTGATATTGACCTCCACCTGCTGAGGAGCCGTCCCAAAAATGACTGGCAACTCGATGGTTCCTGCTACCCGAACCGGATCATTATCGAACCCGTATAGTAGAGGCTCCTGCCCGACCTCCATCTTCCTACCTCTCAAGTCTAGCCTCTAGTAAACATGGGCATATAATATGTTGACAAATGAGCTGTTGTCGATCATGATTTGCCTCGTATCCATGGATCCGACTTGGGCAGTAATGGTCAGGGCTTCCTCATGCGGTTTGATAGGTTCCGATGGGTAATCCTCATCGGTAAATGATATCACGGTGCCGGGATATAGTCGTTCCCTCCTTGCAGGTTGTTCGGAATCCAACATCCCTCGTTGTTTCTTCCTAGCTATCTTCTCGATCGCATCGCCTGTTATCACATATTCCACTCCTTGAATTACCGGGGTCGGTTCGGATTGAGGCTTTGGGTTCTGCTGTGTATTGCCATTAGTCGTCGTTCTTCCCGAAGCCCCTCGACCCGCAACGAATTGAACTAACTCCCCGCTCTGCTCATTCTTCTCAATTAATGCTTTCAAATTCCTGCAATCCTCGGTGGAGTGTCTAGTAGTTTGATGATAGTTGCAATACTTATTCTAATTTCATCGGTCTCGATGGGTACTGTTCGGGCATGGTTCAAAGTATGGCTTGTCTCTCATATGTTCCAACACCGTCGCTTGATCTATATTGAGAGCGGTATAAACCTTGCCAACTTTCATGTTCGGGAAAGGCGAGCGTCCTCCTCTCGAACCCCCATTAAAATTTCTCTTCGGCAGGTCGTCCGCTCTGTTATTGTTATCTGTCCGGGGATAATTGTTCATATCTCGATCCTTCGACCTCTCCGTCAGGTTTGATTTCAGACTACCCACGACTTCTTCAACTGCAATAAGTTTCTCTGCTCTGTAGTAAGCTTCAGCCAAATCCTTCGGGGCATTGAACATTATATCTTTCACCAGCTTCTTTGATTTCACTACATCAAGCCCCGTGGTGAAGTAGCCGAGGGCCTGAGTACTATTTAAATCTGTCACTACTCCAACCGCCTATCGGAACTGCTTGACATACTGGCCTAACGTCTCATTCGAGTACTGTCGAATCTGCATTAAAGAGGTCGTTGGCTTTCCTCTCCTTTTGTTGCTCCTGAACCGACCGTGAAACCTATCACAGAGCTTCTTCCATGATGAAATAGAGTTTGGGGCCAAAGATGTCATCCACTGCCGAGCCTTCTTCCTCAAGGTTGTAATGAACATTTGGCACTTGGCGGCATCGGAGTAGTCATAATAATTCATCAGTCGGTCATACGCCTGGCTGTGATCAAACGGGTCTCATGTTCTGTCGTAGTACTCTATGTGTGGGACCTTCTTGTTTGGGTCGGCCCGAACCCGATCAATTTATGGGGAGAATGGAGACATTGAACTTATCGAAGCCTCTCTCCCTTGGTTAACTGTTGCGAGAACCCTCTCCAGCTCAGCAACCCTCCGGGCTAAAGCCTTGGGATCTCCTGTTCGAGGGGACGACTCTCGCTTATCCCCGTCTTTCCGAGCATGTGCCTCGGGATCTCCTATTCGAGAGGACGACTCTCGCCTATCCCCGTCCTTCCGGGTTAGTGCCTTGGGAATTTTCCTTCGAGCGAATGGCTCTCGCCTATCCCTATCATGATCCGGAGAGACCCTCTGCCTTCTCCTTTCGGATCTTCCCCTGCTTTTATTGCTTGCTTCCTGAGAGCGGCTTCGATGCCTGCTCTTGTTACGGGATCGGCTTCGTCGCCTGATCCTCTCTTTAGATCGACTCTTGAGCCTGCTCCTTTCATTTCGAGAACCGTCCGAACGATATGTCCTGTATCGGTCTCCTGACGAAACTTCTCGACGCCGATGACGACTGGAGGAAACTTCTTCTCTATCTAACAGCGACGCCAACTGCTTATCCAACTTTATCTGCTGAAGGCGAATGACTTCTACTGCGTTTTGTCGCTGTTGCATCCTTTTGGTCAGTATTGTCTCCATTTCATCACGACTCTAAGCCGACCTAAAATTCTGGTCTTCGACACGACTATCATATCCTGGCGTCTTTCGAATGGTCGAAAACAATTTTCTCCTTACGATCGCCGTATGTGGATCGGTTGGGCCCACTGAATGACTTTGGGGGCCCAACCTGCCCGAGATACTCCTTGACGATCCCAACCTATATTTGACCGAACCTCTGGGTTGAGAAAGACCAGCCGTAGATTCACTATGTGCCGACACCGTCTTTACCTTACTTGACACTATTATTTATGATCAAAAAGTATTGAGTGATTGGAAATTATCAAGCACTAAAGGGCTCTCCTTCTAGTGTCAATGTTAATACCAAGATTCGTCCATGCACCCAATCACCAAACTGCACGTTCAATCCTGCACAGAAACGAAACCACACTCAGAGAGTTGACGGCTTTCGCCGTCGAGGGATAGCTCCAGTGTGAGAATAAGTACATGCTGAATAAGGTTTAACAATTGAGGCTTAATGTTTTAGTTCTGAAAAAGATGATTACATGTGAATTAAGGTTTAACCTTGTATTTATAGTGATCACACCATCAACCGCATGCCTGTCCCCGTATGGAAATAGAACTCCTCATTAGGTTAGATACCATAATGGGATTAAACTCAATCTCCTTAAAGGAAGAAAGTCAAATTATATCGTGACACTTTCCTTAGGAGTTGAAAATTAAATACAATTAAGAATCCTTGATTCCTTAATATTCTCCCACTATCCAAATAGAATTCTACATGAGAATATTCTTTCACATGGATTATGGCCCACCGCATCTATCATGCCCAAATAAACACACCCCAACAATTATAATTAGTTTAACTAGTAGTAATGTTTGATCCACTAATTATAGTACATGAGTTTCTTATATTTGTTTTTATCGCTTATTGAATTGATTCACGAACTTAGTTAATAAAATAAAATTATAGGATTTGAATTGTTTAAAATATTACACAACGGGTCAATCTATTTATGCAATTCTTATGAAAATAAAAATTGAGATACATAATTCCTAGAGAGAAAAAAAGGGGTTGAGTAAAAAACTTAAAACAAGTTTTACCTAACCTTTGTCATCCCCCTGAAAATATAGATGATTAAATTGAAAAAAAGAAGATGATTTATATGTCGACAAACTAGTGTACTTCTTAATTTTTTTCATATCTCATATATTTTCATATATTGGTATTTAATATCGACATAAATTTGTTACAAAACTCATGAAAAATAAGTGAGTAGATAATGGGGCTCATTATCAACTCTCCTAGACACACCAATTAGATGGCTAAAATGGACAACCCATTTAGAAAAATGTATCAGAATTTATCGGCCCAAATTAAATTAAAATTGGCAGTCTTGGGCTACCTAATGGACTCTGACCCATGTTATTGATCTAATTTTAATGGGAACAATTACATATATTAGTACATTTTTAAAAATAATTACAAAAATCATACATATAGAAAATAATTACACAAATATGACACTTTTTTGCTTATTGAAAAGTTTTTTGGGGATGAAGCTGTGACGCGTAGTAGTATTGGTAGGGTTTATCGGAATGCAGTTTTTGATGATGATAATGAGGCTATTAAGATGTCATTGATTTTTTTGGTGTTTAATTTCATTTTATCCACAGTTTCTGAAAATTATGTGGATGGGGCATTGGTAATTTTTTTATGTTATGGTGATGTTAGTAGTTTTCCTTGGGGGAAAGTTGCATTCGAGATGACAAAGTACTCTTTGTCTAATGCGTTGAAGGGGCGTTTGAAGAAAGGAAGGAATGGTGGGTCAATATATAATTTCTACAAGGATCATTATACAAAATTGTACAAGTTGAATGGGCTACCTTATGTATTCCAAGTGTTTATGTTTGAAATCATTCCGACATTCAAAACTCGGGGCATATGCAATGATGAGTATCCGGCGGATGTCCGTTTATTTAGATGGAAGGAGCTAGTGAAGCCCCCTACGAATGACAAGTTGAATGATCTAGTATTTTGTTCCGGACAGGTATGAAGTTTACTTTTAAGAGTATAATTGGTTATCTTTAGTTATATATTTAGTTACTGATTATATTTTTGTGAATTTTAACGTTAACAATGTAGTTAGTTACCTTTGTATAATCATATGGTTACTGATTAGGTAGGTGTATGTTAATAATAACATTGTATTTTTTTACCTGAATATACACATTTGGTTATTAATTAAATTAGCCTCATGTTGCTTATAACAATTATGTTGGTTATCCTGTTATACAAATATTGGCTACATTTATTTATTGATTTGGTTACTGATTTATGTACATTTGGTTACCTGTATAGATGTAGTTGGTTACTAATTATTGTTTATGATTATTTATTTAGTATTTTTATACTGTATTTGTACAATGTTTGTCAGATGTTATATTAACTATACTTAATGTTTTTCAGTTGAGAATAAAAAGTTTGATTCCCACGTCCGCGGAGAAGGATCGACTTGATTTGGGCGGGCTACAATTTTTCAATGGGAAGGATGCTGATAAGAAGGTTAAAAATGACTCACGGCATAGGCCGTTTGAGAAGAAATTGTCTGAAATTAAGAAAGACATTGTAAAATTGCGGGCTGATATTAAGGATGATATGCATGTTTTACATGTTCAGTTGTGTAGGGACTTTAGGTCCATTATTAGAGATGAGTTACGCAGCATCAAAGATGTTGGGAGCAAACAAGTTGATGATGATTCTGATTCTGATGATGGCAGTGACGATGATGATGTTGATGATGATGATGATGTTGTTAATGATGATGATGATATTTCTAAAGGTAATAATAATGATGGGTTGAAAGTCGAGGAGAAGAATGATGAGTTTGAAACTAAAGTTGTTAAAGAGTTTGAAGATGTTGTTATGGTTGATGAAGTTGTTAAAGAGTGTGAAGACCCGGATGTTGATGAGGACGTTGATGATGGTTCAAAATTAAATAAGAATAATTATGGTGATGATGTGTTGAATTTTGTTGAGAAGAAAGATGAGAATGAAGTTGACATTGGTAATGAAGTTGATCGTGATGTTGTGGTTGAAGAACATCATGAAATTAAAATTAATGATGATGCAGAAAATGCCAAGGTTAGATATATTTTGTTGTGTTATATATTTTTTTTAATGATTAATTGGTTGTTTTTTATTTTGCACAGATTGGCAAGAATAGTGACATGCCATCGTTTGAAATATTAAGCCAATGCACTGGGAAAGAGATTGTTGTATATGTTCCTGTTGAGGTTAGTGTTATAATTGTCATGCCATCCTTCTATTTACATGTTATTGATTATGGTTACTGTTATATTGTGATATGGTTACTATTATATATAGTTTGTTCGATATCATAATATTGGTTGGTTACTATTACATTGTGTGTTGGTTACTCTTACATTATAATTTGATTATTTTGTTTTAGATACTATTATAATATGTTCACTTTAATATTATTGTTCATTCATTTTTGTATTGCATATAGTTGTTAACTGCAAGTGTTTATGTTGAAAATATTAATTGTATTTGTTATCCTTTATGTCATTATAAACAGGTTAATAAATATGAGGCAGAAAGCAAGTCTGTCCTTGATCAAATGATATTGACGACACAGGACATAATTCAATGCGATGAGTTAGAGAAGAGTGCTCATAAAACCGGTGGTAGACCTGCACGTGAACATGCAAAAAGTGTCGTTTTGCGGTCTCCATATACTACAATGTTTGGATCGGCTGGTTCATCGTCTACCGCCGTGGGTGCTAGTCAAACGCTTTTATTTCGTTCAGCATTTCCGAAAGTATGTATGGAGATGCCATCAAAGTTTGAAGAGGCGTTGTTTGACCAATGGTTCAAAATTGGTCTAAACAACAGGAAAATGTTTGTTTTTTATTATTAAGAATGTTATAGTTTTTTTATTAAACAAGTCAATTTAATTTTTTTTTGTGGAAACATATGGTTAATATTAAATAATTGTTATGATTACTATTATTTTATGTTTTGGTTACTGCTTTATCATGTTATGGTTACTGTTATATTATAAGTTGGATACCATTTTTGTTTTCACAAAATGGTTTTTTGGCCAGTATCATATTATATGTTGGTTACTATGTGATTGTAAGGTATATGTATGATGGTTAAATTATTTTTGATTACATTATATTTCTATTTTATTTACTGTCATATCATGTTCTGCTTACTATCATATTATGTTTTGGTTACTAATGTATTATATTTTGGTTAATATTATGGAATATTTGTTTTATGTTAATGTTCCATTGAAGTAAAGTGTTTGTTACTTTATATTATATTTTGATTGATTACTAGGTTTTTGTTTAGTACATTCATGTTGTTTACAATTATTATTGAGTAGATAATGTTGTTGTTTTGGGTACTATTAAATTATTATTTTATGGTTACTACTATCTTATATTTTGGTTACTGTTTTGTTATGTATTGGTTACTGTTTTGTTGTGTATTGGTTACTGTTTTGGTTTCTGTTTACAATTAAGTTGTTGATTAGTTTGTTAATTATTGACTGTTCAAGTCTGATTTTGGGTAGTGTATGCTAATACGGAAACTGTTAATGTTAATGTGTATACTAATATGCTTTTATATTGAAGGACCGATAAATTCTCCGGAAAGAACAATAATATTGAACCTGCGTTTTTATTTGGGTGTGTCCCAATATCATCAAAAATGTGGTTCTACAAATTGAAGACTCCTGGAGAATGGTTAGACGACGATGTGAGTTCTTTTTTTAAATAATTATGTTTTCGTAGATATGGTTACATTTTTTAGTTGGTAGTAACTAGTTTTAACAGAGTTGGTTACATTCATTACATACTTACATTTTTCAGCAACTGTGTAATAATATATGTTTTTTTATGGTTCAGCACATCAATGTTGCGTTTTATTATCTCCGTAAATTGGCCAGACATTCCGACAGTGTTCATATAAGGGCAACGACTACGGATTGTTGGTTTCATAACAAGATAACCGCTCTTTTTGAGGAGTATACCAGTAAAAATGAAGATAAGACTGTTTTGGCTGTGGATGGTGATGTTGATGAATACATCCATGAGTTGTTTATGGATGTCAACACACCATGGAGAAATGTTGACTACGTGTTGTTCCCCATTCATATGTCATCACCGGAACATTGGTTTTTGTTGACATTTGATGTGCACCGTAGACGTCTAACTGTTTATAATTCTTTTCGGCCAAAAAAGAAATCCATGCAAACAAAAATTATGGATGTGTGTGAGCCATACATATTCATTCTCCCCACTTTATTGCGCAAGAGTGGTTTTTGGAGGGATAGGTCTGACATTGACTTTAGCAGTGAACCGTTTCGCAACAAGGAGGAAGATGATATAATTGAGTTGGAATTTGTAGAGGCGGTTCCTGAACAAGTCGAGGGGTAAGGGTTACATTGTTTACATTTTTTTAATTATTACATATAGGTTGATTTTAGTTTTGATTTTTGTTATATGTTTTTTGTGTGTGTAGTGATTGCGGGATGTTCACAATATGTTTCGCTGAGCATGTCATTCATCAGAAAGTTGATGAAATTCCTATTCCATTCCCCATTGCGCAGTATCGGAAGAAGCTATGCACAAACTTGTATATGCATGTAAGGAACAAACAGTTGGAGGGATATGAGTCTGAAAGAGAATTTCCAGGAAGTTTTGTTCCAGATTTTGATTAGTTTGGATGTCGTTGTTTTGTATTTATGAACTGAATTTTATATTTTTGGGATACACACAAGATTATTGTATGGGTTATGAGTTAGTGTTGTTTATTGGATCTTATGTAGATGGGAATACATATTTGAAAATTTTTGCACTAATGAAAGTAACATTGTTTGTTGGTTGGTATTTGTTTCTTTTAAGTTGTGTTTGCTAAATTGTTTGAGATGTACAATTGGTAACCAAATATGTATAAAAAGGTAACCAGCTATTGTTTTTATAGTAACTAGATATTTACAAGCTTGTTTCAAGACATATATCAATTGTGAAATGTACATATCAGAGTATACTTGGGTTGCCTAAGCAAACAATATCACATTCATTACATGATGCTGGATACTCAGGTTGTTCATTGTTGTGGTTACCATTAAAAAATGTTATGGTTACTGTTATTGTAAAGTCCAGGAATTTTCAAAACATTGTATCAAATTATTTTGATAGATAAAATTCATTTTATATAATTTTATGAATTTAATTGGACCCATGTAAGAATGTCTATTTAATTATATAATTATAGGTCCAATAATTTTCTTGCATTAAAGGGGCTCACTAATAGTTGGGATAAATTAGTAAGTTAACCCTAAGGATTTAATTTCAAGAAAATTTGGAAGAAATTTATCAATGAGTTCATTTCACTATTATCGGATTTAAATAATTCAAGCAGGGAATTATTGTTGAAATAAAAATTTTAGTTAATTAATCGAATTAGTTATTAATTTAAATATTAGAACATAAGGGTATTAATTTAATAGACCACATTTCTTAAATTGGGGCTGGACCCATTTTCCTTTTATTTTATTGGGTCAAATTCCCTTTTATTTTCCTATTGGGCCGACCCAATCTCATTTAGGATCTAGTTGGGCCAGTCGGGTTGGACAAGGATTTCGGGTCGGTTCCATCTTTACCTGATGCAGCTTAATTTGAGGGATAATCGATTCTAAGGAAAACAAAACCCTCAATTCAGATAATCGATCTAAGCAAAATCTCAGGGGATCCAAAGCCTAGCCTCTCTAATCAAGCAACCGAGCAACAGAGGTAGGGGCGCTAGGGCTGCTAATTCAATCGGACGGGACAAGGGAGGAGGCCGGCGCGATTGACGTGAGAAATCGACCGGTGGGATTGAAGAATAAGCGCCGACCGGCGGCGGCAAAGGATTGACCAGCGGGCGAAGCAGGTTGCGTCATAGGCGACCGAGCGGCAACCGTTTGGACCAAGGGGCTAAGACAAGACGCGACTAACCGATGCGATTGGGCGTCATGGAGAAGGGACTGTGAGGGTTTGCAGGCGGCCATAGGCCACTCCTTTCCACCGCTGGTTATTAACTCGGTCAGGTAAGGGTATTATCCAACGAATTGGGTAAAAATTTTGCCCTATAAATTGGAAACCCCCCAAACCCTAAACCGAGCTGCAAATTTTTGTAAGTTCAATTAGAAATAGAAATCGCAGCAAGAAGGCAGGGGAGGCCAACAGTGGATGTCTGAATTCGTTTCCTATTTTGGACGTAGGAGAAGGACTGCAGTTCGAACCACCCAAAGGTATACCGAGCTGCCGAATTTCTTGTGGGTTGGTTTCTTTGAAATTTCTTCTGTATTAGGATTAGTATTGTTGATTGTATTGGGTGTGATATTAATGGTAGTATATTGTGTAGTCTATGTTGTTGAGGAACTGTTGTTAACGAACCTTGAAGGTTCTAGCAGTAATGGTATTAGTTATACTATACATTGGTGTTGGGATTTTATTGCTTTGTGTTGGGTTATTTTGATTAAGGAATCTGTCATGATATTGAATTGGATAGTTCCTCTGTTTGGGGTAAATTGTTCTAGGCACCATATTTAATCAAACTATTCTTTGTATTGGATTTAAAATTTTTGAAATTGTTATACTGCTTGGTTGAAACTGTATAAGAACCATAAGGTTCGGCAACACACTTTTGCCTAGAAACCAAGCCAGTGTCGATGTTTGATACGCCCACAAGGTGCTCGACGAAATGTCTATGAGAACCAATGCGTAGCTTTGCTCAGTTTGTTGATCCATGGCTTGCTAGACTCAAGTTTTATTAAGCCTATAAATTAGTGAAATGTTGGTGGCTAGGAATCGATTGATAAATGATAAGTTATTAGTAATTATTTATCCATAAGTGATAAATAAAATAATAAGTTCTAAATTATTATTTAGTTAATATTAAATAATAATAAGGATTAATGAGATAATTACATACTCTTTACCAATACCCAATAAATAAAGATTATAAATACTTAACTATTATTTAATTAATATTAAATAATAATTAATAAAGTTAATAAAATAATTATTTATTATTTATTAATAAATAATAAATAAAGATAATAAATATTTAATTATTTAATAATAATAATAATAATTAAATATGAATAAAGTTAATAAAATAATTATTTATTATTTATTAATAAATAATAAATAAAGGTAATAAATATTTAATTATTATTTAATAATAATAATAATTAAATATGAATAAAGTTAATAAAATAATTATTTATTATTTATTAATAAATAATAAATAAAGATAATAAATATTTAATTATTTAATAATAATAATAATTAAATATGAATAAAGTTAATAAAATAATTATTTATTATTTATTAATAAATAATAAATAAAGGTAATAAATATTTAATTATTATTTAATAATAATAATAATTAAATATGAATAAAGTTAATAAAATAATTATTTATTATTTATTAATAAATAATAAATAAAGATAATAAATATTTAATTATTTAATAATAATAATAATTAAATATGAATAAAGTTAATAAAATAATTATTTATTATTTATTAATAAATAATAAATAAAGGTAATAAATATTTAATTATTATTTAATAATAATAATAATTAAATATGAATAAAGTTAATAAAATAATTATTTATTATTTATTAATAAATAATAAATAAAGATAATAAATATTTAATTATTATTTAATAATAATAATAATTAAATATGAATAAAGTTAATAAAATAATTATTTATTATTTATTAATAAATAGTAAATAAAGGTACTAAGTATTTAATTATTATTTAATAATAATAATAATTAAAGTTACGAAATAATAAGGATGGTAAGTACTTAATCATCAATGGAATGATGATTAAGTATAAGGGGGATTAATAAGCTGATTTTTATTTTGGTTCTTATTAAATAATGAGGATAAACACTTAAAGATTATTTTATTAATAGTAAATAGTAATTAAGTGTAATTAAATAAGTAACCAACTATTAGTTAGTTGTCATTAAACCATGATGAATTTATTATTCTAATAATAAATAAAGATTGTTGACCCATATTTAGGGACAATAAGGGTAATAATCTGAACCCTCGAGAATAGTGATCATGATTAGCTAACAATTATTTTTATATAGCTAAAGATCATCAATAAATTTCTGTTTAGCTAATGTTAATTAGTACTTAAATATAGATGATGAATTTTACCTGTTGAGTAAAAGGTATAGTAAGAGGTGCCAATATACAACTGTTAATTGATAAATCGATTTTACTCAATGATAGGTCACTCGAGATCAATTAATTAAAGCTAAACTATATCTGTAGCTGAGTAAACAGGCAAGTTCCTAACCCTAAACTTCTTTCATTTTTGCAAGTTCTTCTCACTCAATTTTTGCATTGAGCAAGCCTTTAAACCTTATGCATTGTTTTAATTCGTGCTAAAAGGTATATATTGTTGCAAGTTATTCCTTAAGCTTGAATCTTATTTCCGAGTACGCTTTAAGTGGTTTAATTACTTTTAAAATTATTCCACATCTATATATTTATTGACATTCGTACTCGCGCATTTGATTTCATATAATTATTTAAATTCAGAAATTTTGAACTACTCATGGTTAAGTCTGAACCCTTGTTCGGTCAGGCAATTATGAATTTATAAAAGCTATCTGAACCAATCACTGGTAAGGATTCTTAGACTGTATGAACACCCCTTTATTTATAGGGGAGTACCCCACGTACCGTATATAAGGTACACACAGCAGAATTAAATGTTATGCATATACATAGGGTACGTGAGGCTGATCCCCTCAAGTACGTTATTTTGTAGCCAGTAACCAGAGGGTCAACTAGCTATTGACTCCTCTGGAAGTTATCGTTCAAAGTCTATTTGACTATCAATTGTTCCAAAAGCATTTAATGTTCTTGTTTCTGACTATTCTATTGTTGAAATCCCTTTAATATCCCTTCATCATGATATATCTTTATTGTTGCACTTTAAACTTGCTGGGCAAACTCGTTGCTCATTCTTGCTATATCATGACTTCATTGCAGCTAAACCCGAGACGTCAGGGAAGAACAAAGGAAAAGAAAAGATGAAATGATAAACTTCTCGTAGCAGACTTTAGATTCATGTGTTAGTTAATTACTGTTAATGTAATTTAAACCTGATAGCTGTTTAGGGTATGGATTGTGTAATTGTTTAAGGTTAATCGTATTCTGGGACTAGTACACCTTGTAATGAACAACGTATGTTTATTTTATTCCGCATTTTAGATACCATATGTTGTTACAGGTGGATGTTTATGTTGGATCGTGATGACCGGATTCGGGTATTTGGAGACCCGAATTTGGGGGCGTCACAGGTTGGTATCAGAGCTGTAGGTTATGAACTTTAGGACCGCGAAACCTAGGTTATAACCTTCATAGTAAACTCGTATTGAGTGTTAGGAGATAAATCAAGGAGATTTATCATATGTGGTTTTGATGAATTGGGGAATTCATCGAGTCGAGTAGTACCCAATGAAATATAATTTCATTTCTTCAATGAATATATTTTATTGCTGTACTAATGTTAGTTTTGTGTGTTTGTAGGATGGCTGCCGTAGGGGAGACCAGTGGAGCCCGTGAGGAGGAGGTATTTATAGACATACCGGTAGTGGCGGAGCAGCTGGTGGGCTATGCTCCTATTGCCCCGGGATTGTTACAGGAGGAGTCCGAGCCGGAGGAGGACTACCACAGGGAGCTACCAGAGCCAGTAGTAGGTGGGGTGATGAGGTCCGGTAGTCAGGACCCTGATACTGAGGAGGAGGATCCCGAGGCCGAGGGGGAGGAGCCACCTGCTGATATTGATGGCATGGGGTCCACTGCTGAGGATATCATCGAGGGGTTGACTGACAGAAATGAGGAGCTGGAGGCTCGGATTGCTCATTTGGAGGAGCAAAATCAGACCCATCAGTTTATGGAGGACCAGTACAGAGACCTGGCCTACCAGCTCGAGCATGACTTAGGGGTGACTAAGGTACAGCTGCAGGGCTACGAGTCCTCAGCACAGCAGGTCGGACCACTGCTACATCAGTTAGTGGCCCGAAACGCTGAGTTGAGGGAGAGACTGGAGCAGAGGGATTTACAGATCGCCCACCTGAGGGCGAAACAGGAGGCTATGAGGTTCGAGGCTGGACTAGAGGTGGCTGCGAGGATGCGCGTCAGGGAGGCCTGGGCCAGGGAGGCCAGGAGGGTTGATCAGCTAGAGGGCCAGCTGGAGGCCAGATCTGTGAGGATAGAGACCCTAGGCCACGCCCTAGATGCAGCCTACAGGAGACCCCGGACTGAGGTAGGGGAGTCCAGTCGCTCTGTTCGTCGCAGGGTCGGGGATGTAGCATTCTCTGGTCAGCAGGCTCGGATCCGTCGTGATGAGCAGTGATTGATGGAGCAGTTGAATTGTTTTTAGCACAGTCAGTCCCACCTTTTGTTATATTAGGGACGTATGCATATTTGTATTGTGAAACATTTTATTTGCTTTCTTGTTGGGGAAGTAGTCAAACCCCAACTTTTGTTGCCTTAGAGGATGGGCAGTATCATTCCCCACTTTTTGTTTTAGGGGACGGTTGGTAGGACACAGTGGCGCATTTATAGCAGTATGCCACAGGTTTCGTCTTGTAACAAACGGTGGTATATGAATATAAATGCAGATGTTTCACTTAAATCAAATGTGTTGATAGATATTTTACCTTTGATTGCTTATTTTAATAACATGACGTGTAAAATGTAAATCTATAGGTAAAAGTCATCAGTTTCCTTATTCAAACCATGCCGAGAGGAAGGCCACGTAACCAGCGGGTTGCTCATTTAAATGGTGAAAATCCCTGAAAATTAGTAGCTTAATAGTTTGTGCTTCATCTAATATCTTTTCACTTGAATCTTTCTATTTCGTTTTATACGTTATAGTTGAAGCATGAAATAATTTCTTGAATATCATTCTTGAATTTGACTCCACAATTTGGTCATCGTGTTGGCAATTTGGTCAATCTTTGATACTGATTAAATTATAAAGCTTTTCTTATCCTTAATCTCACTGTATTTATTTTGTATCATTGTCATCATCCTCATTCTCATTCTTAAATTGTGGTGATAGTTCTCTTTGGGCCGTAGTGCAAAGATGAACTAGCGTGACATGATTTTGACCAAACTGTGTATTGGTATAATCATGACTTTTGGTGTTACAAACAAAGGCGTATTGTGACAACCCAAAAATTTATAAGATTTATTAATAAAATCTTGAATGATTAAGTAAAGGTTAAGATACAAGACCTGGAGTTCGAAACGTGAGATTGTATTGTATAAGTGAATATGAACTATGCAATATGTGCTTTTGATGTATAGTAAATATATTAGTATTATATATTTATTATATGTAAGCAGTTGTAGGGACAATTTATTTAAAGGAAATGAGATGAGTAAGATTAAAATAAGTTAAAATAATTTATAATATTAAAATTATTTTAATGTGGTAACTTGGTGGCATTAAATATACTTAATGTATAACCACCGTTTTATTGAAGAAATTATATAATACGTTATTGGATGTAATGTATGTATGTTTCTAATGTAGTGAATATATTATAATATTTACTACAGTTAAATTGTTGAAAATAATTTAAAGAAGGGAAAAGAAAATAATTCGAATTTCCCGATAAATATTAAAATAAGAATTGAGTAAATAAATTTGCATTTTATTATATGTGATAAATATATGTATGTATATTTATTGCGCATGAATAAATTGTTATGAAACAATTTATATTACGAAGCGAAATAATTAGGTTAAGTATACAGAAATATTGTATACTTTAAATAAAGGATATTAAAATAAATTCTAGCATTGAATTATTCTAATAAAGAGAGAATATCATTTTTAATTATAATATCTTATTTATTGAATAAATTCCATTTATATGGAATATGCATTGTGAGAGGATAAATTCATTATTTATTTTCTATCAGTAATATGTGCACCTATGTGGTGTGATGCTTAGCTGTGAGATAATAAATATATATTATATATGCATATATATTTATTACGCGGGGAAATAAAATTGTTGAGAATAATTTGCGTAACGAAGGGAAAGAAACGGTTTAAGTATATAATATTTATATATACTTTACCCAAGAGCATTAAAATAACTTCTTAAATGAATTTGTGTTAATAAAGCAAGGATACTATATTTATTATAATATCTTAAGTAAGTAAATAATTAAATTTACATGAGATATTATGTGTTGCATATTTATTTGGCATTTATAAATAAATATGTAGTGAAAACTTATTATGTTATGTTGTGTTTTATTTTGGGATTATATAATTTATATATCAAGGATGGGTTATAGATTTTATATGTTTCCAAGGGGGTAAAACATTTTAATGTGGGTGGATTAGTAACTTGAGAGTTTAACACTTAGTTATTAACTATTGGGTAATTCATTTATTCAATAAAGGTATTAAAAGAATAATTAAATTAGTGACTAATGAACTAGCCTAAGTATTTAATTAAGCAAGTTCGATGATATAATATAGCAAGCTATATGTATGAATTGAATTTAACGAGCTTAAACAATTATGAGACATGGTCCAAATCAAAGTGTTGGATAGCCTAAACAATTAAGAAAAATGGCTTGATATTGAGAGGGGTAAGTTAAAACTCAAATTTGAGTTTGGAATAGAATTTTGTAACGTGGACTGCTCGGTTGAGTCCGAAACGTCGAAATTAGTAAGAATAGACTCTAAACACAAAATGTGTTAGGGTTGACTTTTTGGTCAAAGTCAACGGTTAACTTTTTCGGAGAAAAGTCAAACTTAAAATTCGGAGATGAATTTAAAGAAACAGATATGCTCATGACGTTGGGAGCGTCGAATTTAGTAGGAATTGACTATAAACTTGAAAATTTGAGTTTCAAGTCAATAAGTCAAAGACGGGATTAAGCACGCAAAACGAGGAAGTAAAAGTGGGACCCATTTGACCAAAATCTGCTGGAGATTTCAGCACATGGGGCAGCTCACCAACTCCCCACCAACTCCCACCTACTCTCACCTAATCCTAACTACTCCCTCTCTCTTTAATCTCCTAAGTTAGCTAAGGAAAGAGAAAAGAAAGAAACACTCTTCTTTCTCTCCCACACCCACACACCCGACCAAAGAAGGAAGAGAGGAGAGAGAGGGCAGCCATGGGAAGAGAAGGAGAAGAGAAGAGAGGAAAAAAGGAAGTAGAGAAAGAAGGAACCATGAATTTTCTCTCTCTCTCTCTCTCTCTCTCACCATATGTAAATTTTGTTCTTCCAAAAGAAAGTAGCCGTGAGTTCCATAAATTCGCAATCCCAATTGGACTCAAACCTAAAACAAAATTGAAGCTTGCAAAGTCTTAGAATCTTGAATTCGTGTATCAAAAGGTATGAAATTACTTTTAATTTTGAGTTCTAAAGAAAATTCATGAATTTATGAAATTCTTAAGCTAAACTTAAATTTTTAAAGTTTAGTTAGTTGTAATGGAAATTTTGATGAAGTTTCCTTGTAATTAATCAAGTTTTGGTCTATGTATATATAATATATAGTTAGATTTGATTTTGAAGCCAAAGATCAAAATCTGAGTTAAGTTAGTAAACTAACTAGTTTATAAATTAGTTTGTAATTAGTTAGTTTTGATTGTGTAATTGGTTGTTATGAACTGAATTAGAGCCTTGGTGTATAGTTGTTGTTGTGCGGAGTTATAAGGAAGGAAATTATGGATTACCCGTAACCAAATGCTAAGAACTCAAACGAATATGAAAACGCACGCCTTATGTTCGTTAAATAGCCATAAAAAACAAACACGGATAAAAACTTAGAATTTAATGAAGCCGATACTTTAGACGAGTCTTATTATGTTAAATAAGACTTATTTGTAAAGCAAGTTGGGTTGGAACGCGTCGAGGCGAGTTTTGCCCTCTAAACGCGAAAATTGAAAATTAGTGACCATAAAGAGTAAAAATGATGAAAAACTTGGAATTTTGCGAAGCCAAGACTTTAGACGCGTCTTAATATGTTAAACAAGACTTAGTTGGGTAGCAAAACGAGCCAAAACGAACCACGGCGAGTTTTGGCTTGTGAACGCAAAGTCTGAAAAATAGCCTCTGCAGCCTTTTTGAGCGCACTGTTTGGTCAGCTTAGGAAACCCAAATTGATGAGATTATATTTTTTAAAAATACCTTGATATGTCATGTATAACATATCCAAAAATTGGATCAATACGATAAACGAGCAAGGCGTGAGAAAATCGCAAAAAGTACACCAGCAGCATGAGCAGCAGCAGCAGCTGGGCAGCGCGCGCACGCCGTGTTGCGCTGCTGGGCAGCTGCCTGACATGCTTTTGGCGCGCGGTTTTGAGCGGCTTTCGTGATTCCTTTTCGCAGTTAGAAATTTTTTAAAAATACTACGCCATGAGGTCTATAATATGCCCAAAATTTCGCTGTTATGTGATTTATGGTTTGAGAATTAAAAATAGACAAAAAGGCATGTCAGAACTAAAATTTGAGCGACGCCGAGCGTCGGCACGCCGGGCTGTTTTGACATTCGTCGTTCCGAATCGCGTTCGGGCGAGATTTTAAGCAAAGTTAAGTTAATTAAAGTCCCAATATGAGAGTTTTGATATTTTTGATAAATTTATGCCATGAAAATTCATTCCGGGCATAATTAATGCAATAAAAATATATTAAAAATATGAAATTTTATTTTTAAGCAAACGGAAGCCGACGATGGTATGTAAAATGGTTTTATAGCGAAATGAAAAGCGTGAAACCGTTGAAAAGTGTAATAATCATAAAAGTGGCGAAATGAAGGTTTTCGGGGTTCAAAATGGAGGTTTTGAGCTAAGATTTATATAGCGATGTATATATATTTAATATATATACAAAGTGAAAATGCAAGTTATTCGCAAAACGAAAAGTGAAGCTATTGTGCTAGCGGGATAAAATATTTATTCATGAGGCAATGATTCGACTTGACTCATGAACATGCAAAATGATATAAAATTTATTTACATTAAAGAAATAATATAGTAAATTGAGTTTTACTATAAAAGCTATATATTAGCTGTTTAAACCCCGAATTTGCGAGTAAAGGTAAAAGATATTTCTGAAATGGAATATAAATGGTTTAAGCTTCAAGATATAAAATATTTACATCTTAAAATGTGTGTGACCTTTATTATTTATATTAAGGATTAAAATGAATAAAGTTTCTAAAGAAACCAAGATTGGTTTTGAATAAAGTACAAATAATATTAGTTTTTATTAACTAATATTTATTGATAAAGAATATATATGCATGTTTTGGAACATATTAAATTAGCTAATATGTATGTGCATGTAAATACAATTGTGTAGGATTTGTGGAGAGAAGTTAAGTAAATTATAGCGGTAATCTCCAATCAAGGCAAGTCTTTAATCTTAAACTCCTTACGATATTGCAAGTTTCCTAATTCAAACTTGAGTTAATATTTTCAAGCATGCTAGTGGTTTAATTATTGTCAATTATTCCACATCAATAAAAGTTATTGTTAATCGCACTTAGTGCAAATTGCATATGTTCATCTGGTATGAAAGGCTGATCACCTTGATTACCAAATTTGTTCATGACCATTGTTGGCCACTCAATGTTATTGATTCAGTTATTCATTTATTGAAATTGATTCTCATTCTTTCACAATGGTTATATATTGTTGAAAGTTCAGAAAGCTATATTCTTTTCTTCAATCATGATATATCTTTATTGTATTTAAACTTGCTGAGCAAAGTAGTTGCTCACTCTTGCTATATCATGATAACAATTTCAGATTAAGACGAATGTTCGAAGAAAGATAGAGCCAAAGGAAAAAGTACAAGATTAGATTGATATGCACGTTAACTATTAAGTTATTTGGAGGTAAGTTACTTATGTAAACCTTATGTAAGTTATTAAAGGAATGTATCAAGATAAAGGTTGTAGACCTTGGGAAATATTGTAGAATACTCTGAAATAAACAATGTATGTTTATATTTTCCGCATTAGTTATAGAACAGGTATGGAGATGATGTATCGTGACGTACCAGGTCCGAGGTTCAAGGGACTCGGATTTGGGGGTGTCACACGTATGGTGAAAGTTCTCTTTGGCCCGTAGTGCAAAGATGAACTGGCGTTTGACATGATCATGACTGGTGATGTTACAAATAAATATCTTTGGCACGTAGTGCAAAGAGAGGCTGTTGAAATTGTTGATTGATGTTACAAATAAATATCTTTGGCACGTAGTGCAAAGAGAGGCTGTTGAAATTGTTGATTGGTGTTACAAATAAATATCTTTGGCACGTAGTGCAAAGAGAGGCTGTTAAACAAGAATTGTTGATTGGTGTTACAGGGATAAAATATTGGTGGTGATCTTTTAACTTGTAGAAGATAGTAGATATTATAATCTACTTGACTCTTCTAATGGATTGTTCGTTCCGCTGCAGTTGTTGTTGTTGAACAAATATAATATCTTTAAATCTCTGATTTATTATTGTTGAAGACTAAAGATAATTTTTATTCTTCATTATCTTAGTCATGATATTTCCTACTGGCTATTTGTGTTCACCCTTTTCCTTTGTTCTTTTCAGGAAAATAGAGTGTAGCGGGAACTAGCCGAGGAATAGAGTGATGGTCCGAGACAATGGGAGTATCTCAATACATTACTATTAGTGTGGCAATAAGTGTATTGAGAATTTAAGATGTATTTGTATTGTGTTGTCGTATTTTGCACGACACTTATTAGTTGTAAATGGGAAAATTCGTATTTGTATTTGTATTTTTGTAGAATGTTATTGGCGACTCAAAATGGGTTGTGTGGACCTATTTTGGGGGCGTCACAGTTGGTATCAGAGTTTAGGGATATGATCTCTGGTAGAGATATGGGATTAGAACTAGGAGGGGAGAGACGAGTAAAATCCTTCGCTAGTGTGTCCTACCTAAGTTATTTTGTTATTTAAGTAATTGGTTTGGTTATAGGGACAAGATGTTGCGTGTCTATTTATTTAACTAATCTTTGTTTTGTGATTACATTTAAGAATGACATCTGAAAACCAAGATATTCGATGTACTGTGTTGCACTGACGAACAAAAGGTTCCTTTCGTTACCTTTATGCTGCAAGGAGAAGCGGATCA
Organism: Aralia elata; assembly: GCA_034770075.1. Classification (NCBI taxonomy): domain Eukaryota; kingdom Viridiplantae; phylum Streptophyta; class Magnoliopsida; order Apiales; family Araliaceae; genus Aralia; species Aralia elata. The sequence continues at coordinate 29,953,223 of CM068386.1, read as the reverse complement.
TTGGTGGGAATCCGTGAAACGTACCCGTCACTCGGCACTCGAGATGTCTTGGGTCGAATTCCAGTAATTATTTAACGAGAAGTATTTCCCGAAAAGTATTCGCCATATGAAGGAGGTGGAATTCATCAAACTGGAACAGAACAACATGACGGTGTCACATTACGAAGCCAAGTTTGCTGAGTTGTCGCGTTTTGCATCCCATTTGGTGGACACTGAGGAACGGATGACACGAATGTTTCTACGAGGTTTGAAACCAGAAATTCGTAAGTATCTCGGTTCTCATAAAATTTGTCTATATTCGGATGTCGTGGATAGGGCTCAATTAGTGGAGCGGGAGAAAGAAATACTACAACCAGATAACGTCATAACCGGTGAGCTAATCGTAAACTCTTGCGAGTCTATACCTTATTAGATACTGGTTCTACCCACTCTTTTATTTCATCTGCTCGTGCTCAACGTTTAAACTTGACCCCTAAGAAATTAAATTTTGACTTATTTGTTGAAACACCGTTGGGACGAACATTCATTACATCTACAATCTATAAATCTTATTTTGTTCAAGTCGGTACCCTCACCTTACCAGTGATATTATCTCTTTTGAAATACAAGAATTTAGTGTGATTTTAGGAATCGTTTGGTGAACTACTCATCATGCTAAAAGTGATTGCTTTCGTAAGATCGTTAGTTTTCATATTCCTAATCAACTTATTATGCGAATTTCGTTAAAATCAATAACTGTCATTTCTATCAACAAGTCATTCGTTTATTGAAAAACGGATGTCAAGCTTCCTTAGCCCATGTAACTGATTTAAACAAAAATACGTCAGATTTGAATGATATTTCTATTGTTATTAAGTTTCCTAACGTATTTCCCGAAAAACTTTCTGGCCTATCCCTAGACTGCAAAATCGAATTTTGTATCGATCTTGAACCCAATACAAAACCCATTTCCAAGACCCCATACGTTTGGCTCCTATTGAATTTCTGGAGTTAAAAACCCAACTATAGGAGTTGTTAGATACCGATTTCATACGTTCTAATACATTGCCTTGGGGTGCTCCTATTTTATTCGTAAAGAAGAAAGATGAGAGTAAATAGAAATCTATGTAAATCATAAAAGCCTCAAACATTTCTTCACCTAGAAGGAACTCAACATGTGACAACGACGTAGCTCGAGCTGTTGAAGGATTACGACCATACCATTCAATACCATCCTGGAAAGGCGAACGTAGTACCTGACGCATTGCGTAGAAAACGTATGCAAGTACGAGTACGATGCTGACAACGTAAAGGCCCATTTTGGATGACTTACAAAGGATGAATATAGAGGATATGACCTGGGAGTTAGAATCTGAAGTGAGAGCAAGGTATCCTCACCTCTTCGATATGCCAGGTACGTACGTAAATTTCGGGGACGAAATTTCATAAGGAGGGGAGATTGTAAGACCCCGAAAATTTTAATAAATAGAATTTAATTTTTCTTCTTATTATTATTTTAAACAGAAAGGTGTTAAATCGATAATGATAAAGTTACTAGTGAAATGTGACAATTGAGATGTCTAGTAATAACGCTAAATCACTATTCACGCGATCACTATTCACAGGGTACTATTCACGCTAAAACGCTTTTACATTTTCTTCGATCTTCGAATTACGTCATAACGTTTATATAAGCTGGATACAAAAATTATACGGTATAAATACGAAAGTACTATTCATACGAATATACTATTCATTTATACAAAAAAGTCAAACTAGTATGTCGGGAAATATTCCTTCTGTCGGATATAGAAAGTGATAGAAATTGGCGGCAAAACTTTAACCGATAACTGTTGAAATACCCGGTAATAAAAAAAATAGTAAAACGCGTTATTCCACAGTAGTACGCGGTATTTCACAAAGCACACGGTGTTGCACAATATTTTATATTATTGATTCAATAATTGATAAAGTAGCTATGACACAGTATTTTGATTCAATAATTGTTACAGTAGCATCTGCATAATATTTTTATTATTTGTCACAACACTGTAACTCATATTATTTGATAGGATATTTTAGCATTATTGACAATGTCTAGAAATTCTGTCAAGGAAATGGGTTATTTAATTGCGCGCCATTTTTATGGAAGGCCCCCTCTTTCCTGGGAATAATCTGGTTGCCAGTATTGCGAGTATATGCTACATTTAACACAATAATACAAAAATAGATTTATTAATAATAAAATTTTTGATAATGGAATTATCTTTTTGATAATGGATTAATCTTTTTGAAAAAAATGGATGGATGACATAGATTAAAGAAAAAATGGATGGATGATATAGATTAAAGAAAAAATGGATGGATGATATAGATTGAAGAAAAAAAATGGATGGATGATATAGATTAAAGAAAAAATGGATGGATGATATAAATTGAAGAAAAAATGGATGGATGATATAAATGGAAGAAAAAATGGATGAATGATATTAAAAGAATATGCCAAGGGTATAAGAGTAATAAACCAAGAAAATTTAGGAAAAAGACTAAAATGCCCTCACCTTGATTTTCCTATAAATAGGGAGGGTTTGCTTAAGAAATTTTCACACCTTCATTGCCTATACTTCCCCTCTCTCTCTAAATTTCTTAAGTTCTCTTAGTGTGCTAGGCTATTGTGAGTATTTGTGAGAATACTAGTATTGTCCAAAGTTAGTAAACTTCATAGAAAGTAACATCCAGTTAACGAAGGTAGGGAATAACATTTCTTTTATACTCATATATAATATCATTTGCTTTCATGTTCGTAAGTGATATTATACTCATAAAGGTTGTTATTCATTCTGTATTAATTTGTGGGGATAACCTGTTCGTGCGGTATGACGCATGTCTGGTGAATATCCTTTTATATCCATTCCTTATTATCCTGTGGGAATAACCTGTATGTACGAGTGTCGTACCTGGTGAATACCCTTTGTATTCATTCCTTATTATTATGTGGGGATAACCTGTATGTACGAGTGTCGTACCTGGTGAATAACCCTTTTTATTCATTTCTTATTAATCTGTGGGTATAACCTGTCCGTGCGGATTGACGCATGCCTGGTGAATAACCCTTTGTATTCATTACTTATTAATTTTTTGTGGAAATAACCTGTCTACGCGAATTATCGCATGACGGGTGAAAATCCATTTGCGGTTTCATATATTCTGTTATACTCATATAACGTATCATTTCTTTTGTACTCTTTAAGGGATATCTTTTTCTTTCACATTTCTCCATTTATGATAAGAAGTCTTTGTTTGTTTCCAAAACCTTATTTTTAAATGGTGAAAATCCCTGAAAATTAGTAGCTTAATAATTTGTGCTTCATCTAATATCTTTTCACTTGAATCTTTCTATTTCGTTTTATACGTTATAGTTGAAGCATGAAATAATTTCTTGAATATCATTCTTGAATTTGACTCCACAATTTGGTCATCGTGTTGGCAATTTGGTCAATCTTTGATACTGATTAAATTATAAAGCTTTTCTTATCCTTAATCTCACTGTATTTATTTTGTATCATTGTCATCATCCTCATTCTCATTCTTAAATTGTGGTGATAGTTCTCTTTGGGCCGTAGTGCAAAGATGAACTAGCGTGACATGATTTTGACCAAACTGTGTATTGGTATAATCATGACTTTTGGTGTTACAAACAAAGGCGTATGGTGAAAGTTCTCTTTGGCCCGTAGTGCAAAGATGAACTGGCGTTTGACATGATCATGACTGGTGATGTTACAAATAAATATCTTTGGCACGTAGTGCAAAGAGAGGCTGTTGAAATTGTTGATTGATGTTACAAATAAATATCTTTGGCACGTAGTGCAAAGAGAGGCTGTTGAAATTGTTGATTGGTGTTACAAATAAATATCTTTGGCACGTAGTGCAAAGAGAGACTGTTAAACAAGAATTGTTGATTGGTGTTACAGGGATAAAATATTGGTGGTGATCTTTTAACTTGTAGAAGATAGTAGATATTATAATCTACTTGACTCTTCTAATGGATTGTTCGTTCCGCTGCAGTTGTTGTTGTTGAACAAATATAATATCTTTAAATCTCTGATTTATTATTGTTGAAGACTAAAGATAATTTTTATTCTTCATTATCTTAGTCATGATATTTCCTACTGGGCTATTTGTGTTCACCCTTTTCCTTTGTTCTCTTCAGGAAAATAGAGTGTAGCGGGGACTAGCCGGGGAATAGAGTGATGGTCCGAGACAATGGGAGTATCTCAATACATTACTATTAGTGTGGCAATAAGTGTATTGAGAATTTAAGATGTATTTGTATTGTGTTGTCGTATTTTGCACGACACTTATTAGTTGTAAATGGGAAAATTCGTATTTGTATTTGTATTTTTGTAGAATGTTATTGGCGACTCAAAATGGGTTGTGTGGACCTATTTTGGGGGCGTCACAATACCCACCATTGGAATAAACAGAATAATAATCTTTTCGTTTTTCTTTGGGGTCTCATGGGTCAACCAAAGCTAATTCTCAAGTCCTATGATATTTATTATAACTTAGAGGCATGGCCTCCGATGTACGAAAGTTTTCTCGATCATTTCCCAAAGGTTTTGATTCCTAAAACAATTATTGACGGTACCTTTATGTAGAGTGTTATTCGGCATTTTTTAATAATTGATTTTTATGAGAAAAATTGTATTTGTAATATGTATTTGGCGACTCAAAATTGGGTTGTGTGGACCCGATTTTGGGGGCGCCACATAGCATGTAAAAGCTGATGTGTTAAAACAATATTGGCTTAAATATAATTTACTATCCTAAACTATTTACCTTTTTCACTTCGGTAATCAATCTTTCAATTTTTTTTAATCAAATGATCAAACTTTTAATTTTTTTCAATTTAATTCAATTGAGATGCCACGTCATAAATTGATGACATGAATTACTGGTTAAGAGGTGACATGTGTGTAATCCATATCATCAATTTATGATGTGGCATCTCAATTGAATTAAATTGAAAAAAAATAATTAAAAGTTTGATCATTTGATTAAAAAAATTGAAAGATCGATTACCGAAGTAAAAAAAGGTAAATAGTTTAGGGGAGTAATTTATATTTAAGCCAGTGTTGTTTTAACATATCAACATTTACATGCCACGTGTTCAAGCCATGTCATCATTTATGACGTGATAACTTCAATTGAACCAAAGTGAAAAAAATTAATAGTTTAATGACCTGATTGAAAAAATTAAAAGGTTAATCACCAAAATGAAAAAAAAATCAATAATTTAGAATAGTAATTTATAATTAAGCCTTTTAAGAATAACATGAATCTGTTACTTTGTACCAACACGTGTTATAAAGTTGGGCTCTTGGCTGGCCAAAATTATGCCTTAATTTGCTCTTATGTGGCAAAAATTATGCATTTATTTTCTCTAATATTCTCTGCCATTATACCCTTTATATCATTTGATACCCATTATATGATGAGCATAACATTTATACCCTTATAATTAAATTTAAGATGGTGAAGTGGACAATACAAAGTAAAATAAACAAAATATTTACTGAAATTATATTAGCTATCTATTATGTATTAATAATTAATATTTTAAAAGTATAAATAATTTAAAATACAATTTTATATATTTAATTTTGTTTTCCTCCATTATCCTCCATATTTTCAAAGTTCTAAATGGACTATATTTGGAATGGCCGTATAAAATTGAATTGTTATTTTTATAATTAAAAGTTAGATTTTACTGCTCCCATTGGTTTATTTGGTAAATTTAACTTAAAATTTGACCTAATTATTTAGTATTTTTGTCACACACACACACACACATATATATATATATATATATATTATCTCTAGAAATGACGAACAACATCTAGATATCTATATGGGTTAATTTCAAATTATACCCTGAAGTATACACCTTTTTACCATTCGTATCCCGATGTTTAAACGCTCTCATCCCGCTACCCAAAGTACACATAAGTAAGCACGATGGACGCTTTTGTAATTTCCGATCAATTTCTTTTGCCGAAAAATGGCCATATGTTATAATTTAATATTTAAATATAATTGACCGTATAAATACATATTTGACTTATTAAAATAGTAAAAATACATAGAAGAAAAAAATAATAATATATTAAAGGTGTATAAAAATTCATACATAATTAATTCTTAACTTTGAGTAATTAATTCAAATAATTAACACAAAATAAGATAATTAACATACTAATTAATCTAAATAAAATAATTAACAAAATAAATTATGTTAAATAAATTACTTAATTAAACTAATTAAATCAAATAAAGTTATTAGCAAACTAATTACCCAAAAATAAAAAAAAAATCAAATTTATCAACTAAAATACAATAATTCACCCCAATACTTAGTCCAAATAAAGTAGTAATAAAAATAATAACAACAATCAATAAACATTAACAAGATTAAAATGAAAAAAATAAACTAAAAAAAATAAACACTGTCAGCTCTGTTTTTTCTTTCTCTATACTCTCTCCCTTTTTTTCAAGTCGAGCGCTACGAAAAGATGGTGAGCTTCATGGAAAAGCTCGTCATCGGCTCCACTTCCGCCGCCGCCGACAAGCTCACTGTCGAGGAGCGGAACCTCCTTTCCTTCGCCTACAAGAACATCATCGGCTCGCTCCGAGCCGCGTGGTGAATCGTATTGTCGATTGAGCAGAAGGAGGAAGGCCGGAAGAACGAAGAGCATGTGGCGCTCGTGAAGCAGTACAGATCGAAGGTGACTTATCTTTGTTTCCCGATCTCGGTTCATGTTGCTCCCATGCCTTATCTTTATTCATGTTCTGATTTGGGTTTGTTGTATTCAATGTTTTTTCGTTTTTGCTCGAATTGGGGATTATGGTTGATTTGTTTTATTTAGTCTAATTTTCGATTTGTGTTGGTTTTTTCATGTTCTGTCTGATTTGGATCTTGGGTTTATTGCTTATTTCTTTGGGTTCCGATTTAGATGCTTGTTGATGGTTCTGTTTGAAACATCGCTGGGTTTTGGTCTCGTTTGATTTCCGGCAACCATGTTTTTTGGTATGCTGTGTTTGTCCAAATTTGTTCGAATTGGGGTTGTGGTTTGATGTTTTATTTCGACTAATTTGGTGTTCTTGGGTGGTCTGATTGGTTGACTATGTTTCTGTCTGGAGGAACCATGGAGGGTCGCCGGATTCTGGAGATGGTTGAATCTGTGCTTCTCTGCTTTTGTTTACCAGCTTTCATGGTGCTTGTCGGAGGTTGGTTTACGCCGGACGGTGACTGCACTGGTCCTTTCTTGGGCAGTATTTGCTGTTATTTGACAGCACATTTAGGACCCACTTAATTGAACTGATGATGCCTTCTGGCTGGATTCTCACGTGGGGTGTGTTGTTGTCCTTTGAGGTTTTTAATGAGTTCCATGGTAAATGGAAAATAAGATGAAAAAGAATTTTTTTTTATATAAATAAAGTTGAGTATTTGAAGATTAAACAGTGTATTTTATATGTATATGATTAATATAAAATTATTTTTAAGTTGATTTTATACGGTTAAATGTATAAATATACGGTTAAACCGTACTTATACTCTCTCAACCAGAACACCTGACAGTTCCGGCTATTTTTTTGGCCGAAAATTATAAAAGGGTCACTTATGCTTACTTATGTGTATTTTGGATAGCGGGATGAGAGCGTTTAAACATCGGGGTACGAATGGTAAAAAGTGTATACTTCGATGTAGAATTTACAATTAACCCTATCTATATTATTAAGGGAGAGCAACATGGACAATTATATTTTCGACTCTTGGACTCTCATTTGTTTTTATTTTAATTTTTATATTCCTATTCTTTTTCCACTCCCATTATTCATATCGTTCTAATTTCTCTTACCCACTAAATCATATTTCTAGCTTTTTAAATTTGCACACATAATTATATGTGCCATGTAACTAGTCAGTAAAATACATCAGTATTACAAAGAGATGTGATAAATAGGTGGTGCTATTTTGGCTCAAATGAAGAAACGTGTGTTTGTGTGGGATATATTTTTAGATTTGACTCTCTTCTATTATATAATTTTTTTTAATTTTATTTACTATATCATATTTTTATAATTTTAGATGACATAATTGAAATCAACACCGATCAATTAACTTATATTGAACAGTATAGTTATTTTAGAAATAAAAGTAATCTGACAATTTTTGAATATGTGAATATTTCATTAAAATTTTAATGATTGAAAATTCTTTTAAACTTTTAACGATAAAAGTATTTTTAATGATTATAATTTTTAGTAGTAATGATCTTAATAGCATCAACTATTTATCAGTATATTTTGATTATTATTAATAAAATTACTATGATAAAATAATTGGTATATTAAATAAAATTGGAGATAATGTGTAATAGAGGGGAGTTAAATTCTAATTTTTTTGGATCGGACAAAATTAATTTAAGAGTAATTTTCACTTTTCTTTTTGTTAAAATATATATATTTAAGTTATTTTTTTGGGAAAGAAAGGGATATTTAAGTCATTTTCTTGGGAAGAAAGAGAATTTAAGTCATTTTTAATTAATTTTTTTTGGAAGAAAGGGAGTTTCCTTGGGAGAACGAGCCTTATAAGCTGACAGATTTTAGGGTCCCACTTACATCAGTATGCTGTTTCAGATGTTTTGTACTACTTTTGTTTTTGGTGCTTTTGTTTTCGAGTCTGGATAAGCACTTGGTCAAGAATTATGATTTTTTTTATAGTAATATTAGTGACATAAATTATACACAAAATTTATGTATAAAGTATAAAAAAGGGAAAGAAAATAAAAATTGATTTGCGATTAAATATTTTATGTATTGGATAATACTATGTGTATCAACTATATACAAAAAATTATGCACTAAGAGTAAGACTCATGTATTATTTACTAATAAAAATGTGCAAAATATTCAATTGTAGGTCTCATTCTCTATTTTTTTTTCTTTTTTATATTATATATGCACAATTTTTCGTGTATAATTAGTGTCCTTAGCATTACTCTTATACATTTTTATTAGTAAGCAATATATGAATCATACTCTGTGCACAATTTTTTGTGTACAGTTTATGCACATAGTATTATTTTTTTTAGGATAATACTATGTGCACCAACTGTATACAAAAAGTTGTGCACTAAGAGTAAGACTTATGTATTACTTATTAATGAAAATGTGTAAAACATTCAATTGTATGTCTCGTTCCTTATTTTCTCTATTTTTTATACTGTGTGTGCATAATTTTTTGTATATAGTTGGTATTTCTAACATTATTCTTTCTTTTAGTTTCGATTGACGAAATACCTCTCTAGTTTTACAATAAAGTCTTGCTTATGAGTAGTGGTGCACAACAGGTCGTCTGGTTTGGTCCGATTCGAACCAGTCAAACCTTAAATTTTGATCAAGTTAGATTAGACCTTGACCTCTGAGTGCGTTCTCTGGTTAAACCTACAGATCAGGTCAAGTTAGACCTAAGACTAAGCCTTGTCTGGTCCGACCTTTTTTTTATACTTAGTATTAAATATTAAAAATAAAAAATAAAAAATGTAAACTAATAATTTTTTTATATAAAAAATACATTTTTAATGAAAAACTAGAGTCTTTACGACACAAAAAGTTTACACTATTTAGTACAAGCATGAATTGTAAGATATCAAAAGGTTCATTACACTATTTAGGCAATGTTTTGCAGCGGCGTGTCTGGTGGTCACTTGACCGTCCTTAAATTCTCAAAAATTTAAATTAGTAAGAATATAATGGTAAAATATGATTACTCTTGAAAATAATAAAAATAGAATATCAAACAGGAAGAAAAGCAAAATAAACGTTTACAATCTGTTTGTATTCGAGAGTCAGTAAATGATAACTTACATTGAAAAAAAAGTATTTGATATCATTAAAAAATGAGACAATTGTAAAAAAAAAATTCAAAAAATTGGACCTCAAAAAATAATTATATAATAATTTAAATATATTTTTAATGTACTTTATATTTGATGAATTATATCAATTATTATTTTTATTTATCAATTTTTTAAAATTAATTTTAATTATAAGAGTGATCACCCTTAATAAAAATCTTGCATACGTCACGCTAGCTACATGTATATCTAGCAAATAGATGGAACTATGCAAATGTGCATGAAGTGGTTAGGCGACATCAAGTATTTAAGTATACATATTAATTTGTATGCATAACAACGGTTAATTTCCGTACTTTGACACTAAAAAACATTCATGGTAAGTGGTGAAGAAGATAATGGAAAAAAAACAGACACATACATAGATAGGGCAATACACCATGATTGCATGAAGTGATCCATATAAACCAATGAACCAGGTCAGGTTTCAGGTCTGAACCAGGTCAAGTTTCAGGTCGGATTAGGCCTCGGGCCAAGCCTCGGGTTATTTGCTGGTCAAGACAAGTCGAATATTAACCTCAAATCCATGGCCTCTTCAATGTCTTCAGACTGGGTCAGGGCTGATCGGGCCTTGACCAGACCAGATTTTGACCAAATCAAATCTTAGCTGTATTCAGGTCAGGTCGCAAGTCTTTTGTGCATGTATACTTAAAGGTCTCAAAAACGGAATTTCAAATTTGAAATTTAAAATACATATATTAATGTTATTACTCACTAGTATTTGATAACACACGTGTAAATAGCATAAAAATAAAATAAATACTTTATGAAATTCGAAAGATTAAATAAAGATATAAAAGATTTAAATTAAAAAGGATAAAACAATAATATGACCAAACTTATAAGGGGAAAATAGAAAACAATCATGCAGTAGTGTTTTTTTCTTCTTGTTTGTTGTACTTTTGAAGTAAATTATAATTTTACACATAAAAATACTATTTATATACATAAAAACAACATGCATTTGTATAAGTTCTTTACCTCATTAATAGTTAAACAAATTCCACACTGGTGTGAATATGGTATAGAGTTCCAAAGTCATGTAATAAAAGACCTTATAAACAAAAACATTTTTACTTAGCAAAAAAATAAAACATTTTTACTTAAGTTCTATCTCAACACTTGAATTATGGATTAAAATTTAAATAACTTATAGAGACGCAATAATTTTTGGGTAAATTACATATATTAGTACATTTTTAAAAATAATTATAAAAATTATACATCCATAAAATAATTACAAAAGTATTACACTTTTTCATTTTTATTTACAAAAGTATTCTCTCACCTCTCTCCTCTTTCCGTTTCTTCTTCTTCTCTTTCCATTTCTCTCTCTTCTTTCCATTTCTTCTTCTTCTTCTTCTTCTCCTCCTCTCTCCACTTGCGTATAAATACTTTATATCAAGTTAGAAGTTTTTTTTAGCCGTTAAAAATGGTGGAAACCTTCATGCTCGTTTTCTTCATGCTCGTTAAAAATGGCGGAAACCTTCATGCTCGTTCATGGCTACTCCATGCTCGTTTTCTTCCTTCTTTCCGGACAAATGGTTAATGGGTTCGGCAAACCTTCATACCAAGGTAACCATTTGTATTAAAGGTTGGTTACCTTTGTTTTAAGGTTGGATACCTTTTGTATTAAGTTTTGGTTACCATTGTATTAAGGGTTGGTTACCTTTTGTATTAAAAGTTGCTTACCTCTGTATTACTGTTTGATTACCTGTGTATTAAAGTTTGGTTACCTTTATATTAATGGTTGGTTACCTTTGTATTAAAGTTTGGTTATTTTTGTATTAAAGGTTGGTTACCATTAAGGTCTGGTTACCAATATTTAATACAAAGGTAACCAAACCTTAATACTAAGGTAACCAACCCTTAATATAAAGGTAACCAAACTTTAATACAGAGGTAACCAAATATTAATACAGAGGTAACCAACCTTTAATACAAAAGGTAACCAACCCTATATACAATAGTAACCAAAACTTAATACAAAAGGTATCCATACTTAAAACAGAGGTAATCATCCTTTAATATAAAGGTAACCAAACTTTAATACAAAGGTAACTAAACCTTAATACAGAGGTAACCAACCTTAATACAAAGGTAACCAAAACTAGTTACTACACTTTCAGAAATTAGGTATCTCCATATTAGTGTTTAGTTACCTCTATACTAGTGTTTGGTTACAACGGATAGGAAAAAGAATATGACTTGTGTTTCTCAGTGGCTGGTATGGTAGCCTTTGCTACCATTGAAAAGAGAAGGAGAGAAATGGTAGTCCAAGAGAACACCTGAATTAGTGTTTTGTGGTTAGTCTCTCAGTTTTTCCTCGTCGGTGCCGGGGAAGCTTTTGCTTAAGAAGACGATGGCGGAAGAGGAGGAAGAAGGCATGCCGGAAGAGGAGGATGGGATGACGTTATTTTTGTAATTATTTTATAGATGTTTTGTTTTTGTAAATATTTTCTAATTGTTGTATAATTACTGCAAATATTTTGTGGATGTTTTGTTTTTGTAAATATTTTTTAATTGTTGTATAATTGTTTTTGTAAATATTTTGTTAAGGACCCGTAATTTTTTTACTGCAAAGGCCCACTCAATTACCGGTTTACCACAATATTGAATTCAAAAATATTATAGGGAATTGACAATTTTTATAAATAAAATTTTATATTATTGCAAACAAAATTGTCACATGAATATAAATTTTATATATTAATTATATGAAAGAGATGTGATGAAATTATCACTTTATTTGAAAAAAATTCAATTACAACACTTGATTGTGTAAGATGAAACTATGCACTTATTCAATGACTACAACCCACCATAGAAAATATACTTCATTTGTCTTATTTAATCGTGTCATACACACACTTGCGTCTCCAAGATATTAGTCACACCTAAATTATAGATTCGGCAATTTTTTTTATCCCAATTTTGGTGGGACTCAAATTTATAAATTTTATAAGATTAGAGTCATGTATGAGATATATTCTATTGTCCTCGTTCCACCCTGTCCCAACTATATATATGTAATTATTTTTAAAATTATTAATAATTTTTATTAGATAACTATTGGAGCTAGAATAAGAATCTCTTAAGACCTCATTTCTCAGAAATTATTTGGGTTATTTAATTCAAAGTTCATAATATTTATTATAATATAAGGTGTTAATAGTATTAGAATGATTACATTGTTTGATTTTAAGCAAAAATAATTGTATAAAAGTAATATAAAAAAATTAAAAGAATTTAATTTTTAAAAAATGAAAGTAATACAAAAGTAACGTAAAATTGTACTCGTGGTTCTATTTGATTGTACTAAATTCGCCTTTTAAATGGGTGTTTATTTTTTCTTTATATGAAATTTTGTTTTTCGCATGAAAGGGTTGATTTCTTACTTTTGACAAGAAAGTTTCATCTTTTATAAGAACTTGTTTCGTTTTAGAAATTATGTTTTCTAGTTTGTGAGAATTATTTTTTATTTTGATGATTAATGACGATATATCTTTTTCATACTATTCGGGTAAGTGCTGAGTTATCACGACGACTTGTTAATTTATTACTTTTGTTGAAGAAGTATTCACACTTGCATATTCTTTTGTATTTTTTTAAGAATTTGACTATATTTCAAGTATTTCTTGTAACACTCCAGTCCCACATCGAAAGATAAGGGAAAAATTTGTCTGTATATAAGGAATTGAGTTACTATCAATAGTACCTTCAAGTCATGACCTTTTGGGTGAGCCTGTGGTGGGCTAAGATGACCCAAGAAGATACTATTGGGCCTTAATTTAAGGCTTTGTTTGGATGAATTTGATTCGATTCGGACTTGAGATTTGACCCAAGATTTGTTCCGGACTCGGAATTTGACCCGGGTTGTTACATATGGTATCAGAGCCGACTCTCGAAAGCTTGGGTCGGGTCATCCGATCGGGTTGCCGGAGGTGGGGATACGAAACCAGCCGGTATTATCCCACAATGGCTAAGTCATTACCTTTTGGGGCTAAAATGACCCAAGAAGACATTATTGTGCCAGTAATTTAAGGCTTTGTTTGGATGGATTTGTTTTGATTCGGACATGGGATTTGACCCAAGATTTGTTCCGGACTCGGGATTTGACCCGGGTTGTTACATTTCTGATGTCCACTATTTGTTGATATGATTAACCCTAATTTTGTTATTTATTTGAAATAATTATTATTTGAATTCGTTTTACCATTGTCATATTTTTATCATTTATAACACACTATAATTTTAATATATCGTAATTATTTAAATTATTTTTAAAAAGAAAAGAAATTTTATAGAAGATAAAGGAGCCGCAAAAAGATCTCGAATATCAATAAAAATCTGGAGATTTTTTCAAATTTATAATCTTAAACCCCCCTCATTAATACTCTCTTTTTTAAAATCCTCACCTAAACACCTTTGTCCCATCTCATCCTCACCTAAACGACAAGTTGTTAAGTAGTCAAAACATGCTGATTACCTACAAATAAAAACTTCAAGTTTAGATATAATTCAAACACCATTTGATTTACCGACATTGAGATTTCTTTTTCCAAAAGGTCATGACTCATAATAACTCATGATGTACCACAAATGACAACTATATACTCTCCCTTCTATATATATAGTCTTAAAATTTAAAAAAAAAATTGATTTAAATTTTATTTTATTTTATAAAATTTAGCATATTGTTATTGACATATAATAAACAAATGACGTGTTATCATCATACAACTAAAGTTATAACAAATATTATTATATATGTAAAAATATAATTATTTTCTCAAAAAAAATTTCCTGTTTCTTTTTATTTGACATTTAAAAAAATACAAAAATTTAAAAATATAATTAAGATTTTATCTAATTGATTAAATTAGATATAGAATTTTGATACTCTATCGTTTTAGTTTATTGAAAAAATTGTAGAAAATAAATTAGTATGATATATAAGATTAATATGATAAATTAAGCCAAAATATTTTCTTGAAATTTATAAAGGACAAATAAAAAAATAAGTTTCATTAAATAGTAAATAAAAAAGAATGGAGAGAATATCACATTTAAAATGTATTTCTTTCTTTTGATGGGACTAATTCTGAAAGAGTATTTTCGTAACAAAAATTATTCCCTTTCTTTCCCCCTCTTTCTTCAACAACCCCACAACATCTTCCACTCTCTTTCTGTTTCTCTCTCTATATAAATATCTATACATAATATACAAAATATAGAGAATTCTCCTGTGTTTTAGTTTGTTTTTTATTTATTTTTTGCAAAGCAAGCCTTCAGTGCTTTCAAACCCCAGCAAAAATCTCAAGCTCAAGCAACACAGAAGAGGTTGAATGATTTTGTGGTTCTCTGATTAGAAAACCCATTGAAGCATCCTTGCTAAAATGGGAAGTTTATGTAACAGGCCACTTGCATTATCACTCCTAATCACTTTCTTCTTCATTTCTTCTACTTTCTTCTCTTTCTCATATGGAGATTCCCATTTTCCCACCTTCCAATCAATACCCAGTTCAGGTACTTAACTTTTTCTCACAACCCTTTTATTTATTTATTTTTGGCTGGATTTTGGATTTTGGGCGCAAATTTTTTTGGAATTTTGAAACTGATTTTGATACCTTTTTTATTTTTTAATTTTCAGGGGAAGTTCAAAAGGGGGTCAAGAGATTGCTTGATGAAGGACAAAGTGAAGAAACCCCTGTGAATTCATCATATCTAATTTTGGCTCCAAAGAGGACTTACAGAAGAGATCCTCTTAATGATTTTAAAAGATATACAGGAGGGTGGAACATTAGTGAGCGCCATTACTGGGCTGTAAGTTCCTTTTATTTATTTACTTTAATTTTTGCTATAAAATTCAGGAAGTCTAAATAATAAATATAATTTCAATTCATTGTTCTCAATTTAAAGACCCCTAAAGTTTGTGTATCTTGTTTGAAACATATAGTCCTACAAATCTTGGAAGGTGGAGGAGAATAATAATTATGCCTTGTTTGGATGTCTCGAAAATGCACTTGATTCATTTTTTTATTATGCAATCGAGCTCAGTAACATGGGTGGATGGGATTTTTCACTTATTTTATTTGTAGGCTTACTTTAATAATAAATGTTTAGAGAAACATTTTAAATTTTCATACTGCCCTAGGCTGAAATATATATCCAGGATGTGATATGGTTTCACTTATAGGGACGGCCAAACAAGACCCTTAAGTCTTCATGTTCTAAGTGTATATGCCCAACACACTTGTCCTTAGACCATGATTTTGTATGTCACCTTGATGTAGTTATATTATATTTTGGTTTATTATCAGTATAATAAAACCATTTACCCTTATAATAATATTGTGGGCGGGATCAGAATAGAGTAATCTGCCACATGTTGATTTAGTGGTATGGTATAGATATTAAGTGGGGAGAATCGAATTTGGGGAAGAAAATTGGCCAAGGATGAGATCTCAGTCGTAGACTTAAGAATTTTTGTAAGATGTTGGGTCAATCTCTTTCAGTGTCAAGATGTCACGAATCGTTCTTAGCTGGCAAGTGGCAACATGGAAAGGCTAGGCTTAAAGATATGATGAATAGTTTCTTGGGTATATATGGGAAAACTTTATGTACAGGGTACATATCTTTAATAGGCAAATATTATATTATTCAAAATTAGAACAAATTTTCTACAAGAAAAGCATAATCTTGCTGGAGTTTCAAATTTCTTATTGTCAATGATTGTAACAGCAGTTCAATAATTGTATTGCCCTGCATATGCTTATATTCCTTTGAAATTCCTCATTTTATATTACTCTGGAAACTAACTAAACTGATAATTATGAATGTGTTGTTTACTAATGCTTTTCTTAGTTAGTTCATTAAATGTGTCATGTGTGATTGTTTTGAATTCCTTCTACCTTAAGATGTTTCTGATGGCGGTTAATTGATTGAGAACAATAAACGATCAAGTGCAACTGATTGACAGACAATCATAGGCTTATGATATCCAAGCTAACATCTATTATTTTACTCCATGTAGAAATGAGAGTTGTTGACTTTTTCTTAACTACACATTAAGATTTTCCTTGAACACCTTTTTCTTAAAAGGCGTAGTGTTAATTATTGAGCACCGACGACCAAAATTGCAATGCGCCAACCACCACCCCACAAACCACGCACACCAGGTAGGCTCATAGTAAACTATGTTTGGGTGTCCCAAAAGAGATCATTGAATTTTCCTTGAACTCAATTATATAATATTTTTCAGTATTTTTGATGGGTAAATTTTAATTATTTTATCTGCAAAATTTATAATTCAAAATATGTTATGATAAAACACTATATGTTGGTCAATGGCGTTGATCTTATGAATGTATGTGGTTTAGTACTCCAGAACTTGATTGCGGCCTTTCTGTAAATAATAATTGATGAACCAAAAAATTTCTCCCATTTGTGTTTATGCTTCAGTGATTGGGAAGCCTTCAGTTTTTGTACTAATTTTCTCTCCTGAGTTATGCTAATTCTAGGTAATCACACTACAAAGTACAAACATGTTTAATTTATTTCCTTTTTTTTCCCCAAAAGAACAAAACAACAATGATTTGCCTACTTTATTTGTGGTTAGTTTTACTAAATTAAGAATTTTTCTTATCATGTCTCTCACCTCCAAATATCGTCTGCATGCAGTCTGTGGGTTTTACTGCCGTTCCACCTTTTGTTATTGCGGCTGTCTGGTTCCTTTGCTTTGGACTGTGCTTATCGCTCATATGCCTCTGCTATTTCTGTTGCCGAAGGGAGCCTTATGGCTATTCTCGAGTGGCTTATGCCCTATCTCTTATTCTTCTCATACTCTTCACAATCGCTGCAATGTATCCCCCTACCCTCTTTCTCTCACATTCGCACACACATCCACACGCATACACTCATGCGCTCACACAAACATATTTAGACATGCCAAACTTTTTTTGAACCAAACTAATTCATAATCTTGCATTTCAGCGTTGGATGTGTTGTATTGTATACCGGTCAGGGGAAGTTTCATGGAATCACATCTAGAACATTGGAATATGTTGTTAATACGGCAAATACCACTGCGGAGAAACTTAGGGACGTGTCAGAATATCTTGCCGCTGCTAAGAAAATTGGAGTGGATCAAGTTTTTCTGCCTTCTAACGTCCAGTCTGACATTGACCGGATTGAATCGAAGATTAACTCTTCCGCTAGCACCCTTACTGAACGAGCAGTGGATAATTCAGATAAAATACATGATATCGTAGATTCAGTGTAATGAATGATAGTTTCTAAACATTGTGGTTAAATGCTTTCAAGCTTTCAATTTTTTTGCCATGAAACTGATATGTTAACCTTCCTGCAGGAGATTGGTCCTTATCATAATTTCTGCTGTGATGCTTCTCTTGACATTTATTGGATTTTGTAAGCCCATCTGTTTCTGTGGATATTGATGCTATTCTTTTTTTTCAATTATTGATATTTTAGAAAAGTTTTTTTTAGTTCTACTTATATTTGCTTATTCTAATTTCTTGTTCCAGTACTTTCGCTGTTCGGAAAGAAGACTCTCGTGTATATGTGAGTAATACAGTGATTAAAACATAAACTCATTTTGACTTTTCTGTGATTCTTTCTTGGGAATTTCTTTCTTCTGAGAAATACATTCTACTTATTTGTTGCAGTTTGGTTATAATTGGATGGATATTGGTAGCCGGAACTTTCATTTTGTGTGGAGTGTTTCTTCTTCTCCACAAGTACGTTCTTTTCTAGTAGTTCACATTACTTTTGTTTTTTTAATTTTATTTTATAATTGTTTGTATTTATTTTCTATCCTTTATGCAAGATTACTATTAGTATTGGAATAAACCAGTTCTTAAATAAATTCCATTAGACTGTACTGTCACAGTTAAGCCAGATGAACGTTGTGTGTATGTCTTTATGAGAGACTAAGAAAAGATACAGAGGAAAGGGTGAGAGAGAAAGAGGATGTAATTCCGCGCCACAGATGCTGCCTATCCTAGCTTTTTACCTGTGTGCTCTTTTTTGTGCCCTTTGTATTGGCATCAAGTGTTATTATCCTACTTTTTCGGCCCATAAGGCTACTGCATGCCAACCGATCACCTTTCCTTCCAAAATATCTCTACTGGCAGTAATGCAGCACTCCAGATGGTGGCAAATATACTGAACGTTATGTGTATAGATTTATGGTTAGAATTTTGTTGAAATTACATATTTATGTACGAAGGGTAATTCTTCACCTTTATCCTATTTCATGTGCAAGACCTCCTTTAAAATCAAAATGGTGTTTTCAACCAGTACTCTTGTTTAGTTTCTTGTAGAAGTGAAAAGTATTAGAGCCCTCTTATTGTCACTTCTCTTCTACTAACATATATATAATTTCTTGTTTGTCCTTTTGAGTCTAGCTTTAAAGATCTTGTGCATGTATTTTTATACTCCCTCTTTTCCACAAAAGTGTCCCATTTGTAAAATTTGCAAATATTAATATATATTTTTGTTCCATGTTTACCCCTAAAAATAATAAGTTGTTAGTTTAGTAGTGGACCTAGTGGTGGCATGATAATGAGAGTATGATGACAAACTTGAGAACATTGTTTCATTTTATACTACTACAAATAAAAAGAGAACCCTTGTTTGTGGAAAAAAGGGAGTATTTGTTTCAAGGTAGTCTAATAATTTGTTCTTTGACTATAGTGTGACTGCAGACACCTGTGTTGCAATGAATCAGTGGGTTCGAAATCCAACTGCTCATACAGCATTAGATGATATATTGCCCTGTGTGGATAATATCACCGCACAAGAGACTTTGTCGCGAAGCAAGGAAGTCACTTCTCAACTGGTCGATGTAATTAATCAGGTCATCACCAATGTCTCGAACATTAATTTCTCCCCTAACATCAAGCCATTGTACTTCAATCAATCTGGTCCACTAATGCCAATCCTTTGCAATCCATTCCATTCTGACTTTACGGATCGATCTTGCGCTCGTGGTGAAGTGGACTTGAACAATGCAACACAGGTATGCAAAAGAGCCTCACTATTTTAGAACAGATAAATGAGAAAATGTTATGTAGTTACCGTTTGATGGTTGGCCCTCATGAGAATTTGCTGATTTATGCCATCATGTTATCCCCATTATAAGTTGGTTTTACTTTGTCAAACTAATAGTTAGAAGCAGGGGCTCATTTGCAAAGATTTGCAATATTTTTCTAGATTCAAATGTGAAAAATTCAAAAAAGTAGTCCCTATATTCGGAACTGTTTTGTTTTTAGGTATAGAAAAAACACAAACCAAAAGCTTGTCGTCGCGCTCGCTTAGATCTGTTTTCTTATAAAGAAACTTTCAGCATTTTGTCTAAGAAGTGAAAACATAAGAAGATTAGTTAAGTTGTTTTTAAACAAAACTCTTACTGGGATAAAATAGCAAAAAAAAAAGAAGAAGGAAGAAACCGAAGCCAACTAAAATTATTTTTGTTTCACTAATATTTCCTGTTTCCATTAAATTAAAACAAAACTTATAGGCTATGTTTGTTTGCAAAAATTATGAATGGAATATGACTAGTTGTACGAAATTAGTACCACTTCGGATTATTTTATTCCGTGATTAGTCCTTTACTTAATGGGACTATATTTTGTCATTTTTAAAGTCATTTGATGATGGATTATAATACAGTGTACAAGTGGATTATATAATCCCTTTTGAGGTATCAACTATCAAATGACCTTATTAGCAATGATACAAAATAGTCCCCGAGATCAAATAAAGTACTAATCATGGAATAAAATAGTTTCTAATAGTGTTAAATTAGTACAAAATCTCATTCATAATTTTTGCAAACAAACGTGGCCATAGACTTATAGTACAACTATACCAGATGCTAACTTATTAACTCTCGTTAATATAATGCAGGTGTGGAAGGACTATGTCTGTCAAGTTTCAGCCAGCGGTATTTGCGTCACACCAGGCCGTTTAACTCCAACGTTCTACAACCAGATGGCCGCTGGTGTAAACGTGAGCTACGGTTTGTACCATTATGGTCCATTCCTGGTCGAGCTACAAGACTGCACCTTTGTGCGAGAAACTATCACGGACATATATAGGGATTATTGCCCTGGTCTCCGCCGATACAGTAAATGGATCTATACTGGTTTGGTGATGGTATCAACTGCAGTTATGCTCTCTTTAATCTTCTGGGTTATATATGGGAGAGAGAGGCGGCACCGTGTTTATACCAAACGGCTCCTCGCTCACGGAGGGGACAAGGGTTTTTGAAGAAAATCTGGGTGGGTTGTTTCTGGTAGGGATATATGTTGGATTGGTCTGTGTAATATTTGGTTCTTAGGATATATAAATATACTGGATGGTTGTTGAACAGATGTTGTTCAATTTTAGTTTAAGGAAAAATTTAAGCATATTTGGTGTTGGATTTGACATTTACAGCTAAATCTCACTGGATTTTGTGCCAGTAATGAGTTTTAAGTTTTTGTTGCTCATATGTTTGCACATCCAAACATTCATTGTGAGATTTTATTGCACAATCATGTAATGCATTTATAGGGTATGGTTATATCAGTACCCAATTTTGTTTTGTGCATTTTTTTTGTGAGTTTATAAAAAATAAATAATAAGGAAACTTTGAATTTAAATTATTATTTTACCCTTTTAAAATTTTGTTATGTTTCTATAGGGGGGTAATATATGGATTATACAAAATTAGCTTGTGTTACTAGGTTTTCAAGTTAAAATCATCCACTTTTGGGCAAAAAAATTTTGAGAAAAAAATAATTAAATTTTTTGTCCGTATTTTTCCTTCTCATTTCATTAAAAAAAAATTCAAAAATTGGAACAAAAACTCAACTTTTATGATCTTGTTTTAACCAAAAGTGATAACCCTAATAATAAAAATCTCTCTTTATTATACTCCCTCTGTCCACTTAAATAAACGCCTATTAATAAAAAAAATTTCTCAAAATTACCTATCTTTTTTTGTTGTTGCTAAATATGATATATATTGCAAATATTTATGTCAATTTTTTGATCAAAATTACCTATTTTAATTACTCTATTATCATCTTTTTTATTTTAATTAATCTTTTAATTCTTTCTTGAAATAACAAAATAGAGGAGAGAGGGAATGGATAAAAGGAGTGGGGTTTCAATGTCAAAGTTAATTATGCTATTTTTTTAAAATGTATGTCCTGTTATTTTTAATAAAAAAAAAACTATAAAGTTAAATGAGGATAGTATTGAGAACATACGATTAAAATAGTATTAAGATGAAAATAGAACAAATAAATTTAGACAAATTAAAAAAAAATTAAGATAAATAAACTTGAACGGATAGAGTACAAGGGCACAAATTCAAATATACACCTTAGCTGTGTCATGTGTTTTTATTTTTTTCTTTTTCATTTTTCTAAGACTTTTGCCAGTGACCAGGTCTGCATATCTCCCTCAAGTCCTTTTAATTCCCCCCTACTCTTTCTTTAAAATGTTATTTTTATAAGCGGACTCTCGTTTACCAAATTATTAGTTTCACAAAGTTATGTAATTTTTTTAACGTCCACATAATATTTATATTGTCAGAGTTGGACATTTTTATATTTATTTCAATAATATTTTAATTTTCAATGACACTTATTATTTTAACAATGTAATTATTATTTTGATATTATCAATAACCTAAAATAATAAGGAATATAAATAAATTTTGAAAATTGATATTTTCACAATGGAATTTAATAATTTCACAAGTCTCTAAATAGTAATTGGGATCCACTAAGTCTTGTAGAAATATAAAAATCCTGTTGCAGAAATAATAATTGAGTCCTGTTATATATTGCGAAAATTTTCATCCGAATTATGATTACGACGTATATGCATACATAAGATAGATAGGAATTAAAAAGGATCACACTTTAATTTATTTTATTTTATCGCACACACTTTCACGATAACTCTAATCTAACTTTGTCAAATGTTTATTGACATATATATCAATTTTCATAACAATTCTCTAAATTTTTTCTTAAAATTTACAAAATAACAAATAAATTTATAATCATATATCAAAACTCTAACAACAGTTCCCCAGTTATTGTACAATCATTTACTAACAAATAAAAATTGATACTCTTTCTATTTTAAAATTAAAAATATATTCTATTTTAAGACATATAAAATATCATAATATACCTAATTTGCCCTTTTCTATAAAATTACCACTGCAACACCACCCAGCCCAGCCCAGCCCATATTCTCTCTTTCTCTCTTTCTCTCTTTCCTCATGCTCTGGCTACGGGGTCAAGGACAAACACAGACGAAATCACCACCATGCCCACCAGGAAGACGAGAAGAAGACCAAACATCAGACGACGTAAAGCCGTCGTCAATGGCGGTTGTTCGTCGGTTGTTTCCGACAAGTTGGAGGCTCTGAAGAGTAATAATAATACTCCAATTGTTATCCGATTGAAAAAAGTAGCACGGAACAGACTGAAGTTTTAGTTTGCGTAATATGAATAATTTTTTAAGGGTAAAATTAGAAGTGAAAAATTATCTGTAAAAACGGTCGTCGTCCCTAATTTTAGAAGAGAGAGATCGGTTGAATTTTTTTTGTTCTTAGTTATATATAGAAAACTATTAACGGTAACTTCTTAAGAAATAAATAAATAATATAATAGATTAATTTTATAATTCATTCTCATATATTAATATGAAATTAATAAGAAATAAATAAATAATATAATATAATAGATTAATTTTATAATTTATTTTCATATATTAATATGAAATTACGAATCTTTATGTGAATTTTTTGATTGTCAATAATGTAAATAAGTATTAGTTGTAATTTTTTTTTAAAAATAGGTATAATAAATGACTCACTTATTATTTTTACGAATTCGTATTGGTAAATTTCATAAATTTAATTTAATATAAATTTATCGCAATACATAATACGACTCTATTAACATAGATTGTAATTTAAAAAAAAAAAAACCTTTCGCAATACTCGTAACAAATTTAACTTCATCAAAAAACTACTTTTAAATAACAATTTTCAACTGTAACACTGTTTCCCGGTGAAATAATAACACTCTAATACCAACTGCCAATACACGCCCACAGTCTCACTTTGCTTCCTTCAAACCCCCCTTCTCTCGCTTTCCTCTTTCTCTCTCTAAATTTCACGCACAATGTCTTCTCTATCACCTCTCAGACGATCTACACCGTCGATTCACCGCCTACCCACAATCCAACGGCTCCAGATTCGCCTATTCTCCGCCCCAGCACCGCCTCCCCAATTCATTGACTCGAATTTCGACGCCAATTTTGGGGAAAACGAAAATCCTAGTGGTTCGAGCACATTCCTGAGATGGGTCTCAGGAATCGTCACGGGTTCGAGCCTCGGCTTGGCTCTGTACTGGTATTTTCCTAATTCAAACAAGTCAATCATGAATTTGGCTGACTGGTCAACGCCTAATTCTACTCAAGCCACAATAGTTGATGATCGGTCCTCAAATCCAAAATTCCTCTTTGGAGGTAACCCAATATGTCTTCCTTGGTTGTTCTTATTAGTAATTTTGATTTTGTTGTTACTTGGTCTCTTTTTTGTATGTATATTCATGTATGCACATATTCTCAGTAGTATATGTCAATGTATGAGTGTTTTGGAGTAGAATTATTATGTTTATATGTTGTTGACTTAAATGTAGTGAAATGTGATGTGGGTGTTTGATTTAGTTATTGAGGCTGTGCTTGATTTGTATATAAGAGTAAGCTTTTAGAGGAACTGGGTGGTATAAATGTGTTTCTAGATTTTACTCTTTTTTTGTTTTGTTTGGGGTTTTAGTTTGAGAACCTGTATCCTTACTCTTTATCTCTCCATGGACCAACGTACTCAATGGCCATGAGTCATGAGTTCTCTAACAAAATCTTCTTTTATCATTTTAGAAAAAAAAGGGAAACTGGCACTTTACCGGCTTGTGGTTTGCCTCAATGTTCTTCATAAATAATCACATATTTAACCCCTTACAAAATCTTATATATTACATAGCATTAGTCATATATTCTTTTGCTTTAAAGGTACCTTTTGGATATATATTAGGCAATTCTAGTAAGACTCGTACACAGTAAATAATAATAGGAGGCAAAGCAAAAGGGATATATATGAGTGTATTGATAGAAACTTGACCCCTTACAAAATCTTGGGTAATTCTAGTAAGACTCGTACACAGTACACTGCAGAGGGTTAAACTTTTGTATCTCATTCAGGTAAAGCCTAACAAAGCCCAAGTTAAATAAACGAAAACTTAGTGATCTGGTGCACTTCTTGAAAGTTATTTAGGCAATCAAGTTAAAGTCTACACTGAAATTAACAGAGGGAAATATTATTCGATCTGGTTGTATTCTGCAGTTGACATTTCAAGTTCTTGCAATTGTCAATCTTCGCACTTTATATCTTGGCTGTACCACCAGAAACCTTACAAATACTTG
Organism: Aralia elata; assembly: GCA_034770075.1. Taxonomy (NCBI): domain Eukaryota; kingdom Viridiplantae; phylum Streptophyta; class Magnoliopsida; order Apiales; family Araliaceae; genus Aralia; species Aralia elata. The sequence goes on along the minus strand of CM068386.1, from coordinate 29,927,745 downwards.
TAGTTCTGGTGGTCCAGTAACTTGTGATAATATTAAGATAATAAGATCACAGTATGACTGGTGTACTTGCCATTTCAGATGCGTACCGTAGAAAAATCTTCTTCAAATATGAGAAACGTATAAGGATGCGAAGTCCTCCTGAAAAGGTATTCCTATCAAGATTCTGCAATATTGATGCTTTAGCTATTCCAATCAAGGGAACTATGTCTTTAATTAACAGTTACCTCGTTCTACTATCATATATCTGAGGTTACACCAACAAATTATTTTTTGGCATTTGCAGTAGCAAAATGCTTTGAACATCTTTATCAAGTAGATTTTTGATACATACAAAATGAGAGAGCTAAAAGTACGACTTTGTCCTTCAAAATATATACCCTTCCTCTGCTATCAGAACATATATATATATATATATATATATATTTATATATATATATATGTATATTCCCCAATAAAATTTAGATCAGCTTTCCAAATGAAATGTTTACAGTCCATGCAACAACAGACAGACTCTTTTTTACTTCATGCTGACAAAGAAAATAACAACTAACCGTACAATGATCATCCCTTTTTCTTATTATTATTATAACAATGATCTCCACGCTTACTCTCTATTCACAACGCTAATATTAAAATATCCATAATTACAAAATGGTTAAGCTAAGTTGCTAAACATACATAATTACCACTCGGATGCTTAATTCTTGTAATTGATGCTTCAGCTTGTATCATAATTTCAAATATGAAGAAGGTTATTTGGATTTAGAAAACTGCTTTTCTCAATGAGGTCCTCTGGAATCTCCAAAAGGGTTCTCTTTAGCATATATATTTGGAAAGTTTCCATTATGTATATTTTAACTACTTGTTTACTGCATTGCTCAAATCAGTTTTTTATTTATATGATGCCCTGAGGTAATGATTCCTCTGGCATTAGGGTCGATAGTATTTAAATATTCACCTTATTGCCTCTGTTTTAAACCATTTCTTCCTAGGTTTTTGAGTACTTCGCATCCTTCCAAAGCCCTGAAGGAGAAATTCTTATGACGCCAGCAGATTTGATGCGTGCGATTGTTCCTGTTTTTCCTCCATCGGAATCGCATCTTGTTAGGGATGGATATCTCAGAGGAGAGAGGAGTCCTGGAGAGTTGCGTTGTGACCATTCAGAATTTTTCATGCTTTTTGATTTGAACAATGATGGGCTTATTTCATTCAAAGAGTGAGTCATAGTTTTGTAATGTATTGGCTGGTTTCAGTTTTTCCTTTCCCCTTATTTCATGTCTTTGCCTTTTAAAATAGCTTATTTGTGTTTCTTCTCCATTGTCTCTCTCTTTCTCATAGTAGTTACACCAGAAGTTTCTAAATTATATGCTAAATAAGCATTGGCTATGTCGAAGTTTCACCTGTCCTTTATGCTTTCTCTTGTGATAGGTACATATTTTTTGTTACACTACTCAGCATACCAGAATCAAGCTTTTCAATAGCATTTAAAATGTTTGACATTGACGGCAGTGGGTAGGTATCAACTGCAACCTTTTAAAATTTGTATTCTGTACCATCTTCATTTTCTAAGCTAATAATGGAATATAGAGGTTCCAAATCTCTCTGAGGCATGTCTAAGCCTGTTGCATATTCATAATTGTTGTCCATCATTCAAACAAACTCCCTCGTTCCTTTTCAATTTGCAGCTGTCTACTTTGTGTTGTAATTTTAACTCTCATTGAAAGTCTATTTGCATCCACAACCAACTTACTAAAAAGGGAAACGAAAATGAAGAAGAAGATGAAGAAAATTTAATGAGCTTCCTCGTGCCAGTGCACTTGGTACTGTAAAGTTCAGCTATTAGGAAAACAAGTACAACTTCAATACTTTGTCGTTATTCTTGTGTGTATCTCAGAGTTACCATTCAGAAATAACATGGTGGTAAATTGAATATTGGTACAAATGCTCTAAAACACGGTAATTTTTGTTCTAGAACATTATATGAAGAGGGCTTAAACTCTTTATTCCTAGTTGGTCTTAATATAAAATATAAGCAGTAAAAGTAATACGTCAAAATATAAACACCTCTAGATAAAAATCTAATTAGACAAAGTATTTGAAGTGAAGATTGATCACAATATCACACATGATAAATTAACTATACACAGGGTGCTCTTACCGTCTTACATTACATTGTACTACATTCTAGTTTCTTAGATAGAAAAACTTAACAGAGGAAATACAAAATGGTGTTGTATTTGTCATTATTTACTTTCTAAAAGAAAGCCATGCCTGCATTTTGATACACCTCAAAACATTTCAAGTATGTATCTAAGAAATCTACCCCTAGAGTACACTGTTTTTGATATCTTGCCGCACTATGTTGTGGTTCACATTCACGAACATTTCACAAACTGATCCATGATTGTTTGAGGGAGCCTTAGTTTTCCAAAACAAAACAAAGATTTTTTATATTGAGTTTTTATTATGTTTAATGCAAGAGTAATCGATATAATTTTTTATTAGTGGGGATTTAGGAAATTTAATAGTGATTAGGACTTTAATATTTAGTAAGGAATTTTAGTTGTTAGTTATTTTATTATTCACCAAGTAATATTAAGGTTTTAAGTCTCTATAAATATTGATGTAATCCCCACAAGTTAATTATAGAATATATTATTGACTATTGAATGAAGCTATGAGCTATTTTTCTCTCTTCCGCGGTTGAGAAACCCTTGGGATAGTGGTGTGCTCCGCATTAGAACCAAGTAAAAGATCGTTGGGGTAGTGAGGTGCGGAGCCTCACCCGAGTTATTTTCCGTTGTTTTATCATTTATTTCCAGCAATTATTCATCATTTCATCTTCAAATCATGCCCTACATCATACGCTCATTCTGAATCAGCTCCCACAAAAGAATTTCTTTCATTACTGTAAAGGTTCTACATTTTATCATTGTATAACAAGGCTAGTTGAACTTCCTCTATCTTCACTGTTCGAAACAGCTTGTTGCCATTGGTGAGTTTGGTGACTTGGTTGTCATATGAATCCTTACTTTCTTAGTAAGCCAGGTAGTGCTTATCTTCTTCCCCAATATGAAGATCAATTTTTACTAACTAATCCTCGGTATCATTGATCTTGCCAATGTGATCAATGATATCCTAACTTCATTGCTCATATTTCATAGTTTCCTGTCTTTCTCACTCAACTGCTCTGCCTGTCTTTGTTGAACTTAAAGGTATTTTACCCTATTCTGCCAACTGACAAATTTTCACTTACCAGCGAATGAACTACCCTTCAATTGAAATTCAATACCTCTAGCAATGGATCATTCTATCACCATCCAAACCTTTTCACACCAAAGTTCTGATGAGTATGATAGGGTTCTTCTTTCAGACGTCTACAGAAGCCTGATCTAATTTTGTGCAAGGATCCCATGGGATATATGATTATAAGAAAACAAGAAACCCACAATGTAGGATGAAAACAAAGCACAAGATAACATAAGCAACAAGAAATTCAACGTGGTTCAGCCAGACCTCCTACGTCCATGGATAGAGTTAACCTTGTTATACTTGAAAAACTTATGGTACAATACATAGTTTTACCTTTGTGTTTGTCACCCAAACCACTCCCAAAGCCCCTTGTACAGTCTATCAAACTCCTTTGAAGATTCCTAGCCTCTCTGTCGCTCACTAGGGTTTTCCATGTGCTTTACGTCTTTATCTTGTTCGATCAAAGAGACCCCAATGACTCTATTTATAGAACTATCATAGTTCATTGTTGTGGTATTATTACATGTTTATATTCATTGAGAGCTCATACATAGTCTGGGAGCTCATTCTTATCCATTAAGAAGGATGATGATTGATTAGTGTGGGTGGTTTCTTTAATTCTGTACAAAAATGCGAAGATTTCATATATTTAGTACAAGCACTCTTTTTTCTCATGCTAAGATTTTGACCTTTTCCTTTATGAATTTTTTCCCAATAAATAGAGAGATAGACAAAAAGGAATTCAAGAAGGTGATGGCCATGATGCGAGCTCATAATAGACAAGGGGCTCACCATAGGGATGGACTTCGAACTGGACTCAAAATTGGGGGTTCTGTAGAGAATGGAGGCCTGGTAGAGTACTTTTTTGGAGAAGATGGCAAGAAGTGCCTCCAACTCAACAAATTTATTCAATTTTTGGGTGATTTGCATAATGAGGTATGTGAGGCCAATTATCCACACCATTACACAAGGAAAGCTTGTGCTTCTTTTTATGTTGTATAAATCTTAGTTTGTTATCTTCATCATCACCCTGAAATATTCTAGTTGTGATACTCTTTTTCATAGCTCCTTCATAGCGTAACGTCTCTCTCTCTCTCTCTCTCTCTGTGAAGGAAAAATTCCTATAGATAAATTAGGTGCAAGCAAGTTTGGAGAAAAACTTTTTATCTAAATAATCCTGTAGTTATGGTGAATAAATAAATTCTTGAAGGATTAAGGGCTTACAGTTTATATAGGCAAAAGTAATGTTTACACCACTGTAGTTATCACGTTTTTTGCAATAGTCCATTGAACTTTTAAAAATGGCAATTACCCGATTAAACTAATTAAGATTGTAAAATTATACCATTCTGTCAAATTATTTGGACGGAAGTTATCTTTTTTCCTACATGGCAGCTAAAAAAATATAAAAAAAGTAACAACAATTACGTGGAAAAAAGATAGAATAAAAACTTGAAAAAGGGGAATTTTTTTAATTAAAAGATTAATAGTTTCCAGCTCATTTTCTTTTATAATTTTTCCTTGCTATATCTTTTATTTCTTTCTCTCTCATCTCCTTCAGGGCTGCAATGAGTTGCTTCCTATTTCTTTAACAAAAATTCAATAATACATACAACAAAAGTTTGATTCCATTATAATGCTATTGATGAAGAAATGTCACAACCCCAACTTTGATTTTGTTTTCATGTCCATAAAGTTAGTTATAAAACTACAAACCTAGTTTAAAATTTCATCTGCCATGGCTAAAATCACAAAAGCGTCAGATCTGAGTTTGTATTTTGAGAACTAAAAACTTCATATCTGAAAGAAGATGGATGATGGGGCTATATAATTAACCCATAATTTATCGGGTGGAAGATGGATGATAGATTGAAAAAAAAAATTGAAATTTCATTTGCCATAGCTAAAATCACAAAAGCTTCAGATCTGGGTTTGTATTTTGATTACTAAAAGCTTCAGATCTAGAAGAAGATGGATAATATTTTTATTATATTTTGTTTTTTTTTGTTTCTTTTAGTTCATTCACTTGAACTTCCCTATTGGGTCATATATTCATCTGATTGTAATGTGTTTTCCACGTCATTTTACTTTTTATTCCAGTTGGCCACGTACGAAAAGGAGTTCTTGATTTAGACGGCCGTTTGATTAATTGGACGGAGTTGGTAGATTGCAATTTTTTTTCTAGTTCAGTTGGTTAATTGCAGTTTTTTTTAGTTCAGTGACCTATTGCACAAAGTGTGCCAACTATAGTAGGATAAATGTTATTTTTGCTGATTTATATACATACTTATGTTTTTTGAACATGGTAATATATATACACATCATACACGTCTTCTTCCTTTTTTGTTGCTAAATACACCATTCCCTTTCAGTTTCTTAATACACATAAGCATTAGAAAACATACATATATAACTTTGCCAGAGAAAAATCACATGAAAAATGGAGAACTAATTTTGCTTTGTCCAGGGAATTATTCATCTCTCTCAATCCAACAAAAACTCAAATGTATGAAACCTAAATGTTGGATTGGTCAAATGCTTGTGTAGCAACCGTGGAGCTCGATGGTATGTTGTGTACCTTAACGCATGGTGTATGCAGATTCTGGACTACAAATAGATTTGAATCTTCCCTTGAAAGCTCTCTCCTATTAACTATGGAAATATACATTAAAAATATTTAATCTTTGTTACAGTTTCAGACGTATGATTATGCAATGTCCATTACAGTCTTATGATTGGTATTAATAGGTATAATGTTAAATAGGTATTAAATTAGCTATAATGTTACGGTTTTTGTCGAGACTTCTAGCAACAAAAAAAAGACAATTAGAGGTTGAAATTGTAACTGTTGAGTTTCCAGATGTATTCATCTGCCATCATTTGTCATTTGTCAAACAGCTTAGTTGAATTCAGAACTCTATTCTCAGACAATACTATTTGGGAGTTCAAAATAAAATTTGAGCAGCATAAACTCTTCAGCTCTATTATTTCAGCACTTATTTTCAGAGCCTTATTTTTTGTTTTTATGAAAAATGGCCTTAAGTCAGATACCTGTAAATTTTGTGAACTACTACTATTAGTCGTCATTAACACTACATGTCTATATCCACTATGATATATGAATGGAGTTATCATTGCTGAGGCTTGGTTAGTTGGTTAGAGGCAGAGCAGATACCACTGCTATGTGAACCAAAGTTTCTTAACATGAACAAAAGGGCTAGTTAAATGCATAATGACCGGTAGATAGTTCCTCATTTTCTTCATATGTTAAAATGGGCAGAAGGCTGAAGTATTGTTTCTTTTCTCTTAACGTCTGAGCTATCATTTACTACTTTGGTTGTCCTGTCTTTTATAAGATGACAAGGCTGGAGTTTTCTCATTACGACTACAAACTAAGAGGAAGCATATCAGCCAAAGATTTTGCCTTGTCAATGGTTGCATCTGCTGATCTAAGTCATTTAAGCAAGTTGCTTGATCGGGTCGATGATATAGACAATGAGCCTTGTCTTAATGGTATACGCATTACATATGAGGAATTCAAGAACTTTGGTGAGCTGCATAGGAGATTACAGCCATTTTCGCTGGCCCTTTTCAGTTATGGGCAAGTAAATGGGCTGTTGACAAAGAAGGATTTTCAGCGAGCTGCTTCTCAAGTATGGCACATATTTATCCAAATCTAATATATTGATCTATTTTCCTATATTTTATTTTGTGTTTTTAGCTCCTCAACAATATGGTTTTTTCTTTCTTTTTCCTGTGTGTGTTTTATGTGAAGTTTCAAACAGGTGAGTTGCTATGCCTGGTTATTAGGATATCTGTAATCCTAGTCGCTGCATGCACAAACAAGTTATTCGGTAGAATCTGCTGCTCTTCGTTAATTAGTCACCTTATCACGAATTACTAGAAATACTGAAATAGTACTCGTAGTAATCAAATTATTCACTAGTTATTTCCTCATGAATCTTTGAGCTATAACATCTCTATTATGATACTTTTCACAAGTATTCTGTTCCAGTTCATTTTCCCCCTGGCGGGAGGGAAAGAAATGAAAATTTGGAAATCAAAATAAATCTAAGTTAAGAATTCTTCTATCCCTTTCCGGATGTCTAAATGTTAGAATTCCCTCTAACAAATTATTCTACCAAATTAATATCCATCGCAAATCTTGTTCTGGTTTTAAACCACTCACCATCTCCATGTCAGCCACCATGAGCCATATCATCGCAAGCTGAACTATCCATCATCATTACTGACTCAACAATATGGTTTTAAAATGTATACCAATCATAGATAGTACATCGACATGATTTTTTTATTTTGTTTTTAGGAAGAAAGAACTGGCTGAGCAGACAAGTATATTGATTTATATGCAAAGTAGCTGTTGACAACAGATAGTGATGTGTTGGGATTTGATAAATGGAAAAACAATTCAGAAAAGAGAATGCACGCATTCTAGGTCGCTGGTGGGTGAAGGTGCTGGATTTAGGGGTAATCATTTTCGTGGTGGCTAAAATGACAGAAGGAAATGGTGGTCATTTTCGTCTCTTTTAGAGAGAGAAAAGATGGAAGGCAAAGAGGGAGAGGATATTGGTTACTTTGACCAATTATCTAGACTTGTCAGAAGAGTAATTTGTTTTATTCAAGTGAATTTTATCAAAGGACTATGGGAATATAAAGAGTTCTGCATCATGATATCATCATTTGTTGATTTGTTGTTTAATAGCTAGTTAATGGCAAGGGGGAATGTGTAGCATAACCTCATACCTTAAAAGAGTAGTCATAATTTCTATAAAAAAAAAAACAGTAGTGACTTTATTATTTAAACGGGTAATGTTTTCTCTTTCCAACTCTCAGATCATTCTGAATTACGAAGATTCTAAGTTTCCTTCATGCTTGATGCAGGTATGTGGGATCACCCTGACTGACAATGTAATTGAAATCATTTTCCATGTATTTGATACAAACCATGACGGGACTCTAAGCTTTGATGAATTTATAAGAGTTCTACAGAAGCGGGAAATGGACATTGCTCATCCTACAGAGGCCGGAATCCTGAGCTTTCTGTCTTGCTTCTTGAATTGTACAGATAAAATCAACCTCGGACGGTTTCTTTCCTAAGCAATCACTCGTTGTTGCAGGGTCAGAAAACTGACGTTACGCTGGAGAAGTATAACCTGTTGTTGTGTGAAGCAGAACAGATGAAATCTCTATCATACAGCTAACTTACTGTTAGAAGGATGTACTGACAAAGTCTAATGAGTTGTGGAAGTTGTAATACCATTACCGATCATTCCATATGTACAGAATGTTGATCTTAAATTATTACCTAACAACCCTTTTTCCTTTTATTGTCAAAATGAATTTTGCTTTGGGTACGTTTGTTTGTTTGCAAAAATGATGGGCGAGATAAGATTACGGATTATTTTATGTCATGATTAGTTCGTTATTTAATTCTATAAATTATGTTATGTCATTTTTAAGGCCATTTGAGGATAAATTATAATTCCAAGTCGAAATGTGGTATTATATAATCTTTTGTTGAGGTATCAAATGTTGTTAGAAATGATGACAAATAGTCGATGAAATTAAATAATAGTCTAATAGTGGGATAACATAATCCTTAACTGTGTTCAATTAATACAAATAGTTTTTATCCCATCTGTTATTATTGCAAATAGACGTAGCATTTGCAAAAAACAAACTTTGTACTTAAAAAATACGGATGATTTGAGAGGTTATGTTTATGTTTATATTCCTTGCTTAAATAAACATGTCTGAATATTGTAGTGTAACATCTAATTGGTGCAGGTTCAGGAATTTTCTTAAAATCTCATATCCTATCTCAATCCTATAAGGTTTTTCATAATTTGGGGACCTTGCCCTCTGTTTGTTAGTTTTGTTTAGGGATAGGACAGAAAAGTTCTTTTTTATTAAAAATATTGGAAGGAAGAATTTTTCATTCCTCTCCCTCCAAAACAAAACTCACAAACACAACACAAGAACTCGTTGAAACAGTATAAATTGTCATGCTTACTTTTTAAAATAAGCGACTTTTTTTAAAAATCTTTTTCTGGTGTAGTAGATGATTTTGTTTTGTCTAAACAACATTTTAATCAGTTTCATTTAGACATGTACTCCCTCCATCCCAAATTATTTACAGTTTTAATAAATTTTTGTTGTACCAAAATAATTACAATTTGTTCTTTTTTCCACAATTAAAGTAGTTATATTACAAGTTTATCCGTTTCACTCATTCTTTCTCCTTATAAGTGCATAATCCCCGGTTGTCTTTTTTTCTATTCTAAAAATGAAGAGTTTCTTCCTCTTTCAAAATTAATCAATTAGCAAATATCTTTTCATGCGAACTGCTTCTTCCAAAAGTAAAAAAAAAATAAAAAAAATGCATGGGGTGATTTATTGTGCAATAATTTTAAAAGGCTCTTGTTCCAAAAATATAATCATGTGGGTCACTCAAGCCATGCACAACAGGCCAGTCTGACAGGCCTTGGGCGTTGACCAGGTCAGGACAGACCTTGACTTTTGGTCTGTTAGGCCAGGTCAGACCAAACTTGGGTATAAAAAACATGGTCTGTTTAGCCCTGCAGGCCAGGCCAAGGTCGGTCAAATTTGGACGGTCTAACTTTTTTTTTTAATTTTTAATGTTAAATATTATATATGAATTATTAAAAATAAAAAGTATAAAGTATAAACTAATAAAATTTTGTAAAAATAATTTTTTTTAATGAAGAACTAGAGTATTTACAAGAAACTAACTTATTATTAATATTTAATAAACTAACTTTTAATGTTAAATATTAAATAAATTAACTAGTTCTATTCATTGAAAATATAATCACCTATAGTGCAAGTGTTTCTATGATATGTCTATAATTCTCTTGTAATTATTTGTTTTTCTCATAATCCTAAGTGAAGAATGAACAATGCAGATATAATTTTACGTAATTAATGGAGTGCTTAAAATTTTAGTAACCAACTTATATTTGGGCATTACTTGAGTACATATATTAGTTATTTATTAATGTTAATGTGAAGATTTCATATCCAAATAATATTACATAGGATGATGATACATTGATACTTCAATGATAATTATGATATTATGTGATTTTGCATGAAAGACTTATTTTGCTTTCTTGTTTCTTGAATGTAATTGGTAGCTGCTAAATATTAATAAAGAGTGTTACCAGACCATGCCTCAGGCGCCAGATCAGGCGGGAATTTTTGACTAGGTCGGGCCAGATCAGACTTTTTCCTTCAAACAACGATCTCTTTAAAGCCTCTAGAGCGAGCCTGATTGGTTCAGGCCTTGACCAGCCCGGACTTTGACCAGGCTGGGTCTAGACCGGACTAAGGCCAGACCGCGGGCCACGAGCTTTTTATGAACCTCTATGTGGGTGCTAGTTTTCTGATGAGTAATTTTAAGTGTGGCTGTATGGGTATAATTGTACTTTGAGTAACAAAATTGGTCAATTAATTATATTTCTTAATAAGTATGTAAATAGTCAAAATTGTAGATAATTTGAGATGGAGGAAATAATTAATGAAACGGTTTGTTTTGTGAGCATGAATAAGACATAATATCTCTTAGTCAACAACTATGAAGTTTGAATCTAATTCATTAAGAGGTACATTTAGATGATTTTTCTTAATTAAACTTGGCATTTTTGTGATCAAACAGTCAAAAAAAACTAAAATATATTGAATCTATAATTTGTTACAAAAGATTAAAAGATTACAATAAGAAGATTTGAAACAGGAATCCTTCAAACGAAATAACAAATAATCAAAAAGATGGTCAATCGTAGCAACAACTATTGGACACAACATAGATACTCCTGAAAAACAGACACATTACAAAAATAATGAGATTTGAGCAATTCTTAAACACGATTAACGAAATAACAACGAGCCATGCAAATGTCACACCAAATCTAAACGATCTATTTTCATCAATCTGTGTATTGAAAAATTTCTCACAAACGAGAAACATAATGTCCAAGACGAAAAAATCAAAATCTCACATGGGATGATTATGAAACTATATCACAAAAAGAGAAATAAATCAATCATCTAATGGAAAGAACAAATTTTACAAAAAAGAGAGGAGGGAGGAGGGAGAGAAACCCCGGAAGAAGGGAGAATAAATTATTATTTGACAATAAAGAGAAAAAAAAACCTAGGGAAGGTCGCTTCAAAAATAATTTTTTTTCCCAACTTAAGACGGTGGTTAAGGTTTTTAGCTAAAAAGAAAAAAGAAAGAGATAGAGAGAGAGATTCTACTGTTTTTTTGCAAATCTTTTATGTCTTTTATGTACACTTGTTTTTAGTTATTTTATTTTCTTTCAGTATTCAAATGTCATTTTTCTTCTTGATTCAAAAGTCAACATAAAAATTTATCACGTCCTCAAAACAAACAATGCCACCTTAAAATGAATTATTCAGCTAAACTATTGTTTTTACCAAACATCCCCTAACAAAGGAGCTCGAAACAAGACGAATACAAGTAGACACAAGGGAATCTAGAGCTGCAAACCCAAAATGTACGCCAGACAAAATTACTGCGCGTTTGGAAAGTCAAAAATTCCCCCGAATGTTCGCATTTTTACAGGGTATAAATGGGGCCCACTGTGGGTTTTATTTTGTTTTTTAACTCATAAATGGGGGGATTCCGGTGAATTCCAGTTGCTGGAAGGTGACAACTAGGACCACGCTCCTTAAGGAAAGGGAAAGTTACGCGCCATCTCATCTGTTTTCTTTTTAACTTTGTTAGGACTCGTTTGGTAATTATTTTTTCTTTCATGTTTCTATTTCTTATTTTTGTTTTCATATGTTTTTGTTTTTACCAATAAAATACAAATCAGATAAGGTTTATTTGATAATTATATTTAAACATTTATTTTATTTTATTTTATCAAGAGATAAAGTTTAAAATTTTATTATTGACAAGATTCGATACTTGTACCTCATTAAAGTTGGAATGACTCTTTTTGTTGACAAAATCGAAGAAGCAAAATTTTCATGTTTTTAATTTTTTGCTAACAAAGTGAATTTTGCTTCAACTTTTTTTTTAAAAATAAGAATATTTATCAAACACTATTTTTTTGCTTCTAATTTCAAAAAAAAGTAGAAGTAAAAATAAAAATTTGGAAGTAGGTGTCATGAAAATAATGTACAATATTATACTCTTTTAATTGAATTAAGTAATATTGTAAAAGAGTTTTTTGCAGTTAAGCTTGTAATATGGTATATCGTCTACTAATTTGATAAGTATTTCTTTCAAGAAAATCTCTTACAGTATTATAATGAAATTAAAATATTCATGTTGTAGGTAATAAACACTATCTATATATTTTGTACTACTAGTAATATTTAAAGGATACTGGATTTTGTTTCAAGATTGACTACCATAGTCTGCACATGGTACATTTATAATATAGATTTAATTATATAAAAAAGAGTTAAATGCACTTTACGTCCCTTAAGTTTATTATATTTTGTACATTGTATTTTATACTTTAAAACGTTGTACTTTGCATTTCACACTTTTAGTGAACCAACACATAACACCCTCTGGCCCAATTTTTTTTCGCTAAAAGTGCAAAATTCGACATTTTCTCATCACTTTTAGCGACGAATTTTGAGCTAGAGTGTGTAATGTTCCAGTTCACTAAAAGTGCGAAATGTAAAGTGTCACGTTTTGAAGTATAGGATGCAATACATAAAATGTGATATACTTAGGGTTGCAAAGTACATTTAACTCTATAAAAAAACACTAAATTATAACAAGAAAAGAATATCAAATAAAGTTATTTTGAAGAACTATTAATTGTTTTCTTTTCTTCATGTTTTACATTAAATATTTTAAAAATTATGGTAATATATCTACCATCAAATTATTCTTTTTATTTTTTATTTAGAGTCCTGCTATACGTTACGAATATTTTCAACTGATTGTGACCTATGTGCATACATGAAATAGGTATAAATTAAGGATAAACCCTACTTTAATTTATTCTATCTTATCCCATAGACTTTCACGTTAGTCGCAATCTAATTTCGTCACAAATTTGTCGACATGTCTATCATTGTTCTTTTATTTATGTTACCAACTACTTTCAAAGAAGCACAATTTGATTGAAGATGTTTATTTGGTCGATAAATAGAACATCGTGTAGTTGTTTAAGAGTAAATGATGCTAGAAATTAATTAACTTTTACATTTTTTATTTTATTTTTAACAATTAATTAAATATTTTTTATTTAAAATTATAAACTCAAGAGAGGGATTCTTTTTCTTTTTTTTTAATTTATAAATTCATTAACAAACGTGAGTTGCCATACCATTTAAATTTTAATATGTGACATTCGTTTTAATTTGTTAGGTAAAAAACATAACTGGGTTTGATTTATGTTAACGCCAAGATTAGACCACGCGTTTCAATCACCAAGAACGCGCTAATCCTGCACAATAACGAGACCACACTCAGAGTTCCGGGCGGTTTTGGCGTCAGGGGATAGCTCAGGCGTGAGAATTAGTACAGGCTGTTTCAAGGTTCTATAACAATGGAGGCTTGTAGCTTAGTGTTTAGAATTTGCATTACCTTTGAAATGGAGAAGGAAACCTTGTATTTATACCTTATTTCTCCCTCATTATGCCTGGACCCCACTTGGACAATATACTGACATGTCACCATCAATCAAATCATTCCAACCATACTGGTTAAGCTATAAGTCAATCCAGTTAGAAAGCTACATTCCTTAACTGGATTGCCCCACCCAACATAAAACCCCCACATAGGGTCGGATCCTCTATGTGGGGCCGGGTATCCTGAACCCAGGACCCAACAATTTACAAAGACATGGGAATGATATGTAGCGTCACTAATTAGGTATTGAATAGATGATGTTAAATTTATGACTGAGGAGATTGATGATAGTGAATATGAGTTTTTTTGATAACTTGGGTTTTCCGGATTAACAATAGAGGGAAAGAGAATTATTTTGTTTTTTTTTTCTATTGATTATTTTTTTTGTTATTTTACTCTTTTCTCTTACTCAGTGTTCTCAAAAGGATGACTAAATATATAATTATTTTTGTTTTCAAAAGAATGAGATAAAGTACATAAAGTGAATGGTAAATATGTCATTTTGGTGGGGTTCATCAATATATATAAAAAAAATTACTCATCACTTTAAATAATCTTATAGGACCACTAAGGATAAATTTTAAAAAATTTTATTCTCTTTTCTCTGCTTTTATTTATTTTTTAATGTGTTTCAATTGTATTTTAGTCATTCTTTTAGGGATGGAGAGCAGGGCCGACCCTGAGTTTTTAAGGTCTTAAAGCGACAAAAAAAAAAATGGGTCCTTGAGACTAAACGAATTCATCCGTTTTTTTCTTTCTTTTTCTTTTTTCAGATCCAGACATATACTTTTTTGGAGCCATGGTGAATTAAAGTTTAAAAATCTGCAAAATTCTACCATAATCTTGTGATTATCTATAAATTAATTATCAAATAGGGCCTCCTTTATTAAGAGAATAAGAGTCTAACACTACTCCCAAGCAATTAAAAAAATCCAAAAGAGAATAAAATTTTCACTTCATAATAGCATAAACAAATCTACTCAATCAGTCATCAAACCCAATTAAATTAAACAATACTTCTAAATCTCAATATCTCATAAACAAAATAATTAATTTCAAAACTCCAAAAAATAGAATTAATACCTGAAATTAGCTTGAAATTTGTAAGTCGTGAGAAGGAGTCATGGAGAATGGAGATGTCGGCTGCTGTTGAAGTCACTGATGGTGATGGAGTCATGGAGAATAGAGATGCCGATGGAATTTGAAAAGTCCAAGTCTGCTGGCTGCTGTTGAATGATTGTTATATTTGTGTAGGTTTGTACTATTACAACTTACAAGAAATTACAAAACTGCCATTAGAAATTTGAAATTTGGGGCCCTAAAAATTTACCAATATTTAAGGGCCTAAAGCTTGGGCACCACCTGCTTTAGCCCAGGACCGGTACTGATGGAGAGAGTATTTCTTAGTATGGACTGTTCAATGTCATATTATCCATGCTATTTGCTACATAACAAAGAATAAACTGTTAATCAGGGGCGAAACCAAGATTTGATCCTAGGGGGGCCAAGAATTTTTTTAACAACATAATATATATTAACTAAAAAGTAAAGTTCCACAATTACAAAACATATTTTTACTAAAACATATATAATGTAGTAAGTCTTTTAGAACATATCAAAGCTTCATCAGAATTGCACCCGATGTTCTTTCAAATCACGAAATCCATCTATGATTGATTCTGTACTGAACTATTTCGCAATATCTTTTTCAATGTAGACAATAAGAGAATTTGTAAGATATTCATCCTCCATCTTGTTTCTGTAAGATCCCGACTTTATGAAATAAAAGTTTATTATTTTCTTTATGATTATTTTTCTAAATAGTGAAGTGCTTAATTGTTATAAATAATAGTTAAGGGTGTTATTTACAAATTATCTGATATACAGTATGTCGGGGATTATTCTTTTTGTTGGGGAATATTCTTTCTGTCGGGGAATATTATATTCGGTACCGTACGACGGCGCCGAAATAACAAAATATTAGTGGGCCCCACAATGACAATATTGTCAATGATAGTGGGCCCCATTGTCGGATACTGAAAACGACAGTATTTTGTCAACAATATTATCACCGGCAACTGTTAAAATACCCGATAATAAAAAGAACAGTAAAACGCGTTATTCCACAGTAGTACACGGTATTTCACAGGCACACGGTGTTGCACAATATTTTAAATTATTGATTCAATAATTGATAAAGTAGCAATTACACAGTATTTTGATTCAATAATTATAATAGCATTTGCATGGTACTTTTTATTATTTGTCATGGTACTGTAACTTATATTATTTGATATGATATTTTAGCATTATTGACGGATTAAAAGTGGAGTCTAACTTAGGGGTACCTAATTAAAATTGTGAAATTCACATGCAATGAACTATTGGTTCACATGATGGAACTATTGGTTCACATGTGGGAACTATTAGGGATGTTATGCAAGATTGATAATAATTGAGGGATTATATTAAAAATGGAGGCACTAAAGTGTAATAAGTCGAGCCTTATGGTGCAATTAATGAAACTTGGTTTTCCTATAAATAGGAAGGATTATCTTAAGAAATCTTCACACATTCCTTGTTTATACTTTTTTTTCTCTCTCTCTAAATTTCTTGAGTTCTCTAAGTGTGCTAGGCTATTGCGAGTATTTGTGAGAATACTAGTATTGTCCAAGTTAGTAAACTTCATAGAAAGTAACCTCCAATCACTTATTAACGAAGGTAGATGATATCATTTCTTTCATACTCTTATGTAATATCATTTGTTTCCATGTTCGTAAATGATATTATACTCATAAATGTTGTTATTTATTCTATATTAATTTGTGGGGATAACCTATCCGTGCAGATTTATGCATACCTCGTGAATATCCTTTTGCATTCATTCCTTATTACTCTGTGGGAATAACCTGTATGTACGGAGTGTCGTACCTGGTGAATATCCTTTTTTATTCATTCCTTATTACTCTGTGGGAATAACCTGTATGTACGGAGTGTCGTACCTGGTGAATATCCATTTGCATTTATTCCTTATTAATCTGTGGGTATAACCTGTCCGTGCGGATTGACGCATGCCTGGTGAATAACCCTTCGTACTCATTACTTATTAATTTTTTGTGGAAATAACCTGTCTACGCGGATTACCGCATGGCGGGTGAAAATCCATTTGCAGTTTCATATATTCTTTTATACTCGTATAACGTATCATTTCTTTTGTACTCTTTAAGGGATATCTTTTTCTTTCACATTTTTTCATCTATGATAAGAAATCTCTGTTTGTTTCCAAAACCTTATTTTAAATTGTAAAAATCCCTAAAAATTTGTAGAATATCCTTAATAGTTTGTGCTTCATCTAATATCTTTTCACCTGAATCTTTCTATTTCGTTTGATACGATATAGTTGAATCGTGAATTTTATTCTTGAATATCATTCTTGAATTTGACTCCACAATTTGGTCATCATGTTGGCAATTTGGTCAACCTTCAACACTGGATAAATTAAACATTCATTCTTATTCTTGATCTCACTATATTCATTCTATATCATTGTCATCATCCTCATACTTAAATTGTGGTGATAGTTCATTTTGGCCCGTAGTGCAAAGATGAACTGGCGTGACATAATTTTGACCAAACTGTATATTGGTATAATCATGACTTTTGGTGTTACAAACAAAGGCGTATGATGAAAGTTCTTTTTGACCCGTAGTGCAAAGATGAACTGGCGTTTAACATGATCATGACCGGTGATGTTACAAATAAATATCTTTGGCACATAGTGCAAAGAGAGGCTGTTGAATATAAACTGTTGATTTGGATGTTCATAAACAGGAACTGTTGATTGGTATTACAGGGATAAAATCTTGGTGGTAATCCTTTAACTTATAGAAGATGGTAGATATTATAATCTACTTGACTCTTCTAATGGATTGTTCGTTCCGCTACAGTTGTTGTTATTGAATAATTATAATATCTTTAAATCTCTGATTTATTTCGGTTGGGGGCTAAAGATAATTTTATTCTTCATTATCTTAGTCATGATATTTCTTACTGGGCTATTTGTGCTCACCCTTTTCCTTTTTATTCCATTATTCTCTTCAGAAAAAGAGAGTGTAGCGGGGACTAGCCGGGGAATGGAGTGATGGTCCGAGACAATAGAAGTATCTCAATACATTACTATTAGTGTGACAATAAGTGTATTGAGAATTTAAGATGTATTTGTATTGTGTTGTCGTATTTTTTATAACACTTATTAGTTGTAAATGGAAAAATTCGTATTTATATTTGTATTTTATAGAATGTTATTGGCGACTCAAAATGGGTTGTATGGACCTATTTTGGGGGCGTCAAAATTTCGAAGTTCAGATTTAGCATGACTCATAGTTGAAAATGCACGTTCTGTAGTTGCAGTAGAAACTGGAAGAGTTATAACAAGCCTTATCAGTCTATCGATTAATGGATAGATTGCTGACTTTCTAGTTTTCACCAGCCATTGACAGAGATCAGAAATAGTGGATAACTTTTGAAATTCTTGATGTTGGAGTATATCAAACTCGTAATGTTGCAATTGTATCCGTAAATCCTCTTTCTCATGCTCTGTGAAGTCTTTGGGGCAAAATTCTTCCACAAGCTTACAAATATCATCAATACTGAAAGACGTATGCCCATTTTGAGGATCCAATGTAGAGCTGAGAACAAGTAACTTCACCGTATGCTCACTAAACCTATTGTTTAGCTCTTGCAACTGAGAGTCTATTATAGCTGCAAATATATCAATCCGATAATATTCAATCACTGTAAATTTATCTTGTTGATGTCGAGCTCGACCTCTTTTCTCAACATATAAAGTATCTAAATCTAGGACATCTATTGTATGTTGTTCACAAAAAGACTTCACCTTCACTATGAAAGTATCACATCCATCATCTCTCAACTTCTGAATAAGTTTCTTTGTGGTTTTCACAAGGTGCATTGCATTTAAAATATCTTGAGACTTTCGTTGAAAAGCTTGAGAAAACATATCAGTCATTTCCATAGTTGTTTTCATAAGATGCAATATGAACACAAACTCGAAAGAAGTCAAAGAAGTGTAAGCCGAATCAGCATCTCCACGTTGATCCCAAGTTCCATCATCGATGATGTTCAATAAAACCTGACAAGTTGCACTAAACATTTTTATTAAGCTAGAAATAGACCTTAAGTGAGAACCCCATCGTGTATCTCCAGCCCTTTGTAAAGTACCAATATGATTCATTCCTCTCCCAGTCTCAAGCTCTTCAATGGAAATCAAATGAGCAATATCAGAAGATTGGACAACTTTCAATTCATCGTTACGTTTACAAGAAGCGCCCACAATATTTACAATAAAACTCAATTTTGAAAAAAATTGATGTACAAAAGTAACTTCTCTAGATGTTGCAACTAATATCAATTACAAACGATGAGCAAAACAATGGACATAATATGCATACGGACATTCATTAGCAACTAGAGCTTATAACCCTTTCCATTCACCTCGCATATTACTTGCTCCATCATATCCTTGACCTCGAATATTGTGAAAGTCAAGATCATAACGGGAAAGAGTGGAAAATATCTCGTTCTTTAGAGTTAACGCCTTCGTATCAGATACATGTATGACACCAAAAAAGCGCACCCGAATAAAACCATATTTGTCAACAAATCTAATAACAATAGCCATTTGCTCCCTTTTTGACTGGTCTCGAGCTTCATCAACAAGAATACAAAAATTTGCATCACCGATCTCCTCACAAATTGCCTTTCTGATTTTCATTGAGTAAACAAGTAAAATCTCTTTCTGGACTTTGGATGATGTATATGAGGCATTTTGAGGAGCCCTATCTAACACAACATTTGCAACATTTTCATTATACTCCGCAAAAAGGCTTATCAATTCAAGAAAATTATCACGATTGATGAAACTTGTGCTTTTATCATGACTTCTTAAAGCCAAACCTTGGAGAGTAAGATAGCGAACTGAATCAATTGAGGCTTTAAGTCGTAACCGATTGTTTGCACGTTGTTCAGAAGTTTGTTTCTCAATAACTTTTTGAATATGTTGTGATTGATTCATTAGATCATCGCATGATTTTTGAGCAATTTTATGTAATGAATTTAGATCTTTTCTCACATGATTCAAAAATGCACAATTCTTCCCATCCCTTACTTTTTTCCAACTATTAAATCCATCATTTGAAAAAATAGTTTGTCCGTGTTGTGTACCTTCTTTGTTAAAGAGATAGCAAGGTAGACAAAATGCGACATCCTTTGAAGGGGAATACTATGGAAATACCTTGAACCATGAAGATTGAAAGCGGCGATGATGCTTTTTTGATCCAGAAAAAGGGTACTCAGGAAGAATGCATTGATATGGACCGTAATTGATGTAAGCTTGTCGAACTTCATCAACTAGATCACTTTGACATTTCCATATTTCGATACGTTTTCCAGGATCACGCTCTAAATAATTAATATCCCATCCTTTACCTTTAATTCTTGGTGATTTTAGAGAACGTTGTTCTTGTTCAGGGGTAGGCAGAGATGTTTAAACATTAGGGTCAGGAGTAAGCAGAGAAGTGTCAACATGATTTGATTGTTTTCTCTTGAAAAATGAATCAATAGTATGTGATTTTTCCATTTTTGTAGCTCATAGTATCACACCATAAATGATAAATTACAATTAATTTAAAAATATGTTGGTAAATAATTATAATGTATATCAGTATATGAACTTAATTCAAGCACTGTAAGTCTGTAGTACATCAATTACAATGGATATTATATGTTTATAATAAAGTCACAATTGATCATGGCATTATGTATTATGTTTTATATACTATCATCTGACTGCCCTTATTTTAAGTCACTCACAAAATGCAATATGCTCAATTAAGTCATATTAAAAGTAAAAATTCTAAAAAAATAACTTTAATCTGTATGTATTTCTGAAATTCATTCTATGACATAACAAAATATCCAGATTCCCAAGAAGCAAACCATTAATTTGAAAAAAAAATAGACCATAAAGGCATAAAAATAAAATCAGGCATTATGTGAATCAGCACTAACTGACAATATCAATTAAATGAAAAAAGGGGGATATTTTTAAAATTTTACCTAGTTTGCCTTGTAACTCCTCAAACCACTTTGTCAATTGTCACTTTGAGAACCCCAAATCATCACATATATATAGCTAGAGATAATATTGTCTATTGAGCCTGAAAAACAAGAGAGAAATCAGAAAAGAATGGAAACAAAAACAGAAATTAAAGTAAGTAAAATGATATACTCTGTAGTTTGTTACATAATGAATATAAATCAAAGTAAATAAGTAATTACCTTTGTAGTTTTCTTCCTTCCGCATGCTTCCACGAATCTGAAAATCAATTTCACTAATGGAAGAAACAAGCATTTGTAGTTTGTAGACCAAAGATGTTGTGGAGGAGTCTATTTTCTTGATGGTCAGATACTTAGATGGAGGCAGATGGATATGAGAAGATGATTAGGGTAAATGCAAATTGCAATTCAAAATTTATTTATGGGCCATAGTACTTAAAAAAATTTTAAATCTGAGGGGGGGCCATGGCCCCCTACAGTCTTACACTAGTTTCGCCCCCGCTGTCAATTCACCTCTATTAACAAAATTAAGAAAATCATAATCTCTTTTTTAACTAGTTTACGGTTTAAAATGAAAAAAAAGAAGTTGATTTTTTTAAAATATAAAGTAATTGTTGATTTATCCACTTAATTATCTAGCAAAAGAAAGAAAAAAAAAATAAAAAAAAGGAAGAAGCAACCAAACAAGGCTTATTAAGTTGGGCGTTAACCACGCGATCTTTGATTGAGACTGGGCCTTTAAAGTCCACCATGCGGGCGTTGACCCCCCTCTTCTCAGACCAGAAGGAAACCCTAGACAAATAAAAGCGGGCATTTCCTCCATTTTATGACTCACATTTTCTCTCTCTTCATTTCCAATCATTTTGAGGAGAGAGAAAGTTGTCTCCTTTTTCATAAATTTAAATCCAATACAAATATTTCCCCCAAAATCAAGCCTTTTTTTAAGAGGTAATTCTGATTGGGATTCTTCATTTTCGATCAGTATCATCAAATTGATGTAAGGGACTACAGAATTTACTGTTGGATTTGTTTCTTTCTGATCTAATTTTGGGGATTCTGATTAATAGAGAGAGATTACCAGAGGTAATGAGTTCTTAATTTTATTTTATTTTTAAATTTCTTTTATTGCTTTTTTTTTAAAAAATAAAAATTGTTTGAGAATTGGGTTTGGTATTGAATTTATATATTTACTGGTTAGATGATTTTAAAATTCGTGTAGTGTTATATGATTATTGTTTTGTATGATTGATTGGATTTGTCAGCTGGGTTTGTGTTTATAAATAAAGGATAGAGAGTTAATTTATGGTTTTTATTTTTCTTGGGGTTTTAGAGCTAAATATTTGATTGAAAATGGGGAAACCAACTGGGAAGAAAAAAAATCAAGATGGGTCAGATGGAAATGTGAAGCAGAACAAAGTTTTGGATCGAAATTCGAAGTCATTTGATGAAGACACTGCTGTCTTCATCACCCTGTCCCAAGAATACAAGGAAGAAGGCAACACATTGTTTCAAAGGCGTGATCACGAAGGCGCCATGTTGAAGTATGAAAAAGCCCTCAAATTGCTTCCGAAGAACCACATTGATGTTGCATATTTACGGAGCAACATGGCTGCTTGCTTTATGCAAATGGGTCTTGTTGAGTACCCAAGAGCAATAAATGAATGTAATTTGGCCCTTGAAGTTGCTCCCACATATAGCAAAGCTTTGTTGAAGAGGGCAAAGTGTTATGAGGCTTTGAATAGGCTTGATTTGGCTTTGCGAGATGTTAATACTGTCTTGAGTATTGAGCCGAATAATTTGTCAGCATTGGAGATTTTTAATAAGGTCAAAAAGTCTCTTGAACGAAAGGGTCTAACGGTTGAAGATAAAGAAATTGTCTTGCCCCCTGAGTATGAGGAGCCTGCGCTGATCAAGGTTTTGAAAGAGAGGGTGAAAAAGAGGAGGAATAGTAAGCTTGAGAAGAAGAAGTCCGAGAAAAAGGAAGGGAAGGTTGAGGAAAAGGAAGAGAAGGTTAAGGTAAAGGAAGAGAAGATTGAAGAGGTTGAGGAAAAGAAGGCCGAGGTTAAGGTTGTTGTGGAGGAGAAAATAAGCGTTACGGAAGAAAAAGCGGTAACGAAGACTGTGAAATTGGTATTTGGAGAGGATATAAGGTTTGCACAATTACCAGTCAAATGTGGCATTGGACTGGTGAGGGACATAGTTCAGGATCGATTCCCTAACTTGAAGGGTGTGCTAATCAAGTATAGGGATCCCGAAGGTGATTTGGTCACTATCACGACGACAGATGAACTGAGGTTAGCTGAAGCATCAGGTGGTCCTCTCGGTTCTTTGAGGCTATACATTGTGGAAGTTAGTCCAGATAAAGAGCCTCGTTATGAGAGAATGGATACTGAAGAAAAGGTGCAAAATGGCAATAGTAAACCAAGTAATGCTTTGGAGAAAGGTGATGTTGGTAAAATTAGAGAAATGGAGAATGGGCCATGTCGTGTTGAGGACTGGATTATCCAGTTTGCGCGGCTTTTCAAGAATCATGTCGGTTTTGATTCTGATTCATATTTGGATCTTCATGAGCTAGGAATGAAGATTTACTCAGAAGCAATGGAGGAGACTGTTACAGGTGAAGATGCCCAAGAACTTTTTGAGATTGCTGCAGAAAAGTTTCAAGAAATGACTGCTTTGTCCTTATTCAATTGGGGAAATGTTCACATGAACAGGGCAAGGAAGCGGGTGTTCTTTCCTGAAGATAGTTCCAGTGAAACGATATTGGCACAGGTCAAAACTGCATACGAATGGGCACATAAGGAATATGTAATGGCGGGGAAGAGGTATGAAGAAGCATTAAGAATTAAGCCAGATTTCTATGAAGGCCTTCTTGCACTTGGACAGCAACAGTTCGAACAAGCAAAGCTCTCTTGGTATTATGCAATCGGGAACAAGATTGATTTGGAGACGTGGCCTTCTATAGAGGTCCTGGACCTATACAATAAGGCTGAAGAAAGCATGGACAGGGGTATGCAGATGTCGGAAGAGCTGGAGGAACAGCGTCTTAATGGACTCTACGAACCGGACAAACATAAAGTTGTCTTGAAGAAAATGGGGTTGGATGGTCTATTTAAAGAGATTTCCGCTGATGAAGCTGCCGAGCAGGCTGGAAACATGGGGTCCCAGATATACCTCTTATGGGGTACTATACTTTACGAGCGCTCTATTGTGGAATTTAAGTTGGACTTACCAACTTGGGAAGAATGCCTGGAGGTTGCCATTGAGAAGTTTGAACTTTCTGGAGCATCCCCAACGGACATAGCTGTAATGATAAAGAATCACATTTCCAATGGAGATGGCGTGGAAGGTGAAATAGACATACCTAGTAACTGAAAATATTTTCTTGATAATTGTTCAGACTCGCAGAATTTTACTCACTGTTTTTTGCACCCATTGCAGGTTTTGGGTTCAAAATCGATGAGATTATACAGGCGTGGAATGAGATGTACGATGCGAAAAGATGGCAGACTGGGGTCCCATCCTTCCGTCTAGAACCATTGTTTCGTAGGCGGGTTCCAAAACTTCATTCTGTGATGGAGCATATTTCAGCTTTTTGCACGTAGAACAGTGAACCAAGCATCAGAGTTTATTACTTTGTTGTCAAAAAGCTCTGTGGTTTTGAGATATGATAGGTAATCTTCTGCTTAACCTTGCTTGTTGAAATAATTGTTTTTGTCTACATGCTAATTTGATCTATTAAGATCCAATTATCTAACCATATAGCATGGTGTAGAAAGAAGTTTGAGCATTGCGATGATAAGACTGTTTATATCTATAACAGTAGTAATAAAAACCAATAAGAGCAAAGAAGAAGGTAAATATGTGAAAGTCTTAATCTTCTTCTGTTTAGACCTTGACCTTTTATTTGGTAGGAGGCAATTTTTTCTGGGACATTATTTGTTTTGCTCAAAAATGAGCAGGAAAAAGCTCATAGTTTTGATCTTTGGTTTCATTGACATAATTATCCTTCTTTTGTTTTTAAAATTTATCACATTATAGAGAAATTCATACGTATCATTATTGTAGTGAACTTACCAAACAAATTGGTTCATCCATCTTCCTTGACTACTCAAGCCAAACAATGTAATGTAGCTTCCACTTCCTTATTCATTCCCCTAAGCCTAGTTGTATGAAGCGGCAAGGGAAATGTTGTATCACTCGATTGGCAGGGGGAAGGCGGTATCATTCGATTTACTCCCTTAGGCTCTGTTTGTTTCAATAGAACCAAATTTCCATGTTGAAATCTATTTTTTGTATATTTTAGAGTAAAATATTTGTCCCAGATTTTATTCTCGTTCGTGAATAACTTGAATTTTTCTGTGAAAGTATTTTTCGACCTTTTCAAGTTGTTTTGATTCATCTAGCCAAACATTTACTTTTTCCACATAACTTGAGGCTGTTAAGTTTAGAACAGCAAATAAATTGCTATGCAATTACAAGAGTGCAAACTGATTCACCAAAGTGAAATCTCAATCATCTCATGTAATAGCAGCAGTTAATGAAACACTTGTGAACCACTTCTTTTGAATTTGAAAATGATTTTCAAGAAAATTTAAAGCACTTATATAACTCGGTACTTCGGTAGTAATAGAACAATCTTCCAAATGATGAATTTAATGGAAGAAAAAGTTTGGAGATGAAACAAGATAGGAAAGTAGAAGTCTGCGGAACGTGGTGGATGCCACACTCACTTCAATACACTGAGTTTGATATGAAACGCTAGTGAATAATGATGAGTAAATCCCTTTTATAGTTATCTGAGTTAGGTGAAATATTTTCGCCCACCTTCAGTATGATTTTTTTTTCCTCCTACATTCACTAAACTGAGCCGAGAAAATAATTTCCCATGTAAAACCTGGGATGTTGTTTTCCAGAGTTTATTTAACTTTTGTAAAATTATTTTACAAAGCTATCCATAATTCTAGATCAACCAAACTACTGGAAAATCCAATTTTCTCTGAATTTATACTTTCCCCCTATTTTTCTTTGAAACTATCAGAGCATTTGGGTACGTTTTCCCTTAAAATTTTTCTCCAGCCCTTCCAGTTTTCCTTCCTCATACCCAAACGAAGTTTGATTCCATTTCTGAATCTACATAGTAAAGAAGTCACATATTGGTAGGACGTTAAGCTCTTTGAGTCATAAAGCTAGACTAATGCTGAAACAACCGAGTCAAATCCTGAGTTCGGAACAAATCTCGGGTTAAATCCCAAGTCCAAATCGAATCAAATCCATCTAAACAAGGCCTTAAACCACTAGCTCAATAGTATCTTCTTGAGTCATCTTAGCCTACCACAGGCTCATTCAAAAGGTCATGACTGAAGGTGTAACCCCCCCGAAACTCGGGTCTTGCCTTCAAGCCCGGATCCGGTGCATCGCTGTACTATCCATTCCATACATCTATCTATACATGAGTGTAAATAAACTATTATTACAACATATCTCATCTAATCCCAGGTTCTAAGACCTTAACAACATCAATACATACTACTAGTGAATATTACATCAATAAATTTTTTACAATTAGAACACATTGTGTACATCTATACAATTAAATCTTCTTCCTTATCGAAGGTCTTCCGCTTAGCATCATCTGGCCATTCAAGTTCTTCTACTTCAGCTGCAAAATTTTAGAATTTGCAAGAATGAGTATTTAATTGCTCAACAAGTCATAGCAGTTGAATAAATAACAGAATTAAGAATAATATCATCTTTCTTCATCAACTGAACAATAGTTGTGAATCATCTCGAATAAACAGGAATAACAATTTTCCTTCACCTTTAAACATTTATAACATCCATACCTTTATCTTCCCAATAAACATCTATAACATTCATACTTTTTTCTCACCATTCTCTTTTCGTACTTTAGGAATTCAGCCTAATATGCTCTACATCTTAAATGACTACCTTCGTTTTGGGTTGATACCAACTTGTGTCTAACTATTGTTTTGACACCAACCTGTGTCTGTTTTTATTAACTTACATCATCTTGTGTTTTGTACTAGGGTCAACACTAACTTATCATCACGTGGATTAACTCTAAATATCACTACTAAACTTTCAACATCTCAATTTCACACATTCATCATCTGTCCAGCCGAAACAATTGGCATAGATATAATCTTAACAACATTCAAGATATAACAAAATCTTTAAAAACATCAACAGTTCAATATTGGAACAAGCATCGATAGCACAATAAGTGCGAACAAGTTATATAGCATCATACAAACAATTGATACTATCACTGCTGAAAAACTTACATAACATCAGGATACTTGCACATTATAATAACCTGTACAAGTAAGATACTTGTATTCAATACATGAATCGAATGAAGTTAGGAAACTTGCCTGATAAGTCTTCAATAAATAATGTTATTAAATTATCCTTCAAAAGACTTACACATTTCATTAAGGTCGTCGTACAAATTAGTCACAGTTAAACTCAACTCATTAGTTTAATACTCATTTTAGCTCAATACATAAGCTTGATTTTAATCTTTGAAAATTCATAATGTTTGTATTTTAGAAATGCTTGATCAAAACATCAAAAACATAGCATGACATTACAACGTTCGGAAAACTGCACGCCCATGACAGTCTGCGCTCGTGCGCGTGTGCTGCGCCCAGACAGCACCAGCGCAGCTGCGCTGCTGTCTGGCGCAACTGCGCCAAACTGCCTGGATGCCGGAGCAGCTGCGCTGGCCAGTCTGCAAGGCTTATGAATGGCGCTATGAATGGCGTTGCGACGCCATTCATCGGTTCTGGAAATTTTATTTTTCGTTTCTTCGAGCAGTTTTTGCAAATTTGTATCTACTTCATTACCGATCGGATTACCACCATTTTTGGATATGCTAGACTTCATACAACGTAGTATTTTACAAAAATACAACATACATGAATCTAACACAGCAAGGCATCAAATCAGTGTCCTCAATTAGCATGCACAGAGCAGTTTAATACTTAAATTTTTTTCCAGATTTTCAGATTTCGTCTATTTTCTTGGCAGTTCCCAAAATTCATATCTCATTCGTTTTAACTCCGATAATGCTCAAATTTGGATAGGATACACATCTTACTACATAGTATTTTTGAAAAATATAACATCTTCATAACGAATGCACGCATGCATAATTACAGGGGTTCAAAATATCCCGTTCATCACAGTTTTCAACAAAAACTCATTTTGGCAAAAACTCTTGATTTCACTTTTAAACCGTATTTAAACCATTCTTATGGTTCTAATCATCTAAGAAATCATATTTACATACATTATAGCATCAAACCTTGCTCAATTCTCACTTTTTAAGCACTTAGACATCTTTGAGGTATTTTATCAAACATGTAGCATGCATAGCTTAAAACTTCGAATTTCAGTACATGATAGGCATGATCAAACCACAAATTTTGTTTGTATAACTCCTATCATCTTCAGTTATCAATCATATAACAACACACAATCCAAATAATTCATATACATCCATTTTTATGCATATATTATTAATTTCTTATAAAATACATAAAAGGTTCATCAATTACCTCTTGAAGGTGTTTTCTATTGAATTTGGCTTGATAATGTTCATCCTCTTACTTGTTCAATCCTCCAGAAATGATTCTCCATCTCCCGAGCTCCTTCTAGCTCTTTTTTTCACTTAATTTTTCATACGATAGTATAATTTGTGTATTGCTATATTTATACAAGAGGTCTAGGAATTAACAAATGAAAAAGGAGAAAAACAAGGAAACTTGTTTTCCTTAATACAAGAAACATGTTCCTTAATACAATAACCATGTTCCTAGCCACTATCTTCTAACACTCCCCCTCAAGTTGGTGTGTAGATGTCTCGCATACCCAACTTGAAACACAAAGGATGAAACATCTTACTACTAAGACCCTTTGTCAAAATATCAGCAAGTTGGTGTTCTGATTTTACAAAAGGTAAGCAAATAAGACCACTGGTTAGCTTTTCTTTGATGAAGTGTCTGTCAATCTCAATGTGCTTTGTTCTATCGTGCTGTACTGGGTCGTTTGCTAATGGCTGCCTTATTATCACAAAATAACTGCATAGGCCTTTTAGTTGTAACACCCAAATCTTCTAGCAGGGTTCGAAGCCACATTAATTCACATATACCCAAGGCGATAGCTTGATATTCAGCCTCAGCACTAGATCTTGCCACCACAGACTGTTTCTTACTACGCCAAGTAACAAGATTACCTCCAACAAATGAACAGTAACCCGTTGTAGACCGACGATCCTCTATCGAACCAGCCCAATCTGAGTCGGAAAAAGCTTCAACTTTTATATGACCATGTGGTGCAAACAATAATCCTTTTCCAGGAGAAGACTTAAGATACCTCAGAATTCTGTAAACAGTTTCGAGGGTCATGCATATACTGACCCACTATTCCCACAACATAAGATATATCGGGTCTCGTATGAGAGAGGTATATCAATCGTCCCACCAAACGTTGATATCTTTCTCTATCAACTGTAGGTCCTGTGCCTCCTACTAGATGATGATTAACTTCAATAGGAGAATCAACAGGCTTACATCCTAACATGCCAGTTTCAGTTAACAGATCAAGAACATACTTCCTTTGAGATAGAAAGATGCCACTGGAAGATCTTGCAACTTCAATACCAAGAAAATATTTCAAAGGACCAAGATCTTTAATCTCAAACTCTCTGGTCAGTCTCGCTTTGAGATTAACTATCTCTTCTTTATTATCCCCTGTCACCACAATGTCGTCAACATAAACAATAA
The DNA here is from genome assembly GCA_034770075.1 of Aralia elata. Taxonomy (NCBI): domain Eukaryota; kingdom Viridiplantae; phylum Streptophyta; class Magnoliopsida; order Apiales; family Araliaceae; genus Aralia; species Aralia elata. The sequence continues at coordinate 29,897,877 of CM068386.1, read as the reverse complement.
GAATGGTAATCTTACCCTTTATCTGTTTGACAAAAAGAGTATGATCTGCTCGACTCTGCTTGTACCCAAACCTTATCATTGCTTTGTGGAGTCTACCAAACCAGGTTCTAGGAGATTGCTTTAGACCATACAAAGCCTTTCGTAGCTTACAAACCTTACCCATAGTAACAGATGAAGCAAAACCAGGAGGTATGTCCATGTACACTTCCTCCTCCAAGTTACCGTGAAGGAATGCATTTTTTACGTTTAATTGTTGAAGATCCCAGCCGAAGTTTGCTGCACATGAGATTATGGTACGAACAGAGTTCATCTTCGCTACAGGAGCAAATGTCTCCTGGTAATCAATCCCATGAGTTTGAGTGTATCCTTTTGCAACTAGTCTGGTTTTGAGTCTCTCAACCGTTCCATCAGAATTTTGTTTGACTATATATACCCACTTGCATCCAACTACCTTTTTTCCGTAAGGAAGAGTGACTAGTTCCCATGTATCATTCTTTTTTAGGGCATTCATCTCCTCAATCATAGCTTGTTTCCAATTCTTAGCACCAAATGCTTCTCTCCACCCCTGAGGAACATATATTGAAGACAAGGAAGAAACAAAGGAGTGATATGATGCAGATAATTTGCTATAGGCTAGAAAATTAGAAATAGGATGTTGAGTACAAGCTCTAACCCCTTTTCTAAGAGCAATAGGAATGTCAGTATCATCAGAAGAACAAGTTGGGATGTCAGTATCTTTAGAAGAACAAGTAGGGATGTCAGTATCTTTAGAAGAACAAGTAGGATTAAGATTTTCACCATTACCATTATCAAGACTAGGTCCGGAACAAAGTTGGTGTAGTGGTGCAGAAACGGTAACCTTATTCTTGCCTTTTCGTGCATAGGTCCTCAACTCAGGCTCAGGCTCAGGCTCAGACTCATTCTGTTTAGTACACTGTAACTCCCCCTGTGTAGAATTATCAGAAACAACAACAGGAATAGGAAAAATAGAGCTTGTGATACTAGCCTCAGGAAGCTTCTCATTAATAACATTCTCCCCCTGAGGAGAAGGTGAAGAAGAATAAAAAGGTTCCAATTCCCAAAAAGTGACATCCCGAGTGACAAAGACTTTGTTAGAAGAAGGATGATAACATTTATAACCTTTTTGGGTTGGAGAATAACCAATGAAAACACACCTAATAGCTTTGGGATCTAATTTTCCCCGAGTGGGAGATTTATCATGAACAAAGCACACGCAACCCAAAAACTCGAGGTGAAGGAGAAGGACTGGTCGTGTTGTTGGAGAAAAGAGATGGACTCTTGTTCCCAAGATTTCTAGAAGGAAGACGGTTTTATAAGAATGTAGCAGTCAGAACCGCATCTCCCCAAAGAAATTTAGGGGTTGACATAGTGAACATAAGAGTGCGGGCTACCTCTAGCAAGTGTCGATTTTTTCTTTCCGCTTACTCCATTTTGTTCTGGGGTTGAGACACAGGAGGTTTGAAGAATAATGCCATGCTAAGAGAGATAAGATGCAAAAAACATTATTATTACTATATTCACGACCATTATCACTATGGAGAATTCTGACCTTAGCGTCGAATTGGGTTTGAATCATTTTATGAAGTCTTGAAAACAAGCAAATACCTCATTTTGGTCCGTAAAAGGTAAATCCAATGTGACACGAGAAGGACAATCAATAAAGCTAACAAACCATCTATGACCAGAACGGGAGACAACTCGAGAGGGTCCCCACACATCAGTATGGATAATGGCAAAAGGTTCAGAATGTTGATTGTTAGTAGCAGAATAAGTAGAACGTTTGTGTTTACCTAATTCACATGGTTCACACAAAAACTGATTTCTGTTACAATGCTTAACTAAAGATGGAAATAAAGACTCCAATACTGAAAAGGAAGGATGTCCCAAACGTCGATGCCATTGATAGAGAGAGGTCAAGCATGGGTGAGAAGTAGAGTGAAGAGCCTGAACCTGAGTAGAGGGCATGTTAGACGAGGGAACATCTAAATAATATAGACCGTTAACTGCACTACCACTGCCAATCCTTTGCCCTGTCACTAAGTCCTGAAAAACACAATGATTTCCAAAAAAGGTTACTGAACAGTGTAGAGATTCACAAAGACGTTGAACAGATAGTAAATTTGCAGTAAATGAAGGGATATGGAGAACAGATGATAATGTTAATGAAGGGGTACAAATGACAGAGCCACTCCCGGAAATAGAAGACAGGGAGCCATTGGCTACTCTAACCTTGTCCTTTCCAGAGTGGGGCGTGTATGAAGTAAAAAGATTGGAGGACCCAGTCATATGCGCAGAGGCACCTGTGTCTATAATCCAACTAGGGTAAGTAGATGAGACATTAAGAGCACAAGAGTGTATACCTGATTGTGCGAAATGAGAAATAGTACCAGCACTATTAATAGAACTAGATTCTGTCATGATGAGATAGTAGGAGCAACAAAAATATCCAAGGAAATATCAACAAGGATATTATAAAGGCTCAACAAATTAGCAGAGAGTAATTCCAGAAACCAAAGGGAGTGCAATTAATTGTACTACACAATAAAACCACTTTAATTAGCAGTACAAGAGATGGAGCAACAAGAATTATCCAAGGGAATAACAACAAGGATAATTAACAAGCGCAAAGATAGAGAGATAAAAACAACCACTGTAGGTAGATTAGACTAAACCTGAGTTTCACTCAAAACAACCACTGTAGGTGGGAAGAGGAGAGATAAAAACCATGCTGGAAAAGTTGCCGGAAAAAGTCGCCGGAAAAGTCGACCACTGCAGATGGAAGGAGGAGAGATAAAAGACACGCTGGAAAAAGTCGACGAAAAAGTCGCCGGAAAAAAGTTTCCGGAAAAAATCGCCTGATAAAGGATCAACCATGTAAGAATGTAATCTCTCTTATATTTCCAATATGTGAATTGCTATATTTATACAAGAGGTCTAGGAATTAACAAATGAAAAAGGAGGAAAACAAGGAAACTTGTTTTCCTTAATACAAGAAACATGTTCCTTAATACAATAACCATGTTCCTAGCCACTATCTTCTAACAATTTGCAAAATGGGTGAATACCTTAGTAGCAAGTATTTGTAGAGGAAATACTTGCTAACTCTTCCTCTCCCAAACTCCTCTTTTTTTCATTCATGGTTAATTAATAATAGAGATATAAGTTACGAATTTGAAAGGTTTTGGAGAATTCCAAAGGTTTTCTCTTCTTTTCTTTTTCCTTCTCTTTTCCTCCAATTTAGTTTAGCAGCCCCCTGGGCCCCACCCAGTAGCTGACTTCTATTTTTTTTAAATTATTCATTTAACCATTTAATTACCCACTTGGCTAATTTGTCATCCAGAAATCAACTTTTCGTGATTATAGTCGATTCCTACTAAAGTCGACGTTTTGAATGTCTTGGACATTTGTTTCGCCAAATTCAATCCCGAAATTCGAGTTTGACTTTTTACCCAAAAAGTCAATCGGTTGACTTTGACCAAAAAGTCAACCCCAATACATTTTGTGTTTATAGTCCATTCTTACTAATTTGAACGCCCCAGACTCAAATCCGCAGTCTGTTTATCAAAATTTTACTCCAAACTCCAAGTTTGACTTTACATCATAAAAGTCAACGATTGACTTTGACCAAAAGTCAACCATGACACTATATTGTGTTTACAATCTTTTCCTACTAAATTTGACGTTCTGGACTCAAATATATAGTCCATATAACCATATACCACTCCGAACCCAAATTCGAGTTTTTACTACTTAACTTGATTTTTATACAAGTGTTAGCTCTCTTAGTTAGTTCAAACATTTAGTTTAAACTAACTATTAATATACATCTCATCACTTACTCGCAAATAAATATATATATTATTCCATTACAATAAGTTCACATAATCCTTATTCTTCGATATTATATATTAAGTCACATGCTCATCGAGTTTATTACATAACTTCTTTAGAGATTTTTTGTACCAAAAATCTCTTTGTACGTCTCTACACATATTTAAACCATATAGGTTTTTCCTTAATACATATACACACATGTTTAATCCTTATCTACTCATCTCTCCTTTTCATAATCTAGGTTTTGTTACCAATTAACCTATATCTCATTTAATCACATATCATACCTCATTCTTACACAAATAGTTATCCTTATCTAAGGATTATTATACAATATCATCACATTAATCATTTAAGACTATATTTCTAGCCGTACAAAGATTCGGGGTATTACAGAAGGTACTAATGTTAGTAACTTAATTCTTTATACACGGACAAATTTTTTTTCATATCTTTTGATGTGGGATTGACTGTGGGTTATGATTAGATAATTTGGCTAAAAAAAAATGAAAATTATATCATTGGTAAAGGACATTGGAGGATCAGTCGTGCTTGTAGTTATTTGTGAACCGAGAAATAGGTGTCTTTTTAGAATAATTTTGTGGTTTGAATTCCGAGGACGGAATTCCTTTAAGAAGGGAAATATGTAATACTTGGGATTTTTAATAATATAATAAAAGTATTATTTTTAAATAAATAAGTATTTTGCGGTTAATAACAATAGTAATTAATACAATAATAAAGTTAATTGAGTAGTTACTTATGTATGGATAATTATAACATAAGATAACTAATTATTGTGATATTGATCTTTTTGAATTTCAAAAAGATTCTTATTGTAACTTGTTATCCTGCAACTTAAAAAAAAGAAAAAGTTATTGTTATAATAAATAAGACAACACAATTAAAACGTAGAAAAGATTAAAATTACTCCAAACTAACTACGTTGGGAGAAAGAAGAAGAGAGAATAAAGAAAGATGGGTGGAGAAGGATTTGAAGATAGAAACTTGAAATTTGGTAAGATCTCTTCATCTTCTTCTTTAATTTTTATTTTAATTGATAAATATTGATTTGGTATTTTGTATATTTTGAGATTTTTTTTGGGAGATTTGGAAGTGAATTTCAATGGAAATTAGCAAAGGAAAAGAACTCTATTGAAGGTAAGAAAGTTAAATTTGAAAATCTGCTTTCTATTATTTTGGTAGTCCGTTGCGTGGTCAATAACTCTTAATCTGACTGTTGGATTGTTCTCAATTTTGGATATGTTGTAGTTCTATAAGTTGGGAACATGTTCACCAATTTTGAACCGTTGACGTTAAGTATTTTATTTGTTATGGAATTTAGGAGATTGCTGATCTGGATTTTTCGCAGCAGATTTTCTGTAATTTATACTAATGTTCAAAAATTGATAATTTGGTTGTTTTATGTCGAATTTGATGATTGAGGCTAAATTGGAGCCCTTGAAATCTAGTTTCTGTTTACGATTTTAGATTTAGAAAATAAGTTCAATATGAGGAAATTTTGGCAGAAATAGTGGCCTAAGGTCTTAATGATATTTGGACAGATTTGAGAATTAGATGTTTATGATTCATGATTAACTATTAAAACTCTAATTAGGCAGGGGAGTGTTACGAGGTGGAGTGGTAATTGATTCTTTGGTTGAGACGACGTTTTGTATCACGAGTTAATCTTTTGGGTACTTGTACTGTAAGTGGCTATCTGAACTATTTAGTATTTTGAAATTATGTATTGTAAGTGGCTTTTCGAACTATTTAGTGTTTTTAAATTATCGTTTACTTTTATGTATGCCTTAGTAATTACTCGGATGCCTAAATGTACTATTTCAAAATTTGTTATGTTTTATTTAAAGCTTCTATTTAAATGAAAACGTTACTATTTTATTTCAAACATCAGATCAAGTATTTATTTTGAATTGTGAAATGAGATTATATGATCTTGAACTGTGAAAAAGTATAGTTTAGAATATCGATAATATTGAGAAATTTTTTTGAAATCCCGAGTCCAGAATAAATTTTGGGTCAAATTCCAAGTCCGAATTGAATCAAATCTGTCCGAATTGAATCAAATTCATCCAAATAAGGCCTTAAACCATTAGCTCAATAGTATCTTTTTGATTTTTGATGTGGGACTGAGGTGTTACAAACTCCTCCACTTAAATTTCTGACGTCCCCATCAGAACCAATCACACACAGTCCACAGATCTTTGCTTCGAACCAATCACACACAGTTCACAGATCTTTGTCTCATTGTGGGATAATACCAACTGGTTTCGTGTCCCCACCTCCGGACCTCTCTTTATTGTGGGATAATAACACCAGCCTTCGTGTTCCCACCTTTGGCAACTCGATAGGATAACTCGACCCGAGCTTTTGAGTGTCGGCTCAGATATCATATGAAACAACCCGGGTCAAATTCCGAGTCTGGAACAAATCTCGGGTTAAATTCCAAGTCCGAATCGAATCAAATCCGTCCAAATAAGGCTTTAAACCACTAGCCCAATAGTATCTTCTTGGGTCATCTTAGCTCACCACAAGTTCACCCAAAAGGTTATGACTGAAGGTACTAATGTTAGTAACTTAATTCTTTATATACGGACAAATTTTTTACATATCTTTCGATGTGGTACTGGGGTGTTACAACTGCATTTTAGTTTGCCACTTTCTTATTATCCATATAATTTACTCACCTGAATTCTAATCCTGATGTCATCCTATCTTGCTTTATACTAAGCGGGTCATCTTTTGGAATGGTTATTGCAGGTTTGTTTGATTGTTGTATTTGTCATCTGTTGTTTGCTTTGGAAGCAAGAAGCAGAGTTTTTTGCTACTTGATAGAAAGATGCTTGTGGATTGATAGTGAGCTTTTTCTTCTTGGCTACAGAAGGCAGGCTATCATTTACATTTTTGTTCTCTTGGAAATTCGTTCTTGTAGGCTATGAAAAAAGCAAGGTTGGAATTATCACAACAAAAAAAAGAAAAAAGAAAAAAGAAAAAGCAAGGTTGGCATTAAAAATTTTTTGTTCACAGTTTGAGATATATCAGGTATATGATTGGTTTTTTTATCGATTTGTATCGATTATGTAGGGTAAAGTTATAAGGGTTTGTAATTCATTGATTGATACGTTTCAAATTGTAACAATTTGTGGGCATCATTTGGTTGGGAATTTCATTCTCATGAACTACATGAAAAAGCATAGACTTTTGTTATTTGTAATTTGTAAATTAGTGCCCAAAGTTTATGGTGCAGTGGGTAACTGATTGTGTTTTGGAAAATTGGAGTATTTGCTGTGGAGCAGTAAATCTAATGTTGTAGATGGGCAACTTGCTTGATTGTAAGCATTTGTGCACTTATGGTTGGAGAAGTTATCAAGTGTTCCTGATTTCAGATGGTCTATTTGAACATTTTATGGAAAAAAGTTGTATTTTATATGGCAGAGATTTGTATTGCAAATGAATTTTGTAATACAATTGTAACTTTTTGCTATATAAAATACAACTTATATTTATTAATTAAACATTTATTCAGACTGTATAATGAATGCAAATGTTTCACTTTGTTATTAACCATCTTTTTAGTTTTATTTTAACTTAGGGCTGACAGATGGGGGTGTTTCTAAAACTTTCCTTAATTTTCAAATGGATAATATAGTCTATTCTGATTATAATTGGAGCATTGCTTTATACACCGACTCGGCACAAAGTTGAGCAAACACAAATTATATCATGTATTATTTCAAAGAAAATCTAAAAGAATTTTATTATATATGCTGGCAAATTTATGTCGATAATAAATACTGATATATATATATATATATATATATATATATATATATATATATATATATATATAACAAGAATCAAGAGCAGAACTTTTAAAGAGCATAACTAGCAGAACTACCTTTAGCGACGGACAGACGACGATTTTGTCTGTCGCCATAGGTCCTATCTGTCGTCATAGCTTTTAGCGACGGACAACATATAGTGTCGCTAAAAGTTATGGCGACGGACAAAATCGTCGTCTGTCCATCGCTAAAGGTAGTTATGCTAGTTATGCTCTTTAAAAGTTATGCTCTTGATCCGCCCTGTATATATATATATATATATATGAAATATATAAGATTTAAGAATGATTTCACTATAATTTATTTTATCTTATCGGTTAGATTTTCACGTTAGTCGCAATTCACATTTATTATATATTTATCGACATACAACTCTCTCTCTCTCTCTCTCTCACACACACACACACACACATATATATATATATATATATTATTTTCAATATATATGATATATAGGTTTATATTACATTTGTTAACGCCAAAATCTGTTCGCTCGCTAAATCATCAAACAACGAACTAAAAACCTGCATAGTGAACAAGCAAGCACACCAAAAAGCTTGATGGTCGGGGCCGTCGAGGGATAGCTCCGGTGTGAAAATAAGTACAGGCCATAAACGTCAATAATGAAGGTCTGAAACTGCTATGATGTATAAGAGTAAATAATGTGTGTGTACCTTGTACTTGGATTATGCCTGTATTTATAACTTGATCACGCCGTCTCAATTTACCACGTCCATCCCCGAGTTGAAATAAGAGTCCTACTTTGAGTTTTCTTATAAGTGTAATTCCTATAATTGAATAGGATTTTTTTCTCTTAAAAATAAGAAGTCAAATAAGACGAGGGATCACAGGTCACTTTGGACTTTGACCCTTTTAGAATATCAAACCTCCAATCCGCCAATACAACCATCTGGCCACATGACATGGGTCCTCCCGAATCCCTCGGATCCGAAAAACCACACCCCAACATTGTCCCCCACTCTCTTATTATAAAAAATTTAAAATAAGAGAGTAGATAATTTATTAGTGACTTTAAGAGATAACTATCAGCCCAATATTCACTTTATCATAAAAGCCCAGCTATAAGCCCAACATGCCACGTAGCTGATCAGTCCCTTAATTCCATCATTACACCGTAACTGGCGAAACATGCCCTTAGCACACGTACGGTAACCCTTGCCTTCAAGTTTCCCCCAAAAACACCTGGAGCGTCACTTTCATCCATAGATTCAAAAATATCTTCTACCAGAAAACGTTAGCTCTCACCGATAACTCTGTGATTTATTAGATCCTAGAGTATACTATCACCGTTAGCAATCATCCTTTCACCATGACCGGTGAATAACCCATCAACCCCATCTCAACCTTTGAGCAACCCCCCGCCATCATCGCTTCAACTACTCAAATGTTCCCCTCCACCACGCTTTCAACCGAGATGACACTCCTTTCCCCACTTAGACATGACACCTCCACTAACACCAGTGAACAAAAGCCCACCTCCCAACCCACTGGAAAAGCAATCATTTTTATTGACGACACCATTCCCACCCCCTCAATTCAGCCCACCGTCAACAATGATACTAGCACCGCCCCCTAAATCCCTTTTGAGATTAGTACCAAAAACCTTTCATCCCATAAAATGAGTGAGGCTAAAGCCAGGGAGATGGACATCAGAGAACACTATAAGTTTGATAAATCCTATGCCCATATCAACACCAAATCCACTGTATCCAAACGCCTTCTCCCCAACCTCCGATTCCAATACCAGATCCCTAACCAGTATGAACTTCGGGCTCTGACCTTATCGAAAAGGATATAGTGGCGTCCGAAGGGGGAATGGGTCGATGTTCCCATATACACACTGAGGTATGGAGCAAGATTTCCCCTTCACGAATTTATCTCTTCATTTTTAGGTTTTGTTGGTATTGGGTTCGCACAACTGGTGCCGAACTCCTATACTCATTTGATTTGCTTTATAGCCTTTTACCAAGAATGCGGAGTCGAACCCTCCCTAAATTTCTTCTTTGCCATATTCACCCTAGGTCGTTCAAAAGAGCCGAGATATCGTCAATTGAACAAGCAACCAGGCCGACTTGTGTGGATAAAAACCCCCTCGAGCAACAAAGAGTGACATTCATATTGGGTGTATATCAAGGGACTTGACACCCACCTTCTTCCCAATTGGGGTGAACCTTCAAAAACCACCTTCGGATTTGACCAAGCCCCCCAGGACCGGTAAGAAGAGTTTAAGGCCTTCTATGCCAATATGCCAAAGACATTTTGGTCTATAGACCTGTTGTCAAACCAGTCATGGCTCTTTAGCCATAAATGTAAGTTATAACTCTCGACTAATACATCACGTACGTGCTTTCAATTTACCTGTCAAAATTTTTATTTCATTTTCAGTGACCATTTTCAAGTTGCAAACGATCACCCAAATAGGAGCAGAACCTTTCCTCGATGCCATATTAGCCGAAGCCATCACAGAACCTACCACAAACACCAATCTAGAGACACCCAACAACTAGAGAAGCCAATCGCAGTAATACCTCTAACAACGATCCCCATGTCCGAACTCTAACCACCACCCAAGAACGTATTAGAACTTGATAATGAAGAGAAAAGAGCGATGAAAAAAAAGAAAAACGAAGATTAGTCAAAGCCTCATAAAAAATTATTGCCACCTCGTCAACCCTACATACTGATACTCCTCAAGGTAGCCTTCCGAAATTGTTCTTTTCTCATATTCCCTAAGACAAAGTGGAAATCGATCCTACCAAAAAGAAAAAACAAAAGGAACCCAAAGAATCCCTTCCCGATCCCTCATTACACAAGAAACCATGCATTGAACAACCAACCAAACCTAGCCCCGAAACCTATCATTCGATACCTATCGACTCTCCACTAGCTCCACCTTATTCACCAGTGCTGATCAATTCCCCACCGAGCACTGACCCAAAATGAAAATTTGCTGTTTCACCCACTAGCCCGGAGATGTTCGAAATAACTACCTCATCGAGCTTTTCTATTCCTTCATCCTCCTAGCCGATAACGAGAAATTTGAATGACTATCCCTTTAACAACTCATAGTTAGTAGTGCGGTACACCGAGGGCGGGTAAGCACAACATATACTTTTCCCTTCCCCTCAACAGACTAGTTCTATTGATAACATTAATGTTCTCCCTTATCTCTGGCTCTAGCTGCTTTCGGACGAGTACTTTATGTGCTCAACAAAGTAACCTCGCGAGAGAAAGAATTGGAAGCAAAAATCAAACATCTTCGAGGAGAAGTGAAAGTGCTTTAGGCTGAACTAAAAAAAGAACAAGATTACAATACTACCAACACAATCAAGATTCAAGAGCTAGGGAGCCAACTGAAAACCTTAAGATGGCAAAGATTCGAACTGGCCGAGCAAAGACAAAGGCTCCTTGAAGACAAAATTGAGCTTAAAGAAGAAAATGAAGAGCAGAAGTAGACCATCAAGACTTTTGATGACAAACTTCGGGACAAACATACTCAAATAAAGAATTTGGTCAAAGGTGCTTCTTAGTTAGAGAAATAAATGACCTTCGAGCCCAAAGCAAGCAAATCTCCGAAGCCAACAACTAGAAAATCATTAACTAGTATCAAACATCTTCAGAGCTGACCGAAGCCGTTGAGGATCAATTTGATAAAGGCTACTAATCAACCAAGACAAAAATTAAAGCCACTAGCTTCGACCAAGTTTTACTTGGTTTTTCGAACGATAAAGTAAAGGAAGAATTTGAAAGCAAAGAGGACCCTTCTGCCAACCTTTAATTTATGTCATTACTTTTCTATATTTAGGAATGATGTTTTGTAGTTGTAACCGACCATATACTTATAATGTTTTCCAAACCCAATTATATCTGAAAAGCTATTTAAAGAAATCGATCTTTTATTAATAACGCAATAAGGCAACAATCCAACCAAATACCACTATAAATTTGGAATTTTAGACTAAAAAAAGTAAAATTACATTCTTTTTAAATAGGAAACATATCTTATTGGTAATATCTTCGAAGTCTCCCCACATGCCGTGTATTTTTCACCTCAATACTTCCATAGTCCGAAGTTGATACGTTTCTGGCTTCAGCACTTCAACGACTTCATACGGTCCCTCCCAATTAGGCTTAAGCTTCCCTGTGTTTTGAGGGGTAGAAGTTTCTGCTCCCTAAAGCACCAAACCCCCAATAGCAAACCTTCACTGCTTAACCCGTCGATTATAATGTCGAGCAGTCCTCTGTTGGTAAACAACCAACCTCATCATCGCAGAGTCCCGAACTTCATCCACTAAATCCAAATTCAGTCGAAGACCCTCATCGTTATATAACTCATTGAACTAACTAACCCGAAGAGAGGGAGACCCAATCTCCACCAGGATAAAGGCATCAATACCATAAGTAAGTCGAAAAGGTGAATCCCCCATGGTGGTCCGAGGCGTAGTTTGGTAGGACTATAGAATACTGTGTAACTCTTTAGGCCATCGACCATTAGCCTCATCCAACCTCCTCTTGATGCCATTTAAGAGGGTCCGATTCGTCACCTCCACCTGACCATTTAACTGAGGTCGAGCCATAGAAACTGTTCGACGTTGAATGTTCAAATCTCTTAGGAATTTATCAAATTTAGAGCCAACAAACCGACGACCATTATCCGACACCATAGCCACAGGGATACCAAATTGAAACACCACTAACTCCTTAAAAAACCACATACAATCATATTAAGTGATTGTCTGAAGAGGTTTGGCCTCCACCCACTTGGCCATGTAGTCAATCGCGACAATCACAAATGCTAATTGTCCTTTTGCTTTTGGGAGTGGACCTAAGATATCAATCCCCTACACTGCGAACGGGATTGGGGACAAAATCGATGACAACTCCTCTGAAGGCTGATGTGGAACAGGGCTATTGAGCTGACACTTGACACATTTCCTCATATAATCCTTCGCATCCTAAAAGATAATCGCCCAATAGTATCCCTGCCTCATCAACTTATAAGCCAATGACTTTACTCCTATATAATCCCCGCATATCCCTTCGTGTACCTCTCGAAGGACGTAAACTGCCTTCAAAGGCACCAGATACTTCAACAAAGGGGATGAATAAGATCGTCGATAGAGATCTCCATCAATCAAACAGAAATACAAACTTTGATGTTTAATCTTCTTAGCCAACACCTGATCCGAAGGCAACCTCCATTTACTAAGATAGTTAAGAAAAGGTGTTAGCCAACCGTTTGACCTTTCCACTGTCATAACAGCTTTCCTCAGAATGCTTGGTTCATCCGAAACCTCCAAGTATACCGAACCATTGCAAGAAGTTGAATCCGTCGCGGCCAGCCTTGACAAGGCATCGACTTATATATTATTATTCTGATCTATGCCTCGTAAAGAGTGTTAGTTCCCGGAGGCACACAAGAGATCTAGAAGGGGGTTGAATAGATCTCTAAAACTTTTCGATTAATTAAAAAAGTATTACCAAGTAATCAATTAATCAGTATTGATTATGCACAGTGGAATATTATTTGGAAAATCCCCTTTAAAGATTAAGGAATACACATATCTAATTTTAGTCTTGGTTGGAACACACATAACATATATAGCATATATAAGATGCATAATCTAAATGACATAAAGTAAATGACACAAGATATTTTAAGTGGTTCGGAGACTGAATAATTCCTACTCCATTCTTCTACTTCAATAAGTAGGGAATCCACTAAGAATTCGGTCACTTAGACTAGGACACTCTACCCTCTTCAAGCCCAGCAAACTTGGATTTTAGTCACTAAGACAAGGACGCTAAGACCTCTTCAAGCCCAACATAATTAGAATTTTAGTCGCTAAGACAAGGGCACTAAGACCTTTTCAAGTCTTATCGACTTGGCAACGTGGACACTTAGTCCCAGATCACTAAGATCTCTTCAAGTTCCTTGAACTTGGTATACTGGTCATTGAGACCAAGTTGAATCATTGTTGAAATGATATTATTTGTGCTGCTATTAAGCTTTGCAATCTGCTTGGTTTCTTCTGGTACTTATCAGCTTTGAACACATCTTGAGTCATAGAATGAAACTGCTCTACATCTTTATCTTCTCTGCTCTGAGTGTTCTTGGTGAATCGTAAAGTTGTTCTTGCTTTTGGCCTTCTGATTTGCCACTCTAATTTCACTGCTTCCTCTCCTTGGCTTCTTGGCACTTTGACTCTTAGCTTTGCCAAGTTCTCATCAGCTCAGCACTTCGGCTCTTCGCTTTTTGGCTCTGTGCTCTTTGTTAGCATTGTCGAGCTCTCCAACTCATTTCTGCACTCTTCTTGGCATTACAGCTCTAGTTCTTGTGCATTTTAGCGCACTTGTTTTTGCACTTAGGACAGAACTTCAGATCTTTTTATTTTGTGCTTCAGCTCTTTTATTTGGTGCGACTGCTCTTTTTGAATTTAAATTCTTGCATTTATTTATAGTATTTCAAAAGACTTCTCGTTGCAAAGTGTTCGTTGAAGTATTTATGGCACATATATCTTACTATCCTTGATGTTGACTTTTTGGACTTGTTGTGTCAGGTTACTTTTCGGCTTAGACTAGTCACATCAGACTGCAACTTTATCTATCAACTGATAGATGTCTCTTTCGATTAAAATAGTTGTTAGACACAACGATCTGATCTTCGATCTTATTCAAGGATACACTGTTGATTACCTCAGGACCTTCAATTTGGCAACGTTCTATTTATCAGTCTTTTTTGTCAGACGTGACTCTGCTCTATGAACTTTGATGATAGTAGAGAGATAAGAATCGTAGAGTTGAGCATTACAATTTGCTCTACGATTATAACCTTATTTTTGCTCTATTATCTGTTATGACGTCCGCCCTACGAATGAGTACTCTTTGATGCTTGGTTAGACTTGCCGACTTCTCTTTATTATCTGAATGCTTTAGCAGCTCTACGATGCCAAAGACAACTCTACGATCTAGTTATCTCTTTGTTGCTTTATAATATCAGCTGCTGCTCTATGAAATCTTGGTTACTTTGCGAACTAACTTATTCTTTATGTCCAGGCAGAGTACTATTGCATTTTAGCCTTTATAGAGACATTTCAGAGATTCCTTATAATTATGACTATTCTCAATATCTTAGAGTATATCTTTCTTTGATCAGCTTTCTCTTATTCGACCTTCAACTTATATCCATGGCTCATAGATGAGCTCTATGATCTTTGTCTTGTGCACTTTAGTGGATGAGCTGATCATACTACGCTTTAGTAGAGTGACTCTATGATCGGTTGCTCCTATCGACTATACATAAAGAGCTTTACTGAGATCAACCTAACAGTTTTGATCTTTTTATTCTAAGTCTTTGTACATTTATTTCTTAAAGACTTTACAAGGCTTATCTTTCACAAGTATACTTTAGTCAATAGTTTATATTACATTTACTTGGATCAACTCAGTGAGATCAACCTAACATGTTTGACCTTTCTCTAATCTAAGTCCTTGCACATTCATCATTTTATTAAGGACTTCATAAAACTCACGTTTACAAATATACTTAAATATCTCATCATCAAATCTCATAAATTTATAATCTCATGTAGATTCTTTAACATTCTCTCCCAATTTGATGATGACAAAAATAGTATAACATACCATTCAATCAATGCAAATGCATGAATATGAATGTGATTTAAGATACAGTAAGTCACTGTATTGCTAAACTAACAGATATGAATATAATTATGTGCATTCAACATAGGAATTCATATATCATCCATCATAAATTAAAATTAACATTCATCCAAAAATTAAAACGAATATACCAAAGGTCTTAAAACATATATCGCCCACAGTTAAAACAGATTAAAAATAATTAAAGTCTAAGCACCACAAATATAACAGTTAAAACTTCTCCTTGTTTCCAAATATACCTTCCCTTTTTTGTTGATGCTCCAATCCTTTGCATCTTCTTTTATGACCTTTCCTCGTCCTTCTTCTTCTTTTTGCTGTTGCTTGCTTTCACCTGCTACTTCACTTGTTCCTCTTCTTGCTGCTTAGCATCTCCTTCTGGTTCTGGTTCCTGCTCCTGCTCCGATTCCTGTTCCCCCTCAGCATCAGCCTCCTTCTCCTTGTCTTCTTCTAGCTCCCCCTCAGTCACTGGCTCCTTGCCTTTCTTTGTCAGCTTCTGCTTTCGATCCTTCCTCTTCCTGAATCTAGCTCTTCTCCTCTTTTCTCCCTCTTTTTGTCATCAATAAATTGAGAGAGATATTGGACATGAGTAATGAATTGTTCAATCAAGTATAAGGAGCTTTCAACTTCTGTCTTTATCTACTTCTAACTGAGTTCTAATTTCTATGAGAGGGACTGAGTGAGATCTGCCACATTCTTTGAGAGGGACATAATGGATTTCGCATTTTTCTTTTGCAGTTGAATGGCTTCTTTCATTTGATGCTTAATAGACTTCAGATATGTCTGATCTTTCTGATGAAGCTTGAGAGAAATATCTGTGAACGATGTTTGAAACTTCCTGTAGAATTCACTTCCTTCACCTCCAAGAATATTCTTTACTTAAGCAGTAATTGAGGAAATTTTTTTCAAATAAATCTTCAGAGTTTTTCAACAACTCTTGATCAATCAAAGGGTCTTCAAAGATTGGGACAGTTGGGTTAGGCTTCTCACTCTTGTAAATATTATCAAGAGCGGTGACTATATCAAAGAAATTATTATTGGATGAAGAAGGGATGTCAGAGGGGATTCCAGGGGTAACATTTAGTGTTTGAGCGATTTGGGGTAATGATTGATTGGTTGTTTGAGTGTCTGGGCTAGTTGGGGAAAACTCTACTTCTTCAGTCGTAGAGTTTGGGTGTTCTATGACCATTGGCTCTACGATATCAGACTTGGTTAACAACTTGATAGAAACGAACGTGTTTAAACTTTCCAGAAGATAGTATGGGATGTAAATACCTTCGACATGGCGGTAGACTTTGAAATGTCGAGAGTCCTTGATCATCTTTGTTGGATATGATTGAACCCTTGGGAAGTTTTGAGAGATCATCTTCAGATTTGGAAAGTTTGAGTAACACCGGCTGAGAAAACTTCTATCTCTAATTGAAATAGCCTTCAACCAGGGCATCCATGGATAGAAAAATGCCAACTGCTGACTTTTAGAATCATACAACACCTTGGTAAGATCCAATTTTATATCTTGAAAATTATTAAACAGATCTTCAGTGGTCATTGTTACCACTTTGATCTGTTTATCACCCTGATTTATCCACTTCTCTAGCAACATAACCTCTAGTTTTTCAAATGCTTCCAATACTATTCTTCTTCGAATTCTTGTGGAGGTTGGTGCAACTATTGGGGGTGGAATAAGGTAACCTACTGGTTCTTCATTCTCAGAGTGGGGATCTCTTTGTGTTTCCAACTTACCCTCTTTCCTTGCTTCCTTTCTTTTCTTCTTTTCTAACTTTTTGCTTTTCTTCGGCTTTGGACTTGGTTCTTTCATAGCCACTTCTTTTGTCACTTCTACTGGCTCATCAGTCATTTTTCCAACTGTTCTTCTTCATTAACTCCTTCAACAACAACTTTTTTAGGAACAACTTCTTCAGGCTTTGACTCATCGACAGTCTCAGCCAGTGTTCCTTCATTCATTTCTTCCTCTTCAGGCTTCGAAGCCTCTTCAATAGACTCAACTTCATCTTCATCCTCTGGTTGTGGCTCACTTGCCGTCATAGCCTTTTCATGTGACCTATCTTCTGATGGCTCAGGTTCACTAACCTTCTCAGCCTCTTCATCATCATCATCATTGTTGGAACTGGGGGTTAGCATCTTTCTTTTGCCTTTGTTCTTCCTTGCCATTCAAGTAGATTCATTTTTTCTCATCATCATCACTAAGATCGATGATCTTAGGTGGAATTCTTTCTTTACTTCTATGACCTAGGGATTTCATCATTTGTCGTAGTCGTGCACTCTGTCTCCTCCTTGCAGGCTTAGAGACATGTGTTTCAGATGCTTCTTCTTTTTTTTTCGATTTCCCTTTAGTAACAAAAGGACTTTTCAAAGGGACCTTTGGTGATGCTTTCTCAACCTTGATTTTCTTCTTGGATGGCTTTCCTAGGATAGATACAGGGGACAGAGAATCATCAGATTGTGATGATTCATTCTTCACTATACTTGCTTTCCTTTTCCCTTTATCTAACTTTGAAACATCATTGCTACTGCTGCCAGATATCATCGATCTTTTATTCTTCATGGGATTTTTCTTCCAATTATTAAACAATTTGGGGGACATAACTTTGTTGACATTCAAGATTTCTCCTTTTTCATCCCTGATCTTGCTTTGCAGTTTCTTCTTTAAAATTATACTTAAAAACCTTCCATAGAAAACCTTTGAAACAGGCTTTTATGAGGCCTTCTTCTCTGCCTCCTCTAGCCACTTGGCTAACTAATCGAATAACACAACTCCAAAATTTATCTTCTGCTTCATGACGATTGCAGTCATGATTTTCATTTGCAGATCACTTACGGTATCATATGTAGTATCCTTACATAAGATACACTTCCCTACAATCTCTGCCAAGAGCTCAAACTCCTCTGGAAACTACTTCTTCTTCATACCCTTCAGATGGAGATTCTTTTGGTACCCCATCAACCTCATTCCTTCATCAACATCTACTCCTTCAAGTGTCGTTAGGCTTTGGTTGGTAAAGCCTAGACATTGGTTGATTTCTGCAGCCCCTACCTTCAGATTAACTCCTCTTACTTTTATAGACAAAACACCAACATTGACCACAACGTTTTGATAAAACTCCTTCATTAAATCAGTGTAGACTTTGGTGTTAGATTCCAAACATTCTGAGAACCTAGCCTCCTTTACGATCTTGAGAATAACCTTGAACTTTTTCTCCGAAGAACCAAACTTGTCAACACCGAGTTGGATACCCGTTATGACTAGATAGTTTTCCATTTCAAGGGTTGGATATAGATGGATACTCGAAAGCAGAAATGTGTTTGGGATGGTAAGAGTTTTGGGGTTTTTGGAGGTTTTAGAAATTTAGAGATTTCTGGAGATTTAGAGAGGTTTTGAGATTTGAGTGATTAGAGTATGAGCTTTTGAGAGATTAATGATTTGTAGAGTTTGATGGCTTTTAGACCTAGACAGCTGATAGGAAAGGCAACCGTCAGAATTTGAAATAATTTTACGTTAGTTCCCTCTAATTTTGCACAGAGGGACACGTGTCAGAAAACTATTGTCTGTTCATCGCTTCAAAAACTATAACTCCATAACTGTTATATATCAGTTTCCTAGGTTCACTTTCCTTTTGAGAGAGTGAACATCACTTTCCTTCAACTTGACCGCTTTGGCTTATTCTATCGTAGAGTAACTTGATAACATAGCTTTCACTCTACGAATTTCAATCTGCTAAATGATCATCTTCTAAGACCAAGCTTCAGTCTACGACCTTTACTGTTCTAGCATTAACTGATGGATATAGACTTAATCTTCTTTCTTATCCTGTTACCATGTCTCCTCTTGGCTTGAATCTTCCATTGGTACTTCAATTTTCTTATGCTCGTCAAAGATCAAAATCCTGAACATTCGTTAGTTCGCTTACAACTTGAGAAAGAATAGTGATCTTGAGCTCTGCTGACTAATATCTTTGAAAGATAGATTTTGTTTTGCTTCTTTGTAGAATGAAGGAGTTCTCAGAGCTAGAGTTGAGAATTCAACAATTTTCTTCACTGGTACTGAGATCGTCGAGTCTGGATATACGACTTCAGCTTCTACGATCGTAGAGCTAGTCTGTTCTACGACTTAGAAGACCTTGCTCTTGGATATTTTCTAATTGAGATGCTTTGTATGGATAACCTTAATCCGTCTTATAACTCTGATGATCCAGAGAGAATGTCTTCAAAGACAGTTGAAGTATCTTGAATTTACAACTGGTATGAGCTTCTTGACAACATCCATGAACTTTAAGCATCTACTTGTATAGGCTTCAATAAGGATCAGTCAATCTTGATACCTGCAAGTTCAATAATTTTCTATCTTGGTACCCATTGTTGTTTGGGTCCTGCTAGGTTAGTTTTCTTGAATACCCAAGTCTTTCAGACTTTGGGTCTATAATATATATTGCCATTATGATAACAATGTAAAGCTCATATTCTCATTTATATGATAACTATAGCATTTAAATGTTTTGCATGAGTGTGTGTGTGTATGGACATCTTTCCATATAGAACTTGTGTGGAGGATAAGCCTTTCCTTTAGGTTAAAACTCTTTTTGCTTTTACTTTGTTCTGAAATTTTAAACTTCCGTAGAGTAATGACCAACTCTACGATTTGTGCCTGGTTGATTCATGGAGTTGATCAGACTTTACGACTCTTCGAGGTATAATTGTAGTTTTGGTTATACTCTATACTTTATCAAAAACACATAACATTGTGTGACTGATCGTTCTTTGACACAATGAACTAGTCAACAAAAGTTGGACAACCTGAAATACTCAGCTTTAGCAACCTCTTTGAATTTCATAAAACAACACCTCCAATGAGAAGAGAGGTAATTATTATTGTTAGTTTCCATTGAGTTTTCCACATCCCAAGTATAAGATAAATCTCCAAACTTCAGAACTGATTTTATTAGAGACAAATCTCTGACTAGTGATCAGTTAGTTCATATATGATAAAGAACAATTCCATATTAAGTTTGTCATTTCTAACTCCTCTAACTTAGAGGTAAGAGTAAACTTTCTTAGTGAATATACTGCATATATCTTTCTCAAATGTTCATTTTCAGCCTCAAGTTTAGATAGAGAGACAATATTTCGTAGAGTAATTCTCAGCTTTGCTTGCTCTCTCTCTCTTTCTCCTTTTGAAGAAGAAAATGATCATTTAATATAGCACTGAGTCAATTTATATAATGATGCATCATAAACATGATTTTATATAATGCTATTCTATAATCATCAACATGAATATTGAAAGAGATAGTCAAATACCTCAACGATGTCAATTTCTTGATAATCAGTGGTTCTGCTTGAGCCATTGCATAATGTTGTTGGGTAGAGATTTGCAATCCTTCGAATCACCATCAACATCATTATTTGTTACTACTTTAGAATGATCTTTGGCATTATCTTTAGAGAGAATCGTTGAACAAAGCTTAAGCTTATAAGTAAACAAATTACCATAGAACTTTTTAACCGACATATCGAGCAAATCCTTTGATATATGGATAGAGGAAAGTCTTGGCATCAGATATTCTTTAAACAGCTCGAATGAACCTCAAGGTTCAGATTCTTGTTGGGGTAGATCTTGCCTATTGTTCTAGGATGGTTGAGAAGCACATTGAATCTTTCATATGGCGCAGTGATGATTTCTTCAGGGACATGAGAGAATTAACATTTAGCTATGCCCTTGATTATCATTAGCAAAACTTCTCAGACTCCTTTGGCAGAGGTGCAGATCATGACATCTTCAATCAATTCATTTTTTAAAGCATGAACAGAGAGTTCTCAGCTCTTGCTACACCTGCACTTTCCTATCGTTGGGTTACTCGATCTGCTGATTGATTTCAATCTTGCTAGACTCATCTGATGATAGCGATAACTTTATTTGAGCACATGGACCAATTTGGATAACATTAAGCATGTTATCATTAACATTCATAAATATATCTGCAAATATAATTTTCAACTTGTAAGCTCATCTTCATTCAGAAGAGGTGTCCTACTTCCACTACTAAGTTTAGAACTTGTTTTATTTAGTGCCATAGATCAACTTAAAGTGTAAGCTTTAAATGTTCATGAGAACCTGCTCTGATACCACTTGTTGGTTCCCAGAGGCACACAAGAAATCTAGAAGGGGATTGAATAGATCTGTAAAACTTTTCGATTAATTAAAAAAATATTACCAAGTAATCAGTTAATCAGTATTGATTATGCATAGCGGGATATTATTTCGAAAATCCCCCTTAAAGATTAAGGAATACACAAATCTAATTTTAGTCTTAGTTGGAACATACATAGCAGATATAAGATGCAGAATATAAATGACATAAAGTAAATGACACAAGATATTTTAAGTGGTTCAGAGACTTAATAACTCCTACTCCACTCTTCTACTTCAATAAGTAGGGAGTCCACTAAGAATTCGGTCACTTAGACTAGGACACTCTGCCCTCTTCAGACTTGGATTTTAGTCACTAAGGCAAGGACACTAAGATCTCTTCAAGCTCAATAGACTTGAAATTTTAGTCACTAAGATAAGGACACTAAGACATTTTCAAGTCTCATCAACTTGGCAACGTGGACACTTAGTCCCAGATCACTAAGATCTCTTCAAGTTCCTTGAACTTGATATATTGGTCACTGAGACCAAGTTGAATCATTATTAAAATGATATTGTTTGTGCTGCTATTAAGCTTTGCAATCTTATTGGTTTCTTCTGGTACTTAGCAGCTTTGAACACCTTGAGTCGTAGAATGAAACTGCTCTACATATTCATCTACTCAGCTTTGAGTGTTCTTGGTGAATCGTAAAGTTGTTCTTGCTTTTGGCCTTCTGATTTGCCACTCTAATTTCACTGCTTCCTCTCCTTGGTTTCTTAGAACTTCGACTCTTAGCTCCGCCAAGTTCTCATTATCTCGGCACTTCGGCTCTTCGCCTTTTGGCTCTGTGCTCTTTGTTAGCATTGTCGAGCTTTTCAACTCATTTTTGCACTCTTCTTGGCATTATTACTCTAGTTCTTATGCATTTTTGTCCCACTTGCTTTTGCACTTTGGCCAGTACTTCAGATCTTTTCATTTTGTGTTTTGGCTCTTTTATTTGGTGCAACCGCTCTCTCTGAATTTGAATTCTAGAATTTGTTTATAGTCTTTCAAAAGACTTCCCATTGCAAAGTGTCCATTGGAGCATTTATGTCACAGATATCTTACTATCCTTGATGTTGACTTTTTGAACTTGTTGTGTCAGGTTGCTTTTTGGCTTGGACCAGTCACATCAGACTGCAACTTTATCTACAAATTAATAGATTTCTCTTTCAATTAAAATAGTTGTTAGACACAATGATCTGATCTTCGATCTTGTTCAAGGATACACTGTTGATTACCTTGGGACCTTTAATTTGGCAACGTTCCATTTGTCAGTCTTTTTTGTCAAACGTGACTCTGCTCTATGAACTTTGATGATAGTAGAGAGATAAGAATCGTAGAGTTGAGCTTTACAATTTGCTCTACGATTATGACTTTATTTTTGCTCTATTATCTGTTCTGTTGTCCGCTCTACGAATGAGTACTCTTTGATGCTTGGTTAGACTTACAAACTTCTCTTTATTATCTGAATGCTTTATCAGATCTACGATGCCGAAGACAACTCTATGATCTGGCCGTCTTTTTGTTGTTTTACAATATTAGCTCCTGCTCTACGAAATCTTAGTTACTTTGCGAACTAACTTATTCTTTATGTCCAAGAAGAGTACTATTGCATTTTAGCCTTTGTAGAGACATTCCAGAGATTTCTTACAATTAGGACTATTCTCAATATCTTAGAGTATCTTTCTTTGATCAGCTTTCTCTTGTTCAACCTTCAACTTATTTCCATGGCTTGTAGATGAGCTCTACGATCTTTGTCTTGTGCACTTCAGTAGCTGAGCTAACTATGTTGTTTGTTATCGCACTACGATTTAGTAGAGTGACTCTATGATCGGTTGGTCCTATCAACTATGCATAGATAGCTTTACTGAGATCAACCTAACAGTTTTGATCTTTCTATTCTAAGTCTTTGTACATTTGTTTCTTAAGGACTTTACAAGGCTTATCTTTCACAAGTATACTTTAGTCAATAGTTTATATTACATTTACTTAGATCAACTCAGTGAGATCAACCTAACATATTTGACCTTTCTCTAATCTAAGCCCTTGCACATTCATTATTTTATTAAGGACTGCACAAAACTTACGTTTATAAATATACTTAAATATCTCATCATCAAATCTCATACATTTGTAATCTCTTGTAGATTCTTTAACAAATAGTATAAAGCAAAATGTTGTAACAAACCTTTTACCTCGGAAAGATACTTGGACATGTTTGCCCCCCGAGCCTCGTACTCACCTTGTACATGCTTTACCACCAACTGAGAATCGCTGAATATGACCAAATAGCGTACCTTCAAACTTCGAGCCAACCTTAATATGACCAAAATAACTTTCTCAGCCTCATTGTTAGTCTCTTTGAACCGAAATCGCCTGTTACACCTTGAACCCTTCAGGACTGGTCAAGATAACACCATCCCTACTCGTATCAGCCATTGTGAACCCATCAACATACAAAGTCCACGATGCTTGCGGAACATGATCGTCAAAAACAAGTTGCACCCTCTCCTTCAATCCTGACGGGGGATCAGGTTCCGTAAACAAGCGCTCAATCACAAAATTTGCCAAGGCTTGACCTTTTATAGCCATTCGAGAATAATACTCCAAAATAAATTGACTAAGCTCCATGGACTAAGCCACCAACCTACCCCAAACATTAGGTTTATAGAGCACCTTCTTCAATGGTTGATCTGTATAAACCATGATTACCCATCCCTGGAAGTAATGTCGAAGTTTTCGACTAGTAATTATCAAGGCGTAAACAAATTTTTTCATGTTAAGATACCTGGTTTTCGCATCCCGAAGCGCATGACTTACGTAATATACAAGATATTGTTTCCCTCCTGACTTCCTAACAAGGACAACCCCTACTGCCAACGATCCTGCAGCCAAATATAAATCGAGTGGTTCAGAAAGAACTAGCTTCACCAGCAACGGTGCCGAAGACAAATATCTTTTAATCCCTTGGAAAGTGTCCTCGCACTCGAAAGTCCATTAAAAAGTTTTCTCATTTTTCAGTCCTTTCAAAGTGTCAAAAAATGATAAACACCGTTCGGTTGACTTAGACATGAAGCGCCGAAGCGCCGGAACTCTCCCAGTTAATCGTTGAACATCCTTGAACGATTAGGGTGACTTCATATCCAATATTTCTCTGATCTTTTCTAGATTTACCTCTATACCCCTTTTACTGACCAAACATACATTTCGTAGGATTAAGACGCATGTTGTAATATCGAAGAGCTTGAAAACACTCCTTTAAATCATCCAAGTGACTCCGGATCACTGTGCTTTTAACGATTATATCATCAACATACACCTCCATATTCCTCCTAATTTGTTTTCGAAAAACTTTATTCATCATTCTTTGATAAGTTGCCCCTACATTAATTAACTTGAATGACATTTTCTTATACGCGTAAATCGCCCGATGATTGATGAATGCTGTCTTCAGGATGTCTTCTAATATACACAATAATTATACATTTTAATATTCCCATTTTTATGAATTTATATGTATATTTTATTTAAATAATAAATTTTATTTTGTTTTGTAGGTGATAATATTTTATTTATCTTTTGATCAAGTAAATGATAATTATTCTAGCTTTTGAAGATTAAAATGGACTCTAGAAGATTATCATGATAGAGTTAAAATCAATTTGGAGATAAAGTGAATAGAAGGAAAAAGAAGACCAAGTTCAATGTATCTTAGATTAGGTTATAATTTATTTATTTTTTCTATAAATAGGTCTTTTGTTTTAGGGAAATGATAATTTTTATTATTTTTCTTTTCCTTCCCTTCCGGCACGGAGTTAGAACAGGTAGTTTTTGTTTTTTTCCCGTAGCATAGTTAATTAGTGCATTTTGTTTATTATTCTTTTTCCGTCCAAATGCTTACTCAGTTACCACTTTTCATTCTGTAATTTAGTTGAACATGAATTATTCACTATATAGCTAAGAATATCATTAATATAATATTCCTTCCATTTCTTTTTAGACTTGGTCCCGTAGTAAAGTAATTATTTAATTTCATTGTCTTTTTTTATTCATCCTGCATATATAGTTAGTACTAATAATATGTGTAAACTTATAGTTAGTAATTCTTAGTTCATTCAAAATAGTGAAAGCACTAAATAATTTTCTCTTGTGATTTATTTTAATTTGTATGGCTAACTAAATTTTTGTAATTAGAATGATGATGAAACTAGGTATTTGATAGTAATTAGTTTCTTTTTTTTCAAAAACTTGATGTGATAAAATTATGTAATGCAAAGTGCACAACGTCTATTGTAAACTTGACAAATACAGGTCGAACCACAGAGACTAGATCAATTCTTTAATATATCCTTAATTAATATTTCAGACAAATTAAAAATAAATATAGTGGAGATGATTAACAACTAAATTATGCAAACTAAAAATTAATAATGAAAACTAGGAATTGGGAAAAACTATCTAGGAATCCGAATCCACTAAATATTGACATAATAAATAATTTTTTTTTTCTGAATTAATTCCTAATCTTGTTTTCCCTTCCCTTAAAAATAACGATTCATATAATTAATATAGGCAAACATAAGTTATGAAAAATTTACAGATTAACTATAACTTATCAAAATCTCGTAATCAATATAAGAATCATATGCAATTTGTGCGAAGGTAAATATAAAGGCGAAAACAATCGGGCCTAATTGACCGAAATTTGAAGTGCTGCATCTTGGTACTAAAAGATTGGATTGCTGATTCATTTGCCTTTCATATTCAAATTCCTGATGGTTTGGGATTTTGGGTAAAAATATGGATAAGTTGACATTCATTTTGCACCTTTTCTACCATAAGAGAGGTAATCTTTGCCCTTGTGCCAAGTTCACAACTTTTGTCCTTTTTTTGTTGATATTTTACTATCTGTTCATGTGTGCTTCATCATGGAATCGGGGCTGACTACTGACAACCAGTACCACCTCTGGAAGAATAGTTTAATAAGCAACATAGTTGGGGGAGATAAGAGTAGTTTTGCGCTAAGGCGTGGGTGTACCGTGGTGACTGTTGGAAATGAGAACAATTCATATGCTGCACTCGGACGCCAGGGTCTAACAGATTAAACAGAACGGTACATAGACAAGTAAATCCCTTATCCCCCCAAATCTCCTGATTCAATTGTCCACTTGATTAGAATACAATGTTTATAGTTTATGTACTAAGGCTTTTGAAGCATAGGATCGTGCCCTGCAAAAGAACTGTGGACAGAAATATGGAATATATCTTGAAAGATGAGGTCTTCAAGGAACAGTTAGACTGTCTTCTTGATGTGGTGCATCTTTTAAGGAGATTTAATTGTGAAGCAGAAGAATCTCCTTAAAAGATGCTTGACGACGAAATGGAATTTTTTACGGATTGAACGATATTGAGATTCCTTCCTCTCATAATCCAAGTATCTTTTCGTCTTTGTTCTAATGCTTCCTCTCTCTCTCTCTCTCTCTCTCTCTCTCTCTCTTAATTGTCTTTATTATTGTATCAAGTGATCTCAGAGCCAAATATCTGGCACTAAACTCTAGTTGCAAATCCTTCAGTTTCCACGTCACTGTTCACACAATCATTGCAATCAAACATCTGGCGACGTATATTCTTTGCCCCACACCAGCTTACAACTATCTTTCTTTCAAATACACCAAATCATATCTAACTATCCAGGTTGATCGAATAGCCCTTATTATTCACGGTTACAACCTGAATGGACAACCCCATATTTCTACAAGTTCATCATTTCGCTACCCTTAATCTGATTTCACATACCTCCAGTTGCCTACGCTCGTCATAATTCAATACTAAAATCCAGTGTTCTAAAAATCGTTAGGTGGAGCTAGGCGGACTAGGTGTTTCCTTAAGCGATCTCATTTATTTATTTTTCTTACTGTACATACATGTTATACTATACAAAACATATAGTGTACGTAATTTTTTTAAATATTACATGAAACATTACCAAAAAAATAATATTTTAAGACTTAACAAATTCATTTTAAGTCTTGTAGAGCTTCAAAGTAGAGGTTTGATTCTGTCTAGGCGAAGGCTTAGACGCCTAGCTAAATTGAGGCTGTAAAGGACCGCCTAGCGCCTAGCCGAGAATTAATCGGACCTAGACAGAGATTTTTAGAACACTGCTAAAATTTAAAATCGACCAACTCAATTTGAAACCCCCCATAATATATGTATATGTATATGTTCCGTTATAACCAGGAAAGAAAATGTGTGACTCTGTGTGTACATACATATACATATATATTGTGGTTATTTCAAAGCATCGGTAGTAAGTATTGGTTTCACCCAATATGGTTTTATGCAATCTATGCATCATATGACATGTATTATACGTATTAAATGCAAACTTTGTATGTGTCTAAACCCACACATATGTACAATTATATATATATATATATATATATATATATATATATATATATGTATATGAGAAGTGATCTACAACTAACATTAGATGTCATCTAACTTTCGGGGGTTAGATCCTCGAAAGGTGTTTTGCACTACACTTTTGGGAGTAAGAGTACCGAAAGGTAATGCAAATACCTTTCAGGGGTCTACTTCTCGGAAGTTAGATGACATTTAACGTTAGCTATGAATTAATTCTCCTATATATATATATATTCCTATATATATATATACACCATTTATACAAATTCTCACTTTTCTATATTGTCGTGAGAAGTGTAGCACAATTCATCTCTAGGAAGGAGGCTCATAGTTTTTGTTTGGAAAGTGTGCTTAAAGATCTACAGAAGCTACTCCTAACAAGTGACCTAGTTTTGGGTAGGGCTGGAAATGAATTGAGTTGTTTATGAACAAAATCGAATGTTTGCCTTGATTGGAGCTCAACTTGAATTCATTGGATAAGTAAACGAGCCGAGTTTAAACTCAAATTTAAGATCATATTATAATGAGCCAAGCTTGAACATCCCAAAAGTGGGTTGGATAAGCTTGTGTTAAGTATAAAAATATACTTCAATACTTATCTTATATCCTAATATTTAAGAAGAAGATTTTTTTTATATAATCACAAATATTAATAAAGTTTAAGTACACCCACACACACACACACATATATATATATACACACATATGTACACACACAGAGGTGTTTTGTGGTCCCATGTATGAGAGGCGGCACTAAGGCGTATGCCTAGCATTCACGAGTGCTATGAAAGTTGGTGAGCCAAACTCTAGCTAAGAAAAGGCTGACTTCAAGGATGAGCCATGTGGATACACCAGGACAAATAGTC
The DNA here is from genome assembly GCA_034770075.1 of Aralia elata. Lineage (NCBI taxonomy): Eukaryota > Viridiplantae > Streptophyta > Magnoliopsida > Apiales > Araliaceae > Aralia > Aralia elata. The sequence goes on along the minus strand of CM068386.1, from coordinate 29,868,975 downwards.
GGTAGTAAACGGGTCCACAACATGTGGGATTGTGATTGATGCGTGTTGTGTGTGCATGGCTTCTCGAAGGCACATGTTGGGGCTGTCAATGTGGTTGTGGTGTAAGGAGCACACCTACTGAGTTAGTGAGTTACCCTGTGGCATGGCAGCAACTCGCTCCCTCATGAATAAGGAAAGTGGTTCTATAGAGCGTGAGCCATGTGGATGGACACGGTGCAGTGACTACTTTCAAGCTTCAATATCAAGGATTTCAAATAGCATATGCGAACGGGTTGTTGACAACATAGAGTGGGAACCTCTTTAATAAGGGTAATAACAGTGTTACCTGACACGTGGTTCGTTTTGATACACAGTATGACTACGGATACGCGGTATGCTACGTAGTTAAAATGCGATTTATTAGGGTATTTTTATACAAGTTTTTATAGTTGGGAATTCTCTTAGAATACATTTTTTTTGTTTCTATTGCAGACATGTTTAGTTGAATCAACAAGTCGATTGTTTTATAAATATTTTAGTACAAATGTAATGTTTGAATATCTAATTAATACTATTTTATAATATTGATATTTGTGCAATTATAGGTTCAAACAACAAAGAAATTTTTCGGTACGCTAAGTTTAGAGTATTGGTACATAAGAGTACCTTAATTGGGTACACAAGTACCAATACGCGGTTCCCTAGATCAATGAGAGTATCTGGTAACTATGGGTAATAATTCCCTTGTATGCTAACTTCTAGCATTACAAAAGAGCAAGTAGCCACGTTGTCCTTTGTGTTGGCTGGTACATGGTTGCTCCTAAAGCAGCTTATGTTGCATGGCAGCCGCTTGACAGAGAAATGCTGAAGGTCACTTTTAGTAATTTTAGTCATCTTTATATAGCTTCTTCTTGTTCAGTGACTAGACAACCCTTAGGCTATACCTTTAATCAGAGCTAGCCTCTTCCCCAATCTCTCAGAAGGAGCAGTTGGCCTAATGCGCTGCCTTCGTGAGATGGGTCGCTCAAAATTGGCTGCGGCATCCTTTCTCTTGTCGCTAGGCTCAACGTAATCCCCATCTAGGTCACGAATTTAATAAGCCTCTTAACAAATTGACTTGGTGATTTGCTTCTGGGGTGTGGCCAGGTCAACTTGTGGGCAGCCCCACTCTCTTAGTTCACCCTAAAGCCAATGACACCCTCATGAGGTGGACCTATAGTTCTTACTTCGCTAAGACGAGGCGAGGTTGTGGCCAAGCGCCTATTCGATTAGGCGGTTGTCTAGGCGTTCATAAGGTGATAAGTCGTTCACAATGTGCATATATATAATTATATATACATATTTAATTATGAAAACCGATCCATAACAAATTGTAGCTATGGGTCTATTTTTGACCACCAAATCTACACCATCCATTTATAGATCTTATGACTGTGATTTAAAAAAAAATACTATCTACCGCAACATAGTGTTGCAAATGGCAAGTCTTCTACTGCAACATAGGGGAGTTGTGTTTTTAAATTGTGGCCATCAAATCTCATAATGAACGGTACAAGATGGGAATGGAAAGAAACTAATTACTATCAAATACTTAGTTTCATCATCATCCTAGTTATGAAAATTTAGTTAGCTAAGCAAATTAAAATAAATCACAAGAGAAAATTATTTAGTGCTTTCACTATTTTGAATGAACTAAGAATTACCAACTATAAGTTTACATATATTATTAGTACTAACATTGACTATATATGTAAGATGAATAAAAGAAGACAATGAAATTAAATAGTTGCTTTACTACGGGACCAAGTCTAAAAAGAAAAAGAAGGAATATTATATTAATGATATTCTAAATTATATAGTGAATAATTCATGTTCAACTAAATTACAGAATAAGAAGTAGAAACTGAGTAAGCATTTGGACAGAAAAAGAATAAAACAAGCTACACTAATTAACTATGCTACGGGAAAAAACAAAAACTAAACTAAAACTCCCTATTCTAACTCCTTGCCAGAAGTGAAGGAAAATACAATTAATAAAAATCACTCTTTCCCTAAAACAAAAGACCTATTTATAGGAAAAAAATAAATAAATTATAACCTAATTTAAGGTACATTGAACTTGGTCTTCTTTTTCCTTATTATCCCTTTATCTCCAAATTGATTCCAACTCCATCATGATAATCTTCTAGAGTCCATTTTAATCTTCCAAAGCTGAAACAATTATCCTTTATTTGATCAAAAGATAAATAAAATATTATCTCCTATAAAACAAAATAAAATATATTAGTTAAATAAAACATATAAATTCATAAAAATGGAAATATTAAAATGTATAATTAATGTGTATATCAAATACACTCATACCTAACTTTTACTCGTCCTCGAGTAAAATAAAAGAAAAGAAAAGAAAACTAAAACTATCTCATTTTCGTAGAAAACACGATTGCAGTTAGCATGTGCAACAAACCTTTAAACCCCAAGGTTATCCCAAGTGGATAAGTTGTGTCTCGTGAGAATTTGTAGTGAATATACCCACAAAATTTAAAATTAAAAATAAAATCTATTTGAGTTTAACCAATTATGAAATTGAAAGAAAACTTCTAAGTATCCATGGGTATTATACATAAGTAAGATCAAATTCAAAATCACAGTTTACCTTATCAAAAATACTCTATTTTCATTCTAAACACCATCCTTCATAAAATTAATTCCATGTGATGCATGCATGTGTATGTGATGTAACTCTTAGTAGAGACTTTTACCATGAAAATTAAACAAAACTTTTTTTTTCTTTTTCTATTTTTTTTTCATTCTTGACTTGTGTAATGTCTCTTTTTCTTAGACTTTTCAGAGTTACCCATGTAACGAGTGTTTGACTAATATCTCCCAAACCAGTTGGCTTTAGGGCACTAAGTGTAAAGACACCCTTAAGGACTTACTAACTAGAGTAACAAGGACCACAAAATTAGATTAGCCAAGCTGCTTATATCTATCACACTTTTCAGCGTGAATATCGATGCGTCATGAGGTTTGGATACCCAATTATTTTGTTTAATGGACATTAAAGTAATTATTTATTTATTCTATTTTAAGTCACTTTTTTTTTCATTTTTTTCCTTAATGAAATTGCTGGACTCATAGGTTTGTACCCCACAACTAAGAATTAGTGCAAATGTGAAGTGCAAAAATGCATATGAATTTTAATTTTATTCAAGATGGTGTTTCAAACTAAAATTTTGTATCTTATGAAATGTTCAAGAGTTCTAAATCTTTCAATCTTACTCATGAGTTGTTACTCCACAAATACTTATTAGTTTTAATCCAACTCCTAACAAGTCAAACAAATTTCAATTTTTTTTGTTTTTTTATAAATTTTTTTTTTGTGTTTTTCTTTTTTTACTTTGATTTTCCTAAAATGAAAATAAATAAAATCTAATACAATAATACAAACTCCCTCCTCCCATACCTAAAATCATGCATTATCCTTAATGTATGCAAATAAAGAAAGAGAACAAAGAAATGAAAGAATACAATAATTTTATCACATTATCTTCGTACAATAGACGTTGTTCACTTGCACTATATAATTTTATCACATTATCTTCCTTACACATCGAGATCTGATTGTACCTCAAAAAAGTATTAAGGAAGCTTAACAGGGCATGGCCAGATGTGACAACTATCAATTGATCAATATTGGGAAGTGGGTAGAAATCCTTCGGGCAAACTTTATTCAGGTCGGTATAATCAAAACATACACGCCACTTCCTTTTTTCTTGCGAGCTAAGACAATATTAGCCAACCATTTAGGATAGTCTATTTCAAATATGACTCCTGCTTCCATAACTTGGCAATTTCTTCATCTATTACACCTTGTCTTTTCAGAGCAAAAATTCGCCTCTTCTGACGCACGGGCTTCCGGCTTGGGTCCACACTGAGCCGATAAACCTTAACCGACTTGTGTATCCCAGGCATGTTGCTAAATATCCAGGCGAATATATTTGCGTACATCCGAACCTAATCAATCAACCTTGTCTGAAGGGGATCACCAAGCCCCGTCCCAATCTTCACTGTTTTCTCCTTATTTCCCCAAAAAAGCTCCACATCTTCAGTCTCTTCGATCGGAAGGGCAAGAGGTTCTGTCACCCTTTGGATAAATGGTTCCACTTCAATCTTCATTGCCTGCTCGTCGACCCCATGTGGCATGGGAAATTTAATTTTGAAGTGGGGAACAGATGTAACCACATATAGTGCGACCAACGTTATCTGACCAAGTATGGCATTATAAGCAGAATCAACTTGCACCACAAAAAATTTAATGTTCACCTGAACCTATCGAGGAGTCGTGCCGAAGGTGAACAGTAGCTCAATAGTTCCAACCACATGAACAGGATCATTGTTGAACTCGTATAATGGGGATTCCTGCCGACCACCATCTTCTTCCCCTTTAAATCCATCCTCTAATATACATGACTATAAAGAGTATCTACCGAGGACCCGTTGTCTATCATGATCCTCCTTATATTAACCGGTCCCACCTGCGTCGTGATAAGCAATACTCCTTCATGTGGCTCCACCATGTCAGACGGGTAGTTCTTATCAGAAAAGGAAATAATAGTGTTTGGATAAGGTCGTTCCCCTTTTAATGGTTGTTTGGATATTGCCAAAACAGAGTCCAAGGTACTCCGTCGCTTTCTACCCGTCAATTTGCCAACCGAAACCCCTGATATGACATCCACCACCTCACCGAGGATGCTCATCCCGCTCAGGTTATTGATCCAAATATATGCCTGATCATCATCTTGTGGTGGTACTTGCCTCTCCCGCCCGGCCACATAGTGCACCAATTCCTTATTTTGTACATTATTTTCAATCATATCTTTCAACTGTCAGCATGCCTCGGTCGAATGTCCCGTGCTTTGGTGGTATTGGCAAAATAAATATTTATCTCCCCTTAGCGTATGATTACTCAACAAACACGGCTCGAAAAAAGGTTTATCCCTGATCTCGTTAAGGATCCTGACACGATTGGCATTGAGCGGAGTGTAAGGTTTATTATTAAACTGGTGCCGGAACGGAGGCTTATCGATTCCCGCAGATCCGCTACGGGCCTTTTTCTTCACTTGTGCATCTGGCCTAGGATTATAATTATGATCCTGATCTCAAGGTCGATCAGCCCAATGAGAATGTAGCTTAAGACTTGCCATTACATCATTAATGGCGATAAAGTTCTTTGCCCTATCATAAGCTTCTGACAAATCTTTCGGAGGATTGAACATGATATCTTTCATCAGCTTTCGTGATCACTCCATATTTAGTCCTGTAGAGTGCTTGTAGAATGTTAAGATTTGTCACCGTTCTGATTGCTTCCCTAAATCTCTTTAAATATTGGCTCAAACTCTCATTAGACTGTTGTTTTATTTGCATAAGAGAGACTGTCAATTTCCCTCTTCTCTTATTACTACCGAACCAATCATGGAATTTATTACAAAGCACCTGCCAAGACCCGATATAATTGGGTGGCAGTGATGTCATCCACAATCGGGCCCCTTTTTTTTTAGTTTAGTGACAAACATCTGACACCGAGTAGCATCCGAGTACTCATAGTAACGCATAAGACGCTCGTACGTGTGGGTATGATTATAAGAGTCGCCTGTGCCATCATATATCTCCAAAGGAGGCATCTTTTTAGTCAGATCAGCCTGAACCCTATCAATCTCCGGAGTAAAAGGGGACTTCGAGTCAACTAATAATTAGTTTGTCTGAGCAGCAGCCACTATCTTTTGTTTTAACTGTGTAAACTTCTGCATTATGGGATCAAGGATGTCTTTCGGGGGGGTCCTTCTTTGTCGGTCTCGCCTATACTTCGGAGAGTTGACCCACCGCCGCCATGTGGGGTGCTCATATCCTTCGTCAGATTCCCTAGAAAAGGCCCTACATCAATTATGTTGTTTTGGTGAACCACCCGAGCGATGTGACCGAGATTGGCTCTGTGGAGTAGACTTCCGATCCCCATGGCGAGTTGAGAAAACCTCCACATCTCTCTCTAATTCTACCAACTGGGCATCCCATTCTTTTTGTTGAAGGCACAAAGTTTCCAAAGCGTCCTTCGCCTGCTAAATTTTTCATAGCTGAATCAGTCCCTGTTCATCACGTCCTTTCTATTCCTGATCCCGATCTTGACGAGTGTGGGTTCATGATTGGTCGTCTGTCTCTCGCTTATGAAAATAAAGAGCCCACTAGCTTGGGGTAGAGAATGATTGTCGTCGGACCGGAGCCGATTGGGTTTTTGCCGGAATTAATTTTAGATTGTTAGGTCTTAGCCTATCTTTAACTGACTTGTGGGTCTAGTGGGTGGACGGGACGACCGAAGGCCTCTATTGATTCAGAACTACCTTCCCCTTATCTGCCATAACTATACTCCAACAATAAACAGGTGATTGCAATTTAATACTAGAACCAGGCCTTTTTTTAGCACCAATGTTAATGTCAAAATCTGACCACTCGTCAAATCACCAAACAGCGAACTAAAAACCTACACAATGAACAAACACACCAAAAAGATTGACAACCGAGTGTTAGGTTTGTACATAACGCGAACATGTAATCAAATTACATAAATAAAGCGAAAGCGTGATAAAATCAGATTTTAAAATTTTATACAAACCATCACCACGATCTTTCTTTATGCGCAATTATTAATTAAACGAAAGAGATAGAGAATAAAAATTATACCCTTGTATAATTCTAACTATAGATATAGGGAACCCTCCTAAACTATTTAGTACTAGAGTTTTTATTCTAATTAAACTCCTTTAATTAATTAAACTCCTAATCTAATTAGGAATTTATGAGAGTACTTTTATTAATTAATTCTCAAACCCTTTTAGGAATTAAATAATAATAATAATAGTAATAATAATAATAAGACTCCTCTTATTAATTTATATTTAGTATTTTTAAAATATTAAATAATAAATATTAAGCTATTTAATTTATTCTATCTCCATAGATTAAATTGAATACACTTAACTTATTATTACAATTATGTCATTTACTTCTTAAATAAATATTTTTCTTTTGCGGTGTGACCCTTTAGGTTCTCCATATTAAACTGGTTGTGAATAAGTCAATTAGAACAATTCTAATCTTATTTAAATAAATAAACTAAACTATTTAATTCATTTAAATAAATAATATTTATTTTACAATAAGAGTAAGTCTCCTTAGCGATCAACGACTTTCCAGATAATATAGATTTCAACATTAATCACAAAAGAACCTTTCAGTGAATAGTTACCGTACAATTCAATCATTTTACCATACATTATCCTAATTAAATATAAGATATGGAATTATTGTCAAGTCTTATTTTATTTAATTATATGTATTTCGATTCTTAAATGCACAACTCTAAATAATGCAAATTAGAAACTCCTTTCTAATTTCATTCTGTCTTGGCCAAGGACTACTGAGTTGTCATTTTATCGAATTGCATAGGACATTCTCATCTTTTACTAGATGTGGTAGATTCTTTGTTGATCATTCATCTATCTCCATGTACAACTTATTATACCCAAGCATACCCTTTGATATACCCTATGTTGTGTTTGGTTGGTGGGAATGGAATGGAATGAGCTGGGAATGGAATGACCATTCCTTCTGGAATGACTAAAAACATGTTTGGTTAGTCAGTTGGAATGGGCATTCCATTCCTTTAGTTATTCCATTCCTATCTGAAATATTATTTTTCATTCCTTTCTAAATAGGTGGGTTTATTTCATTCCCTTCTGCTTCGTTCATTTTATTATTGGTAAACAGCTTATCTGAAATATAATAAGCTTATTAGTAAACAACTTATTATTGATAAACAACTTATTATTGGTAAACAACTTATTATTCAAGCAGCTTATTATCGGTAAACAACTTATTATTTAAACAACTTATTATTGATAAACAACTTATTATTCAAACAGCTTATATTGATAAACAACTTATTATTCAAACAGTTTATTATTAGTAAACAACTTATTATTCAAACAGCTTATTATTGGTAAACAGCTTATTATTGGTAAAGAACTTATTTAAACAGTTTATTGGTAAACAACTTATTATTTAAACAGCTTATTGGTACACAACTTATTATTTAAATAGCTTATTATTGGTAAACAGCTTATTGGTAAACAACTTATTAATAATTAACAACTGATTATTTAAACAGCTTATTGGCAAAGAACTTATTATTGGTAAACAACTTATTATTTAAACAGCTTATTAGTAAACAAGTTATTATTGGTAACCAACTTATTATTTAAACAGCTTATTGGTAAACAACTTATTATTTAAATAGCTTATTATTGATAAATAGTTTATTAATAGTAAACAACTTATTATTTAAACAACTTATTGGTAAATAGCTTATTATTGGTAAACAACTTATTAGTAAACAACTTATTATTTAAATAGCTTATTAGTCCTTATTATTGGTAAACAACTTATTATTTAAACAACTTATTATCTCAACAACTTATTGGTAAATGGCTTATTTAAACAGCTTATTGGTAAATAACTTATTGTTTATTATTGGTAAACGGTTTATTGAAATAACTTATTGGTAAAAAACTTATTGTTTATTATTAGTCCTTATTATTGTTCATCAAGGCTTTTTTTTTTATAAAAAAAATCATGCATGAAAGTGTTTATTTGAATTTTAAATGCATAAAAATATAAAAAAATATTTTTCTAGCGAAGATGTTTTTTTAGTTCTATTTAATTTATTTTTTTTCATTCATTTTTATAAGTTAGTAGTATATAAAAAATGAAAAAAAAATTATTTCACATTCTATTCATAATGTTATTCATGTAAACCAAACACCTAAAGTAAAATGGTGATTCTATTCCTGACGGAATGAATAAACAAACCAAACATAAAAATGAGAATGACCATTCTATTCCCATTCCCATTCCCATTCCCATTCCTTAAGTCATTCCATTCCATACATGCCAAAGAATGGGAACCAAACACAGTATAAAGGTCTTAAGGGACATGTCAAAGTATAACTTATCATACACAAGATATTATGATGATCTCAAGTCTAATGATCACTTGTACTATTATCACTAGAGGAATTCCTATTGACAGACAAGTAAAACTCCATTAGGTATTTCTTTAGCGAGCCACGTTCAGTAAACTTATTCTCCAATAAACACCTACATACTTGCTTTAGTGTCTCCACACAAATGATTATGAGATCAATCATTCTCTTCCTAAGAGCAAGCAAAGTATGTACTAATCTATTCAGATTCACTAATCCCCTTTTAGTAATTCAACGATTAGACACAATTTTAGTTTTAAGCTTTCTTAGAATTTAGATCTCATTAGCATGCTCATCATCATGATTCTAAAAACATTGCTTAAAACTATAGGTTTATCACATATAAAATAACAGCACAATGTAGATAATATAAAATGTCTTTAATACTTTTATTAATAAATAAATAAGATTACAAAGTATATGTTACATCATATCAAATATGATTGTCTTGTGTGCATACTATTTTTAATCTCCCATTTGCACTAAAGCCAATCACCATGCTATCTAATACTCATCTTTTCTACGTGACGATCAAACTGCTGTTGTGTTAAAGCTTTAGTAAATGGATCTGCAATGTTGTCTTGAGAGTCCACACGCTCCAGGGTGACGTCTCCTCTTTTAATGATCTCTCTAATCAAATGAAACCACTGCAACACGTGTTTGGATTTCTGATTAGACCTGGGTTCCTTAGCCTATGCAACAGCTCCAATGTTGTCACAGAATAAAGGTACGACTCATTTAATGCTAGGAACCACTCCAAGTTCAGTTATAAACTTCTTCATCCAAATAGCTTTCTTTACAGCTTCACTTGTAGCTATGTACTCTGTCTCTATCACTGAATCAGCAATTATTTGCTGCTTGGAACTTTTCTAACTCACTGCGCCACCGTTTAAGGTAAATACATACTCTGAATGGGATTTACTATCATCTTAGTCTGTCTGAAAACTTCAGTCTGTATAGCCCTATAGTTTCAATTCAGACCCACCGTAGACAAGAAATACATCCTTAGTTCTTCTTAAGTACTTCAGGATGTTTTTCATTACCTTCTAGTGATCTTCTTCTGGATTCGACTGATATCTGCTTGTTACACTAAGTGCATGAGCGACATCCGGTCTAGTACATATCATACCGTATATGATAGATTCTATTACTGAAGCATAAGGAATCTTACTCATACGGTCTCTCTCCTCAGGTGTCTTTGGGGCCTGTTTTTTGGAGAGATGTATTTCATGGCTCATCGGCATGAGACCTCTCTTAGAATCTTTCATGCTAAACTTCTTTAGCATCGAGTCAATGTACTTTCCTTAGGACAAGTGTATCATCCTTTTAGATTTATCTCTATAGATCTTTATCCCTAAAATAAAGGATGTCTCACCCAAGTCCTTCATGGAGAAGTGTTTAGATAACTAAATTTTGATCGATTATAGCATAGGAACATCATTCCCTATCAGTAATATATCGTCAACATATAATACTAGGAATGAAATAACGCTTCTAATAACCTTCTTGTACACACAAGGTTCATCCTCATTTTTTGATAAAATCAAACCCTTTGATTATCTCATCAAAACAGATCGAGAAGCTTACTTCAATCCATAAATGGATCGTTGTAGCTTATAGACTTGATCTGTTCTAACCGTTGAAACAAAACCCTCTTGTTGTATCATATATACATTTTTCTCAAGCTCTCCATTGAGGAAAGTCGTCTTTACGTCCATTTGCCAGATTTCGTAGTCATAATAACCTGCAATTGCAAGCAAAATCCGAATGGACTTGAGCATAGCTACTGGTGAGAAGGTTTCATCATAGTCAACTCCTTGTCTTTGTTTAAAACCTTTTGCATCCAGTCAGGCCTTATAGGTCTCTCTACCTTGTCGTTTGCTCCAGTCTTTATCCTAAAGACCCATTTGCACCCAATAGGATTAATGCCCTCAGGTGATGAAACCAAAGTCTATACTTGATTTTTATACATGGAGTCCATCTCGAATTTCATGGCTTCTAGCCATTTCTCTAAGTCTTTACTACTCATAGCCTCTTCGTAAGTCAATGGATCATCATCACCTATGATGCGTACCTCATCATCATCCTCTATGATGAATCTATACCTATCAGGTATCTTCGGTACTCTTCCAGATTTACGAATAGGTTGTGGTACATTAGGTTCTTCCACTTGGTCAGGTACATGACTTTGATCTGTAGTATTTTGTGGTTCTTGAACTTCTTTATGATATATCTTACTCCCACTGACCCCTTCAAGGATAAACTCTTTCTCCAAGAAGGCAGCGTGTTTCGCAACAAATACCTTTTGATCAGTAGGATGATAGAAATAATACCCTAATGTTTCTTTAGCGTATCCCACGAATCTACACTTGTTGGATCTAGTTTGTAGCTTATCTTTATCAAACCTTTTGACATAAGCTGGACAACCCCAAGTCTTAACATACTTAAGATTTGGTTTTCTCCCTGTCCATAACTCATTTTTAGTCTTTGGAATGGATTTGGTAGGTACCTTGTTAAGTAGGTATGCAGTTGATTCTAGGGCATAACCCCAGAAGGATACTAGAAGGTCAGTAAAACTCATTATGGAACGAACCATGTCCAACAATGTTCGATTTCTCCTTTCAGATACACCATTCAACTGTGGCGTCCCTAGTGGAGTCCATTGTGAGATTATACCATTTTCTTGGAGACAATTGAGAAACTCATTGGTTAAGTATTCTCCTCCTCGATCCGATCGAAGAATCTTAATACTCTTTCCAGTTTGCTTTTCTACTTCACTTCTGAACTCTTTGCACTTTTTAAACGATTCAGATTCGTATTTTATCAAATACACATATCCAAATCTTGAATGATTATCAGTGAAAATAATAAAATAAGAATACCCTCCTCGTGCATTCGTTGTCATAGGTCCACATACGTTTGTGTGTACCAACGCTAACAACCCTGTAACTTTTTCTCCTTTTTCCACTAAAAGGAGATTTAGTCATCTTACCCATGAGATAAGATTCACAAGTTGGATATGATTCGAAATCAGATAGCTCTAAAAGCCTATCTTTATGCAACTTGGTTAATCTTGTTTCATTGATATGATTGAGTCTACAGTGCCACATAAAGTATTATTAACATCATCTCCTTTTTTTTCTCAGTTTGTTCAATTTGAAGTATATTTTCATACAAGTCAAGTACATAAAGTCCATTCAGTAAATTGTCAACAATATATAAAATATTTTTTTATTATAAATAGAACAACTGTTGTTCTTTATTATAATATTAAAGCCATCCATATCCAATACAAAAATTGAAATAATATTTCTTATAAGTGTTGGAACATAATAACAATTATTTAAACTAATGGACTTGCCCGTAGGCAGTGCTAAACAATAAATTCTTACAGCTAATGCAGCGACCTTTACTCCATTTCCCACTCGTATGACGACTGCATCCTTGTTCAGCTTTCTACTTCTACTTAGTCTCTGCATATTATTACATATGTGAGAACCACAGCTGGTATCCAATACCCAAATAGAATTTTGACTTTCAGAAAAATTAATTTCAATCATGAACAAACCTAGATCAGAAGTCGAAGATTCTCCAAGCTTATTCTGTTTTTTGATCCGCAAGATAATCCTTGCAGTTCCTCTTCCAGTGACACTTATTGCAATGGTTGCAAATTCCTTTGCTATCAGGATCAGCTTTCTTATTATCCTTTCCTTTCGCCTTGCCTTTTAGCCTTCTTTTTTTTCTTCTTTTCAGAAGATACCTTGGGCCTCTTCCTTTTCTTAGAAGAATTATCCACCAATAAAACTTGGTCCTTCTTGAATGGGAAGTGACCTTCAGCAGTTTTCAGCATGTTAAGTAACTCAGGCAAGCTAACGTCCAACTTATTCATGTGAAAATTCACAACAAATTATGAGAAGGTGTCTGGGAGTGACTGCAAGATCAAATCTTAACTTAACTCCCCATTCATTACGAACCCTAATTGTCTAAGTTGTTCGATCAGATTGATCATCTTTAGGACATGAGTCTCAACAGTAGTGCCCTCGGTCATTCGAGATCGGAAGAACTCCTTAGATATCTGATATCTTGCAGTCCTACTTTGTTCAGCATATAACTCCTTGAGGTGCAACAATATAGTAGGAGCATCCATAGTTTCATACTGACGCTGAAGCTCGTTACTCATGGATGCGAGCATGATGCATTGAGCCAAGGTTGCATCATCTTGCCACTTTCTAAAAGTAGCAATCTTTTCCTCAGAGGCTGTTTCTGCAACAGTTGCAGGGACGGGCAAATTTAGAACATAAGAAATCTTTTCAGCAGTGAGAACAATTCTCATATTCCTTAACCAGCCTGTGTAATTCGGTCCAGTCAGTTTGTTAGCATCAAGTATGCTACGTAGTGATAGTGAGTTTGACATTTTTCAAATTCTGCATGTGAAATAGACATCATTTTAGCATACATTCATTTTATTAATTACCAAAATAAATTAGGTCTTTATTTAAATTGGTATATCTCACTATTTTTATCAAACTATATTACCCTCAATATATAGTTCGACAAATCTAATTAAAAATTTACTAGTGAGAATAAGGATCTCATTTCAAATAAATATTGCCTTGTGGTGACACAACAAATAGGGACGGATCCACGTTTTGGCATACCTGGGCAAGTGCCCCGGCAACCGACGAAAAATCTTCAAGGAGAGGCCCAAAATGCCTCGGCAGCAGAGGCGAAGAACTCCATTGGACGATGAGAGTTGAGACCGACGACGACAGAGCTGCAGACATGAGAGCAGATGCAGAGCAGGTTAGTGGGTTTTGATTTTTTTTTTTTAAACTTACTACATGAAACGACGTCGTTTCATGTAGTAAGTTTTAAAAAAAATCAGCTGGTTTTCTTCTTTCGCACAGGCTTCACTCAGTCACTCCACTCCTCAGCCTCTTCCCTCTTCCAAGTGCCACACCGCAGCTCGGCAGCTCCCCTCCTCGCGGGCACTGGTGCACCGGCACCAAAGGTCGCCGTCAACGGTCGATCTCCCCTCGGACCCCTCCTTCGTCGCGCCGCTCCGGTAAGTCGGTTAGTCTTAAGTAGTTGTCAATTTAAATTATTTAATTGAATATTTGATTTAGGGTTTTAAAAAATTAGGAATTTGTAATTGACTAATTGTGGTTATTGTTGATTTGTTGTCATTAGTTAAAATTGATACAAATAACGAAAAATTGATTTGTAAATTGTAATTGTGGTTATTGTTGATTTGTAATTGTGGTTATTCAATTATTCAATATTATAAAACAAAATTTGTGCAATTTTAAGTTTTTAACCTTACAGAAAACTGTAGGACAAAGGAATGAGTTAACTTTATAATTAATGGATTCTCATTCTCTAAAGTTTGACAATTTTAAAAAGAAAAAATAAATAAAAAAAAAAGCTAGGAATAGGAACAACAGTAACTTCTTAATATATCCAGCTATTTCAGAAAATGATAAGGTCTCTCCCTCTTCTCCCCCTTTTTCTTTAAATACTGTTTACTGTTTTTTCTTGGTGAATTTTATCGAAGATAGTTTTACATTTTGAATGGTTGTTAAAGTTGGCATTTTAACATAATTTCACTGATATGTGGATGTTTACTTGCTTTTCTGTTGGAAACTGGCTGTAAAAAAGTTTGAAATTGAGCAATCTTGTTCTTCAAAATGTTGAAAATGGTGTCGCCAAGTTGAAGGTAAGTTTTGAACTTTCCTTTATAAGCAAGGATGGGGACAACTTTTACTTATTATTGAAATTCCAAAATAAATAGATGCAACTATTTTGTGTATAAAAATAATAACATTGCTTCTTTGGCTTGTTGCATATTTTAAATGTTAGTATTTCAAGAAAACTATAGGACAAAGGAATTTGTGGCTTTCCATTTAGATTAAAAGTCATTTCCCTTTCATGTTGTGAAATGTGAATTAAGATGTTTATTGTGACTTGTCACTTGTGAGTTTTGTAAAATTATAATGATGGTTAAAATAAGATTGATTATTATTTATTAACTTGAATTTATTTATTAATTGATAGGGGTTTGTAGGTTCATTGGTTAATTCGTATGGAGAAATACTTTCCTAAAAGGCCAAAGGGGCCGAGTTATGAAACCAATCCGAGTAGTTCAACTAATCCGGGTAGTCCTATTAATCTGAGTAGTCCGAAGAGAATTAAGTTAGATAGAATCTTGGCCAATCTTCCTACGGACCCTGGACTTTGACCTCCAATATTAGGTTATGATCCTAATTTTTGAGATGAAATTCGAAGAGCATATCTACAAAAGGGTCCTTGTCAACCAAGAGATCACAATTTCCCACAAACCAATAAGAGGCGATTTATTCAGAGGTGGTTTGATGAGTATGATTGGTTGGAGTATAGCATAGAAAAAGATGCCACATTTTGCATTTATTGCCATTTATTTAAGGCTAAATTTTATAAGCATGGGAGTGATGCCTTTACTAGTCAAGGTTTTAAAGATTGGAAGCATAAGGACACGAGACTAAGAGAACATATTGGATTGGTTAGTAGTCCTCACAATCAAGCAAGACAAGCTTGTGATGATCTTATGAATCAAGAGCAACATCTCCGAACAACAGTGATGAAACATTCAGACCAAACTCGTGACAAGTATCGTGCTTGCTTGAATGCATCAATTGATTGCACTAGATTTTTGTTGCGACAAGGTCTTCCTTTTTGTGGCAACGATGAATCATTGGATTCAAGCAACAAAGGAAATTATATTGAGCTCTTGTGCTTTCTTGCTGATCATTCCGAGAAAATTGAGGCAGTAGTGTTGAAAAATGCTCCCGAGAATTGCAAGTTAGTGGCTCCTTCAATACAAAAAGATCTTGTCAATGCATGTGTCGTTGAAACTATTAAAGTTATCACAGAGGATATGAAGAACAAATTCTTTTCTATAATGGTTGATGAATCTCGTGATATCTCCATAAAGGAGCAAATGGCGGTAGTGCTTCGTTATGTAGATAATCATGGTCAAGTAATTGAAAGGTTTATGGGAGTCCAACATGTTAGTGACACCACTTCGGAGTCACTAAAGAAGGTTGTTGATCAATTGTTTTCTACATTAGGCTTGAGCATGTCTATGCTACGCGATCAAGGTTATGATGGGGCTAGCAATATGAAAGGTGAGTTCAATGGTCTTAAGAGCATTATTTTGAGAGAACATCCTTGTGCATTTTATGTTCATTGTTTTGCACATCAACTTCAATTAGCACTTGTTGCCGTGGCAAAGGGAAATCTTGAGATTGTCACTTTTTTCTTATCGGTTAATATGGTGGTCAATATTGTTGGAGCATCGTGTAAGCGTCGAGATGCACTTAGAGATCAATTACAAAAGGAACTTTCGGATGCTCTTGAAAATGATTCTATTGTAACGGGGAAAGGCTTAAATCAAGAAACTAGTCTTAAGCGACCCGGTGATACACATTGGGGATCACATTATGGTACTTTGCTTAGTATCATTTCAATGTTCAAATCCGTGGTGAAAGTTCTTGAGTTGATTGTTGATGATGGTTACATTGATAATTTGGGTGAAGCAAATAAGTCATTGGAAGATATCCAAACTTTTGAGTTTGTCTTCCCTCTATTTTTGATGAGATCTATTTTGGGAGTCACAAATTGTTTGTCACAAGCATTACAAAGGAAAGATCAAGATCTTGTCAATGCAATGTATTTAGTCCAAACTTCTAAGGAAGAACTACAACACATTAGGGATAATGGATTTGATGATTTGCTTGATCAAGTTTCTAGTTTTTGTGGGGAACATGATATTGTGGTTCCTTTAATGGATGCGTCATTTATACCTCGAGGGAGATCAAGACGTAGAGCTCACGTCGTAACAAACCTCCATCATTATCGTGTGAACTATTTCATGGCCGTGATTAATAAAGTACTTCAAGAGTTGAATTATCGCTTCAATGAGGTAAATACTGAGTTGCTTATTTGTATGGCATGTTTGAGCCCGAATGATTCATTTCGAGCTTTTGACAAACAAAAGCTTGTTAAGTTTGCCAATTTTTATCCTCAAGACTTATATAGGAGAGACATTTTAGAACTTGAAGATCAACTTGCAGTTTATGTTCGGGATATGCATAGGAGTGGTGAGTTCTCTCAATTGCAAGGAATTGGCAGTCTTGCAAAAAAATTGGTGGAGACAAGTAAACATAGAGCATATAATCATGTTTATAAGCTTGTTACATTAGCTTTAGTATTACCGGTGGCAACTGCTTCAGTGGAGAGAGCCTTTTCCGCTATGAAGATCATCAAAAATCCACTTCGAAATAGAATGGGAGATCAGTGGTTGAGTGATAGCTTGATTGTTTATATTGAAAAAGATGTTTTTGCTTGTGTTAATAACGAAACCATAGTGCGACGTTTTCACGAAATGAAAACTCATCGTGGACAATTGTAGTTTATATGTTTTTTTTTCATGAATAATACTAGTCTCGTTAAAATTTTACCCCGGCTGAAAAAAATTCCTGGATCCGTCCCTGACAAATATATAAATAAATAGGTAGACAACTATTGTCAATTGCATCACTATGTAACTCCTTGTATTTTGCCTCTTAGATTATTTTAATCAAGCGGTGACACATCCGAATCAAAATTATCCAAGTTAAGTCTAACTTAGCACTTCCATATATGTGAAGAGAAAAATATTATCCTTGTGGTGACAACAAAACAGTAATGTTCAATTCCTGAATAAGCATCAAATGTGATAAGGCAACATCTTAAATATTTAATACTTGCCTTGTGATGACACAACAAACTCATATTAAATATTCAATACTCTATTGCTTTACCATGTTAGAAGGCGACTTCGATATTCCAAATATCTTTGAACGTTACAACTTAATATCTTTACTTTGAGGGGTTTGTTATTTATTGTCTCATCTTGTTTAGCGTGCATGCACATACACACACACGCACACACGCACATATATATATATATATATATATATATGAAATACGTGTCATATTAATTAACATGCGAAACATGTTAGATAATATAATACATATATATATATAGTAAGCATGCATATATAGAATACTATATTCTACCCGGATTGATTATGGATTTTTATTCTAGTTTGGTTCACTAGAGCCACCAAGTGAACCAAAAGGTCAAACCTAGGGTGCAAGAACTGAATTTAAATATAACTATTATATTTAAACCCGGACTCTATTATAAACGGGTTTTCAAGCGTTCCTTACTCCTTTGTCTCCAATTCTTCAAAATAATTCTAACTAATCCTATTACATAAACTATTTACAATAAATAGAAACCTTGATAAGCAGTCAAGGAGAAGTACATAGGAGGAAGATAAAATTTACATCAAGAAAAACTAGAGAAGACGAGGTACGCATGCCCCATTTATAAAAACTCATCCATTCAAGCATCCTCTAAAATAAATCCAATCACACATTGGTCAATAGTCCATAATCAATCCCATTTATTATCATACATATCTCCATATGCATCAATAAATAACATTCATCTCATGAATAATAAAATCATTCCATATATGCATTGATATAATTTAATGGGCAATTTAAAGTTGCATGAAATCTAATTTCATGTTTAAAATAACTCTTTATTTTAATCATAAAACCATGTAAAATAACTCTTTATTTTAATTCTTGAAAAATTGTAAAATTAATCAAAATCGTAAAATCTACAAGAGTGGCGTTGCGGTGCCGGCTTTGTGAAAAAAAGCGGTGATGCAGCGCCAGGTCGTATCTGGGCAAGAGATACGGCGCTGCGGCGCCATGTCTAACAAAGGGACATGGCGTTGCGGCTAGGGTAGAGCATGGTGCGGTTCGACAAATTCAAAACCGCACATGAAACCGCTTAAGTACGGTTCGACAAATTCAAAACCGCACATGAAATCGCATGGTGCGATTTGGTGCAGTTTTATTCGAGTGCGGTTTCGGTTTTAAAACCAATTAACATATGTATATTGAAAAAAATCTGGACAAAATAGAATATAGAATATAAAATAATAGAATACACTTGCATTAACATAATATATAATAGAATAATCCAATACACTTGCATTAACAGAATATATACTGACTAAAAAATACTATACAATGCATTAAAGCTAGATAAAATAGTACACCAACAGCAGTTGCAATCCTTTGCCACATAATATATAACAAAATATATAGACTACAAAATAATCCAAAACAGAATATATATTGACTACATACATAATATAAACAAAATATTTAACAAAATATCTTTTTCCACATAACCACAAAAACTCCTCATTATAAAAGCAGTGCAGCAACAACACTTTTAAGTCCAACACCAACAACAGTTGCAGTATACAAAAACTCCTCAATAACCACTTCTTGAACCTATACAATATCCATTACTTGAACCTATATAATAACTACAAAACTACCAATTCAAGTGCTTCAGACCTGCTGCCAACATCCAAAAATTAATGTGAAAAGCCTACAATAGATGTGATAATAATAGAAATTTAGAATTGATGTGAAAAGGCTGCAGTAGATGTGATAATGGTACTTCAAGTGTAATATAGCTTCCCTATTTGCATTCCATTAGTCATTCATCGACCACACATTACTCTAGCAATTGTCTAAGCAAATTAAATTCATCTATGAAACATACAAAAAAAATATGTGAGAACAATTGACAAAGTACAATAAAATCAAATACAAAAATTAAAAAGTAAAATATAAATCTACCTTTTTCAATATTCTCGAATTGTTGAAGTTCTTCCGATTGTTCTTGAAGGTCGACAAAAGTTTGTGAATTGCGTAGCCAATCTTGGGTACAAATCAATGCTTCAGGCGTCCTAGGAGAGAGTGAACTCCTATATGCATCAATAATCCTTCCCTTGGTGCTAAAGGCGGCCTCCGAAGCAACTGTAAAAATAGGCATACCCAATACATGCCTAGCAATTTTTGAAAGAATTGGAAACTTCACTGAATTCATTTGCCACCAACCCAAAACATCGAAGTTTTCATCTTTCTTCTCTTTACAATCCACCAAATATATATATCAATATCTGTTTTCCACTTCCCCCCGTAACTTGTTCTTGCATGTACTTTTCAAAGTCATCATCTAAATCCCCTTCAATGCTCACGCTAGAAGAAGAAGAAACGTCACCTCCATTATTATCTTTAAAATGATCAAACATTTCTTGTAGTGTCATCATTTTTTCACACATTAACGAGGTTTTTGTAGACCATTTCCCATAAAGTCTAGCAAAGCAAAATTCTAAATAGTGCATCTTATATATTGGATCCAAAACAACCGAGACATATAACAAGAAATTAGAATTATCCATATTGTCCCAATATTTTTCATATTTTTCTTTCATCCTTTTTGGCCATGTTTCTCATCACAAGATCCCCACTTGAACACAATTTCATTATTGCCTCTTGCATTTTTACAAGTTCAATGAAAAAAAGATTTGAAGTGCAGTATTTAGAACCAGATATTTTCATTGTAACATCATAAAATATATTCAAAAATTGGATGAAACACTTGACATTTTCAAAATCATTCCACTTCGGATGCCCTTCAACCATTTTCTTCTTACTATTTTTTATCCTAGTATTATCCTTCAAAGCCTCATCCCCAACATGCTTAAAGAATCCCTCATAATTAGGATCCTCAATAAGCATCATATCAAAAGCCCCTTCATATTTTACGACAATCTCCAACATCATATAAGTGGAGTTCCACCTAGTTTCAACATCAAGACACACCATTTTCTCACACTTTATTTTCTCTCTTTCTACAAAAGTCTTAAATTTTGCAAGCCTTGCTGGAGAGGATCGAACTTACCTCACTGCATTTCGTATCCTATTAATAGACACATGTTGATCTTTTAAACCATCCTTCATAACTAAGTTCAAGATATGAGCACAACATCTCAAATGTATATATTTATTCCCAATATTACTTCTGCGCCCCTAAGAAATTTTTTCAAGTATGAGACAGCGGTGTCATTTGAAGAGGCATTATCTACTGTGATAGTAAATACACGATCTATCCCCCACTTTGTCAACAAAGTATGTACCAATTTCGCAATTACAACCCATTTATGACTTCTAATTTGACAAAAGTTTAGAATTCTTTTACAAAACTTCCAATCATCGTTAACCCAATGAGCTGTTGACACATATAATTAATGTTTTGAACAGATGTCCAAGTATCCGTTGTGAGGGAGACTCGTTGTGAGGTGACAATTTGCTTTAATTTAACCACTTCCTCCTTATAAATTTTTAGATAGTCTCTAGCAACTGTCCATCGAGATGGCATCTTAAACCATGGTTCCGCATAATTCGTGAATTCTCTAAATCCCTCATGTTCCACAATCCTAAAAGGAATGTTATCTTTAATACACATTATTGCAATTTTTTTTCCTTAACCTCTCTTAATTAAATGTATGACTTTCAAGGTTATGAGTTGCGCTCCCACTTTTCTCTCTCTTCCTTTGTCAAAGCAACAAATTCTAAAGTCTTTTGTTTTTTATCAATATTGATTCGGAAGGGGGATTTAGCACAAAATTTATGCAAATGATTAACCATTGAGCCCGTGCCATTCTTTCTAATGTTGCACCCCACTACAACCTTACAATATTTATATTTTGCCTTCTTATTACCCACTTCACAACCCTCTAATACCTCAATTGAACACTTTTTACTCTTACGTTCATCCTTATCTTCCTTTTTTTCATCATCTAGGTGGATAGGATTAGTAGCATTTGATGGTGCATGCTGATTCTGAAAATAAAAAGTATATAAAATGATAATTAACTACTACTTATAAATACATAACATAACTAAGGAGCTTTTTATACCTCATTAGCAGCAGCTTCATTTTGTTGTTCAATAGGTTGATTTGAAGGAATTTGAGAAGTAAACATAATTGAGGCTAGTTCACATTGATCTATAAATATAAACATCCATTAGATTGTGTGTGATTATTATATATATATATATATATATATATATATATATATTATAACATTCAATATTTATAACCATATCCAGTAAAAATTAGATTAATATTAAATTAATATCTAGTATAAGATGTATATTAAATTAATATTTTATTTGAGAAGAAATGTATAATAAATAAGTTGTTTTAAAACAATTTATGGAATGAATGAGCAAATTTAATTTAATTATACAATTTAATTGTATAAGTTAAATTAGTATTTAAAATAATTAATGAGAAAAATATAAATTATTTAATATGGTTGATTCGTTATACAAAAAGTATTAATTTCATAAATGGATTAATTCTAGAAAAATGCTGAAAATCATGAAGAATGTGTGTATATATGTATTATGTGTATAAAGGAATGTTTAGTTAATTTGTTAAACATATGAGGATGAGGGATGTCCATATTGTTGCCACGTAGTACACATAGTAGTACTATAGAAGTAACACATGTTCCATTTTATTATACTAGTGCTTTGAAGTTAATCAAGGGGGGAACTTGTAAAGATTCCAAAGCATGAGAGTGAATGCATGCTTCTGTAAGATACTGCTGGTATTGGTACAATGGTACTTAATATATTCTCCCTATGTTTTGGGCAGACCATTTTTCTTGTTGCCCATTAATATATTTTTCCCTATGTTTTGGGCAGACCATTTTTTCTTGTTGTTCCCTATCATCATCACATATTCACATAACTCTATAGTCAAGTTTAAAGCTGAGTATTATGCTGCCCATTAAAGGATTTTGCCGAAGTTTCCCATTAAAGGAATCCCCGATAGTAAAACACTTAATAAATTAAGCATGAGTTCAGAAGCACAAATTCCAGTAAAAATAAACAAAATGGTATGGCTATTCCACAACTTCTCAACTGACAAACAAGTTTAGAGGTTTAAGGATATTAGATTTGAAAAATAAAGAAAAAAATACTTACAAATCGGAAGGAGATGACGACTGCTAATAGATTACCGTCGATGGAGTATTAGATCCGTCTTAGCCCCACCACCATGGCCCCAAATCATCCAAGTTTTCCCAGTTAACTCTAAATCTTATGAAGTTTGGAACTGGAAGGGAAGAATTGAACGAGCCGCAATCAGAGAGAGAATAAGAACCTAAAAGGAGTCAGGAGATATGACTTTAGGGTTTGTGATAATATGTTTATATATACATGGCCAAAACTACGTCGTTTTGGCCATATAATTTATATAAAAAACGCAGAAGAAGCATGCATATGGTGCGGTTTCGGTTATGCAAATGCAGTTTTGTACATTAACCAAAACCAAACTGCAAAATTGGTTCCTCAACCCACTTAAAATCGCAACATACGCCGAAACCGTTGGTGCGGTTTTAATTGGTGCGGTTTGTGCGGTTTTTGGTGCGGTTTCGGTTTTAATTTGGTTCCTTGCTCAGCCCTAGCTGCGGCGCCAGGTCGTCAAAAATGTTTTTCTAATTTTCCTGCAGTCGCGAATTTGATCAGTTTTTCATCCAAAACTCAATTTTTTGCAATTGATTTCAAAAACTCATGATTTTATACAACATATTATGCCCAATAAATTGTTCCAAACACATACTCATATATATACGAAATCAAAACAATTAATAAAAGTTTGGCTCTTGATACCACTGTTAGGTTTGTATATAACGCAAACATACAATCAAATTACATAAATAAAGCGGAAGCGCGATAAAATCAGATTTTAAAATTTTATACAAACCATCACCACAATCTTTCTTTATGCGCAATTATTAATTAAACGAAAGAGATAGAGAATAAGAATTATACCCTTGTAGAGTTCTAGCTTCCTCAAGTACAAGTTCAACTTCAATTCTTTCGCGTTCTCCTTGAATTTCACCGATTAAATTCCTTCATTTGATCAACATTAGTCACCCAAGTGTTTAGCCTCTAGAGGTGATCCACAAAGAAATAATACTTGTTCAAGAAGATGAGTATTGGTAAACCCTACTTTCTATCTCTATAAAAATTGAGTACTCTCCACAATTCTAATGGAAATGTGTGTAACCCCAAATCATGATAAGACTCCTCTTATTTATAGATATAGGGAACCCTCCTAAACTATTTAGGATTAGTGTTTTTATTCTAATTAAACTCCTTTAATTAATTAAACTCCTAATCCTATTAGGAATTTATGAGAGTACTTTTATTAAGAATTCTCAAACAATTTTAGGAATTAAATAATAATAATAGTAATAATAATAATAAGACTCCTCTTATTAATTTATATTTAATATTTCTAAAATATTAAATAATAAATATTAAGCTATTTAATTTATTCTATCTCCATAGATTAAATTAAATTCACTTAACTTATTATTACAATTATGTCATTTACTTCTTAAATAAATATTTTTTTTACGGTGTGACCCTTTAGATTCTCCATATTAAACCGATTGTGAATAAATCAATTAGAACAATTCTAATATTATTTAAAAAAATAAATTAAACTATTTAATTTATTTAAATAAATAATATTTATTCTACAATAAGGGTAAGTCCCCTTAGCGATCAATGACTTTCTAGATAATATAGATTTCAACATTAATCACAAAAGAATCTTTCAGTGAATAATTACCGTACAATTCAATCCTTCTACCATACAATGTCCCAATTAAATATAAGATATGAAATTACTGTAAAGTCTTGTTTTATTTAATTATATGCATTTCGATTCTTAAATGCACAACTCTAAATAATGCAAATTAGAAACTCCTTTCTAATTTCATTCTACCTTAGTCAAGGACTACTGAGTTGTCATTTTATCGAATCACATACGACATTCTCATCTTTTACTAGATGTGGTAGATTCTTTGTTGATCATTCACATATCTCCATGTACAACTTATTATACCCTTTACCCTAAAGGTCTTAAAAGACATGTCAAAGTATAACTTATCATACACAAGATACTATGATGATCTCAAGTCAAAGGATCACTTGTACTACTATCATTAGAGGAATTCCTATTGACAGACAAGTAAAACTCCATTAGGTATTTCTTTAGCGAGCCACGTTCAGTGAACTTATTTTCCAATAAATACCTACATACTTGCTTTAGTGTCTCTATACAAATGATTATGAGATTAATCATCCTCTTCTTAAGAGCAAACAAAGTATGTACTAATCTATTCGGATTCATTAATCCCCTTTTAGTAATCCAACGATTAGGAACAATTTTAGTTTTAAGCTTTCTAAGAATTTAGATTTCATTAGCATGATCATCATCATGATTTTAAAAGCATTGTTTAAAACTATGGGTTTATCATATATAAAATAACAGCACCATGTAGATAATGTAAAATGCATTTAATACTTTTATTAATAAATGAATAAGATTACAAAGTATATGCTACATCATATCAAATATGATTGACTTGTGTGCATACTACTTTCACCGGGGCCACCAAGGGATAACTTCAGTATGAAAATAAGTACATGCCAGAAACGTCAACAATGGAGATCTGAAACTGCTCTAGTGTATAAGAGTAAATAATGTGTGTGTACCTTGTACTTGGATTATGCTTGTATTTACCACACTCGTCCCCAAGTTAGAATATGAGTCTTACTTAGAGTTTCTTAAAATTGTAATTATCATAATTGAATAGGAACTTTGTTCTTTAAAAATAGGAAGTCAAATAAGATGAGGGATCACAAGTCAATTTAGACTTTGACTCTTCTAAAATATCAAACCTCCAATCCGCTAATACAACCATCCGCCCTCATGGTATGGATCCCCCAAATCCCTTGGACCCAATAAACCACACTCCAACAACATCATTGCCCTAGAATGAATATTGGACATACTTCCTTAATCCCTTCATATACAATTAGAGTCTATTTGCAAAATTTTAAAAATTTTAAGGATGTATCTTTCTTTCATGCTTACCTCTAAAACTAATAAGTTATTAATTTTTTTAAAAATAATTTTTAGACAATCTCATAAAAATAAAACGAAATATATTAAACTTTAATATTCTATAGAGCCTTGTTATGCATTGCGTTAAATTTATACCGAATTATAATTGTGAAATTTATCAATACATGAGATTGGTAGGAATTAAGGAGGGACTCACTTATTACACATCTCTCCAAGAAAATTACCAATAAAAAGTCTACATAAATATTCACAATATATATTATTTTATGATTCTAAAATATCTTCGAAAGTACAAGAGGAAATATACAATTAAGAACTTCCACTAATAAAGACAACATAATTTTTTTTAGAGACTAAGCCGGTTTAGTTAATACTCCCTCCGTCCCAAATTAATTGCTTTTCTAGGATTTTTTTAAGTCAAATTGACTATTTTTAAAATTAATAATTAAGCATATATAAATATATTTCTAAAATTATAAAAATTGAAATTAGTAATAGATTGTATATACTTTCTTTTGGTTATAATATCTTCACATATATGTTAGCAAAAATAGTAAAAAGATTAGTTTTAAAAATAGTCAATTTGACTTTAAAAAGTCCTAGAAATGCAATTAATTTGGGACGGATGGAATATGTGTTTATGTCGCACATGAAAAAAACATATAAACCTAAAATACTTTCAAACTTAAAAAATATTGTATCAATCTATATTACTATCAAATTAAAGTATGAATTAAAGGAAGACTTTTTGTTACAAACAAATTTGACAAAAAAAAAAGAAAAAGAAAAAGAAAAAAGCTCTTTTATGTACTCCCTCCATCCTTTTTAAAATGTCGTTTTAAAGAAGTATTTTTGTCTCTTAATATTTGTCGTTTAAAAATTTTAATTAAGCAATAATTGTTTAGTTTTTAATATTACTCAAAGTATTAAATATAATTTTGGTTCTCTCACTACTTTTTATTTAACAAGTAATACTCTCTTATTTTAATATAAAGATAATATTAACATTTAAAGTTATTTTTAACTAAAAAAATATAATATTAATTATTTTTCTTAATATGTGTATCTATTTTATTTTTAAAAATAAATAATAAGGAATGCAGGGTGTGCCATTTTTCTTTCTCGGAACTCTCAATTAAAAGGGTTTAAAACTCTTACATTTAAAATTGAAAATAAAAAACAGTTATCCTCGCAGTGGAGAGAGAAGAGAGACGTGTAAGTAATCACTTGTCTTGCCTACTTTTGCACAGGAATCTATGCTCTATAAATTTTAAAATCTCTGCCCATCTTACTAGGCATATTTTTTTATTTCTGGATATGGAGAAAATTAGGAGATCATCACACGCAGGTTCATGGTACACTGATAATCGTAAGTCGAGATTTCCATCAAATGTTGTGTAATTATATGAATTTGACCTTCTAATTACTGAATGATCATGTTAAACTGTCATGTATTATTATTATTATTGTTGTTGTTATTATTATTATTATTATTATTATTATTATTATTATTATTATTATTATTATTATTATTATTATTATTATGATTTGCGGAATGTGTGATTATGTTTTGGGTGTAATATGTTCATCAGCTTTGATTCTAATAGGTTGTTTTAATTAACTTAAATGTGTGAATTCTGATGGATTTTGCTATCTAATTCAGATATGAAGATTCTTAGTTGTTTTTTTTTTCAATGATGAAACAAGCCCTAGAACCCACTAAGAAGAACGAGAGAATCCTTATAATGTTCGGGAAAAACGGGCTGTAGTTGGTTTATCACAACATGGTGATTCAGTCGGCCTTTAATTGTAATGAAACTGAAAATTTTCAAGATAATTATGAAAAATTATGAAAAATGTAAAAATTGGCAAAGTAGGTAGGTCAAAACAACCACAAATTTAAATATAAAATAAAATTCAAAAGACAGTATAAGGTTTCGGAGAAGATATTAGGTTGTTTACTTTGGATAGTATGTAATTCTTTTGTGGTACACTTATGATCTGAAGGGGAGAGGGGGGGGGGGGGTAACCAACAACTAATGGTCTTGGATAGGTGCATACGTTCGGTTTTTGCCGGTTTCCTCTGTAGAAACACCAAAATTGACCATGTCGGTTTGGAGAACTAGAAAACCAAAGCCGATTGTTTCATGCTTTTGTGCATGGTTTGCGGTTTTGTTTGGCCGGTTCTATTGGTTTTGGGTTATTTGTGTGGTTTTGACGATTTGGGTTGTGCTGCCTTTTTACAAACTTGAAACAATCAAAGGATCAACAATTCACCCACAAAACTACTTCCCAACTACAACAAAATCAATATTAGAATCTGAAAACCCACATGCATTGAAGAAACATAAACAAAATTTAACTCCATATCTATATATGTTTACAAAACAAAAAAATAAAATGAAAAGAGTGTGGTACAAAGTAACTATATAGAAAGAAAAAACACATAATTCCATACTAAGAACTTGAGAAAAAGAAATTGGAGTAGTATTGTAGTATACATAAGTAGTAAAAATGAGAAAAAAAAATATAACTTTTGGGAAATATATACAACATACTACTAAGACCTTGGGAGATGGAGAAAATTGAAGTGAAAGAGAAGAAAAAAAGAAACCTTTTGGGATCCGGGAACGGGAGAACACTAGATCGGAGAGGTGGAGAGACCGGGAAGCAGAGAGGCAGAACTAAGACCCTGGATCTGATTCTCTAATCTCTCGCTAGTAACTTCTACTCTTCTTGACTAGTTTGAGTGTTTGACCAAGTAAATGTAATTTTTTAACTAGTTTATATTATATACAAATATAAGTTGTAAAACTAAAATTGTTAATGATTTATAAAGCTAACGGTGGGTTCGGTTTAAAACCGAAATATAGGATCTAATTCCATCATATTTCGGCATAATCATTTTATTCTTCATAACAAGTATAACCATCAAGTTGAAGAATGATAGAGTGCTAATCTTTTTGATTTTTTATTGGGACTCTTTTGCTGTTTTCTTTTTAATTTCTGAAAAATAGTTTTGTTTCAAGGCATTATATTAATATCATAGTTGTCATGGCGTCGCCTAGGCGATGCCTAGACGTCCTGGCGCTAGAGAAGGACAAGGCAATGCCTTGGATGCCGAGCCGCCAAAGCTCATGCCTTGGTAGCTGGCACAAGTTAAGTGATTAAGTCATTTTTTACCCATGACTCATCATAACCCATGAATTTGTTATATGGTGTAATTTTATTACTTATTATACTTGTAATGGGTGATGGGAAAGTCATCATTCTTTATTTTCTAGGTAGTGTTTATTGACTTGTTCTACTAGTTTTTAATGTCAAGTGTTTTATTTTTGAATTTTGATTGTGAAGTATTCATATAATTGTGTTTATAATTGTATTCCATAGTGTTAGTTATTATGATTTGGGTTTTAATATATATAAAATTTTATTGTTCAATATACTTTTGAAGTAAAATAATAATGTATAAATTGCACATTGTTAACGACTTGTCGCCATATGGACGCCATGGCGGACGCCTTATCGCCTGGGTGTCCTGACGGTCAACTACCGCCGTATCTCGCCATGGCGCCGTGACAACTATGATTAATATGCTAATGCGTAGTATTAGGTCTCTCAAGGCAAGGTAATCCCAAAAAGAACTATTAAGACACCAAGTTGTATTTCTTTCCTAGGTGGCTAGTTCGCTTCATTTCGCATAGTTATTGGAAAAGCCTTGTTCCTCCAATTTCACTGTGACTCCTTATCCGTTCATGCCAACAAGATTGTACATAAATGATGCATGGTGATTCGAGCAGCCTGTGACTCGTTGAGTTGGTCAAGTGTCTTGGGTTTCAGTATGCGTACCTTCGATTCCCCATCCTAGGGGCATAGGGATATCCATATATTCATACTTGCAGTATTACCATTTATTCATAAGGTAAATTGGTGTTTAATTCGTATTGTATCATTGGGTTTTTAACATCTGCAAAAGAATAAATAAAAAAATCTGCACTGTTACTTATTCTTTTAAGCTACTAGCTAAGGTCCCAAGTAGTTGAGATGAAAGCCAAGTATATCCGAGACACAGTGGCAGACAGGTAGTATGTTTCATGTATTAATACTTAATAAATAACAATTTCTTAATTGACGAGGAAAAATATTCTCTTCCAGGTCTGGTCATTGTGGGTATAAGCTAGGCTATATTAGACCAAAGATTGGCTGTACGAGGCCTGGGCCTACATTTATTTCTGTTTTTCCTGGTGTGGGTATGATCTGATCCAACCTTCCCTGACCAATAACCACGGATAAATGATACTATGCAATAAAGGCATCATAATAAGAGAGTGCTACATATAATATATAGTAAACATGTATTACTTGACATTCTTGCTTGGTGCATGTTCAACCGAACAAGTTCTCCGAACTTATTGTCCTGTTTGAATAGTATGGTATTATACAAATACCGATTGATTTTTGTAAAATAGATTTTACTTGGTGCTTAGTGGTTTTCAAGTATCTATTCAATCATCCACATTTAACGGAGAGTATTATTGGGTGGAAGATGGTCTCTTTAAGTTAGCCTGACATTTTGGCACTTTATTTCCTTCTTCAGCCAAAAAATTAGCAGAAGAGCTTGATGAATGGCTTAGAGCTTCTGGCCTCCCTAAATCTCCGAATGTGAGAGGTGTGATTGCACCGTAAGTAATCTTGTACAGAACCTTTATCCTTGAGTTATCAGTCATAGTTCTAATGTGAATCAATTGTTATGGTGGAATTGAACCCACTAGTCATGCAGGTTATTCTTATTCAGGCCGTGCTGCGGCTTTTGCATTTGGCAACATTGACCCAAGTAATATGTGAGTTTATTCTTTTTCTTTGTCTACTCCTTATGGTGTTTCTGAGAGAATGTGTTAACAGCCTCATTATTCACTAAGCATGTGGTCTTAGAAAGGGAGGCTGTCACATTTAAATCTTTATGAGCTGTTTCACACATTTATTGAATAACTTTACCTATAGCTAATTTGTTATGTACTTCATTTTTTTCCCTTCCAGTTCTAGGGTTTTTCTTCTCGGTCCATCTCACCACTATTACACTCCAAAATGTGCTCTTACCAGAGCCACTGTTTACAAGACCCCAATAGGAGACCTTCCTATAGATATTGAAGGTATTGTGACTTTCATTTAAATTGCATTCATTTTCCTTAACTTTCTTATAAGACTTATCTGATAATGTTGTAAACCTGTTAAAGTTCATTTGTTGGCTTTGTTTCTGTTTATTTGGGTAATCCTGATGGGATAGGATATGTCGATGTGATAATAATTTAGATTTTCTCTTTTACATTTGAAAGGTCAATAATAATCTAGAAGGGGAGGTTGAATAAATTATTACTAATTTTAAATTTTCCTTTGCCCTTTTAAAATTATTAATTACTATGTGATAATTAAATATACTGCAGTAAAGAAAGAGACAAGAGACAATCACACAGTATACAAAGGTTTAGCTGATTCACAATATACATCTTGAGTATGTTGCTACGTCTAATCCCAAGCTCCTCTCCAGGACTTGGGATACTATTACTATCAGTAATAAATACTCTTTCAACAGACGGAGAAGCCTTTACAAAGTTTTTATAGAGAAAACTTTCAAACTAGTCCTACAACTATTTTTCTTGGACAGTAGCTCCCCACTACTTCCTCAAATATAGTTGTACCTGTTTCTTGAGTTTAGTTCTATCTTAAGATCTAGTCTTGAAACAAAAGTCAATTTCTTACCTCACAAGCACACTAGAGACCCAACTGCACATTGACCTCTCTACGACTCTGGTTCTAGAATTACTCTTTTCTCACATATATATAAAATAAACAAACTCCCCAAAAATATCTTTTTGATAAAAGTTGTTTGTTTGAAATATGCTTCACATAAGATATATATGATTCAGTTTAATTTATAAAAGGCTAAACCCTTTTATAAATAAAGAATGTGCTTCTAATTTAAGCAGATAATCTTAGCAGTTCAAGTATATAAAAGTTTTTCAATTAACTTTTATGTATATAAAAATGCTTCTTGTTTAAGCAGATGTATAAATATAATGTGCAGTTTATAAAAGTTTAATTACTTTTATAAATAAAGAATGTGTTTTTATATTTAAACAAATATAGATGTTTGGTTCGCTTATATAAAAGTTTATTTAACTTTTATATGAGAGAGAAAAATGCTTTCTTTAAAAGTAGAGAAAAATCAATTATATTATGAGTATATAAAAGTTTGTACTTTTATATATTAACACAAGTGTATATGAATGATCAATTTATAGTTATACTTGCAATATAATTTTAATCAAGTATGAATGAGTTAAATCACTTTATTAATACTTGAAACAAATATATAATCACAAATAATAATATTATATATTTGAAGTATTTATGATTATATATTCTATTTATGAAGTGAAAATTAATTTCAACCACTTGACATTTGATACACTCACATCTATCTTGACCAGTGTTTCATAGACAAGAATGAGTGTGGGTATCGTAATCGGAGTTCGTTAAATTCAATATTTCACAACTATATTTATATAAATATTTTCTGTGGATCACCGATTAAGAATTTATGAGGAATATCACGCTTTTAAAAGATACCCACAAAGTGATCCAGAACCAATATTGAGTGCCCACTATCTGAATATTTATATAACTATATTATATCTATAAAAGACAAAGTCTTTACAAGATATAAATGAATGAAATATAAATATATATAAACTTGTAAAACAATATTTATATATATAACAGTTAAGAGATTAAGTAAACAAATACACAATTTAATAAATACTTATCTCAATAACTGGACCAATTTCTTCTTCACTAAAATAACTTAGAACTTTAGAAGAAAACTTTTGAAAGCTTGTAGAGAGAATGTAGGCAAGAGAGTATTGCTTTCTTTTTTGTGAATTGGTGAGAAATGAAGGAAGGTTTAGCTTCCTATTTATAGGCATTTTGAAGTTAGGGCAATTTGGTCCAAGCTTAAGGAATCAAGGGCAATTCGGGTATAGAGAGAAAAGTGAGATTTTCTCTTTCTTTCAACCATTTAGCACATGTTTGTTTTCTTTCTTTTTGCCCAAAGCAACTCTCGGCTAACAACAAGGAGAGAGAAATTTTCATTTCAAATTTTGAATCTATTAGCACATGTTGAAAATATTGCCCAACTTCTTTTACATTTGAAAAAGTTACATGGGTAGTCAATTTGAAAATGCTTTGACCGAAATTTTAATTTATTTGATCCTTTAGTTTCTTTTACTTTTAAAGCTGATTTTGGAATAAACATTTAAAGTGAGCTTTAAAGTAATTTTCAAAAATGAATATTTTGAAGAACATTTAAATTGGAAAACTCTCTTGCCTTGAGAAATGTTACCATATGAAATTATTTTCATAACACTTGATATTATTTATCAAGGTCATTTAAAAATAAATTCAATGCAAGTTAGAAAAAGGTTTTTGAGATAAGCTTTAAAATCAAAAATAAAAACCTATGGAGAGGATTCTATTTTTATTTTATCTTTTTCTTATTTTCCTAAATATTTGTTATCATCAAAATTCTTATAAAATGGAGACCCAACAACATTAATAATCGCACTTCTGGTGTTATCCTACACTGTGCGGGCTGCTGGGAGTTGGTCAAATTTATCTGGGAAGAGAAAGAGAGAGGGGGAGGGAAGGGGGGGGGGGAAGAGGGGAGTACCTTTCTGTTTTTTCTTTTTCTTTTTTTTTTATTTAGGCTGGTGGCTTATTGGCCTCACCGTGCTCAGTTTTTAGAGACAAAATGTAGTTCCTATTAACCACTCTCTTCCTCACATCTTATATAGAAATAATAGAATAGAATGTAGCCAAACAAATTATAAAGGCCTCTGCCCAAAATTGTATCTTAGGTTTTCTTTTAACTTTTAGAGCACCTCTTTACATAATTGGCATCAAGCAACGGATGTGTTAAATATGTTGCGCATTACCACATCAAGAATCGGCGGCCCTCTTTTTGTGGACTTCTCTCTCTCTCTCTGTGGTCAGTTGACCTCTTTTTCTCTTTCTATGTATGCACCGTGCTTACCTATATATGCATTTGAATGCATGTTTTCCTGTGAAGTTTAAGCTCCATTTCTTTGAACAAAACTCATTCACTTCCGGACTTGGTTATCTACCAGTCACTGAAGAGCTAAAAGCCACAGGAAAATTTGAATTGATGGATCTTCAAGTCGACGAGGCAGAACATAGCATGGAAATGCACCTGCCATATCTTGCTAAAGTCTTCCATGGGTAAGTCCTCTTCCGAATTAAAGTTCTCTTGGCTACTTATATGGCACCGACTTTTTTAGATTATGCCTATGTCCAATGCAGGTATACAGTAAAAATTGTTCCCATCTTGGTCGGTGCTCTAAATGCTGAAAATGAAGCTATGTTTGGTAGATTGTTGGCCAAATACGTCGATGATCCAACTAATTTCTTTTCAGTATCCTCAGATTTTTGTCATTGGGGCTCGCGGTATGTTACTTTGATGAAGTGTTTTCTTTACATTAGCTTTATTGTTTTTCAGAAACTTTTTATATAAATTTTAGTCATGGATGTATAGTACATGTTTCTTTTTCGATTTCATATTTATCTTTGTAGATTACCCTCATTATGATTTCCTAGATCCTGCTCATATTTTTATTGTACTATTTGGATTGTTTACATAATAATCGTCATTTAACTATTTAAGTATGTGTTAATACTAATAAATGTCTTTGTTATGTTATGCATTTTGATTATTTTCATATAATTTTTCTTATCCTGTTAAGATGTGCTCATAACTGGTTAATATCGAGATTGCTTTTCCTATGTTTATCTAGTGTACGAGTGTATATGATTTTCTATTGCAGTATCCATATTTATGATTGTGTTTCATTATTTGTGCTAGGTTCAACTACGTGCATTATGACAAAAAACATGGAGCAATCCATAAATCTATTGAGGCACTGGACAGGATGGGCATGGATATAATTGAAACCGGAGATGCAGACGCATTTAAAAAGTACCTGTTGGAGACTGAAAACACTATTTGTGGACGCCATCCAATAAGCGTTTTTCTTCATGTAAGTACCAATCATTTTTCCTCTAGTTCGGAAGTTACAAAGTGATTAAGATGTTATGTAAAAGTGAAAACTCTTTGTTAAAGTGGTCTCTTATAGGTAGTTATAGTCATCTGAGTCTTGTTTTCTAGATTATCAATGAAACCTTTTTGTCCTAAATTACATATCTTGAAAGATGAAGTCAAAAAAATTGGCAGTTGGCTTGTTTTTCATCCTTGCAAAGCCTAAACAAAATGAACAAATATTAAATACAGAAGAAAGTGAAATTTATCTATGTAATATGAATTTGTAAATAGTATTCTCTGAGTTAAGCTAGATCACCTAAAAGCCATTACAGTATTTCTTTGGCTAGACTATTTAATTTTGTTTCTTTATGTAACGGATTAAGATCTCCTCCATTACACATATCTTCGAATTTTCTCTTATACACATTCGGTGACACAAATATTACTTTAGCAACATGACAAAATTCGTCACAAATAATTAGCGACAAATAAAATTCTTCTCAAATAATTATGTTGTTGGTACCATCGCTAAAACATATTTGTGTTGCTAGATGTGTATTGTGGAAAATCGGAGGATAAGTGTAACAGAAGGGATTCTGATCTTTATAACATTTTTTTTCAAAGAAAAAAAGAAGAAAAGAAATGTGTTCCTTTCGTAAATGCCGTTATTCTGTTGTACTGCATAAAGTGATTTCTTAACATCCTTTGTCATTTTATTTTTGAACTGAGATCAGATGTTGAGGAACAGCTCAACGAAGATAAAGATCAATTTCCTTCGATATGAACAGTCGAGTCAGTGTAAAAACATGCGAGACAGCAGTGTAAGTTATGCATCTGCAGCTGCAAAGGTGGATGGATAAATTTGTAATGTATAACTAACCGGCAATGGGGAAATTATCGGTTTGAGTTAGTTTGAATAGACTATGTTATTTCTAACTTTATTGTTCCCCTTTGTTAGTGAACCCTCAATGTGGTTCCTCTATAATAATTATGCTAATGAATTGTAATGAACCAAGTAAACTTTTATTTCATTTAGAGGAGATGCACTCTCCAAGTTTAATGCATTTGAACTTTGGTGAAACATAGAGATTCATTATTAAATATAAATTGAATCGGGTTTTTCAGGTCTTTTTTGTCCTTCTCGAAAAGTACATCAAGTGCATGATTTTGAAAATATCGCGCATTTGTAATCGCATTTTGATTTAACAGGTTAATTTATTAGGTCTATGGTCAATTAGACTATATCTGTCATTAATCTTTCGTATTGTGTTCGATATAAGACTTTATTATTGATTCGTACCTCAACACTAGGCATATGATAGAAACGAATTTATAAGCTGAAGCAATGTATTCTAAATTTCTAACTAATCCAAAATAGGAAATATGAGTCTCCTAATCCAAATTGAGCTGAAGTGATTTTGATCAGTGTTGTTCAATGGATTCTAGGAATAGAAATAATATATATATATATATATATATATCATGGGCTTGAGATCTCTATCAGCATATTTAGCTCATTTAATGTAGAATTAATTTCTTACTACTCCCTAATGATTTATTAACAAAAGGAAAAGGGTATTAATATATGCATGCTCTAAATTAATTGTTGCATACCCTAATATATCAAAGCAAAAATTCTATGTGGACATGAAAATTGAACATGAGTGTATTTGAATTTCACCTATTTGTATTTTGACCAATGGGGGATAAAAATACAAATAGCTGAAATTCAAATACACTCATGTTCAATTTTTATGTCAAATTTTCATGTCCACATAGAAGAGCTCATATCAAAGAGACTATATTAATGAGAAGCCAATTAACATATTTATCACTTATTTAATTGAAGTTTTATAAAAAAAAGTTTACAATACCTAAAAGTTTATTGACTAAATAATTTTTTATTTTCTTTGAATTTTATTTTATTTTTAAAATTTATTTTAAGTCAAAATAAAATCTTTTGAATTAGATGGACCAATAAACTATATTGTGGGTACTTACCGTAACAAAATAGTAAGCTAAGTTATATGTCATGTCTTAAGAACAAGAAAATAAATCTTTATAATTTTTTTCTAATATTTTATGTGTCCTAATCTTTAATTCAAAATATTAATAAATATCTCAAATAGAAAAGAATGATATTAAGTAGAACTGTAAAAGGATAACAGTTTAATTAAGTAGTTCAATTCAATATATGGTTGAAAATTAAGTTTTGACTAACTAAGTGTATACACTTTCTATCGTATAAATATGATGTATAGCAAAATTAAGACAAAGTGAATAAATAGCAAATGGTTAATTGATTTTATGTATATTAAGAGTAATATAGTCTTTCTAACATATTCGGGTGCTCAATTATTATTGCAGGGTGTGCATATATCAATAACATAACAAAATTAAAAAGCATTTGCTGTGAAACCAACTTGCTGGAATAGCTCAGTTGGTTAGAGCGTGTGGCTGTTAACCACAAGGTCGGAGGTTCAAGCCTTCCTTCTAGCGGTCTAAGTTTTTATTTTTTGTTGTTTGTTTATTTTTTTAATGTAATGAACACTTCTCAATTCAAAACATTCTATTTTTTCTTTTTAAATTTTATAAAAGAAAAGACATTTATAAATTTTAAAGAGTTTGACAAACAATTTATATATATATATCCTAAGAAAGCTAAGTGATTACTTACCTAATTTGTGCAAGTGATCGCTTATCTCATAGATATTTCGGTAAAATTTATTTTGTCCTCTATTCTCACATACACTATGGTCTATGGTATCATTTAAATATTTTGCTGCATTGTATGAAAAGTTAACAAGATTGTTAGGAAGTTTTGGTGGGGACATTACCTAATGACATAGAAAGCTAAATTGACTAAAATGGAGTGAAATATACAAACTCAAGTGTGGGGGGTTTAGATTATTAAAGAAGTTATTTGTTTAGTGTTTATGGAGGATGATATCTTTTATCCACATTGCTTGTTATCTCGAGTTATGTCCCGAAATATTGTCATCATAATAATCTCATGGAAAAAGTATTTTGAGTCCTACATTAGACGGTAAATTTATATCGATAGTAAATAACGAAGTATATAAATAATATGATATAAAAGAATTAAGAAGGGTCTATACTAATTTATTTTATTACTTAAAATTACACATTAATCGCAACTCAATTTCAGTTCAGTATAAAATTTGTCAACATATAAATCATTTTTCAAGTATTTTACATGGTGGAGACATATTAAAAAGAGGTATTTATAATGGTGTAGTGGCAGTTTGAAAACATAGTTGGGCCCATAGTAACAAAATCTATGGTCTCTTAGAAGGGGAGCTAGCATCTTAGAGAAAATGAGACTTGAATTTCTTTTTTCTTTTTTTTTTTGTTAAGTTTTTTAAAATAAGTATAGCGCAAGACATGGTTAGGTATACATTTTTATGGTATTATTTTAATA
The DNA here is from genome assembly GCA_034770075.1 of Aralia elata. Taxonomy (NCBI): domain Eukaryota; kingdom Viridiplantae; phylum Streptophyta; class Magnoliopsida; order Apiales; family Araliaceae; genus Aralia; species Aralia elata. The sequence goes on along the minus strand of CM068386.1, from coordinate 29,830,429 downwards.
ATAAACTTTAAAGATTATAACTTGCTAGTAAGAAGAATAATAAAAATAAATTATAATCTTGTTCGTTTAGTAATAACTTATTTTAAACGCAGCTTATTTAACTCACAAACTTTGTGTTTGGACCTCAAACACAATACACCAAAATTGATTGCGTTTGGACCAAATGTTGCAAATGTCATCGCCGCAAACGTTGGTAGCCAAACAAACCCTATGTGTAGTTTTATTCTCCTCAAACCTTATCGCAAACCTTATTGTTAGGTCCCAAATGGAAACAAAATACACCGGAGGGGGTGCTTAAATAGTCTTTTTAAAATTGGATCTTTTTATAATTAGCTAATCTTCTAATCTCACGTTATCAAATTTAAACAATTACATAAATGACATTTATGCTTTAATATTTGAAGGAAAAATCAACAAAAAATGACTCAAGATTTATTTTTAGATATAAATTTAATACCTAACCACTTCATGATTTGTATCTTTTACAAAATTTTCATCGACAGCATAATAGTTTTTGGTCGAAAGCATATTATCAAATGAGGAGACATTTAGGACATTTTCATTGTGGGACCACTGTCCGCACAATAGTTTGCACTATCCCTATATTAATACGTAGACGGGTTATTTTTAGTTCTTTCAATCTCTGTGTGTGTATATAATTATATACTATCGGTCCTTTTTTTTTCTGCACCAAATTGACACTGGCCAAGTCAACGGTTTGGAGAAAAAAACCACCAAGTTTTGGTGCGGTTTAGTTGGTTTTGGATGAAATCCATCTCTAGAGATGCATGAGCATGACCCTTTAAAATGGGATTCTCATTATGAGACGGGAGAGGCAAATTCACAAACTCTTATGCTACGTTTGAATTAAAGGAATGTAATGGAAGATGAAATAAAATGATTTTAAAATATTTTAAGTATATGTTTTGTTGTTGGTGGTGGTGTGTGTTGTTATATAATGACAAAATTATTACATATATTCATTCTATTGGAATGAATTTTATTCTACCTTCTCCACATAGAATAAAAAAACAAAAGGATGAAATTGAAATGGTTTATCCTTCAAAATGATCATCAAATACACTATTTTTATGTCATTCTTTCCTCTATTTCATTTCCTCAATCCAAACGTAGCATTACTGAATCATAAAATACAAAACCCATGGAACATGAATGGCCAGTGAAATTAATCCAGTTTCCTAGTTGGAAGAGCTTGGCACCCAACACTTCAAGCCATTTTGACCAGATGCCAGACAAAAAGGGTGTCTTACTTATCAAAACTGCATACTTGTGCAAATTGTCAAAATAAATTACCACACAAGATAAGCGATAAAAATGTAAAGCTTATGATGAGAACTATCGAAATTTATTGTTTCTTGTAGAACTTAAAATACAAGTTCTATGTCTCGCTCGATCTGTAAAATATATGGACAATAAGGGTTTATAACTATATATTTTTCACTTGATAAGTTATTTGAATTGATATTTTCACAAGGGAATTGGATAGTTTCACAAGATTACGCTCACATGAATAATAAATGGACTCACGTTCATGTGAGTAAAGTCTTGTGAAATATCAAATTTCTCTTGTGAAAATAACAATTCCCTAAGTTATATACACAAGGCTATTAATATTCTTCAATCAATCTTATGAAACCCTCAGGCAGGGAATGATGGAGGCATGCTGCTGCCCCTTGCTGCATTGTCATCTGGTGGCAAGGTATCCCATTTTCCTTCGCACTCGAACGGTTCCATTACAATAACCCCACCATCTGTTAGCCCCACGGCGAATTGACTCGGCTCTTGTGGATGAGCAGCAATCACACATGGAACCACATTGACGCTACGGCCAGAGATTAAAACAGGAGAGTTCGGTACATGTAAATAGTTAGAGATAGCATACAAGTAAAGATATATGGGCTGAAATATGTCCCTACAAGCTACAACAATTTCAGAATGGATGTAAACCCTTCTATGAATTGTAGTGCAAATATTTCTCGAGAAGGTATTGTAGGTTTGATGTGAGATTGATGGATATATACTATGATTAAGATAGGGTATTGTTATTCCAAGCACAAGGCTTTTTGATATTTCTGCAATTTCCAAAAGTACCCATAGGAGGTAGTGTAGACCCCGCTGAATTTTAGTTTTGTTTTAATATATATGAAAAAATTATAAAATTTTAGGTGTAATATATAAATTGAACCCACTGAAATCTTACGAATTTATGATATAGGGGTCAAATTGAAAATTTGTAACTTTCTCAATCCCATATCACTTTTTACCTCCTTTATATATGAATCTCCCTCTAATCTTCCTAAATTAACTAATATCTAATTTACATTTTTTGAAATAATTAAGTAATCAAGTATTTATAAACAAATTTGTGATTCGAAAAGCCTATTAGGGCTCAATAGGGCGTGCGCGCGTATATATATGTGTGTGCGCGTATATATATATGTGTGTGTGTGTGTGTGACTCGTCCATTTTTATTTTTTTTGGTTAGTAATGTGCAAGAAGTAAAGGCCTTGTCCTTTCTTGGTCCATTTTGTCTTTCTCAGTCGGTGACTCACGACAGCAAGCTTTAGAGAATAGAAAAGAACTATCCTTTTTTGTTTGTGTGGCAAGCTTGTTGGTTTTTGGTCTCCTTAATTTAAGGAGGTTTGTCTCCTCATTTTTTATTTTATAAAAAGAAGTTTGGCTTCTTAATTTGGAGTAACCCACAATATTCCGAGAGCAACCAAGAAATAGAGAGAGAAAAAGGAGGTAGAGAGAGAAGCTGAGAAAAATAATTAGTGTGTTTATTTTTTCAGATAAAAGGCTCGTATTCTTCAATACTTTCATAGTGAATTTTTGAGATCTCTTCTCGTGGTTTTTCTCAATTCGGTTTTCCACGTAAAATTCTTGTGTCATTATTTTTGTATCTCATACAACATTGTGCGCGTGTTATCTCATTTGTGTTTGTGTGCTTGATTTTGCAACAATTGGTATCAGAGCTTAGTTCAATCCGTTTAAAAAAAATCTCGTAGGTCACAAATACGAAAATGACAAATACATGTGGTACGATATTGAGCCATTTGACGGGAAGTCAAATTTTAGTATTTGGCAAAGTACTGTCAAAGATGTATTAGTTCAAAAAGGACCAGTAAAGGCACTTGAAGGGAAGGAGATGAAACCAGTGACTATGATAGATGAAAAATAGACCGATCTTGAAGCAAAGGTCGTGGCAACAATCAGATTAAGTTTGACACCACAAATCAAATATCAGGTTTTGACAGAATCCTCTTTGAAGGACTTGTGGGAGAAACTAGAGAAAGTTTACAAGTCGAAGTCTCTGTCAAATCAGTTATATTTGAAGAACAAATTGTACCTGTTTCGAATGGAAGAAGGTTCAGATTTGACCAATTATGTTAATGAGTTTAATAGATTGGTGACCCAACTGACCAGTATAGATGTGAAGCCGGACGAAGAAGATAAAGTCTTATTGCTTCTTGTCCCTCTACTAGATTCATACTCAACTCTCCAGATTATTCTCCTTGGAGGGAAGGAAAAACTAGCAGTTGACGATGTGATGTCAGCAGTCCTGGACCAGAATAAGTTCAGGAGCACTACTTTCAAAGATCAAGGAGAAAGTCTTCTTGTATCTTCAGATGGACATGATAGGGGTCTTAATAGGAAGAAAAATTCTGGCAAGGAACAAGAAAGATCTCAGTCGAGATCAGGAAAGAAGGACAAATCACAAATTGAGTGTTATCATTGCAACCAGAAAGGCCACTACAAAAATCAGTGTCCATTGTGCAAGAAGGAGAACAAGAAGAAAAGTTTTAACAGACTGAAAATTCTGCTAATATTGCTAAGCAAGCAGATGTTTGCAGTGATGGAGAGTTGTACACAATGACAAATATGAAGCTTCACAAGATGATCTTTATCTATTAGAGATAGTAGCGGCCTAACAGATTAGTACTTGGATTCCAGTTGTTCTTTTCATGTCCCTTCACAAGGATTACTTTTATACTTTTACACCTTACAACGGTGCTACTGTGCTATTGGGTAACAATGCAGTCTGCAATGTTACTAGAAAAGGCACCGTCAAAGTTAAAATGTTTGATGGAGTTGTCAGAACGTTGGATGGCGTAAGCTATATTCCAGAATTGAAAAAGAGCTGGTTATCAGTTGGAGTACTTGACTCTATGGGTTGTAGTATCTCAGCCAGAGATGGTGTCATGAAATTATCAAGGGTTTAATGGTAATTATGAAAGGCCAGAAAAAGGACACCCTCTACAGGTTGATAGGGGACACAATTGTTGGTGGAGCAGGAATTTTTGTGCAGGATAATTCCAACAATGATTATACAGAATTATGGCACATGTGACTTGGTCACATGAGTGAAGGAGGAATGAAAGAACTTCACAAAAGGCAGTTGCTGAAAGGTGTCAAAACGTGCAGTTTGAAATTTTGTAAGTTTGGTGTTTACGGGAAACAATGAAGAGTCAGCTTCAAAGCAGAAGCACATACCAATAAGGATGTACTTGATTATGTACAATCAAATGTGTGGGGTCCGATCAGGCATACCTCAATGGGTGGAGCCCATTATTTTGTCAACTTCATAGGTGACTACTCCAGAAAGGTGTGAGTGTATTTTATAAAATAGAAGTTCGAGGTTTTCAGAATCTTTAAGCAGTGGAAAGCTAAAGTAAAAAACCAGACCGGAAAGAAGCTGAAGTATTTCAAGTCAAATAATTGCATGGAGTGTAAGGATAAGCCATTCCTACAGTTCTGTCACGATGAAGGTACCAGACACTTCTCAGTTAAAAGAACTCCAAAGCATAATGGGGTTGAAGAAAGGATGAACAAAACTTTGTTGGAATGTACCAAATGTCTGAGGTTGAATGTAGGTTTGCCCAAGAGTTTCTAGGCTGAGGTAGTCAACACAGCCTGTCATCTAATAAATCGATCTCCTTCAACTATAATTGATTATAAATACCTGAGGAGGTATGGACTAGAAAACCAGTTGATTTTTTTGTAATGAAAATATTTGGTTGCCCAGCTTATGTGCATCTGCCAGTCGAGGAGCGACAGTCCAAACTTGATCCAAGGTTAAATGAGTATATCTTCCTTGGATATGAAGATGGAGTTAAAGGATACAGATTATGGGATCCAGTATCTAAGAAGAAAGTTGATTTTTCTGTAATGAAAATCTTTGGTTGCCTAGCTTATGTGCATCTGTCAGTCGAGGAGCGACAGTCCAAACTTGATCCAATGTCAAAGGAGTGTATCTTCCTTGGATATGAAGATGGAGTCAAAGGATACAGATTATGGGATCCAGTATCCAAGAAGAAGGTTTTTAACAGAGATGTGGTGTTCAATGAGAAACACATGTTGTACAAGTCTGGGAAAGAAGAATCTGCAGCAAGTGAGTTATAAAAATACACAGTTAAGGTGGAGCTTCTTGAAGACACAAAAGAATTTGAAGTGATTGAAGATGGTCATCCTTCAGATCCCTAGGAGGTGTCCTATAATCTTATTAAGAGATATAGGTTTGAGGACATGGTTGCCTTCGCCTTAATTCTGGTAGTGGAGATCCAACTAGCTATTAGGAGGCTATTTAGTCCGAGAATAATGATCAGTGGGCGATAACGATGGTAGAAGAGATGGAGTCTTTACATAAGAACCAGACTTGGAAGTTAGTTAAACTTCCAAAAGGATCGAAAGCTATAGGATGCAAGTGGGTGTTCAGGAAAAAAGAAGCTTAATCAGATAAAGAAGGTGAAAGATTCAAGGTCAAATTAGTGGAAAAGGGATTCTCTCAGAGAGAGGGAATCAACTACAATGAGATCTTCTCACTAATTGTGAAACACGCATCGATTCGGTTAATCTTATTTATTGTAGCATCACACGATATAGAATTAGAGCAGCTTGATGTGGACAACTTTTCTGCATGGTGATTTAGAAGAAAAGATCTACATACATGAAGCAGCCTGAGGGGTTTATTGAACTAGGGAAAAAGGCTTAGTTTGCAGTTTGAAGCAGTCCCCGAGACAATGGTACATGCGGTTTGACAACTTCATGGTGGCTCATGGTTACTCTCGTTCTGAGTATGATCCATGTGTATTTCAGATCGTTCTAGTATTGTTGACGGTTCTCTAGTATTGCTAACATTATAGATCAATGACATGCTGATAGCAGTAAAGAGAAAGTCAGACATTCTTCAATTGAAGAATTTGTTGAGAAGTGAATTTGACATGAAAGATCTTGGGTCAGCTAAAAAGATTCTCGGAATAGAAATTCATAGAGATCGTCAGGCAGGAAAACTGTGGTTAACTCAAAAAGGATATATGCATAAGGTCTTGGAGAGATTTAACATGCACAATGTTAAACCAATTAGTACTCTATTGGCAGCACATTTCAGGTTCTTTTCAAAGTTAGGCCCACAAACACAAGATGAGATGGAATATATGTCCAAAGTACCGTATGCAACCACGGTAGATTATTTTATGTATGTCATGGTATGTACAAGGCCAGATATCTCAGATGTACTCAGTGTGGATAGCAAATATATGACAAATCCAAGGAAAGAGCATTGGAATGCAGTCAAATGGATTTTGCGTTATCTAGCAGGTACAACCAATTACGGTCTTATGTTTGATCATGATACTGCAAGGAGTGAGGTTATAGGATTTGTTGATTCAGATTATGCTGGAGACCTAGACTCGAAGAGATCTACAATAGGGTTTGTATACACCTTTTGTGGAGGATATATATGTTGCAAGTCAGTGTTGCAGTCTACGGTAGCATTATCAACAATAGAGGTCGAGTATATGACATTGACAAAGGCAAGTAAGGAGGCTTTGTGGTTAAAGGAACTAGTTGAGAAACTACGTTTCAAGCAAGGCAGTATCCAGATAGAGTGTGATAGTCAAAAAGCTATTCAGGTAGCAAAGAACTAGGTATTCCATGCCAGGACAAAATATATTGATGTTTGGTATTACAAGATTCGTGAATGGCTGAACAATGATGACACTGCAGTTTACAAAGTTCACACAAAGGAGAATGTCGCAGATATGCTCATAAAGTCAGTTTTGCATAAAAGTTCAAGCACTTCTTGGACTTAATTCACTTCCTCGATTATTGAATTCGTAATGGAGTATCTGGGGAGAGGGATACATCTACAGTGAGAAAGAAATTCACAGTATGCAGTATTTGAAAAATATAAGCCATGGTGGAGATTGTTGGAGTCAACTTTATTTTTTGTTGAATGACTCATCCATATTTTTTTGGTTAGTCATGTGCAGGAAGTAAAGGCCTTGTCCATTCTTGGACCATTTTTTTCTTTCTCAGTTGGTGACTCACGGCAGCAAGCTTTGGAGAATAGAAAAGGACTCTGTCCTTTATTGTTTGTGTGGCAAGCTTGTTGATTTTTGGTCTCCTTAATTTAAGGAGGTTTGTCTCCTTTTTTGTTTTATAAAAGGAAGTCTGGCTTCTCAATTTGGAGTAACCCAAAACATCTGAGAGTAACCAAGAAATAGAGAGAGAAAGAGAGGTAGAGAGAGAAGCTGAGAAAAATAATTAATGTGTTTATTTTTCTCAGATAAAAAGTCTTGTATACTTCAATACTTTTATAGTGGATTTCTAAGATCTCTTCCCGTGGTTTTTCTCAGTTGGGTTTTTCACGTAAAATTATTATGTCATTATTTTTGTATCTCATACAGTATTGTGTGTGTTATCTCAGTTGTGTTTGTGAAATCAAGCACATAAAAATAACTGAGATATTTTTCTCAACTGAAAAATAAACACATTATTTTTCTCAGCTTCTCTCTCTACCTCCCTTCTCTCCATTTCTTTGTTGCTCTTGAATGTTATGGGTTACTCCAAATTGAGAAGCCAGACTCCTTTTATAAAACAAAAAAGGAGCAGAAAAACCTCCTTAAATTAAGGAGACCAAAAACCAACAAGCTTGCGACACAAACAAAAAAGGATAGTCCTTCTCTATTCTCCAAAGCTTGCTACCATGAGTCACCAACTGAGAAAAAAAAATGGACCAAGAAAGGACAAGGCCTTTACTTCCTGCACATAACTAACCAAAAAAATATGGACGAGTCATTCACCAAGAAATAAAACCAACTCCAACAATCTCCACCTTGACTTATATTTTCCAAATACTGTATACTGTGAATATCTTTCTCACTGTAGATGTATCCCTCTCCCCGGGTACTCCACTATGAATTCAATAATCGACGAAATGAATTAAGTCTAAGCAGTGCTTGAACTCTTCTGTAGAAGCTGACTTTGTAAGCATATCTGCGGCATTCTCCTTTGTGTGAACTTTGCAAATTGTAATGTCACCACTGTTCAGTCATTCACGAATCTTGTGATACCGAACATCAATATATTTGGTCCTGGCATTGAACACTTGTTCTTTGCTAACTGAATAGCACACTGACTATCACACTATTTGGATACTGCCTTACTTGAAACCTAGTTCTTCAACTAGTCCATTTAGCCACAAAGCCTCTTTGCTTGCCTCTGTCAATGCCATATACTCAGCTTCTGTTGTTGATTATACTACCGTAGACTATAACACTGACCTCCAACATATACATCCTCCACAAAAGATGTATACAAACCTTGTTGTAGATCTCCTCGAGTCTATGTCTCCAGCATAATCTGAATCAACAAACCCTACAACCTCACTCCTTGCAGTATCACGATCAAACATAAGATCGTAATTGGTTGTAACTGCTAGATAACAGAAAACCATTTGACTGCATTTCAATAATCTTTCCCTGGATTTGCCATATATCTGCTAACCACATTGACTGCATCTGAGATATTTGGCCTTTTACATACCATGACATGCATAAGACAACCTACCGTATTTGCATATGATACTTTAAACATATACTCCACCTCACCCTGTGTTTCTGGGCTCAACTGTGAAGATAACCTAAAAATGTGCTGCCAATGGAGTGCTAATTGGTTTAACTTTCTAAGTTAACCACACTTTTCCTGCCTAATGATCTCTGTGAAAAATAAACACACTAATTATTTTTCTCAGCTTCTCTCTCTACCTCACTTTTCTCTTTCTATTTCTTGGTTGCTCTCGAATGCTGTGGGTTACTCCAAATTGAGAAGCCAGACTTCCTTTTATAAAACAAAAAAAGGAGACAAACCTTCTTAAATTAAGGAGACCAAAAACCAACAAGCTTGCCACACAAACAAAAAAGGATAGAGTCCTTTTCTATTCTCCAAAGCTTGCTGCCGTAAGTCACCAACTGAGAAAGAAAAAACGGACCAAAGACAAGGCCTTTACTTCTTGCACATGATTAACCAAAAAAATATGGATGAGTCATTCACCAGAAAATAAAGCTAACTCCAACACAACTGAGATAACACACACATTACTGTGTGGGATTCAAAAATTAATGACAACAGAATTTTACGTGAAAAACCTAACCGGAAAAAATCACGCGAGATTTTAGAAATCTACTATGAAAATATTGAAGAATATAAGCCTTGCTATCTGAGAAAAATTAAACCCACTGATTAATTTCTCTCTCGTTCTCTTTTCTCTCTACCTCGCTCTCCTTGTTGCTCTCGGCAGGTTGAGTTCCTGACTCTCTAATTTTCTTGGCAGCTTTTGGAGTATTTAAATAGGCCAACGACCTATTCACCTTTTCACCATATATATATATATATATATATATATATATATATATATATATAGGGTAAGCTTCTAAAGCGAACCTTAAAAAGCGAACCAAAGACGAACCGTCGTCTTTGATGTCTATGACGACGATATATATATATATATATATATATATATATATATATATATATATATATATATATATATATATATATAGAGAGAGAGAGAGAGAGAGAGAGAGCCCCCTTCTTATGCGTACCACCCGCATGCGGGTGGTATAAAATTTCCTACGTGGCCATTCTCCACCATTCCGCATTCTCTCTCTGCATGGTTAGCATACATGTATAAAACCAAGGTTAGCACATGAAAATAGTAAACAAACTGATAAAAGTAATTCTCTTTCCACCATTCCGCATTCTCTAGAAACATGGCCATTAAAAAAAATTAATACTTTCTCGGGTGTAAATTTGGCTAACCTTGGTTTGGAATATAAACCAAAATAATATGATAAATAATTTTAAATTCGCATATATGGTTTAATTTGGCTAACCTTGGTTTGGAATTAGTATTCACCACAACATGTCTGTGAATTTAAAATTATTTTAAAATTAATAAAATGTTATTTTTAATAAAAATTTAATTAATATCCCCTTCCCTCTACATCATAGTCTAAATTATGTTCATTTTGTACTTCAAAGTTCACAATATCCATTTTAACAAACTGACAAAAAGTACAAAAGTAATTAGTATTTAGAATTTTTTTTTTCAACATTTAGGATTACACATGTTCAAATTTACAAAAGTAAATAGTAAGAAGAAAAAAAAATTCAACAACATTTAGTACAATATGATGTACTAAATGTTGCATAATTCCAAACAAAACAATTCATTTAATCCTAAATGAATTTATTAAGGAATTTATTTCACTTGTAATTCATTCATTATATTTCATATCTTTGAATAGTTTGCTCAAATGGTAGGGCTTTTTTTTAATCCTAAATGAATTTAGTACAATATGATTATTAATGAATTTATCTCACTTGTAATTCATTCATTATATTTCATATCTTTGAACAATTTGCTCAAATGGTGGTTTTTTTTTTCTTTTTACTAATTACGTTTGTAAATTTCAACATGTTTAATCCTAAATGTTGAAAAAAAATTTCTAAATACTAATTACTTTTATACTTTTGTTAGTTTGTTAAAATGGATACTGTGGACTTTGAAGTACAAAGTGAAGATAATTTAGACCATGATGTAGAGGGAAGTGGGGGGATATTAATTAAATTTTTATTAAAAATAACATTTTATTAATTTTAAAATAATTTTAAATTCGCAGACATGTTGTGATGAATGTTAATTCCAAACCAAGGTTAGCCAAATTAAACCATATCTGCGAATTTAATATTATGTCATATTATTTTGGTTTATATTCCAAACTAAGGTTAGCCAAATTTACACCGGAGAAAGTATTAATTTTTTTTTAATGGCCATGTCTCTAGAGAATGCGAAATGGTGGAGAGAGAATTACTTTTATCAGTTTGTTTATTATTTTCATGTGCTAACCTTGGTTTTATAAATATATGCTAACCATGCAGAGAGAGAATGCGGAATGATGGAGAATGGCCACGTAGGAAATTTTATACCACCCACATGCGGGTGGTACGCATAAGAAGGGGGCTCTCTCTCTCTCTCTATATATATATATAATTCATATATATATATATACGTGTGCCATGTAGATTGCATGAACCAAAGGACAAAAATCCTTTCCTTTTTCCATAATTCTATCGTGTGTCACCAAGCCAAAACAAGATATCAAGGTACATGTAAATCTTAAGAGAAATCATGATGAGTCGCCACCAATTTGCAACGTACAAATTTGTGAGGAAGATTAATTATGAGTAAGTACCAAAAATATAAGCCAAAATTCAGCATTCTCCACCTTGACTTATATTTTTCAAATACTGCATATTGTGAATTTCTTTCTCACTGTAGATGTATCCCTCTTCTTAGATACTCCACTACGAATTCAATAATCGATAAAGTGAATTAAGTCCAAGCAGTGCTTGAACTTCTTTGCAGAAATTGACTTTGTGAGCATCTGCGACATTCTCCTTTGTGTGAACTTTGCGAACTGCAATGTCACCATTGTTCAACAACTCACTTATCTTGTGATACCGAACATCAATATGTTTGGTCCTGGCATGAAACACCTAGTTCTTTGCTAACTGAATGGCACTCTGACTATCACATTATATCTGAATATTGTCCTATTTGAAACCTAATTCTTCAACTAGTCCCTTCAGCCACAAAGCCTTCATGCCTGCCTCTATCAATGTCATATACTCGGCCTCTGTTGTTGATAATGCTACCGTATACTGCAACACTAACTTCCAACATACATATACATCATCCACAAAATGTGTAGACAAACCCTGTTGTAGATCTCCTTGAATCTATATCTTCAACATAATGCGAATCAGTAAATCCTGTAACCTCACTCCTTGCAGTATCACGATCAAACATAAGACCGTAATTGGTTATACCTGCTAGATAACGAAAAATCCATTTGACTATATTCCAATGCTCTTTCCCTAGATTTGTTATATATTTGCTAATCACACTAACTACATGTGAGATATCCGGCCTTGTACATACCATGGCATAAATGAGACAACCTACTGCATTTGGAGACGGTACTTTGGACATATACTCCACCTCATCCTTTGTACACCCAATTGTGAAGATAACCTGAAATGTGTTGCTAATGGAGTACTAACTGTTTTAGCATTGTGCATGTTAAACCTCTCCAATACCTTCTACACATCCTTTTTGAATTAACCACAATTTTCCTGCTTGGCGATCTTTGTGAATTTTCATACCTAGGATTTTCTTGGCTGACCCAAGATCCTTGATGTCAAGTTCACTACTCAACAAATTCTTCAACTGAAGAATATCTTTCTCTTTGTTGTTATTAACATGTCATCGACATATAACGTCAGCAATACTAGAGAACCATCATCAAGTGATCTGAAATACACATATGGATCATACTCAGAACGAGAGTAACATGAGCCACCATGAAGCTGTCAAACCGTATGTACCACTGTCTCGGGGATTGCTTTAAACCATAAAGAGAATTTTTAAACTGCAAACTAAGCCCTCTTTCCCTAGTTCAATAAACCCCTCAGACTGCTTTATGCAGATCTTTTCTTCTAAATCACCATGAAGAAAAGATGTCTTCACATCAAGTTGTTCTAACTCCATATCCTGTGATGTTACAATAGATAAGATCAACCGACTCGATGTGTATTTCCCAACTGGTGAGAACATCTTATTGTGGTTGATTTCTCTCTCTAAGAGAATCCCTTTGTCACCAACCTGACCTTGAATCTTTCACCTTTTTTATCTGATTGAGCTTTTTTTTTCCTGAACACCCACTTGCATCTTATAGCTTTCGATCCTTTTGGAAATTTAACTAATTCCCAAGTTTGGTTCTTTTATAAAGACTTCATCTCTTCTGCCATCGCTATTGTCCATTTATCATTATCCTTAGATTGAATAGCCTCCTGGTAGCTAGTTGGATCTCCACTACCAGTAATTAAGGCAAAGGCAACCATGACCTCAAACCCATATCTCTGCACTGGTTTGCTGGCTTGCCTTTCCCAATCTCTAATAATATTATAGGACATCTCCTGAGGATCTGAAGGATGATTATCTTCAATCACTTTAGATTATTTTGTCTTTTCAGGAAGCTCCACCTCAACTGGGTGTTTCTACAACTTATTACAGATTCTTCTTCTTTCTCGGATTTGTTCAGCATGTGTTTCTCATTGAACACCATATCTCTGCTGACAACTTTCTTCTTGGATACTAGATCCCATAACCTGTATCCCTTAACTCCATCTTCATGTCCAAGGAAGATACACACCTTTGAACTTAGATCAAGTTTGAAGTGTCGCTTCTCGACTTGGAAATGCACATAAGTTGGGCAACCAAAGATTTTCATTGCAGAAAAATTAATTGGTTTTCCAGACCATAAATCCTCAGGAATTTTGTAATCAATTTCAACTGAAGGAGATTGATTTATCAGATAACAGGTTGTGTTAACTTCCTCAGCCCAGAAACTCTTAGGCAAGCTTGCGTTCAATCTCATACATCTAGCACGTTTAAATAAAGTTATATTCATTCTCTCTACAACCCCATTCTGCTTTGGAGTTATTTTAACTGAGAAGTGCCTGGTGATACCATCATCCCTGCAAAACTGTAAGAATGGTCTATCCTTGTACTCCATGCCAATATCTGATCTGAAATACTTCAGCTTTTTTCCGGTTTGGTTTTCCACTTTAGCTTCCCACTACTTAAAGATTCTGAAAACCTCGGACTTCTACTTTATAAAATACACCCACACCTTTCTGAAATAGTTATCTATGAAACTGACAAAATAATGGACTCCACCCATTGAGGTATGCTTAATCGGGCCTCACACATCTAAATGTACATAATCAAGTACATCCATATTGGTGTGAGCTGACTCTTTGTTGTTTCCCGTACACACAAAACTTGTAAAATTCCAAGTTGCACGTTTTGACACCTTTCAACAACTGCCTTTTGTGAAGTTCTTTCATTCCACCTTCACTCAAGTGACCAAGTCGCATTTGTGCAACTATTAGAATTATCCTACAAAAAAATTCATGCTCCATCAACAACTGTGTCCCCTATCAACTTGTAGAGAGTGTCCCTTTTTTGTACTTTCATAATTACCATTGAACCCTTGGTAATTTTCATGATACCATCTCTGACTAAGATACTACAACCCATAGAGTCAAGTACTCCAATCGATAGCAAGCTTTTATTCAATTTTGGAATATACCTTAATCACCCAATGTTCTGACAACTCCGTCAAACATTTTAACTTTGATGGTGCTTTTCCCAATAACTTTGCAGACTGTATTGTTACCCAGTAGCATGGTACCACCGTTGTAGGGTGTAAAAGTATCAAACCAATCCTTGTGAGGGGACATGAAAAGAATAATTGGAATCTAAGTACCACTAGTGATAGTGATAACACTCAACTTGTGATTTGTCCTTCTTTCTTGATCTCGATTGAGATCTTCCTCGTTTTTTTACCGGAATTCTTCTTCCGATTAGAACCCTTGCTACGTCCATCTGAAGATAAGTAATACCCCTGAACTTATCTTGGTCCAGGACTGCTGACATCACATCGTCAACTACAAGTTTTTCCTTCCCCTACAAGAAGAGTAGTCTGGAGAGTTGAGTATGTATCTGGTAGATAGACAATAAGAAATAAGGTTTTATCTTCTTCCTCCAGCTTCACATCTATACTGGTCAGCTGGATCACTAATCTATTAAACTCATTAATATGATTGGCCAAATCTGAACATTCTTCCATCCGAAGCCGGTACAATTCCTTCTTGAAATATAACCGATTTGACAGAGACTTCAACTTGTAAATTTTCTCTAGTTTCTCCCACAAGTCCTTTGGAGAGGTTTCTGTCAAAACCTGATATTTGATCTATGGCGCCAAACTCAATCTGATTGTTGCTACGGCATTTGCTTCAAGATCAGTCCATTTTTCATCTGTCATAGTCGATGGTTTCATCTCCTTCCCTTCAAGTGCCTTTACCAATCCTTGTATAACCAATACATCTTTGACATTAATATGCCAAATACTAAAATTTGTCAAATACTGAAATTTGACTTCCCGTCAAATGGCTCAATATCGTACCTCATACTCGTGTTTGCCATCTTCGTATTTGTAACCGAGACAGTGCCCCCAGACTCCACCAAATTATTTATAGCCTCACAATAATTTTAACCACATTGTAAAAAAATCCTGTCTTCGTCACTAAACGCACCCCCCTCTCAAGTGAGAGGAACCCACCCCACTCTCAACTTGTGGAAATACCACTCCCTTTAAGATCGTGCAAGGATCAGAACGGAGAAAAAGTGATCACTAAATGGAAACAAGAAAGAATTCGTAATGACCGAGATTAATAACCATTTGTCACCGAGATGATGAAAAATATAAAAAGCTAATTGAAGTGCATCCATGAAAGTATTTACGATGCATATAGGTTTTATTCTTATCAAATTCAAGTAAAAGTGAGAAAGTACCTTATGTCGGACGGAAGGTAAGCAGAGGGAGAAATCTCCCTTAGTAAATGAAAATTCAAAGCATTGAATATCGAGAGAGTTCCATCTTGAAAGCAGACATATATTAACGTGCCATCACATGACAATGTTGCATGAGAGATCTGTGCCGAGAAATCTCCAACAACCCACTGATAGTATGAAAGTTAAAACAATTTTGTTTATATGATTTCGTAACAAGAAATCAATCCACATTAGTGCGAGTGCATGTGTGTACCTGCTCCACAGGTTGAAGTTTTGTTGTTTCATATATAGCAAACTGAGTTGCATGCGCTACAAGAAAATGCTTTTGATCATGGTGGAATTGCACATGGATCTCTAATTGTGGCAATGGCGTCATATGAATATTCAATATTCTGCTTTGCTTCTTCTCCCATTCAGTAGTATCCCATACAACAATCTAGAGAGGTAGGAGGAAAAATTATTAATACTAAGGAAATATATATTTTTTGAATTGACATAGATAAAAATAAATAAATTCCCACCATTCCAGTAAAAGAGTTCCATTTGCGCAAAAAAAAAAAAAAAAAAGGTTGTTTCACTGTTTAATCCATGATAGCATAAAATGACATAATGCCCTCAATTATAGGAACACATTTATTACCATCCCACCACTGCTAAGCTAAACACTCATTATATTCAGGATAAACATGGAAGAAAAATATATACTTGAAGTTTGTAAATTTTGCAAATGGGGCTCTTTTTGTGGAAGGGAGGGAGTAAAATATTTCATCGCATTCACAATGCAAAAATAACACGCTAACCTGAGCATCAGCTCCAGAAGAGACAAGTATATTCACTGCACTACAGAAGGCAAGTCCAGTTATTCTTTTGGTGTGACCCCCAAGTTTACTTATAATCTGCATTAACAAAGCAAAACACCAACATGAAACGAGTTTCTCAAATATATGGTATCATTTTAAGAATCTGTGCATAAGCAAAACATGTACGATACCTCATTCAAACGGAAATGATAAATAATTATTGTTGAATCCTCCATCCCAATTGCAACTATATTATTGTCTAAGGGGTAGAAATCAATACATGTCGCTGCAGGTGGAGGAGGCAGGACAGTTTTCATTCTCTGGATATATCCAACAGAATTGCAGCATGGTCAGTCGGATGCTGCCTTCATATTGAACATCAATCAATACAGTGACAAACTCATGATGTAAAAATATTTGGAATTAGTTTGAGAAAAATCAGGCAGGAATATTTCAGTTAAAATTCAAAACCAGTTTAATTAGGCAGTTTGAAATTTTATTATTAAAGTGATTGTGAAGATGCTGAATGAAGTTTCTAAAACAATGTTCGGGTGCTAAAGAGGGAGTGAAATTTTTTAGGAAGTTCAATTGCGCATGATCAGATCAGTTTTTTTGTATATTTTTTTAAATTAATAAAAGAAGTTTTATACAATAGAAGAGGAAATACAAAATAGGAGGATAAGGAGTCTTCCAGAGAAAATAGGAATGGGAAAAGAAGGGGAGGACAAGAAGTCCCCAAAAAAATACAAGTGGAAAAATAAATAAAAACTAATTAAGCACACAAATGGGGAATATAAATAAAAATTAATGAAATACTGCCTGCTAATTCTGTGGACATCTGAAATAGTAACTCCTCTAAAAGCAAGCCCACACGATACTATAAATGAAACCCTATCCCAAAAAGATGAAGAGACAGACGGATATTAGTAAAAATTTCATTATTTATTTTAGTCCATTACCCAAAAAATAGCAACCTAAGAACACCTCCAAAAAACCTTGACATCCCTGTGCCTCCCAAAACTCCAAAATATTATCCAAAGCCAACTCTCCAATAAGTAAGGAGACAGCCGCCTCAAAAGTCTCAAAAAGAAATTCCATAACCTTCACGATCTAGCACCCAAAAAAATAAAAGAAGATGATCACGACAGTCTAAATTTTGCTTGCTCATGAAACACATACTAGAACACAAGCATTTTTATGGACAACAAATCAATATTATTTAGACAATTCATAACTGCTGACCAAACAAAAGTCTTAATTTTCGAGGGAACCTTGGCCTTACAAACGTAAGAAGTTCAGAAAAATTCATTTCAAAATCGTCTACAAAAGAAAAAAAAAGAAGTTGGAAAAGGAAGAATCCTATTACCAGAATCTCCTATCTATGTAGGAGAAAAAGGAACTTGGCAGAGAAATCCTAAGAGAGAAACTAAATCATTAGCTCAAAATCATTTAATTATCTAAAAATAATTATTTGAGGACAGTCTCCTGTGCAAATGAATGAAACAAATTATGAGAGCGAATTAGAGCAATCTCATAAATATTGTAACTAGAGAAACACCATCAAAACTATTCTCACAAACATGTGATGCCCATGTCCCCAACCATGAAGGACATCAAAGGAAAAAGACAGAAAAAACTAAATTATAATAAAATAAAATTTTAAGGGCTAACATTATGTCAAAGAGAAGGTATCAAAAGGAACTGTCACAACCATTTACCTAAAAAGGGAAGCTTACTCAAGATTTCCCAGATCTAAACACTCTTCTTTCTGATAGAAACTAATTTGATCCCAAAAAAACTTGGGATTCTTCTGTTTCTACTCAGTGTTACTAGAAAACACTGATTGCATTTTAGTACGAACGTTCCAAAACATGGAACACTTTCGTTCCGAAACATTTAGCGATTCAATATTTCTTTTCCTATTTAGTAACAAGACACCATAAACTTCTATAGCACAAGAATGATTACAACTATGTTTATGATTTTGCAAATGAATGACATCTTTATTTAGTCAATAGGTCTTACAAACAATGACTAAGATCAAATCTAATAGAGATTGAGATCACCTATCTACAACATTCCCAAAATATCTAGGATATTAGTTATCACATACTAGAACGCTCTACCGGAAACACCAATATTATTTATAAGAATACTATAAAAAATGTCATCTAATGTCACCAAGTGAGAGCCTTGTGGGCGTCCATAAGGGCTGACATGGTGTAGCCTCTTAAAAATGTGTATGTTGCGACACAAACTTAACCAAATTTAACTGTCTTTTAAGAAAGCTACCCTAGCATACTATGTTTCGGATAAACGTATTTTGTACTAACTAAATGACCCGAAGAAAACTATCCCTATCGTACCCTGTACCATGGAATGACATATTTTCCGATCCCATTTTCGTTCCACATACTGCATCGAATCGCGATCCGGATAACATTGTTCCTACATTAAACTTGCCCAAATAAACTGATTCATAACACTCTTAAGAGAAGTAGCAAATCCAACAGGAAGCTTTAAAAGAGACATATAGTAGATTGGAATGTGCTAGGAAATTGTGGCTCACCACCTAAAGAAAAAGAATGTTCCTTTCCACCGTTAAATCTCTTAGCAATCCTCTCCAGAATCAGATAACTAATGGCACTCCAAGGTAAGTTAATGGTAGTTCCAGAGACCAGTTGTCTAAATTAGTATAGTAAGACTATGCTTAAACAAATTAACTAAAGCCTAAAATCCCCTAAAAAAATTGGATGTACCCTCCAAAAAGAGGAGAAAAATGTCATCAAGCAATTGAAGGTGGGAAAAATTCTAATCTCCTTTTTATCAGCAACACACGAGCAACCACCAACCGCAACCTCCTTAGTACACAATATCATCCTACCAGGATCAGATCAGGTTCTGAAAACTTAAGTCGTGTGCATAGTTGAACATCTAGTAAGGCAATTTCAATACAACTTTAACAAATTGGTAGAATTATAATTTTTGAGTTACCTTAAATGTCAGCATGTTGAACAGAGAAATTGCACCGCCAGATGCTGACGCAATATAGCAATCATTCTTGGACAAAGAAAAACATGAAATAACCTTTTCAAAGTTCATGCCATTAAGGTCGTTGGTCATTAACATTCTACTCTTTGGTTGCCATAGTTGAGGTGAAACCTTTGTGGTCGGCTGCAAAATCGAAACATCATATTTGTGACTCAAATATTTGATGTGAACATATTGAACTGACTGAAGACGGAACTGTACAATTATCCTTTTTTACCTTGCCAGTCAAATTAGTTTCTGTTTTTGACCATTTCCAGAGTAGATGAATGCCATTTGCTGCTAATGCCAAAATGGCACTACCTGAATTAGTGTAGATCAAGCTCGATATCTTCTGTCAGCACATGACAAGCAAGTTAGGAAATTAAATTTGTAAGAGACTTAATATACGCTTCATCTTAGAAAGATAAAGATTTTTTTTTTAATGTGGTATAGTTTTTGTTGACGTACTTGAAGAAACCTAAGGTAACAAGGATATAGACTTAGAAATAAGATGAACATGTATCCTAGGTCTACAAACATCAATCTCGGCATATGAATCGTCCCACAATATAATTGCTCACCGTTTAATTAGGTCTCAGACTAACAGTATTACATTATCTCCCATTTTCTTTTTCCTTTCGTACTCTTTATTTATCATGTGTAGCGAACTTTATTCATTTTTCAATTACTTCAACCAATAATCTGATCTCCAAAAAAATTTTGGCCTACTTTTCCTTTCAATCCCAATATTTTTTTTTCCAGAGCAGCATAAAAGATGGAGAAATTATTTTAATGTTCATCCTAAGAGTACTAAACTTGACTACTATGTATAGACTGGTTCTGTAGGCGAACTGTCCCATTTTCTGTATGCCCCTGTTTTATTTGCTTTCATACAGGCTTAAGAGGATGCATAACCACCCAATAATAGGTGAACTAAATTCGGCAGCCAACTGAACGCTTAAAATTTCTAACAAAGCCGCAACATAATCTCCAAATGCAACCCTGATATTATTTTGCTAAATAGAATAATGGAGTTCAGAATTGTCTTTCTCTTATTGCATTTAAAATATGTTTAGTATTTCATGCAGCAAATGGAACTCACGAGGCCTATTATTTTCTATACTTCTGTATGCCAAAGATGAAGGTTACTTGTCAACATACTGAAGAATAAGTTTTAAATTTGAAAAACAAAAACCAACCTCGTTCATTGTCACTTCAGATGGGAGCCTCAGCGACTGGCACTGTGAAGGGTCATTAGTTACCGAGAAGTTCCAACCATCTGATATGTCAGCGGGTTCTGCAGGTGGTTCAGGTTTCACATCCAACATCTTAACAGTATATCCCTCCTACATAATTTCACATAATCTATTACGTTACCTCTGCATTAATTTCTACAATATGTATTGAACTATGATTTCAGCAAAGAATCAAGATGGAAGTAGAGGAAAATAAGATTGCAGTGGAGAAAAATAATATTCCCTCCGTCCCATAAAAAGATGACTTAGGTACATTTTTCACGCAAATTAGGAAACTTAAAGTAGAGGAGAGAGCATCAAATAAGTTCCAAATTTGCCCCTTGTGGACCCTACATATAGAATACTAGAGAATCTTTTTAACCTAATTACTTTTGAGGAAAAAATAGTTTTGCATAGCATTTTGGTGTACTTAAGCCATCTTTTACGGGACAATTTTTTTGTATTAAGCATCTTTTATGGGACGGAGGGAGTAATATAAGTATATTCTTGTGATCCACTGGTAATTTCTACCAGATGACCAAAGAAACATGAGGTTGTAACACAGACCTTTCCAGGGCTAATCACAACAGGGATACTTTCATCTTTAACCACGGTGCCAACAGCAATTGTAATTGGATTGATTGCAAGCTGCATAAAAGACATTAACATAATGGGCAGATATTCTTGCCTAAGGGAATCAAAAAAGGTTTATATGCTGACCTTTCTTAAACCTTCTGAGATAACTTCAGACTCATCAATGAAATGATTATCCGAAGTTCGAAGCAACAGAAGGCCATAACTGCTCGCCAAGATTTTTATTGTATTGTGATTTGCAGAAACAGCCAAGAATGTGCCTTTCTTGTTGAAGCAAATATGTGGATTTTCCTTAAATAAGAAATCGAGTAGATAAGAAAATTATGCTATCATTCTTATTGCCAAATCGTTTGATTAAATCTTAGGTAAAAATACAAGAGGAAAACTTGCAGAAAAGATTGAAAGATGATAAAAGCTACAGAAGTGTGAGCACATACAGGTAGGCCTCCGTCTGCATCAACAGTTGCTAAAAGGTTAACATTGTCTACGTTCCAAAATTTGATCAACTGATTATTACCAGCAGCCAAAATCGTATTCTTGCTTGTGCCAAACTGAACAATATCTGAAGAACATTTGCGAAGTCCTACGTAGGTCCTCAGCAAAACACCTTCACTTTCATTCCACTCAACAATGCATGACTCTCCATCTTTATTGGTCCCACATGAGAAAAGCCTAACATGATGATTTGTTTTAAGTTTGACATAAGAAACCATTATTTTAAAGGGTAAAGTAGGTTCAGTGAGTTACTCCCTCCATCCCAAAAAGGATGACTTAATTACACTTTTTACGTAATTTAAGAAACTTAAAGTAGAGGAGAGAGTATCAAATAAATTCTATTTCTGCTCATGATGGACCCTACATATAGTACATTAGGCAATCTTATTTCTTTCTTTAAATTAGTAGACCCCGCCAAAGTACTTGTGAGGACAAAATAGTCTTCGCATAACATTTTATTAGAGCTGTGGGAAGTTATGAGAATTTTTTTTTATACGAAGGCCATCTTTTATGGGACGGAGGGAGTACCTTTTACCATCAGCAGTATATGCCATTCTTGTGCAGAAGAGACCAGGGGCATCATAAGAGACCCTTGCCCCCCCATTGTCATATAACCATGCTTTTATCTCTCCATTCATTGATGTCGAAAATATAAACTGAAAACAGAAGCATCAACATACATGAGAAATCATAAAATTAAAGGTATGGAGAATGAGAAAGCAAGAAAAAGTATCAGATGAAGTCCCTACAGGAATTCTTTCCTTTACATGAGGGCATACTGAGTAAACAGCAGCTGTATGACCTTCAAATGTATATTTTTTGGCACCGGTTGTCATGTCCCACACCTTAAATCAATAGCGGAAAATGACTTTTCATCTTCAGAAAGTCTATCATGTACTAGTTAACTAAGTTAATCTGTATGTCGAACCTTAATAAGTTTGTCATTACCGCAGGTTATGACAAAAAGTTGCTCATACGGTTTCGAGAATGCAAGATCATTCACACCACCAACATGGGCATCAATCTACACAGAAAAATTCACTATTAGAAGCAATCTTAAGATTCTAAAACACTAGCAACCGCAAAAATATGAAAAGTCTACCTCTAAATGTTTCCGAATGCTATTGCCATTATTATAAGAATATAGCTGCATAATGTCTTTTGCATATGCAACCCCTGTTTAGTGGAAAAATAAGTAATTTTCATGTTTAAAATAAGAAATTGAAGCCATTTTGGTTCTAGCATTTGTAAATATACCAAAGAACGATCCATCCGGGCTCCAAAGCACACGATTAACTGAGACACATGGATCTTTCATCAGATCCTCCTGAACATAGTTGTTGTGCCATTCAGTTTTCAGAGAAGTAAATTAACATTAAAGTGAGCTATTATTAAAGATAATGGCATAGGTAGGAAGGGATTTACTGATGAAGTCCTTGAAATATCTTTCATCTTCGACTCTGTAAATTTTCTTGCAAACAATTTCGCTGAAATGATAACTTCCCACAACTCTACATCCCCAACGTTGGTTCCAACTAAAGAAAGCATTAGACACATTCAAGAGTTAATTTCAGCTCTAAATACAAATTAATATGGCAAAATATCACCTTTTATGCATGAAAATTCAGGTCAACTAGAATCAACCTAATAGAATCGTCTGTTGATGAGGATGAAAATCCATGCTTGTTGGAGAAGATCCTAGATTCAAAATGCGTCCAACAGTTTTAGGCAAGTCCTCATGGATTTTATCTACGGATCTGTCGCTTTGAGCACCAAAATCTAGGCCTGATGTCACCTGCACAATCTCAAGGATAAGCAAACACAAAAAGAACGAGTCTTGGAGTTATAATGACTCTATGAAGTAAAGGAGTTGATCCAGTACACCTCATCAAAAATGCAAGCAAACTCTTTCTTGAGCATACCATCAGAATGCTTGAAATCCACCAAAGCTGAATCTACCGAAGATAGTTTCGTGTAGAGTCAGTGAAATAATAAATAAACCGAAGCAGGACTTCCCGGAAACACTACGAAAGTTTAATTCATTAAAACCAGTACCTGGTGTTTTTGGACGAGGAAGGAGTACAGCTCCATTAGAACTTATAGATTGAGTTAAAGTAGATGGCTGTGAATTCCACTTATCAGAGAGAGTTGAGACCAATTCTGGCACGTCTTTAGAAGGCTGAATAGAAAATTTAAGAATCCTAAGGAAATGCTTAGATAAACAAAATAGACGTGTAACTTAATAAGTAGAGGGAAACTTTATGAGAATATTAGCACCGGTTCGTTCTTGAATAAATGGACAGATGGCTGATCAGATTTTGGGCACTGATGATCCACAAAGAGGGTTTTCATATCAGGATGTGGCTGAGGATTTGTGCACCGTATGTGCTGCCAATTCAAGCTGTTAGTTTAAAAATCAAAATTAGTTCATCCCCAATAATAAAAGCATGGTTAGAGAGTTTCTCAAAAGAATCTAACTCAGTAACAATAAAGTAAAAATGGAAACAAACTCATATACATGAAACAATTTGGTTAATAAGACGCCATAGCCTTGACAACTATATTGTTGTCAAATTCAACTGAAGAAAAGATGGCAAGTATAAATAGAAATACTTATGTACCTCTGGTTAATAAGACGCCGTAACCTTGACATATTGATTTGAGGAAACTTTAGTTTTTCCCGGAAAAGGGGGCTTGCCTCAATGATACCCTTGAGTTCATTCATCATGTGTTTTCTAGCAGACAATGTATCTCCATATGAGGAGAGTGAGCTATGCGATCTGTTAATTACATATATGTCTAATTAACTTCCCCAGTTTCACAATTTATGAAGCTGCAAAACTTGTTGGACATTCATACCTAAAGTCATCCAATGTCAGGAGCTGAGCCATATCTTTATATAGTTCTTCATTTGATGGTGCAAAAACTCTTAAATCTTTCACAAGAATATCCAAAGCCTTTACACGATCATCACTATTACGCAATTCACATAGTTAGAATTTTCAATGACATTATAACCACAAGATTTTTTTTTTTGAATGAATTCACAAACTTACTTGTCCAATGCCTCGAGGAACTTTTGTTTCCTCATTTCAAAATAAATCTTGATTGAAAATTCATCGTCTTCAACTCCAATGAAACCCGAAAGATACTTCTCAGCCTCACACCAGTCACTAATAAGTACTAGGTTCTCAAAATATTTCATATCAAAGAAAATTCCGGTTTCTTGCTCAAGCCTGTTTTAGAATTGATAATAACAATTATATGAGCAATGCCATAAACTAAATAGTTATGAACAGAGAGAGATGGGGGGGAGGGAGACTTACATATGAGCGGTTCTTTTTAGGCCTTCTTCATCACAGAACTGCAAAATCAAGTATGTAAGGTCTTTACTAAGAGACATTCCTGTAGTATCCCTTTGCCTCCAAACCTTCAAATTGCCACTGCAGGAAGTAACCTTCAAACTGCAAAAAAGAGCCAAAATTTACTAAAGCATTTTTTAACTCTCCTCACATTTGTCAATTTATTCAGGTAAGATTAAAAGACTTGACTTTCTAAAAGTCAATAGTCATCTTATATTTTGGAACTGAGAGAGTATATTATAGATCTATATGAGCTTGTTTAAATGGCTTTGTAGCATCTAATTATTTGCTTCTTAGGATCAAAACGCATATTTTAGAAGTTTAAATTGGCTTATTGGTTCAAATAATCAGATTTTGCAAAATCTGAAAAAGGCAAGGGGGAGTTGCTTTTTCAGATTTTTAGGATTCATATATTTGATTATGCTTTTTAAGACAAAAGTATCCCAAAATAAGCGAATCCAAACATTTTTTTCAGCTTATTTTTCTTCTCAGCAATTTTAGATAAGCGAATACAAACAGTAGTTCAGCTTATTTCAACAATCCCCACAATCAGCTTATTGCAATAATTTGAGCAATGCAAATAAGCAAAAATCTTAAGCGAATTAAACAGGCTATATGCATGTAAGCATAAATGTAAAACAAGTCTGAGAACAGATATATCATCTGATCAAGCATTAGATAGTCCAAGATCGGATAAGATACACAATAACACAATATAAAAATAAGAGCCAAGAGAAAGCAATATAGCATGTCAAACTAATGGAAAGAAATGGGGTTTTGAACAAGTATTTTATGCCTCGCAATCAAATTGAGTACAGCAAAATTCAAGCAATAGTTTCAATAAATAGATAACAAATTGAGCAGAACCTTGAAATATATCGTACAAATCACAACACTTAGAGAGAGGTGAAAACCAATGAGAAATTGGGGTTTTAGTCTGATAATAATATCATGTCATCATAATTATACGTTTTTCTCAATTAAGTTGAAGAGAAATCAAGTGACAAAATCATATTATTAGCTCATTTCGGAATTAGAAAAAGAAATATGAATCAATGAATTATGAACATAAGCTGGTAAGTAATTCAACAGAAATACACACATACAAAAACATACACTACTATCTCTATGTACCTTCAAACAATCAATACATCAATATATATATATATATATATGTGTGTGTGTGTGTGTGTGTGTCCACAAACACACTAATAGTCACAACAGATAGATTAAGGAAATCCCAAAGATCATCCATTGACATGACTACAAGTAAATCTAAAAGAATAATTATTAACAACCTGATCAAATAGCACATACAAGAACACTGAATGAACCAAATCAAGTAAAATGAAAAGAATAACTCAATAAATTAAAGAAAATTGGGCTCTAATCAAACGCAAAGAAATAATACATAATCTCAAAATATTTTTGCAACGCAGTTGAGAATTCAATGTTTATAAACAAAAAAACATAGATTTGCTTACTTTATTGTCGAAGGAATCAAAGATTGAAGCGACTGGAAAAAGCAGAGAACACAGCTAAGGGAAAATGACTAACACTTGGACAAATGATTACGTTTGCTCCACGCGCGAACAGTGTGTCTCTCTCTCTCTCTAAAAATGCTTCGACAGAATCTCGAGAGTGATATACGGAGGGTACTAAGGAACAGAGGAAATTTGTCCGATGAGATAACCTCACTAGCTTATCTGATCAGCTATTTGAAATTTACATTTAAATAAGGGTTTTTTTTTCTTTTTTTTTATTTGTGAATTTATAAAAAATAAAAGATTATACTCCCTTCGTCCCATAAATCACCACATTCCTTTTTAGGAGGTCCCAAAAAAGGGTAAAATATTTACAAGTTTTTTTAAAAATTTTGTTACTAAGTTTATTAAACAAAACTAAAAATAAAAATAAACATAAGTTTTGTTATGAATTCATGCATTTGTGGATATCCAATGTACCCTTCAAATACATGTATATTTTTAATATATGTATATTCTAATCTAATATATCATTCAAATACATGTATCTCTTTAATACATACATATATATATATATATATATATATATATATATTTCTAGTTCATTCCCCCTCCATCCTTGTAAACCTATAAATAGAGGTATCTTGTTTGATGTTGAACACACTTGAGAATAAAATGAAATAGTTCTCTTTTTCTCTCTAACATTTTCTCTCTTAATTGTTTTCTCATTTTATATTTTACAACACGTTATCAACACGAGTCTCTAATCTCTCAAGTTGTGATACGATACTGGTTTCATCTTCTCAAAACTCAAAGATCCAATTTTCAGGTAATTTTATTTTGTCAATTGATTACTGTTAGTTTTCATCATGTCAAATCTTACAAAACTTGAGTTTGTGGCTCTTGATATTACTGACAAGAATTATCTATCATGGATACTAGATGCTGAAATTTATGTAGATGTTATGGGTCTTGGAGACACAATCAAAGAAAAGAATGAATATCCTAACTTCTACATCTATGGCAATTTATGCTCTAATCTTCTTAACTTTTAAATATTTGGGGTCTCTTGTTAGTCTATCTCTTCTCTCTCAAAATTTATTCTATAAATCTCGTCTCTTTCAAATTCTCTAAGTCTAACCCAATTAGCTCTTCTTTGATTTCACAAAATGGTAATTAAATTTCTTTACTTTCGATTTTTGCAATTTATATGTAAATTTGATGTAAGAAAAATCATGTGTTTAATTGTTTTAGGGTATTCAGATTTCATTTCAAACTCAAACTTACATAAAAAAATGATTCTGCATCCAACGTCTACGAATTGCGAATTTGTGATTGTGAGGAACAAATTGGAGTAAAGTGTCCAACTGTTTGAATTTTTTGATTTTCATACTAGAAAAATCACCCCTTTTGATGCGAAGTATGCTTAAAGTGCTCCTTGATGTCTATTGTTTAATTGAAACTTGGAAGGTGTTCTTCTTTAATGATGTTAGACTGCTAAAGGATTATAATTCATCACCTATCTATGGAGTATTATTGTTTAAATTGGCCTAAAATAGCAAGGTCTATATAAAGTTCTCCCTTCCAAGTCATATATTCATTAGTCATCTCACAGAAGATTTTAATATTTGAAAGCAGATAAGTTTTGTAAAAATTTTATAGTGGATAACTTATAAACATGTTACAATTGTGAACTGTCAGTGTAATTGCTTGACTGATTCTACATTCGTTGCATAAGATTAAATCTAGCTACTTGCAAATGTTCAGTCACTAGTCATAATCCAATGTTTAAGCAATCTAATATAATGTTATTGTGAATGATACTATTTTTATTTCCAATAGGAAAATGATATTTCCATATGCATATTTGATATTTCTATGTGCTCCTCTCACGTGAAGGTAGGATCCACTCCAATGTCAATACAATATATGGTAGTACAAAATTAATTGAGGGTTCCGGAAGAGCCAATATTTTCCTACTTAGGGGAACAAAATTTATAATAGATGATACATTATTCTCTACAAAGTCTTAGAAATCTATTAAGTTTCAAAGATATACGTTTGAATGGATATCATATTGAGACAATGAATGAAAAAGATATTGAATATCTCTACATTACATCTATTATCTCGGGTAAGAAATATGTATTGAAAAAATTCACTATTTTATCTTCTGGATTATATTACACAAATATTAGAGCATTTGAATCTTATGCTACAGTAAAACTAAAAGTTTACTAATACTTTTAATGTTTAGCATAACGGGTTGGGTCATCCCGAATCAATAATGATGCGAAAAATTATTAAAAAAAATCATGTGGTCATCCATTGAAAAACCAGAAGATTTTTCAACCAATGAACTTTCATGTGTTGCTTTCTCCTAAGACAAATTAATTATAAGGTCATCACCAGGCAAAGTTGGGTATGAAGCCCCTGCATTTTTAGAACATATTCAGGGTGATATATGTGGTCCCATACATCCATCATGTGGACCATTTAGATATTTTATGGTTTTGATAAATGCATCAACTAGATGGCCACATGTATATTTATTATCAACTCGTAATTTGGCATTTGCAAGATTACTTACACAAATAATTCGTTTGCAAGAACATTTTCCTGATAATGCGATCAAGACAATTCGTCTTGACAATGCTGGTGAATTTACATATCAGGCCTTTAATGATTATTGCATGTCTATAGGAATAAATGTTTATTGGAGTCTGCATGATTATCGTGATGATTTAATTTGATGATGAATGAATATGATTAATGTATATTTGTACCAGTAAACTTTGTACAGTCCTTATTAATGATGTGCTAATTCAATGTACAAGGACTTAGAATAGAAAGATCAAACTTGTTAGGTTCATCTTATGGAGTTGATCTGTTGTATAGCAAATAGGTAATAAGTGTTAGTCTGCCAAAAATCGTAAAGTAAAGATAACAAATAGCAGACTTAACTCTCAGTTCGTAAAGCATCAAACAGATCACAGAGCAACGACATCTATCGTGAAGTTCACCCCAATTCGCAAGGACAAATTCGTAAAGTGAACAGGATCGTAAAGTCAAGCAAAGCTCGCTCAGTAAAGACTGAAAGCAGAGTGATTCATAGAATCACAAAGTAAAAGTCAAATCGTAAAGCAACTCCAAGATCGTTCAGCAGAAGAAAGAATCGTAGAATCAGCTCTAAAGTCGTAAGACAGATCTTCGTAGAGCTGAGAATAAGGGTCATTTGTAGAGCTTGGATATCGTAAAGCAACTTCCATGATATAGAGTTGAATCAAGTCTGACAAGAAAACTTACATGGGAGCATTGCTGGTTGAAGGTTCTGATGCACTAACCAAACATCCTTAGCTAAAATCGAAGATCAGAAAATGTGTCTGCCAACTAGTTTGCTGATAATGATAACTCAGTGGTGTTAAGTGAAAAAGCAGAGTGATGTGACAAGCAAGCAAAAAGGAGGCTGACACATGGATATAAAAGTTAACATCAAAATCTCAAGATATCTAAAGCATTAAATGCTCCAACGAGAACCTAGCAACGGGAAGAAATTCAAGCAGATTATAAAAGGCAACAGAGATTCAAAACTAAAGTAATGAACAAAGATCAAAGCCTAAACTCTGCCAAAGCTAAAAGAACATACTCTACGATTTGAACATCTAGTTCAAGCTGTTAAGTACCTGAGAAGACAAACATAACGCCAACTTAGTAGCACCTCTCGACAACATCTTTAACACTGTTCGTTTTGGTCTAAGTGACCACGGAGATTCCAAGTCTGCTGGGCTTGAAGAGTACTTGGTGTACTGAGTTATTCCAAGTCTGCTGGGCTTAAAGAGTACTTGGTGTACTGAGTTATTCCAAATCTGTTAGGCTTGAAGAGGGCAAAAGTGTCCTTGTCATAGTGACTAAATAGCCAACTCTGTTGGGCTTGAAGAGGGCAAGAGTGTCCTGATCAAAGTGATCAAATTCTTAGTGAAATTCCTACTTGTTGAAGTAGAAGAGTGGAGTAGGAGTTGTTCAGTCTCCGAACCACTTAAAAATCTCTCTGCGTCATTTACTTTCTTGTTTTACATTTGTGCATATCATTTTACTCTGCTTGTGTGGCTTAGAATCAAATCTAAATCTAGAACTGAGATTTAAATATAATCTACAAGGGGATTTTCTAAAAACATATTCCGATGTGCTTAATCTAAATCCGATTAACAGAGTTTTGGTTATAATCTTATCAAAGTAATTTTTAAAAAAGAATCTATTTAACCCATCTTCTAGATTTCTAAGTGCCTCTATGAAACAACAAGTGGTATCAAAGTAGGTTCTCACGAACATAAAGCTTACACTTTGATTTGATCTAATGGCACTAAATAAAACCAGTTCTGAGCTTGGTGGAGGAAACAAGCCACCTCTATTAAATAGAGAAAAGTTTGCTAACTGGAAAGTTCGTATGCAAGCATACATGGATGCAATCAATGATGATTTATTTGATGTTGTCCTGAATGGTCCATATATTCCTACCAAACTAGCTCCAACAACTGATGATCCCAATAAAGTAGTTGTCAAGCAAAGGATAGAATGAATAGAGAATGAAAAGAAGTTGGTACAGCTGGACAAGAGACCTAAAAATATTCTATTCATGGCTCTAGAAGATGAATTATTTGAAAATATTGTAAACTGCACCACTACTAAAGAAGTTTGGGAAGCTCTGCTGGTAATGCATGGGGCATAGAAGAGGTCAGAGAAAATAAGCAATCTCTCTTGACACAGTAGTATGAGATGTTCTCTCATATCTCTGAAGAGAATATCACTGTAACGTATTAAAGGTTCAATGTGTTCCTCAACTTTCTGAGATCCTATGGAAATGTCTACCCCAACAAGGACTTAAACATCAAATTCATGAGAGCTCTACTAAGCAAATGGGATGCCAAGACCATTGCTATTCGAGAATCAAAGAATATCGAAATGACAGTGCAAAAGCTCTACGGTAATCTCCTTACCTATGAGCTTGAGCTGAATCAAAGAACTGAAACCCTTTCTGAGAATAAAAAGAAAGATAAGGGTGTTGCTCTCAAAACCTCTGAAGCTGCTTCAAGAGCTCCAACCGTTGCTAAGGAAGATGATGATGAAGATGAAGCTAATGAAGATGAGGATATCGCCTTACTCGCTCGAAGGCTAAGGAAGTTCATGAAGAAAAGAAACAGCTGGAGGTCAAGTAACAACTTCAACAAAGGTAGCATCAGCAAAGACCAAGACAAAGATATGTGCTACAACTACAAGAAGCCTGGTCATTTCATCGCAGAGTGCACCAAGCCTCTGTGTGAAGATCTTAAGAAGGACAAGAAGCTTCATGGAAAGAAAGAGCACAAAGGATACAAGAAGCATAATAAGAAAGACAAAGACTATGTAGCTGAAGGATCTTGGAGTGAATCCGAAGGTGATTCCAGCTCAGACTCCAGTGATGATGAAGAGCCTCAAATTGCAAATCCATGTCTGATGGCGATAGAAGGGGATTGCAGCACAACCACTGATCGTCGAGTGATCGACATCAGTGAGGTATTTAACTTCAACTCTCCTAATGTTACTATGGATGATTTTAGATTAGCCTTACATGATATAACATCTAAATTGCATAAATACATGAAATTATGCAGGGTTCTTGTAATGTCCACGAATTTTCAAAACATTGTATCAAATTATTTTGATAGATAAAATTCATTTTATATAATTTTATGAATTTAATTGGGCCCATGTAAGAATTTTTATTTAATTATATAATTATAGGTCCAATAATTTTCTTACATTAAAGGGGCTCATTAATGGTGCGATTTAAATTAGTGGGTTAACCCCAAGATTTTAATTGGAAGAAATTTTGGAAGAAGATTAATAAATAAATTCATTTTATTGTTACTGGATTAAAATAATTCAAATGAGGAATTATTGGTGAAATAAATTTTATTAATTAATTGAATTACTTAATTCAAATTAAATATTAAGAGCATAATAATTTAAGTTGGACTATTTTCTTTTATTTCAATTGACCCAAAATAATAGAGTTGAGCCCAATTTCCTTCTATTCCTGTTGAGCCCATTCCTTTATTTTTTGCCAGCCGGGTTGTGATTTGCAAACGGGTCGACCCAAGTAAATTGGGGAAACCGGTTGATGTGAAGATAACCGGTTAATCCTGCAAATGAAAGCCTTAGACCAAGACAACCGAGCAAATCAAATTGGGGAAAAATCCAACCCAAGCAAACTCTGGCTTTTCAATCAATCGAACGGGGGTGAGCGATTGACTGGAGGAAGGGTCGCCAGGCGTGTGTCGGCGACAACGTGAGCAACCAACGGACAAAACGGGTGAGGCATCGACGACCGGGCGCTCAACGACCGGACCAAAGGATTCCAAAAATCGGCGATTTGATCGATGGGAAGGCGCCGCTCGAAGATGTGACGGTCTAGCTGAGCTCGGATGGGTGGTGCAGACACGGACCGTTACCTCCCTCCTACCGTTGGTCATTGATTTGATCGATTAAGGCAATATCCAGTCTATCGGGTAAAAGATTTACTATAAATTGAAATCCCCCAAACCCTAGCCAGCTACTGTTATTTGAGGGTTCCAAATTAGAGAGGGAATTATAGTGAGAAGAGGGAAATCGGTGGAAGCCATCTTCAGGTTGAAATTCCATTCCGAAGGTGCTAGCTGTGGATGTCTGATTTCGTCAATTACTTTGGACGAAGAAGAAGGGCTGCCGTTCGCACCACATTGAGGTATAACCACAGAGTTTTGAGCTACTGTGATAGTTTCTAGTTAGGGTTTTGTATAATTTCCCTTGCGGGTTGTTTTAGTTCTTCTTCTGCACTTAGGCTGTGATGTTCAACTGTGTTGGGTTAATTAGTTTAGAAATCTGGTATGGTGTTGATTTTACTATACCTTGCAGTGTATTGAATTAAATTGTTTCCCTGTATTGAGGAATTTTATTCTCTGAATTAAATTAAAATAGTTCGTTGGAATTGTTTGGGTTCTGTATTGGGATATTTGTATGATGTTGATTCTTTAATTGGGAACCTGGTGTACACTAAAGAACCATAGGTTCTGGCAATTGATTTTTGGTTCAACGATTTGGTCAGTGTAGTGCCTTAGGATGCATACCATGTGTTCGCTAGAATGTCTGTGAGGGATCATTTTGTAGCTTGGCCCTTCTGATTCGGCGACTTGTCAGTTAGGCCTAATAACTCTAGTAAAGTGCTGTGTGTGGTTGAATTTACTAATGTTGTTATAATGTGAACACTAGCACTGTTATTTTGTAATACCATAATGATACACTAACAAAATAATTATTACTTCATTATTATTTAATTAATATTAAATAATAATTAAGTAAAAATTAATAAATTAATTATTTATTATTTGATACCTAATAATAAATTAAAGATTATAATATTTAAATTATTAATATTAAATAATAATTAAGTATGAATAAAGTTAATGAAATAATTATTTATTATCAATGAATAATAAATAAAGGTAGTAAATATTTAATTATTATTGGATAATAATTCAATATGAGTAAAGTTAATAAATTAATTATTTATTATTTAATAATAAATAAAGATAATAAATATTTAACTATTATTTGATTGATAATTAAATAATAATTAAAAACGAATAAATTAGTAAGATAATAAATATTTAATTATTTATATAAAATAATAATTAAGTATGAATAGATTTACAAATAAAGATAATAAATATTTAATTGTTATTTAATTAATATTAAATAAGAATTAAGTATGAATAAAGTAATTATTTATTATTTATCAATAAATAATAAATAAAGATAATAAATATTTAGTTATTGTTTAAATTAATATTAAATAATAACTAAGTATGAATAAAGTTAATAAGTTAATTATTTATTATTTTATCCCTAAATAATAAATAAAGCTAATAAATATTTGATTATTGTTTAACTACTATAACCAAGTATGGATAAAATCAATAGATTAATTACTTATTATTGATCCTTAAATAATAAATAAAGTGAATAAATAGTTGATTATTACTTAACTACTATTAAATAATACTCAAGTATGAATTAGGTTAATAATTTGATTATTTGTCAATAAGTGATAAATAAAGATAACAAATATTCAATAAAATAATTATTTATTATTTATCAATAAATAATAAGTAAAGATAATAAATATTTAACTATTATTTAAGTAATATTTAATAATAATTAAGCATGAATAAGTTAACAAAATAATTATTTACTATTTATCAATAAGTAAAGGTAATAAATATTTAATAATAATTAAGTATGAATGAAGTTAATAAAGTAATCATTTATTATTTATCACTAAATAATAAATAAAGATAATAAATAATAATAATTAGATTAATAATTACTCAATTACCCCTAAAGTAAATAGTAATTAAGGGTAAATAAAATTGAATAAGTGATCAACTAATATCTAATTGCTGTTAAACCATATTCAGAGTCAGATAGGGGTAATAAATCTGAGAATCAAAGAATAGTAATCATGATTAGCTACCATCATTTTAATAGCTAAAGATTATTAATTAATTTCTGTTTAGCTAATGTTAAATAGTAATTAAATGTAGATAGTGAATTTTACCTGCTAAGTAAATGGTGTAGTGAAGGGTGCTAATATACAACTATGTCATATTAATTGATAAATCAACTTTACCCAATGATAGGTCACTCAAGATCAATTAATTAAAGCTAAGTTTATCTGTAGCTGAGCAAACAGGCAAGTTCTCTATCCCGAAACTTTAAATATTGCAAGTTCCCTAACTTCATTCTTTCTGTATATTGAATGCAAGTTCTATCTTACTCAACTTTTACATTGAGCAATATTTCTAAACCTTATGCATTATTTTTAATTCGTGCAAAAGGTATATATTATTGCAAGTTATTCTTTAAGCTTGAATCTTATCTCCAAGCATGCCTTAAGTGGTCTAATTACTTTAAAATTATTCCACATCTATGTATTCATTGGCATTCGCACTTGTGCATTTGAATTCGTATCATTATTTAAGTTCTGAAATTCACGAACTATTCATGATTAAGTCTGAGCCCTTGTCTCGGTCAGGCACGTATATAAGAATTTATAAAAGCTATCCGAACCAATCATTGGTAAGGATTCTTAGACTGAATGAACACCCCTTTTATTATAGGGGAGTACCCCAGGTACCGTATATAAGGTACCAATAGCAGAGTTAAATGTTATGCATATACATAGCGTACGCGAGGCTGATCCCCTCAAGTACTTATTCTGTAGCCAGTAACCAGAGGGTCAACCAGCTATTGACTCCTTTGGAAGTTATTGTTCAAAGTCTACTTGACTATCAATTGTTCTAAAAGCATTTATTGTTATTGCTTCTGATAATTCTATGGTTGAAATCTCTTTCTATATTCTTTTCATCATGATATATCCTTATTGTTGTACTTTAAACTTGCTGAGCAAACTCGTTGCTCATCCTTGCTATATCATGACTTCATTGCAGCTAAACCCGAGACGTCAGGGAAGAACAAAGGGAAAGAAAAGATGAAGTAATAGACTTCATGTAGCAGATTCTAAATTTACGTGTAGTTAATTACTGTTAATGTAATTTAAACCCTGACTTTTATTTAGGGTATGGATTTGTGTAAGTGTTTAAGGTTTTTTGTATTCTGGGACTAGTAACACCTTTGTAATGAACAATGTATGTTTATTATATTCCGCATTTTAGTTACCATATGTTGTTAGAGGTGAATGTTTGTAGTGGATCGTGATGACCGGATCCGGGTATTTGGAGACCCGAATTTGGGGGCGTCACAGTTCTATCAAAGGATCATTCTCTTTTTCAAAAGGAAAAAAAAGTCGACGTAGAGTTGGAAACTACTCTTCGAAATGTTGTTTCTCTATCTAAGCTTGAGGCAGAAAATGTTCACTTGAGAAAGATAACTAAATCCAATGCACTGAGAAAGTTTGCTCTTAAATCTAAAATAAAGGAATTAGAAAAGACAATCTCAATATGGAATCGTTCTTCCTCATCAATGGATTCATTAATCACAAGTCAGAGAGCTATCTCTGACAAATCAGGACTGGGGTTTGGAGATCCATCCTCTAGCTCATGTGTGGAAAGATCAGTAGACAATAACAATAACAAAGCCTCTTCTTCTAATAAAAGTATTAAATTTGTGAAATCCAAAGAGGTTGTCGAGCCTATTATTCAAAGTTGTCCAATCTCTGTTGATCAGATTATTGTTACAAAAGACAACAGGTCACATACTAGTCTGGGTTTTGTTAAACCGAAGAGAAAATCCAAGTCTATGATTTTACCACGAAAAGTCGTAGAGTCTGGAAAATTTAACTCTACGAATCAACCTGGTGTCAATCGTAGAGTTGGATTCTACTCTACGAAAGTTCAAAATCGTAGAACGATATATAAACAAAGAGAGTATCAGTCATGGAAAAAGGCATATTCACCATACAAATTCCAAATAAAAAGATATCCACACACACACACATGCAACATATATTATGTTATAACTGTCTTAAGCATGACCATAAAGCAGCATATTGTTATGAGCATATTGTATATCGAGGACTTAAAGTCAGGCAGATTTGGGTCCCGAAGGGAACTAACATTGTAGGACCCAAACTAGTATAGGTACCAAAATGAACAGTAATCATTTTTGCAGGTACTAAGTAGATCTGATTCAATCTTGTATCTCGATAGTGGGTATTCTAGGTACATTACTAGCAACAAGGCTCTCATGTTTGAATTTAAAGCTAAAGATTGTCCAGCAGTTGTATTTGGAGACAATAACTCTGGAAAAACCAGAGGCTATGGCCTAATAAGCAATGAAGTTATTTCTTTTCGTAAGGTAGCTTATGTTGATGGATTGAAGCACAACTTGCTAAGCATAAGTCAGCTGTTCGACAAAGGTCATCAAGTCATCTTCCTCAATAACCAATGTCAAGTTCGAGACTTGGAAACCAACTCACTAAAGCTGACTGGATCTATAAAAGGAAATGTATATGTAGTCAATCTCTCTGAACTAAGTTCTTTAGCATCAGTTTGGTTCTTCTCCAAAGCCTCAGAAGATGTGAGCTGGTTATGGCATAAAAGGTTAACTCACTTGAACTTCAAAAGTATGTCAAAACTCGTGTCAAAGGATAGTCAGAGGTTTACCAAAGCTAAGCTTCGTCAAAAAAAAACCATGCAAAGCATGTCAGCTAGGGAAGTAGACAAAGAACTTATTCAAAAATAAAGCAGTTAACTCAAACGAAAGGTCGTTGCAACTTCTTTATATGGATCTATTTGGGTCGGTTCCAACTGCTAGTCTTGGAGGCAAACAATACTCACTAGTTGTATGGATGACTACTCCAGGTTTACATGGATATTTTTCATAAGCTCTAAAGACGAAACTGGTACTCAGTTGATCAAATTCTTCAAGCTGGTGATGAATGAGAAGGGCGAGAAAATAATAGCAATAAGGAGTGATCATGGTAAAGAATTCGACTATTCTGAAGTAAATTTGTTCTGCAAAGAAAACAACATTCAGCACAACTTCTCAGCTCTAAGAACTCCACAACAGAATGGAGTAGCTGAAAGGAAGAACAAAACTCTGATTGAAGCAAGAAGAACACTTCTAGTAGCACCTCATCTTCCTGAGTATTTTTGGGCGGAAGCTATCAATACAGCGTGCTATACTCAGAATAGATCTTTGATCCACTCTACATTCAAGAAGGCGCCCTATGAATTGTGGAAAGGAAGAAAGCCTAACATAAGCTATTTACGTGTTTTTAGCTATGCGTGCTACATACTCAACAACGACAAAAGATATCTGACTAAGTTTCAGCCAAAGTCAGATGAAGGAATCTTCCTTAGATACTCTATAGAAAGTAAAGCCTATAGAATGTTCAACAAGAACTCCTTGACAGTAGAAGTCTCCATTCATATCACATTTGACGAGACTGATCAAGGCGAACCAAGTAAAACCACTCATGGAGTCGTAGATCTGGACTCTCAGATCGCAGAGTAAAAGAACTCTATGATCTCAAAAACTGAAGCCATAGAGCCTGACCCGACGATCGTAGTGCCAAACCAGGAGATCATGGAGTCTCTAGTTCTAGACATGGGGACTCTACGAATCAATGAAGATACAGAACAAGAACCAAATCTTGAAGGTCTCAGACAACAAGGCACAAGAACAGATGTTCCATCAGGAAGCAGATGGGCAAGAGATCACACTTAAAATCTAATTATTGGAGATCCGAATGCAAGGGTCAGAACAAAGTCAGCCACACAAAATGAATACTTCTACCTCAGTTTTCTCTCTCAGACAGAACTCAAGAAGATTGAAGAAGCAATGGAAGACTCAAGATGGATTGAAGTCATACAAGAAGAGCTAAATCAGTTTGAAAGAAGCAAAGTTTGGAGGTTGGTTCCTAGACCAAAGGATTATCCAGTTGTTGGCACCAAATGGATTTTTAGGAATCAAATGGATGAAGATGGGGTGATTACAAGGAACAAGGCAAGATTAGTTGCTAAAGGCTACTCACAGGAAAAAGGAATTGACTATGATGAAACTTTTGCATTTGTTGTCAGATTGGAAGCTATCAGGATGTTCCTAGCCTATGCAGCCCATATGAAGTTCAAAGTTTTTCAAATGCATGTCAAGAGTGCCTTCCTGAATGGTGAACTTCAAGAAGAGGTTTATGTTGAACAACCTCCAGGTTTTGTCAATTCAGCTCACTCTAATTATGTTTATAAATTAGACAAAGCATTTTACGGTCTAAAATAAGCATCTAGAGCATGGTATGAAACTCTCACTAACTATCTTATTGAAAATGAATTCACTAGAGGTAGGGTGGACACAACTCTATTTCTTAGGAAGCACAAAGATAAAATATTGTTAGTACAGATCTATGTAGATGATATTATTTTTGGTTCTACTGACGAAAAATTGTGTGAGAGATTTGCCAAGCTAATACAGAACAAGTTTGAAATGAGTATGATGGGTGAGCTGAACTATTTTCTTGAACTCCAAGTGAAACAGATTGAGGAAGAATCTTCATCAATCAAGCCAAATATATCAATGATCTACTTAATAAGTATGACATGAAATCAGCTACTCCCATGAAAACTCATATGACTTCTGTGACTAAACTTGACAAAGATGAAAGTGGTAAGAGTATTGAGATTACTCAATACAGGGGTATGATTGGATCTCTTCTATATTTGATTGCTAGTAAACTAGATATCATGTTCTCTACCTGTATTTGTGCTAGATTCCAAGCTAATCCTAAGGAATCTTATCTAACAGTTGTAAAAAGGATTTTCAGGTATGTCAAAGGTACTCCATATTTGGGACTATAGTATCCCAAGAAGTCTCCCTTTGATTTAATAGAATATTCAGATGCAGATTTTGTAGGATGCAAAATTGACAGGAAAAGCACGAGTGGAACTTGTCAATTCTTAGGCAACATACTTGTTTCATGGTTCAGCAAGAAGCATAACTCAATTTCAACTTCTACGGCAGAAGTTGAGTATATTGTTGCTGGTAGCTGCTGTGCACAAATCTTATGGATGAAGAATCAGCTTGCTGACTATGGGTTTGATTTCAAGTCTATTTCCATCTTCTGTGATAATACGAGTGCTATTTCAATTACTCATAATCATGTCATACATTCTAGGACTAAACATATAGACATTAGATATCACTTTATCAGGGATCACATGCAAAACAAGAATATATCTTTGCATTTCATTCCAATTGAAGATCAGCTAGCAGATGTGTTCACCAAACCCTTAGACGAATCCAGGTTTAACAAATTAATAAGTGAATTAGGTATGTTGAATTTACATCCCTAGTATTGTGCTGCTAACAAGTGCAGAAAAG
Organism: Aralia elata; assembly: GCA_034770075.1. Classification (NCBI taxonomy): domain Eukaryota; kingdom Viridiplantae; phylum Streptophyta; class Magnoliopsida; order Apiales; family Araliaceae; genus Aralia; species Aralia elata. Next base: position 29,789,731 of record CM068386.1, on the reverse strand, counting down.
AATCGTAGAGTAATCCACGATCGTAGAGCTACCCAGCGATCATAGTGTGAAAAGAAAGTTCGCAGAATGAAAACTGTTCAAAAAAGATTGTCGAACTGAAGGATCTCCGTAGAGTTAGTGACTCTTCATAAGTTACTGTACGATTGACGAATTTAAGGCGGTAAATTTAAAGGCGCGTACGGCTTATGCTCCAGAAAAGACCAGTGGAAAGAAAAGTCACTGTGGTACAATTGTAAAAACGTAGAATTGAGGCGACGTGCATTCAATCGTATTTTGCCACGTCGCCCACTCATCAAAATTAGAGGGAAGTAATATAAAATCTATTTCAAATTATCTTCTGACTCTTATGCTTTCATATTATGATTTGAGTTTTATATTTTCAAAAGCATTCAAGACTTAGCTTTCAACTTCTAGAAAACTTAGACACTTTTACAATCTTTCAGCTCAAAATTCATCCAAATGGCAAACTATCAAGTTGTCACTGGCATTCAACTCTGCTTCGACAGATTTGGTGAGGCCGAACAGAAGTTCAGAAGGATTCTCAAACTGGTTCAAGATGATGGATTCTTTAAGAGTCTGAGATCCAACACCAAAATCTTCACTAAAATGGTAAAGGAGTTTTATCTAAACGCCTCCAAGCTGTTTGATAATTGGAAAAGGAACCCGCTTGAAAACCTAAGATCAAAACAATCTAAAGGCGGTAGTGAACGCACCATCAGTGAAGTGCAAAAACCCACAAAGGTCAAGGGCAAGAGAAAAATGGAGACAATCGAAGAAGAAGTGTCTCAGGGGTCGGTCGCTCCTGAAGTTCGTAGAGCTCCAAACTCTACGGCAGACCAACCAGTTCAAAAGAAAAAGAAGATTGGAAAGGAAGTAATGGTGATCTCCAAGGATTCTCAGAAAAGTCCCACAAATTCTGAGAAAAAAGAAAAATGAAGAAGATGATGTCAACACTCTAATATCAAAAATGGTTCCAAAGAAAAAGAGAATCCCTCGACGGAGGAAGACCCCTGTTCAACTTAAAGAACAAGTAGGAGAATCCATACCTACTCTGATCGTAGAACTTGAAGGAGAAACGAAGAGAAAGAGAAAAGAGACGAGGACAGAGTACAGAAAAGATTCTGCTCAACGATCGTTGTATTCATCAAACACATCTCTACGTGTGACCCATGCCATTGAAACGGTCGTAGATGATATTAACAAGTGTTGTGACCCTTTGATCGTAAATCCAGAGGATCCAAGTTCTGAGGGGGAGCAACCTATTGGGTATCCAGTTCCTCCTCCCTCCATTCCTTCTACATCTTAAGGGATCCGGAGGCGTATTGTACTTGAAGGTTATGAAGATCCCAACGTCACCTTACTTGATAAATGGATAGGGTCTGGAGAAGGACGAATGAGGCTAGTCTCAATGAGTGCAGATGAGCTCTTTAGCGATTTCTTTGACATGGAGATGGATTGCAGTACCACTCTCTATGACCCTAATCCTGACAGTGATCAAATGCTATATTTTTTGCCACTTCTACCACTCCTGAAGGCTATAAGTTTGAGAGACCAGAGCATTATCCGATGGAGTTACTCTAGATACCCCAATCTGAAGCTGGTGTCTCAAAATTTTCTAAGAGTTCTCCAGTATGCCACCAAGCTGCTATACTCTGAGTCCTACAATCATTCTCCTATGGCTCAAAAGGTACAAGTTGTACCCTCTTTATTTCTAAGTTGTATTCTTCCTTCATATGATTGGGACAAAGGCATTGAAGAGTCTATTGTTCAAGTCGTTAAGAAAGAAGTAAATACTTATATTGTTCCAGTCGTCGAGTCTCCAATCGTAGAGTCCCAAAACCCTACGATTGATGTTGATAATACGAATCTTCCGGTTGTCGAGTCACAACACTCCACTGACCCTAAAAATAAACCTGCCTCTCCAGTCGTAGAGCTCTTACACTCTACCACTGATAATCAACTGACCAAGTCCCCGATCGTAGAGTCTCAAAACCCTACGATCGATGTACATAATAACACCGCTCTTGAACATCAACCTATACACACTCATAATGATTCTCCTTCTCCCATTCAACTATCTTCCTTACTAGTCACACCTAACCAATCACCAGTTCACTCAACCACCTCCTCCCCATTCTCCTCACCGGATGAAGCAGCTCAAAATCCCACATCTAATAAATCCACAACATTCATTCTTGTTACTCTAAAAACATCACCTGCCAGTTCTCCCATTCCACCTCTAAAACAAGAATTCACTCCCTCAATTCCCTCTAATATTCCCTCTTCCTCAAAGAACGAGTTTTTCGATCTACCTCTTGCTCTATTAAATTTATCCCAAGGATCTAAATAAAGCTCTGAGCACCCTCTCGATCAAATTATGGAACGTCTGGTAGTTATCCCAACAACTCAACAGATGACTGAGTTGACCACTCATATGTCTCGTGATATTGAGGATAAGCTTGAGCAAAACTCGATTGAGCTTCATCACAAAATGGAAGAAATCACTTCCGCAGCAGGTCATCTACCTGGAGATTTGGGCAGAGAACTACAAAAACAACTAAAGTATATGTTCAAGGAAATGTCTGGTCGTCTTCACGATCGAGACATAATCTTTTTCAACTTGATGATCAAAAGAAGGTTGTGCTTACACTTCAGCAGTAAAATGAGCAGTCCATCAACTCTTTGACCAATAAGGTCTTTGAGCTCAGCATTGGATTATCTACTTTTAAAAATCAAATGGAAATGTATGCTGCCAGCACAACAACTCTTGTTACTCAGTAAAATGAACATGTTGCCTCTCGCCAACGCAAGATTCGCGATGATATTGCCATGAACTCCTCTCAGATCCAAGAATTGGTAAAATCAGTCCAGCATCTCCTTAAAGTGAATGATGACAAAAAAGGGAAGAAGTCAAGTCAGGGGGAGAAGGGCAAACAGAAGCAGCCGTTGGAGAGATCACAATCTCACGGGGAGAAGAGAAAAAGAAATCAAGTGCAAACATCTATAACTCCTTTGATCTTTAGATCTCATCCACCTAGCCTATCAGTTATTCCTTTGGAACATGGCCACTCTTTATCACGACAAGACACGTCGAGTAGAGTTTCTTCTACTGGCATTCGAGTTCCTTCAGGCGATCTTGCATATCTTCGAAGAAATCTTCAAGGGACTCATGTCGTCGGGAAAGAAAGAATAAACTTGCTAGATCTTAGCCCAAGAGCCTCTGCTAAAGAAATTAGACGAAAAATGGCTGAGGATAAAGAAGGACAAGATCGTAGAGTGGAATCGAAAAAGAAATGGTTGTCAAAAGAAAAGAGGAACAAAAGGTAGAAAAATTTAAACTATTATTTATCAATAAATTCATTCTTCTGATCTAGAAATACAGTAGCTTACTGTACTTTAAGTCATATTTACATTTCAAGTAACTGCGTTTTAGAATTGATATATATTTTGAAACTACTGGTTTTGTCATCATCAAATAGGGGGAGATTGTTGGAGTCTGCATGATTATCGTGATGATTTAATTTGACGATGAATGGATATGATTAATGTATATTTGTACCAGTAAACTTTGTACAGTCCTTATTGATGATGTGCTAATTCAATGTACAAAGACTTAGACTTAGAATAGAAAAATCAAACTTGTTAGGTTGATCTTATTGAGTTGATATATTGTATAGCAAATAGGTAATAAGTGTTAGTCTGCCAAAAATCGTAAAGTAAAGATAACGGATAGCAAACTTAACTCTCAGTTTGTAAAGCATCAAAAAGATCACAGAGCAATGACATCTATCGTAAAGCTCACCCCAATTCGCAAGGAAAAATTCGTAAAGTGAATAGGATCGTAAAATCAAGCACTCGCTCAGGAAAGACTGAATGCAGAGTGATTCAGCAGAAGAAAGAATCGTAGAATCAACTCTAAAGTCGTAAGGCAGATCTTCGTAGAGTTGAGAATAAGGGTCATTCGTAGAGCTTGGATATTATCGTAAAGCTGTCTTCTCAACATAGAGCAAACACTACGAACTTCTATGATTGTAGAGTTGAATCAAGTCTGATAAGAAAACTGACATGGGAGCATTGCTGGTTGAAGATTCCAATGCACTAACCAAACATTCTCAGCTGAAATCGAAGATCAGAAGATGTGTCTACCAATTAGTTTGTTGATAGTGACAACTCAGTGGTGTTAGGTGAAAAAGCAGAGTGATGTGACGACAATCAAAAAGGAGGCTGACACATGGATATAAAAGTCAACGTCAAAATCTCAAGATATCTGAAGCATTAAATGCTCCAACGGGAACCTAGCAACGGGAAGAAATTCAGGCAGATTATAAAAGGCAACAGAGATTCAAAACTAAAATAACGAACAACGATCAAAGCCTAAATTCTGCCAAAGCTAAAAGAACATACTCTATGATTTGAACATCTAGTTCAAGCTGTTAAGTACCTGAGAAGACAAACATAACGCCAACTTAGCAGCATCTCTCAACAACATCTTTAACACTGTTCGTTTTGGTCTAAGTGACCATAGAGATTCCAAGTCTGCTAGGCTTGAAGAGTACTTAGTGTACTGAGTTGTTCTAAGTCTACTGGGCTTAAAGAGGGCAAGAGTGTCCTTGTCATAGTGACTAAATAGCCAAGTCTGTTGAGCTTAAAGAGGGCAAGAGTGTCCTGATCAAAGTGATCAAATTCTTAGTGAAATTCTTACTTGTTGAAGTAGAAGAGTGGAGTAGGAGTTATTCAGTCTCCGAACCACTTAAAAATCTCTCTGCGTCATTTACTTTCTTATTTTACATTTGTGCATATCATTTTACTCTACTTGTGTGGCTTAGAATCAAATCTAAATCCAGAACTGAGATCTAAATATAATCTACAAGGGGATTTTCCAAAAATATATTCCGTTGTGCTTAATCTAAATCTGATTAACAGAGTTTTGGTTATAATCTTATCAAAGTAATTTTTAAAAGAGAATCTATTCAACCCCCCCTTCTAGATTTCTAAGTGCCTCTAGAAAATAACAATGTTGAACATCCTGTTGCTCATGTTCATACACAAAATGGTCTATCTGAATCATTTATTAAGCACCTACAATTGATTGCAAAATCATTGCTTATGAAATCTAAACTCTCTATTTCTTTTTGGGGACATGCTTTTTTATATACAGCAACATTGATACGCATCAGGCCAACAAGTTATCATAAATTTTCCCCCATGCAATTGGTTTATGGTCAGGAACCAAATATTTCCCATCTAAGAATTTTTGGATGTGCGGTTTATGTTCTAATTTTTCCAATACAGTGCACAAAGATGGGTCCTCAAAGGAGGTTAGGAATATATGTTGGATATGAATCTCCATCTATAATTAAATATCTAGAACCGCTAACAGGAGATTTATTTACGGCTAGGTTTGCCGATTGTCATTTTGATAAATCAATTTTTTCGACATTAGGGGGAGAAAATAAGCAGTTGGAAAAGGATATTTCTTGGAATGCATTATCATTATCTAGTTTTAATCCTTGCACAAAATAATGTGAACTTGAAGTTCAAAAGATAATTCATTTGCAAAATATAACAAATCAGTTGCAAGACACATTTACTGACCTAAAGAGAGTAACTAAATCTCATATACCAGCTTAGAATTGATGTCCCTGAAGGACAATGTGTTATTGCTAATGAGTTTAATGTACGCTAGAAGTGTGGGAGACCAATCGGTTCCAAAGATAATAGTCCTCGAAAAAGAAAAGGTGCAAATATTCAAGACGGTCAAAACGAGGAAATAAAAGCTCCAGAAGAGACCCAAGCTCCAGAAGAGACCCAAGCTCCAGAAGAGACCTTTGACATAATTGATAAAATTTCAGAAGACATTCAGGTACCTTAAACTAATGAAAATGAAGAGATCTCAATAAATTATGTCATATCGGGAAAAAGATGGAACCGAGATGAAATAGACGTCGACGACATTTTTGCATATAATGTAGCGTTCAATATTATGGAAGAAAATGAGGATCTTGAACCTACATTTGTAGAAGAATGTAGACATAAAAATGATTGTCCAAAGTGAAAAGACGTAATCAAAGCTGAATTGAATTCACTTACAAAGAGAGAAGTTTTTGGACCTGTAGTTCGTACACCAAATGATATAAAATCAGTGGGTTATAAATGGGTATTTGTAAGAAAACGAAATGAGCAAAATGAAATTGTGAGATATAAAGATTGGCTTGTCGTACAAGGTTTTACCCAAAGACCTGGTGTTGATTATGAAGAGACATATTCTCATGTGGTGGATGCAATTACATTTCGATATTTGATTAGTTTGGCAATATATGAAAAGCTTGAAATGCGTGTAATGGATGTTGTTACAACTTATTTATATAGATCACTTGATAATGATATCTATATAAAAATCCCTAAAGGATTTAAGTTGCCTGAAGCATATAATAAAGATTATCAGAAAATTTATTCGATCAAGTTAAATAAATCTTTATATAGATTGAAACAATCTGGTTGCATGTGGTATAATCGATTGAGTGAATTCTTGTTAAAAGAAGGATATAAAAATGATCTTATATGCCCACGTGTTTTCATAAAAAGATTTGAATTTAAATTTGTCATAATCGCTGTTTATGTGGATGATTTGAATATTATTGGAACTCCTGAAGAGTTATCAAAGGTCATGAGTTTATTAAAGAAAGAATTTGAGATGGAAGACTTGGGAAAGACAAAATTTTGTTTGGGAGCACTTAGCGAATGAAATTTTTATCCATTAATCAAATTATATATCAAAAATGTTAAAACGATTTTATATAGATAAATCACATCCATTGAGTACACCAATGGTTGTAAGGTCACTAGAAGTGAACAAAGACCTTTTCCGACCTCATAAAGATGATGAAAAACTTCTTGGTCCTGAAGTACCATATCTTAGTGCAATCGGAACACTAATGTATCTTGCTAGCAATACACGACCTGATATATTATTTGTTGTAAATTTATTAGCAAGATATAGTTCTTCTCCAACTCAAAGACATTGAAATGAAATTAAACATATTTTTTGATATCTTTGAGGGACAATGGATATGGGCTTATATTATTCAAATTTATCCAAATCAGATTTAATTAGATATGTAGATGCAGGATATTTATCTGATCCACACAAAGCTCGATCCCAGACAGGTTATCTATTCACATATGGAGGTATTGCTATTTCATGGCGTTATGTAAAGCAAACTTTAGTTGCTACCGCTTATAACCATGCAGAAATTTTAGCAATTCATGAGGCAAGTCGTGAATGTGTTTGGTTAAGATCAATAACTCAACATATTCGAGAAGCGTGTGACTTGCTAATTAATAAGAAAATCCCAACAACATTATATGAGGATAATACTACTTGTATAGCTCAGTTAAAGGAAGGATACATTAAAGGCGATAAAACATATTTTGCCTAAATTCTTCTTCACTCATGATCTCCAAGAAAAAGGCAACATTAGTGTTCAACAAATTCGTTCAAGTGACAATCTTGCAGATTTGTTCACCAAAGCCCTTCCTACTGCAACATTTGAAAAGCTTGTACAAAAGATTGGAATGCGGCATTTTAAAGATCTCAAAGGATGTTGTCATTATGGGGAGTAAAATACGCAATGTACTCTTTTCCTTCGCTAAGGTTTTTTTCACTGGATTTTTCTTGGCAAGGTTTTTAATGAGGCAGTATTCAAAGCATATTATTGAAAAGAATTATGTACTCTTTTTCTTCACTAGGTTTTTTCCAAGTGGTTTTTCCTAGTAAGGTTTTAATGAGGCATATTCTTAGTACAATGGATATTCAAGAGGGAGTGTTATAAATTCATGTATTTGTGAATATCCAATGTACCCTTTACTAGCCTTCAAATACATGTATCTCTTTAATACATGTATATATATTTATTTCTAGTTCATTCCCCCTCCATCCTTGTAAACCTATAAATAGAGGCATCTTGTTTGATGTAGAACACCTTGAGAATGAAATGAAATAGTTTTCTTATTTTCTCTAACATTTTCTCTCTTAATTGTTTTCTCATATTATATTTTACAACAAGTTTTTATTTAAAAGTATAATTTTACCCATAATAATAGTAAACTTGAAGCTTGTAAAATGGTTTAACTCGGATCCACTTAGGGTGAAGTTGACATGAACTTTACCCTAGTAAGTGTTATAGCTTATTATTGCATTAAGTATAGAAAAAATTATATTGATAAGTTCTATAGCTTTTTATTACAGTGGTTAATGCAACATTTTCTATATCTAATGCAATGAAAAGTTATATGAACTTATTAAGGTGAAATTGGTGTCAACTTCACCCTAACCGAATCTGTTTAACTCATATGAAGCCTATACTATATGGTCAAACTATGAAACCTAAATCAACAAGAAGTTATACTGTTTTAATTTTTAATGAAACCACAAAATCCAAAACTAAAGTAAGAAATTAATTTTTCCAAGCCTAACTTAGGAGATTGAGATTTATCAACATCAAACATCCAACATTTTCTTTGCATCCAAAATCCAACATCCTTTCTCAATATGTACAACCTTGAGCCTTCCATCAACAACACTCAGAAGGAAGACAAGGGGATCCTACAGCTATTACCTTTATGGCCCCTGTTGAAAGTAAAATTTGCTAATAGGTCAAATTGAAGGTAATTGACAAGGAATATATATATATGTATATATATATATATAAGAAATAATAGTGGTGCGGCTCAGCTTGAGCGATGTAGAAGCCTCCCAAAACTGCAATTAAACCATACATGTAGTTTTCTAGCTAGTTTAACGCTGTCATATACACCAGAACCGTTGGCGCAGCTCAATCGGAGCGATTTGATCGATTTTTTGTATAGTTTCGGGACTGAATTCGGTTCCTTCCTCAATGTTACGACTAGGGAGATGAGGGCTATGTGCGTATTGTAGTAGGTTACTTTTGACGAATGTGGGTCCTTAAGTTTGACTAAGCTTAGATGTCTGGAAAAGGTTGCATTAGTTGCATTTTATGAAGTTTCTTTTTATAATGCTTTAATGTTTTTGATGTATTATGGTATTAACTTTGCTAAGCTTTTAAGGAGTTTTTTTACATTACTTTGGATTAAGGATGACAATTTATCTCGTCCCCATGTTTATTCCCATGCCCCGCCTTGACTCTGACTGGGGATGGGGCCGATGGAGAATCACCAAATATTATATATGGGGTCGGGGATGGGGATAGGGAGGGGATGATATTTTCTTTCCTCGCCCTTAATAGTTATATATTAATTAAATTAATATTTATACTATTATATATTACATAATTAAAATATATGTCCTTCTGTGCGTATATATATATTACTATTATTTAATCTTTCTTAATTTTATCATGTATGCACTAAAATATGATCAATTTTCATGTATGTACTATTGTAAATATAACTAAAATTAATTTTTTATTTATAAAAATTATAAAATATTAATCCCGCAGTGATATAAATTCCCCATAAGGGTTTAAATTTCCTGTGGAGATGGGGATAGTTATTAAGTTTAATCCCCGTGAAGAATGGGACGGGTATAGAGAATTTTTATATGATCGGGGATGAGGGTACGATGTGTAATTCCCGCCCCCGCCCCCGCCCCATTGCCATTCCTACTTTGAATAGCGTCCTACCTTTTTTTTTCTTGTGTGTTTACAATTCAACGATGCTTTGAACTGATGCCACAAAATGTCTACTTATTTTATGTAGATGATCATTGAAGTTGAAAATGCAAGTACTGATTTGTTTTAAAGCTTCATTTTCATAGTCAGGAGTTTTAGTAGTTGCGGTTAATTAGTTAATGTGAGGCATGCATTATTAATAATTAGAGTTTTTTTGTTGATAAAATTCTTCTTTTGCCAAAAAAGAAAAAGAAAAAGAAAGAGTGATCTAATATCTGGGTTGTTCATCAGTGATCTGGTGTGTTTGTTGTTCGGTGGTTCTTTGTTTGGAATTTTTCTTTTAAATTTTTTTTTCTCGAATGTCAATGTATAATATTTAGGGTAAAATTCAAACACTATCTTATTTTTATACATTTTTACCCATCACCACCTGAATTTTAAAAATCGACACATAAACGAAACACTTGTAGCAAAAAAATTATTTTTCATTGTAACTCTATTGATCAAAATTTGCAAGGACAATTTTGCTCTTTGTATATATAGTTAACAACTCTCATTTATTATGCGGATCGTTCTATTTTGTAAATTAGCAACCACATCATCAACAAACTGAAATTAAGATGTATTACTTTTTTATAATATTGATAGTTATTAATTTCATTGCTAAGACGGTAGATTGTTGAACAACTTTGATCAAACTTTTTAAATATTACTTGTTTTATATTCAATTTTCAAAACAATTTATATATATATATAGGATTTCAATCTATGGCAACCGATTGCTAGGGAAACTATTCCAGCAACCATCATCTTCATCATTGATCAAAATATTTAATAGTTGAGATTGGAATAAAATAGGGACCTGCCGCTACAAGTTGTAGCGGCATTAACATCACTTGTGGCGACAGTGGGATTTATTAAAGGGCCCCTCAAATAATGTAATATTATTATAATTATTAATCATGAGACACAACATGTCGCGGTTGGCTTAATGTAATATTATATTATTAATTCCTGAGCCACTCAATTTCATACCGCTACAACATGTAGCGGCTAGCTTAATGTAATATTATATTATTAATTCCTAAGCCACTCAATTCCATGCCGCTACAACATTTAGCGGCTAGCTTAATGTAATATTATATTATTATATTATAACAATATTATTATTTATTAATTTTTTTATGATTATTATTATTAATTAATTAACAATAATAATAATAACAACAACAACAACATTCAACCAACATTGTAGAGAAAATTTAGAGAAAGAAAAGGAAATTTTTTACAATAATTTTTCAGCATCACATTCATATACAAGTTTTTTTTTCAGACCCAAGTAAATTTTTTGTAAGATTTCTTCTATCAATTTTCTTTTTAAAAATTAATAAATTTATATTTATTTATGAAAAATTTATTACATACTGAATGTATTCATGTGAACTTATATGCATGTTAATTTGGCAAAAATTAGTGAGTTATGTGTTTAGGGAAATATACTATTATGTGGTGAAGTGGTTATTTTTTTTTTAAATTTATTATTAAATAGTTGTGCATAATAATTGGAAGAAAGTATTGTTTTATTATGAATGTTAATTAATATTAAAATTAGTGAGTTATGTGTTTGGGTAAATATATTATTATGTGATGAACTAGTTATTATAATAATGTCCTTATTATTATTATTATTATTATTATTATTATTATTATTATTGTTGTTGTTGTTGTTGTTGTTGTTGTTATTAATATTGTTATTGTTATTGTTATTATTTTTTATTAATAATAATATTAATATTAATATGATTATTATAATAATATTATTATTTATGTATTTATTTATTTATTTATTATTATTATTATTATTGTTGTTGTTGTTGTTATTATTGTTAATTAATAATAATAATCATAAAAAAATTAATAACTAATAATATTGTTATAATATAATATAACAGGAATTAATAATATAATAATATAATATTACATATAATAATATAATATTACATTAAGCTAGCCACTGCATGTTGTAGCGGCATGGAATTGAAAGGCTCGGGATTAATAATATAATAATATAATATTACAGGAATTAATAATATAATAATATAATATTACATTAGGCCAACCGCTACATCTTGTAGCGACATGTTGAGTCTCATGATTAATAATTATAATAATATTACTTTATTTGAGGGGCCCTTTAGTAAATCCCACTGCCGCCACAAGCGATGTTAATGTCGTTACAACTTGTAGCGGTAGGTCCTTGATTTAAAATGCATCTCATATTAATTATATTATTTAGGGATTATATCCCAAAAATAATAGGATATTAGTTTAGTTAAAAAAATAAGATAAAATCCTCTATATAGGTCATACATAGGGTTGAGCAAAAATCGAGTAAAATCGAATAACCGAACTGAATCGAACCGTATTTTTTTAATCGAATTATTTCGATTATTCGGGTATATTCGGTTATAACCGTTTTATATTTCAGTATTCGGTTTCGGGTATGAAAATTAGACTATTCAGGTAACTGATTAGAAACTTAAAAAAATATAAAATACTATTTTAATTAAATTTTGATAGATTTTGTCCTATGGATTATGTACTTATATATTGTTAATTTAAAATTATTAAACTACTTTATGAATTATTATAGTTGGGATTGTGGTTAAATATTATTTGAAAACTCTAATGTGAAATTTGAAATGAAATTTTTTATTTGGTAAAAATAGGTTCATATTTCGGTTATATACCGAATAACCAAATAGTATAATTCAGTTATTTGGGTTTCAGTTATTTGGTTAGTACATATTTGGATACTTGTTCGGATAGTAAAATTGTATGAAATTCGGTATTCGGTTATAACCGATTACTCACTCCTAGTCATACATATGCATTTGGTATATTTCAAAATATATAATTATGTTTTAATATGTTATTTCTAAATGTTTTCTAACTTATTGAAATTAGCTCTCGTATAATTTTGACAATTTAATGTCAAATGTTAAGAAAGCTAAAATCATAAAATAACATTTCTAAAGGCAAAGGAAAGTAAGTTTGGCTTGAAAAATGATTTTCAAAAACTATATATAATTATTATAACTTATAAGTTATTTTCCTTTTATTCATTCCAAAACAAAAGATGATTTCAAAATTTATTTTGATCCAAACTCATTTTAGCTGCCAGCCCAAAAATCTGTGCTTTATATTAAGGGTTCTTTACAGTAATATACAACTTTTAGTAAACAATTACAAGAATAGTGCACAAATAAAATAATTACAAAAAAAGTGCAATATGGACAAAATAATTACAAAACATATTATCATCACAGCCCTGAAAAAGAGGAAAAGATAGATACGGTTACAAGGCAGTTACCATTTTTTCCAAACCCAAACAAATCGATCAAAGTAAACAACTCACTCAATAAGCAGGATTCCTCCATTGCCGATAATCACTCAAATTATACAGATTTCTCCATTGCCGAATACAAATCAAAGTAAACAAATCTTTCAATTCTTTGTCAAAGTTCGAACTCTGTCAACCAAAAGAATACGCTAGTTTAATACGACTCCATCAAGAATTCTGCAGTTTTCACCGCTGAAAAACACAGGTAATTGAAGTTCTGCATTAGGGAATCCGTATGTTTCATTTTTACCTTTTTTTTTAATTTAATGTTGCTTGAAGGTTGAGTAGTTGTTTATTGATTGATTACAGATGAGTAAACAGTATAACTATAGTATGAAAATTTGGTATGTTTTTTTCTAGTACTAATTCACTTTCATACGAAGTTATTACAAAATTTTAAATTGGTTACTTTAAAATAAATGTTTGGTTACATAGGTTTAATTGTTCAGTTGTTAATTGGTAACTAGATCATGAAACGCATTGATTTGGTTATGAGCTGGATGCAAACAATGTGATTTATAAGAATGGTTACCAATTAGATATATTTTGGTTACTAATTAAATATTTGAATGTTCCCCATGTTATGACACGCGTGGAATTGAGTATAAATTTAATGTAAACAATATGTTTCATATTTATGGTTACCAAAAATGAATATGTTTGTTACTATATAGGTTTGATTTGATTACCAGTAACATTATATTTTGGTTACCAGTTAGCTATATTTTGGTTACTATATAGTATTTGTGACGCCCCCAAATCCGGGTTACCTTAACCTCGGGTCTGGTGCATCACGATATATCTCATTCTACACCTGTCAACAACTCATTGCGGAATAATAAAAATATTTACATTGATATAATATAAATATTATCGTCCCAAGCCTCGAAACCATAACTAAAACATGATCTTACTACATGAAAGTGATTATAAGATTATTACAACATGTTTCCATCTAGTCTCAGGTACGAAGACCTTAACTAATACATCATTTAATAATCATTACAAATTTAATACTACTCCTGCTGTATATATAACAGTCCATATCAATACAAGCATTAACAATTATTACCTCAAACTCTTCTCAATCTCAGGTTTCGTAACATTTAACTAAAACACTTATGATCAAGGTTGAACAAATACCATTGATCATTTACAAAGTCTCCTATGTGAACGCAAGGTTCGGATTCTAACTTTAGTCAATCCCCGAATATATGCAAAGTTACCCAACAACTATACATTCGTTATAAAAATATCCTTTATACATTATCGTCATCCTTGTAGGTTACTATAACAAATAACTAACGTAATCACGTCTTAACTACTATAATGGATAACCTCCATTTTTAACTCAAGGTTTATACAGTCAAATTCACGTACATCATATACCGTCATCACAGCTAAGTAATTACAATAAAGAAATATTTAGTAACCTTCCTGTTTATATGCCTCTCTAATCCTTATCACCACGATATCAAGATAATTGCATTGCATCGTAAAATCTGCAAAAGTTTTAATTTTGCAAGAATGAGCACAACGGCTTAACAAGAACTAACAGTTTTCACATTTCATGCTTCACGTAATACATAAGTTTGCATTTATCCATGCATCATGATTCTCATGTTGTGCATCTTACTCATGCATTATAAATCTTATGCAATTCATCTATATATATGCATCATGTATCTCATAGCATACTTCATGCATCTCACATTGTATATTCACAGTAGTTCAAGTTCCACATAGAACAATATAGTCACATAATTGCACATTGTGCACACTTTAATCATGCTCGCACATAATCCACATAATAAGGAAAGATTTAATAATCAAGTCATGTACATCAATACATTTAAACAAGTTAACAAGTTACTGAAAGAACTTGCCTTAAGCGTTCCTTGCCAAATTATGATGGCTCGTCCTTCAAATATCCTACACAATTTATTTAACAATAAAATATCAATTAACCACTAAAAAGGCTTCATATAATGGTTTATATTATAAACCCACTTCATATCTTATAATGTTCGTTTTGTTTAAATCGAAACACTATTTAAGTTCATTAACACTTTACACGACGTTTCGACGTTTATACATCACACGCCTAATTCACCTCTTTTCTACACGTTTAGCATACTCATACATTGGGTTATAACACTCTATCATGTTTCATTATTATCATAAACAAAATATTAAACAAGGTTATACACACTTGTTGCGGCGTTACGACGTTTGCATGTCCGTACGCCACACTTGCCTATTCGAACGTCCAAGTGACACGCGATTGCGTACGCTTAGCATGCCCACTCGAATTGTCTAATACTCAATGGTTAATATTAAGTATCATTATAAATCATAATAAATCATGTTTTAGAACTTAGAACATCATTTAACATTGTCGGGAGCATTACGCGTGCTTACGCGCATGCCCGACACTCTCCGATTGCCTCCAAAAACACATCAGTCATACAAATGGTCAATTTGGAAATTGATCCCGACCTACAATGGAAAAACGTAAAGAACGAACGTTTTAGATCTACTCGTTCTCTTTCCGAATCATCTTTAATCAACTCAATCCGAGTTCGTATGAGAAAGTTATGCTTATTTTACTAAAGGACGTCGGAATAGTTTTGCACAGTTTCCTTACCAGCGCCTTAGGCGCTCAAAATGGCCTTTGGGCAGCGCTCTAGGCGCTCTCTCACAGTAGCTGAGCCCGTGGACAGCGCCTAGCCAGTGCCTTAGGCGCTCGACCTGAGTCTCCAACCCGTTTTGCTTCCCGGAATGCTCTGTTTTGGTGTTCTAGACCTATCTTGCTTCCAATCACCATAACTCCCTCAATACACGTTCAAATTGGTCCGTTCCGGACTCTATGGACTCCTAAGACATAGGGCTACAACATATAAAAAATTCAGAGCTATCCATTAACATTAACATGGCCAAATCTTAGGCCAAAGTATCAACTCATGCTATATTTTCGTGTTCTTGGTGTTATTCGTGTTCTTCACCAAATCTTTGTTTTAACTCCTTTTTACTCCATTCCAACTGGGTTAACTTCGTAACCCATTGAAGTACAACATCATAACAACAAATGAATTAAACAAACACGAAATTATAGCTACAAAGTCCTCTAAATCGTCCAAATGTCCAAGTTCTTCATGTTCTTCATCCTTTAAGCATGGGTTCGGATTTTTCTTCGTTTTTTGTTCCACTTTAATGTTATTAATGGCTTACAAGGTCTCTTGGCAATATTATTAAGCAACCCCAATCAACAACAACAACAAAAATCGTAAGAAAACTTAAAACCCATCACAAAAGCTTGAAAAGCTTACAAAACTCAAAAATGGGGAGAGAGAAGGTTTGAAGAGGATGACTACCTCTTGAATGATTCTCCTTGATGCTACTGGACTCTACAAGAGCTTGAAGCTCTCCCTCTTTCCTCTCCTTGGCCTCCCGAGCTCCTCCTTCTTCTCTTCTTCTTTCTCCCGCATGCTTCTTCTTCTTGTTCTTCTTCTTCTTCTTCATTTCTTGCAACTTTCTCTCTCTCTCTCTAAAATCTGCAGAACTTGGAGGGAATGAATGGAATGGGAGAGTGGAGGAGTAATTTTGGGAGAATGAAGGGAGTGGGTTGGGTGCTCCATGAAGCTTGCCGGCTAACCTCTCCCTCCTTGCATTTGATTGGTCTAAAATTGGGGGTTGGTTCTCCCTTGGAGTAACAAGCCAAAATAAATACCCAAATACACAAAAATATATCCGAAAACTCCCACTTTTGTACCAAAACTGGTAAATAACTCTACCCAAAATTAAATGGATATTACCATAAATATTGGGATGGATAAAAATAATTATTGTGGGATTTGTCCAAATATTCGAAACACTCATATAACACATTTCGGATACGGATAAAATCACGTATCAGCTCAAACAAAATTTCTAACGCTTGGAAAAATTATTCGTACGTATACACGTATTTATGAAATTTATTAAAATCGAAAAATACACAAAAATATTATGGCGTGAATAGTGCCTCGAGAAACGTGTCCCGCAAATAGTGATTTTGCGATTCTTCGCGAAATCAATTACTCACTCCTACGGTTCAATAACGCATAAAAATTCATACATTGGCATCATCCAGGTTATAAAAAAAACTTAAAATACGTCACCTAAAAATATAATATTTAATCCACTTAATAATATTAGTAAACCTAAATTACAAGGGTATTCACGATTCGCGATCGCTGCTCTTCACGATTAACTCCCCATAATCATATACATCATCGCACATATATTTCGCCCATAACTTGGGTTAGCGTCTTTACAATAAATAACTTGTTCAATAATATTATCCTTCAGCTATTTATTTAATCCAATAAATAGTACACTAGCGATATTTCTCGAAACCACCAAATTAGCTTATACGAAAACTATCATACTTACTAATCATCACCTACACTTAATCTAGGTTATAATATAACCTTTAAACGCTTAACACATAATATTATTAATAAAAGTCTATTTTATTCAATAATATCCATAAGCTCGAATTACCAAGCTACCAACGGCTCGCAATCGTTACAATAATTAACTATTAACCCATTCATTCTGAATCTACGTATATATTTCACATTTATATATATACATATTAAACCCACCAAATAAATCACATAAATATATATATATATAACACACACACATATATATATATATATGCAACTCGAATCATAATAAGAATTATTCTATATTAAATTCTTATTATAATTATTCTCGAAAATCTGGGTTGTCACATCATTCCCTCCTTATAAGGATTCCGTCCTCGGAATCACAAATATCGAACCTCTGTTACTCGATTTTCATCTAATTTCTTTCGAAATTTTATCGCTGAATAATTTCAGCGTATTACTATAACATAAGTTTCATATTACCTATTTAATCCATTTTCCTCAACCAACTCTCGTAGGTTTTATTATATAACATTTATCAACTCAATTATACTCTGAGTATTATCCTTTCTTTAACCATCAATTTCTTTTTTTTAAGGATCATTGTATATCACAATCATCATAATAATTTAACATCATGATTTACTAACTCATAAACATTCGGGATATTACAGTATTGATTTGGTTACCAATTAGCTATATTACTAAATGGTATTGGTTACTATCTAGTATTTACTTGGTCACCAATTAGCTATGTGTTTGTTACTAATGAATGACTTTTTCATTTTTATAGTTAGATACTATTTGATTACTGACATATAATTAGTAGGTTACTTAGTTTTACTTGTTAAGCATTTAAATGGTCTCCAGTTCATGATATACATTGATTTGATTATTAAGGAACAAAGATGTGTTTCATTTTGTTGATTACCAGTTTTATATATGTTGGTTACTGTGTATTTTAGTATGGTTACCATTCACATCAGTGAATTTTTAAAATCATGTGGCTGAGATATTGTTAAATATTTAAATGGTCCTCATGTCATGATACGCATTGATTTGATTATAAGCTGAATGGTGAAAATTTGTTTCATATTTATGTTAACCAATAAGCTGTAATTTAGTTACCACAAACTTTTGATTTGGTTACAATTTTCAGTATTGATTTTTTCTAACTGCTTGAATTCCGTAGTTACTACAAATTTATTAATTGTTTATCATCATATAAGTGTTTGGTCACATATATTTATTTGTTAAATGAAAGTCTTTGGCCACCTATATTTACAATTTGTTTCATTTTTTAATTTAAATATATTTTGGTTACTGTCGAATAAGCAGTTGATTAATTATGCTTACTTGGTTATTATTTAAATAGACCCCAGGTCCTGATGCGCATTGCTTTGATTATAAGTTAAATGCAAATAATGTGCTTCATATTTTTGGTTACCACTTAGATATATGTTGGTTACTATATATTACTTATTTGGTTACCATTCATAATAATGTATTTTTAAAATTGATGCAGTTACCAGACGATGGATATGATTCCAGTTGTACTTTATTTCAACGGAACGTGGTCTGACAGTAACCAATACAATAATTTTGAAGTTACAGGCATCGTAGTCCCAACAACTTGTTCATTCTCAGAAATGAGCAACTTGGTATGCAGTGCAATAATGGTAGACACCAACACAACAAAATTATCAATCAAATTTCATATTAGAAGCGACATTCCCCCTATCATTATATCAAATGAAGCAACCTTCAGATTCTATATGGAAGTGTGTAGAAAATCAGACGAACAAGGTAAGTTTCCATTAATTATAGAGGAGATATAAAACAATGGAGGCAATATAACCTTACAAAACGTGAGTATTGAAGAAGAAAATAGGATGCAATCTGTAAGTACAATCAGGTCGACACAATGGAATTCAGATCTTATACCACTAGCAACACAAGATTACCACAGTGGAACACAATATGCTAAGCAGCTTGCCATTGAAGCTATTGATCAAGAACAAGACAACAAGACATAGTACACGCTAAAGAACAAAATGATGATGTCATATCAGATCCGAATGAAGGTGAAGTGAAAGTACATCAAACTTACAAAGATAAAAAAGTCCTAACACAGGCAATAAGGCTGCATTCAACCAGGTAACATCGACAACACAAGGTTCAAAGAACAAGTGGTAGAGACTTTGTGCTAGTGTGCATAGAGGATGAAAAATGCAACTGGAAGATGAGAGCATCAAAGTTTCGGAAAACCAGTATGTTCAAGGTGAGAGAATTCAATAATATATACACTTGTTCATCGAACATAATGGTGGGAGATCACAGATAAGAAAATAGTGAGTTGGTTAGTGATTACATAATGCATAGATTAACAAATTTGAAGAAAGTTTACACACCAACAGATATTGTAGAGGAGATGATGACAGAGTATAACATGTCAATCTCCTACCAAAAAGCATGGAGATCAAAGGAGAAAGCATTGGAAAAAGTAAGAGGCAACCCACACGACTACTTTATGATCCCTTCATGGTTGCACATGTTGAAGAAAACCAATCCACGTAACGGTTGGATACTGTTATTAAATTTCTATTACATATTTAGAAACCCAATTTACTTAATCTGGTTACTTGTGTAAAAAGGTTTGGCTACCAACAGAAACATTTTAAAAAAATATAGAAAGCAATGGTTTTTTACAGCTTCTCCATACATTTATATTGACATTATCGAAATTTCATATCAGGTTCAATCACAAACTTGGAGTTGGAAACAAATGGACGTTTCAAGTATCTATTATTTGCAATATGAGCATCCATTGAAGCATGACATCATTGTTTCCCAATCATTGTAATTGATGGCACATTCATTCAATCAACCTACGGGGGAACACTACTCATAGCAAGCACCCAAGACGCAAACAGAAACATTGTTCCAATTGCTTTTGCAGTGGTTGACAGTGAAAATGAACTATATTGGAGATGATTTTTCATCACCTTGAGAAAGGCTTGTGGAGTAAGAGAAGGACAATGCATTATTTCAGATAGACATGAAGCCATTGTACAGGGACTGAACTTTATGTTCCCCGATGTGATGCATGGTTCATGTACATATCATGTTTTGAAAAATATAAAAAATAAATTCAAAAAGAAGGGAGAAGAACTAAAGAAAGCATACAACGGGGTTTGTAGAGCTTACCCTATTGAAGAATTCAATAGACACATGGATGTACTTGATGAAATTGATTCTCGCATAAGGACATATTTGGAAGAAGAGGTTAAGTTAGAGAAGTGCATAAGACTACATGGTACTGTAAGCAAATATTCAACCATGACTTCAAACACAACCGAATCTGTTAACAATGCAATCAAATGTATCAGGGATCTTCCAGTCACAACAATGATTGAATGCTTCCGTTGTATGGTTCAAAGATGGTATTTCACAAACTAGCAAGCAGCTATATCAACATTCAGTACACTATCCACAACAGCTTAAAAAACACTGCAATATAATATCATTGAGTCAAAGAAGCTTAAGGTCAGTAGTTCACCTTTTAAAATTATTACATGCATGTATAACAAAAGTTGCATTTGTATTTTATGGAAATCTCTCTAATAATTACTTGTTACATGTATATGCTTAAAAAGTAACCAGCATTTGACATTTGCCTTCAATTCTTCAAATTTTTTTAAAAAAATGATTATACATACTAACTACATCATTAAATTGTGTGCTAGGTTGAGACATCAAACTTAGTGATTTTTACTGTTTACGATGTCAACACATACTTTATTGTAGACATGGAACAAAGGACATGCACATGCAATAAATTTCAGTACCACGAGATGCCTTGTCCACACGCTGATGCTGTTATCAACAAAAGGAATTTGAGTTGTTATGACTTTTGCTCAAAGAACTACTCAAAAGCAACTTTGGTAAACACTTATTCATCTTCCATCCGGCCATTAGATGACAAAGAGAAATGGGATGTGCCAGAAGAAATACGAAATATATGTGTAAAACCACCAAATACAAGAAGACCAGCGGGAAGACCAAAGATAGGGAGTTACAAACACGGATCTAAAAACAAAATTCAAAACAAATGCAGCAGGTGCCAGGAAAAAGGACACAATAGGAAAACATGCAGTAATCCACCAATTTTACGATCAAAGAATGTTTGACATGGTACATCAGCAAAGAAAATTGTTAGTTAGAAAACAGATGTTTGTTTACTTTGAGTAACCAATAGACAGACATTTGGTAACTTTATTATTGATGTAAGGTAACCAATATTGGTATGGAGAATATTGAATATTTTTTTGGCATTTATTTCAAATTTACAAAAATGAATAATTAATTACAATATTATTCCACAATATAGTAGTGATAATATTGAATAAATAAATTTATTGAAATAATATAGTAGTGATAATATGGGTATTGTCATTTGAGATTTCAATAAGTGTTTTTTAGGATTTCATTCTCAATTGTGGGTGTTTATCAATGGCATTCGTTTTTTTAACCAACTGGGAATGCTACAATTTTGCAACTGTCTTCAACATGTAACTGTTACAATACTGCTAAATTGGTTACCTTCACATAAGTGGTTGGTTACCTTCATGTAAGTGTTTGGTTACCTTCGGATAATTATTTGGTTACCTAGGTGTGCCTGTTCAGTATTTAGTTGGTAACCAATGCACTAGATAAATAAATATAAGTATTTGGTTACCACTAAATACATATGTCCAACAAACACAATATGAAAAAACAAATCATGTCAAACCATTGGTAATAGAATCAAATACATAATTCCATTAACATAATAATTCAGTACACAATACCAAGTCAGTAACCACCACAAATGGTTATGAATTTTCAAATAAAAACATGTTCAAAAAAACAACAAAAAGAAAATCTATATACAACTACTTGGCTGGAACAAATCTGCCCGGATATTCTCTATCTGAATCGTATCCCTCTAATTGCTTGTTCCTACCATGCATGTATAGGTTAACACATAATTTCTTCCTGTATTGTATGATGGGGAATGGGTTAGGAATTTCTTCAATCTTTTGATGAAGAAAATGTTCAGCAAAACAAACCGTGAACATCCCGCAATCACTGCGAAAACAAACAAAACAAATCAAACTAAACATCATACTAGGTAAAATATTATAAACAATAAAAGAAAATAAACCTTACCCCTCAATCTGTTCAGGCACCCCTTCAGTAAACTCCAGTTCAATTAAATCCAACTCCCTCTTCTGAATATATAGAGCACTTTCAAAATTAATATCTGACCTAGCCTTCCAAAACCCACATTTAGACAATATTATGGGAAGAATAAAAATGTAAGGCTACAAACATCCATTATGCTTGTTCACATTACTGTCTTGGTAGTCGAAGAGAGTTGTAAACCACTAAAACTCTGCGATGGACATCAAAAATCAGCAAAAACCAATGATCTGGTGTTGTCATGTGAATGGGGAACATAACAAAATCAACATCAACCCAATGTGTATTCGCATCCATACTATATCCTCGAATGTACTGAGTGACATCACCATCCCCCAGTAGAGTTGTATCTGCATTATTAACACCATATTGTCCATATAAAGCCGACAACTTCACATGGAACCAGCAATCTGTAGTAGTGACTCTAATCTTAATATTGGTTGAGTGTCTAACCAATTTCCTGAAGTAGTAGATGGCAATGTTGATATGCTGGACCAAAAAACAAACAAAAAGCCATAAGTTATGAAATATAAATTTCAGCTAAAGGTAACAAAACTTGTGTAACCTTGTGACCAAATCACATATATAAGGTAACCAACAATAATTTAATTCAATATCAGAGTGTATAGACAATTTCTTAAAGTAGATGAAGGCAGTGTTGATATGCTTGACCAACAAACAAACAAAAAACCATAAGCTATAAAATTTGACTATTTGATAAAGGTAACCAATGTTGTCTAAACTAGTGATCAAAACACATGTATATGATAACCAATAATAATTTAATGCAATATCATAATGTCTTGCCAATTTCTTGAAGTATTAGCAGACAATGCTGATATGGTTGACCAAACAACAAACAAAAATTCATAAGCTGTAAATTTTAACTTTCTCATAAAGGTAACCAATATTGTCTAACCTAGTGACCAAAACACAGCTATCAGGTAACCAAAATTAAGTAAGTGCAATATCAAATAACTAAAGGGTCCTTTACAGAAATATACAACAATTAGTAAAATATTACAAGAATAGTGTACTAACAAAATAATTACAAAAAGAATAGTGCACTAACAAAATAATTACAAAAAAAGTGCAACAAGATAAACTCATTAAATCATTTAGTTTCCTAAAAATAAAAAATTCCTTAAATCAAGGACAAGTAACTGTCATAATTAATAATAATTCAAATTCAAATATTTTTCAAAATTCAAATTTCAAAAAGCTAACCATCACCGACCGTGACTCCATATTTTCCGACGTGACTCCATATTGTCTGCCCAACCATCGTCGGCCGTCACCAACCATCGCCTACCATCGCCATATTTTCCGATCAAGCATCACCGACCAAAAACTCTATATTTTCCGGCCAAAATCAACAACACAAGGCTGCTATGTTTCACAATAGCTCCAACAAACAACAGCAACAAACATAACATGTCTGAGCAACAAACATTATAGGTTGGATTCTGCTGTCCGACGAAATTTGGTTACCCACAAAAACTAAAATGGTTACCTTTATATGAAGGTTTGGCTACCAACTGCACTGAAATTTCTCTTCTTCTCTTTTTGATTTATGGACTAAATCAACCTTTGTCACCCCTTGTCCGGGCTTCACCTACTACCTCCAAGGTGTCACAGGCAACAATGGTCGCATCTACAAACTCGTTCTCTCTCTAATGTCGCTCTAAGAGGATGCAGATTTGGTTACTACCAACTGCACTATGAAAAAACTGCAGGTGTAGAGGTGGATTGGTTACCTTGGTATGACTATTTGGTTACCTTGGCATGAAGGTTTGGTTACCAACTGCATTATGAAAAACTGCAAGTGTGGGTGTGTATTGGTTAACTTGGTATGAAAATTTGGTTACCTTAGTATGAATGTTTGGTTACCTTGGTATGTAGGTTTGGTTACTAACTGCACTATGAAAAAACTGCAGGTGTGGAAGTAGATTGGTTACTTTGGTATGAAGGTTTGGCTACCTTGGTATGAATGTTTGGTTACCAACTGTACTATGAAAAAACTGGTCAACGGAACGAGGTGCATGGAAGGGTATGAGGCGTGGGGGTTGGGGTGCACGGAACAGTAAGTTTGAGGCTTAAAAAATACGACCAAACGCACTTTCCAGATGCACCAAAACAAACATCGGTATAGTACATTTTCTATCTTCTTTCTTTTTCTAATTTTTTGGGTTGCTTATTGGGGGCATTATAAGGAAAGGGAAAGTTGTAAGTAAAGAGTGTTTAGGGACAAAGACATCATCAGGCACAAAGACATCATCATTTAGTGGTTAGGGAGCTAGGAGAATAGATTGATTTGAAAATTGGGCCGGGTGACGATGACCCTTCATTTGCGCACACCCCACTTATTGGTGTTGTTCCACCACGGGAATCTTCCGCAGATGAGCATGATGAGAGCAAGCAGATGTTATTGGTGTCTCATGTTCCCAGCGATGATCAGGATTTATCTAAGAGCCAACCCATGAAAAGAAAAAAGAAGGTTGTGAAAAGATGGAGAGAGGAATGGGCTGATAGATATAAGTGGACAGAGAGCAGGTTGTTGAACTTTGGAATATTACAGGAGAGAGAAAAAATATCAGAGATAGGAAGAAGGAGAAGGAGAAGGGTATGAGGCGTTGGGGTAGAAGGGAGGAGAGAGAAAGTGATGAATTGTAACCTATTAAAACACTCAATTAAATTAAAGGATAAGAATGTACTAATTTTGTAAATAAAAGATTGCATACATTTATTGTGTAAATATTTAATGAGTGCACTATTCTTGTAATTATTTTTAAAAATGTAATAGAAAATGTAATTGTTCCATAACTAAACCACCTTCTAAGAACAACGAAATGAAATGAGGTGTAACAAAACAGAGGTTCACAAATAAAGATACTTACATCATGGTCAAGCTACTGTCCAAGAGTCTTTAGATTGTAGAACCACATTTTAGATGATATTTTCACAGACCCATAACTGAACGCAGGTTCTATCTTATCATGATGTCCAAAAAAAATTTCATGCCTTCAATAAAAAAAATATAAGTAAAATAAAACATAATATTTATTTTTAAAAAAAAATATATTATTGTGTAATGTGAAATAACGTACTTTTTCCTGTTATTTAACTCAATCTTGTACCATTGATCAAACAACACGTTTTCAAATTGGGATGGCATACCCATGCATTCATCGGGAAATGTAGAAACACAAATACGTGTATTTGAAAGAACCACATCAGAACAAGATGAAGCAGCAGAACCAAACTTCGAAGTATATGGACTCCTCAAAGTCGCACTCTGTGAAGAAGCGCGAACCGGTCTAGCACAAGGTTTGAACGCATTCCTCTCCACTTCAGCACAAACCATTATATCATGCGTAGTTAAAACCATTTCATCGAGCACCGAAATGGTTTGCGCCTCCAATTTACCCACATTTAACAAATGACAAAAAGGTCACAAATACATATAAAATTTAAAGTAAAAATTACAAACTGATTGAGCAGTAACAGAAGTAATATAATAAAGTAACCAATTCAGTTTATAGAGGTAACTGATTCGAAAACAAAAACAAACCTCAATAGGAGTATAAACAACGATCTCTTTCCCAAAAGACTCGTTTAAAATATCAGAAGTTGGATTCTCATTCTTCATGTCAATCTGTGGAAAAAAATAAAAAAAGCGATAAAACAAAAGCGTATATCAAATATAAAAAAACTAATATTTTTTACCTTATCATAAGCTCCACCAGTTTGATCGCCACCCATATCACCAAAATCATCATCTTTTTTAGCATCAAACTGTTTTTCATCGTCCGAACCATGAGCCACATCATCAACCTCATGAGATTTAGCGTTATCATCATCGCCACCATCTTTCCCACCGTCACTCACATCAAGACGGCCACGTAACTTCTTACTCATCTTACTAATGTCCCGTAAAATCTCGATATGGAACACCCGTAATTCTTCCTTCATATCAGCCCCCAACACCTCAATTTATTTTTTAACTTCATCTAATTTTTTCTCCAAAAGGTTGACCCGTGCATCAACAGTATGCTTGACATCAGAAAGTGTAAAACCCAAATCTGCACCCTTTCTATTATTATCCTCTTCTAGGTACTCAACATTGGACCCACCATCATATCCTTGTAAAAACTTAAAACTACCCAAATCCAACCGCTCATTCTCATCAGCCGTAGGAATGAGCATTTGAATCTTCAGTTGAACCATAGTGTGAACAGTAAATATAGAAACTTTAAAGTATTGAACAATTAAAAGACACAGAAAAGAATACTAAAAACATAAACTTAATACAAGTAACCAAATATAGACATAAAGGTAAACAAACATAATATATATAGTAACCAACATACCTGTGCAGAACAAAAAACTATATCATTCAGCTTGTCAAATGAAGGAGCCTTCCCCAATTCTTTCTATTTAAATAATCTAACATCTGACTGATGATTATCAATACATAACCCCTACTCTTTCAGATCAATAATTGTTTTAAACAAAAAAACTTGGAAAACATACGACAAACCATTCAACTTATAATATCTACAGTAACTGTCCTTGTAAAAATTATATACAACACACACATTCCTGCCCTTCTTAACCTGTCCCTTCACAGCAACGGACAGCGACCTCTTCGTCTGTTTGAAGGCGAATTTCCCCCAAGGATAACTATCAAAGTCTCCATAAGATAGAAAATTAAGCAATACCTCATCCACGTGATTTTCTAAAACAGTAGCTAGTATAAAATTAAAAACCAAGAATTTAATAGACATCCTAAGAGCCTCCTCATCATTATCAAAAATAGCCCCCCAATATATCTTCCCAATACTGGAACGTGTAACAACCTCGTCTCCAAAAAACTTTGAAACTAATATATTCTCTTCCTTTGAATGCTGAAATGTCTTCATCTCCTTGGGAACGCAAACCGGAAATCAAACAAAATTCGGGCAACCCAAATCTTACCCTTTTGTCACCAAATAGAAACCACATCTCCCCATTATCCTTTTGATAAACTTCTCTAACCAAAGCTTGGTGGATTAACTGTGAAAACATTTGAGGATTCCCAACATTGATAAATTTTCCAAAACATGTCAACTCAAGCTTTTCCAGTTGAGTTATAGTCAACTTATTGGTGATCACACTAGGAACGTACATATCACACCAATAAATAATCTTTGTCGAGAAATTGCGGTGGCACTCATTGTAATATAGATCACAAAACTGCATATATAATACATCACCAAAAAACAAATAAAAGGTCAGCAATTTCCTGGTATGTACATAACTAGTTTCCAAAACACAAGCAGCAGTTTCCAAATACAATTTAAACTCACCTAAAAAGTGTACACAAAGAACATAGTAACCAAAGCATAATATAACAGTAAACTAAACTTAAATTGGAGGGTATATAACCATTGTAACAGAATTTTATTCATCAATAACCAAATACAATAGCACCATTTCCAAAAACATATTCACAAGTATACATAAACAACTAAATATTCTATAATTTTAAAAACAATTTAAAATAGCACACCTTAAGAAGCTTTTGCCGAGGGATAATATTTGCGCTAGAGAATTTTACCGCAACTTCAGCTTCGTCGTTACCATCTTTGTTTGCTTTATCTTCAAAATCAGAATCCGAGACCAACAACTCCTTATGCTCCTTTAGAACAAGTTTCCCAGATTTTTTAACCTTCAAAGCGGATTTTAAAACTCCCTTCTTCACTTGCTTAGAGGACTTGACCACAACATCCTCCACATCTTTCTTCCCTTCCCTACTAGAATCATCCTCCCTACTCCTTTTCATCTTCCCATTATTTTTCTTAACAACACCCCCAACATTTTTCCTCATATTAACCATCTTATACAAAAACAAAAGAACATTAAAACAAGTAAAATTACTTTTAATCTCATATCCAACAAAAACATTGTTTCAGTAAATTTACTTTTTGCTTACGCAAACAAGGAATTTATCAAGAAAAAATATTCAACAAAAATGAACACATAAAAAAACTATCATTCTTAATAGAAAAAATAAAGGTCTGGTATCCATTAACATAACGCAATACCAATAAATTGATTTAACCTATCCAAGATTGAAGACAACAATATTCACGCAATGAAGCAAGCAAATGCTATTCTGTACGCATGTGAGGACGACAAACATTCAATCACCAGCACTAGTGGTGCCACGATATCTACTGAAATCAAAAAATTTACACCACTATGCCCCAAACAGCTACTTTATTTCTATCATGAAAAGACAATGGGTAAAGAAAATAAACAAACCTTATTCGGCGAGCAGCAGAAATCGACACTGACAACAACGACAGAAAATATGAACACGCCCAAAAATCCCCAAAACAGAGGAAGCACCGGCAAAGAAAAGAGATGAACACAGAACTCCAAAACACAAAACCCCTAAAACAGATGAAGCACCGACACAAAAATAGATGAACAAGCCGACAATGAACGAAATAGCTCCAACAGAAATCAGACAGATACAAATGAAAAATAGGTTACCGAGTTCCCAAATACCAAAATAAGGGTTTCCAACTAAAATACGGTTCAACCAAATAGATATCGACACACAGAGCGGTTACCAATTCAAAAAAATAAAACCACCTACAATCATAGGACGCGTAAGCAACCTATTAAATCAGTCAACTAAATAAAAGGGATAAGAATGCACTCTTTTGTAAATTAAATATGGCATATGCACTAATTTTGTAAATATTTTATTTATGCACTATTGTTGTAATTGTTTATTAAAATGTATTATTAAATATAAATGTTCCTTATATTAAACAAAATCTCGACCCAAAATTTTAGCAGCTTGAGTACATTAGTAGAGAAAGAATTCGGCCCAAATTTTTGGACTCACTAAACAGCCGAAATAAATCAAGTCCATACAAAAGCTTCTAGAATACCTTATCATATTGACTGGTATATTAATCAATAGAATCTAACGGAAATCCTTTAGCATCAGTGCATCACAGTGGACAAATTAAAAGACCAATGGTCCAAGTTTCAAATCTAATTCATCCTACATATGACCCGATCCACATTGAAAAAGTTAATTAACTTAACTTTAGAACCAAATAGACCCGGCCTAGAAAAATTGTTAAGCAAATTCAAATTTCAAAATTCTCTCTTTACTTCTATAAATTGAAACATAATTCTCATTTTGTAATTCAATAATAAGAAGAAACTTACAAGCCAAACTGATAAATCTTTGCCTATATTTTTTTTTGCTCTCAAACATTCTTCTTAATATCAATACTTGTGCTTATTTTCCTTGTTTGATACATTGTTATAACTGCTTTATTATAAAAGTATATCATACTTTGGTATCGAATCTTTTTGAGCTATTAAATATTGATTTTTTTTTTTATAAAAAAGAGCTTTCATAAATACAAATATACTCAATCATCGTAGGTAACATTTATTGTTACAATCGAGTGCTTCGAATACAAATCAAGTTGGGGATAGAATCTGATTGTTAACCACTTGAAAATCGAAGATAGTTTCAGGACGAGCCTCCTAAAGCCGACTTGAAGCGTTTGATTTGTGTTCTTGTTAAGACTAGTGTTCGGTGATAAAAGATTAAATTCTCTCCCGAATACAACTTAATTAAGATAAGTCCAATTATCTCGAAACTAAATGATATAAATAGCCTTGAGAAAACATCTACTTTCAAAAAGCTCTTAGGATAGAAAAATCAAAAAGATAAACTCAATTTACTTCATTACAACAAGTATCACACACATATTCACATATTATTTATATATTTATTAACTGAGCATAAAATTCAATGTATTTACACATTGATATATATATATTCTTGACAAGCTATTTAGTTGCATACTTTATTGAGTCAAGAAATATATTGAGCTAAAATACATATCTATTTAGTATATTTTTAGTGTCTGTGAGAAATAGAGTGATCTCAAACCAAGATAGAGTCTTAGAGAGGTCAATATGTGTTGAGTCTTTATTGTATTTGTAAGGATAGGGAAAGACCTTTAGTTTCAAAATCAGATTTGAAAATAGTATTGATCTTAGGTTTGCAGGTACAATTATATTTGAGAAAGTGGCGAGGAGCTACTTTCAAGAGAATTAGTTGTAGGAAAGTTTTTAAAGTTTATCCGTAAAACTTTGTACGGGTTTCTCCACCTATTGACAGAGAAATTTATCATTATAGTGATAGGATCCCAAGTCCTGAAGAGAATCTTGGAACTAGACATAGCTGATGTGTACTGTGAACCGGTTAAATCCACTATGTCTTGTGCAATTGCTTTTGTGAGATTGTTTAACTTAAAATTGACATAATCACTAAATTATTTAAAATATATAGTTAGAAAAGGAAAAATTAAAAAGGCCAATGATTTTTATAAAATATAATAATCTATTCAACTCCCCTTCTGTATTATTATTACTCCTTCAGGCTGATTAATACGAGTGTTTATAGGTGAACATATATAGGCGAATATATTGATGTGATAACAGGTTATTAAGATAAGTCCAAGTTCAGAAGGTGGAAGTAGAGCGATAAAAATAGTAACTTCCCCTCTCCCACCTAGAACCTTCCTCCTAGGTTAGGATAAATTATTTTTTATATATATAATAGTTTCGTAATACAATAGACAATTATATTGATGTGACATTTATTATGTTTAATACACCAATTACATGTATTAGCTAATTACATGGATAATGCTATTACCTCAGAGTTTTACTTTTTTCATTACATCCCCCTATATAATGCAATAGCTACAAAAAGACAAAACATATCAACTCAATCATTATCACTCTTTTTGTAAATATTTTACCCGAAAATACTCTTTATTGCAAATGAAAATTGTTCTTTTTTTCACAACAAGGTGATGTGGTCTTTAAAAGTTAGCAAAAAAAAGTGTGGTCTACAAATATTAATATTCATTACATTACATGTTTAATTTTAACGAATCAAGCAAGACAATAATATAATGTAAATGAGTTACATATTTACCACGGTATTTAAGATTGAATCAAACAAAATAATGGTAATAAGCTATTGTTATTACATTATGAAACTCATTGCATTACACCAAAATATTATTACACGAACCAAACCCCACTAAAGGGGATATTGGACAATTTTTCATAAAATTTGATAATTTCTTGACATGTTCAAGCTCATTTCGCCGGTGGGAGTCATGCACAGTTAGTTTTGACGGAAAAACCTAACAATTTCACTTAGCCTCATAGCTATAGATGTTTAGTGTCGACTTTTAAAATTAAAATGGTGATGCGTAAAAATATGTAAAACTCAAGTGGTTTCTGAATTTTATCCAAATATTTAACATAATAATTTATATTGTTATTTCCAAAGGCACAAAATATGCATAGAAGGGGGTTGAATAGATTCTTTTAAATTTTCTTTTTAAGTGATATTACCAATTAATTAAGCAAGTGAATTTATGACGGTATTAGCACAACGGAGTAAGTTATAAAACCTCTTCAAATATTTTATTTTTTAAAAAAAAGTAAAGTTCTGAATTTAGTGCAAAACGTAGAGTTAAGCCACAAACAGCTCGTATAGTAAATAACAGGTAATGGAGAAATTAAATGTGTAGAAAAGTAAAGAATACGAGATTTTTAAGAAGGCTCAGAATACAAAAATCTCCTAGTCATCTCTTCTACTCCACGGGAAGGAATGATCCACTAAGGATGAATAATCACAACAATCACAGTTCACAAAGAATTGTTACAACAATGATTCACTAAGAATTCTTCAAACCATCAGACTTGGAAATACAAGAGATCACAAAGATCTAAAATCACAAAGAAATGTTGTTTGAGGTGATATTGAGTGACTTTAAGCTCGTCTTCAAATGTCTTAGCAGCATATTGTTTTTCCTTTAGATTGTAGGGTGGAGCACTTGAACACTTGAACACTTGAACTTTTAGGCACTTGAATTCAGAGAATTAGTTTTTTAAATGTTGTTGTAGCAATCTTTATATAGTCATTCCTTGAAATTTGCCCATTAGATTGTTACCATTGCTTCAAATAGTCCGGGACACTTGTTAACAAATAATTCTTTTGACTTCAAACTTTGTATGTTGGACCACAAGTTGTCACTTTTGATTGTACTATGTTTAGTACAATAGCCGAAGCGTGTCCTTGTCCTTATATAGCTACCTGTTGAGAAAACTGCTTTTTCTCCTTGTCTTTGTCACTGACTCATACAAGATAACATCAATTTGAAAAACATGAGTCAAGGTTCTATGACCTTTGTCATAAACTTGCCACTGACTGTCAAACATCTGCAATCTACGAAAACTGCTTTTTCTCCTTGTCTTTGTCACTGACTTATATAAGATAATATCAATTTGAAAAACATGAGTCAAGGTTGTATGTATGACCTTTGTCATAAACCTACCATTAATTAACTGTCAGACCTCTACACTCAACGAAACTAGTCAATCTTGCATTCAGCGCGCAATCGTGTAGTTGGTCTTCAGATTGTTGAATGTCCTTACTCAACGATATTTACTTTACTTTTCTTGGTGGCTTCTTTGATATAGATTTAGCTTTTGCTCAATGATTTTAGAGTATCTTACCATAAATTTATTTGTCTTCACTCTACGATCTTAGAGTTAGCCCAACTTTTACTCAATGAAATACTTAAGTCTTCTGATCTGTTTTCGCTGTACTAATTACATGGCTACGTTCTACGATCATTAATCTACCTAACATGTTAGATTCTTAACTAAGTCATTGTACATAGAATTTCATTAAGGACTTTACAAAATTAAGAATTTTACAAAACTTACTTAT
Source organism: Aralia elata (assembly GCA_034770075.1). Lineage (NCBI taxonomy): Eukaryota > Viridiplantae > Streptophyta > Magnoliopsida > Apiales > Araliaceae > Aralia > Aralia elata. The sequence goes on along the minus strand of CM068386.1, from coordinate 29,756,158 downwards.
TTTTACAAATATATATTATTGATCGGTCATCATCAAATTTAAATTGGGAAAATATAAATGCAAGTATTAATACATATATTTGGTTATGTTAAAAATTAAAAATAATAATAAACAATTTTTCAACAATTAATAATTAAGATTTGTTTTAGGAATCAAAAGTTAAAATTATTTGACAAATCACCACGCACACGGACACATACACTAGGGGTGTTCATAACCCAAACTAAACCAAACAACCCGACCAAATCAGACCAAACCAAACCAATTAGTTTTGACAAAGATTTATAAAAATTAATTGGTTTGGGTCTATATTCTTATTAATCGATCATTACTGGTTTGGTATGGTTAACTCCAAATTGAATACATAATTAATTAGTAAATAAATTATATATATATATATATATATTCTGCTACTAAACTTGATATTTAACTATAAATAAATTTCGCTAATCTTAAGCGATTATCAATAACAAACATTACAAAGTTTACAAACTATAATAATTCTTATCTTATAATAATTACTGATTTTTTAATATCATATAAAATAAATATATTAACACTTTTTAACAAAAGTTCAAACGGAATAACCCAACCCAAACAGTTTTGAGTGGTTCAGTTTGTGTTGGGTAGTATATGTATAATAGTTTGGTTTGAGTTTATATCTTTTAAAACCGATGGCATTGATTTGGTTTATTGTCAATTTGTCATCAAATTTAAAACAATCCATCTAAACCGCCCAACCCGACCAATGCACACTCTAATGTACACCAAGCCCAGATCTTTTTTGGTGTCTTAGGAACTTCTTAAAAAGTGTTTTATTGATCCCAGTGAGCATTGGCTAAGCCAAAAAATATAATTAAGGTGGGTGAATAATATTATATTTTCAAAAGAGTCTTGTTATGTATTGCGAAAGTTTCTTGTCGAATAACAATTGCGAAGTTTATTAATATATGAGATTTGTAAAAATTATAGGAGAGCATCACTTATTACACATCTCTTCAAAAAGGTTACCACTAATACTTATCCACGTAATTGACAATCAAAAAGTCGGCGTAAACCTTCGCAATATATATCAATTTCCTATTCAAAATATAAAATTAGTGTCTTTTCCCAAAATTAAGATGGGAAAAATAAGATATACTTACACTCTCTAACCTATATTATAAGGAAATAAATATTTTAATATTACAATTTTTGTTTTGATATTTTTATTATAAGTTATATATTACATAAAAAATTCCTTGCTGGAAATGCTGGCACTACAGCCATGCTATTTTGTTTTTCCTGTGTTTCCTGATCTTGTTGCTTAATTACCTTGGCTTTGATACTAAATGATTTCGATCACAGATGATATAAGTAGAAATAAAAGAAGAGAAAATATATCAGAGAAAGAATAAAGATGAATAAAGAGATTAGGTTTCTGCCTTCTCATTAAGTTATTTAACTTTATGGAAGAAGATTGTTTAATTTTAAGATATATGCATACTTTCTCGTTAATGTTATATCTTTTACGAGGTTATCGTCAGATAAATTTGACATGCACATAGTAACAAATCGGTGACCAGACGGCTTTAGCCACCGGGAGACCTCTCAGGTGTACAAATTAGTACAGACGGTAGAGGCATTAACTAATATGAGGAACATGTACTCTAGACTCTAGTGAGTATTTTGGGTGCTAATGAGAGCATACCTTATCTTTGTGTTTATTCCATATATATAGAGGACAGAGACTAGGCCACCATGTGGGCCACTTGGAATTGTGATGGAGTATTTCCTTTGGGCCTTGGCCGTTTCCATATAAGATGTTTGGGCCTTGTGTATTGAGGCCAGCTAGTGATATTATATGTGCTAACACTTATTATCCAGTGCAAAGATACTACTTGTCTTCTCTTATTTGTTTCATGGAGGATATGAATTTGTACATTTTAAAAATCAATCGGGGTCTTTTTCTTTATTTGTAGTCAATTTACGCGCGTGTGTGTGTGTATATATATATATATATATATATATATATATATATATATATATATATATATATTATATACACACACACACACACACATTATTCTTCATATAATCCATCTTTCACAGTTCACACCAGTCACCACACATCTACTGTATAATTAAAAGTCCAAATTTGGTTTAACAAATTTTTAGTTTAATTTTTTTCTTTCGTATCAAAATTAGTATAAATAATATCCAAATTTGTAAAGTAACAATATTTAAAATTTTTGTATTGTTAATATTACTAATATTATGAAACAATAATCTTACAATAAGTAATACTTTTAGAAAGTTATAATATTTATCATTGTGCTTATTTGTTTATTGGTGTTTGGAGCGTTAGGAGGTTCCAAACGTAGTTGAAAATCTTATTCGTTTATAAGTAACTTATTTCAAATACAGCTTATTTTACTCACAAACGTTGCGTTTAGAGTCCAAACGCAAAACTCTAACGCTCTGTTTCTGAGTTTTAAAATGGCCAGAAAAGAAAAGAAATGGACTGAAAATTTAAGTTTTCTCTCCAATTTCTATGTTTCTGAGTTTTTTAATAAACGGAAAAGAAAAGAAATGGATAGAAAAGTTGGCCACTTTTCCTGCCAAAGTTTTTCGTCCAAAATTGACATGATTTGGACGGAAAATAAATTGGAATAAGTAATATTTTATAATTCCCATATTATCCTCAACTTTCAATATAATATATTTTAAATTATAACTCATGTCCCCAGTTTGTTTTTATTTACTAAACCTAACGTCTTTCTTTCTCTCTCTCTCCCCTATAGAAGCAAATCAGATTCATTAGTGGATCAATTACCTTTATCTTTTCTAGTAAAGAACTAAGTACTTTACATGCAACTATGTAACAACAGTGGAATATAGATTTTAATTTTTTTTCATTAGTAAATCTTCGTTAAAAATTTTTTGGCAAACTATTACTGTGAAAAGAAATGAGATTTTATTGAAATTTTTTTCCCTAGTAAATGAGATTCTTCAGAGAATATTATTTTAGGCCTTGTTACATACTAATTCTAAAATAGTAAACTTTTTTTATTTTATTTTATTTGTTAATTGTCAAATAAGATACTAAAGAATCATTTCTTCCAGATTTTTCCAATAAAATAGCTGTAATTTATTCCTTGCTAGCATGAAAACTTTAAAGTTTTGTTCAATCAACTCAGATATTTTCTTCGATCTCTAGACTCCAAAATTTATTAGTCAAATTTCAAATTGTAAATTGTTATTGATCGATGTTTAAGCAAGTAAAGCACATGTTTTCTCTTTTAGCTTTAGTTAATAGTATCTCTTCCATTTTTATATATAAAAAAGTCTTATTTTCATAATTTAGAAAATTTAATAATATATATTTTTTAATTTTATGTTCGTTGATAAATGTGAATGAATTATTATTTTATATTTCTATAAAAATAAATAAAACTCTTTTTCTCTCGAAACAAAGAAAAAGAAATTAAATTAAATTCTCTTTATGGAACAAAGGTGGTATCTTCTTTTCCCATTTAATACAGATTATGTTTGATGACTTTTGGATATGGTATGACAATGACTTTGTAAAAGTAGTTTTTGTTTAACATTTATTTGGATATTTGTGTTTGATTATGAAATTTTTTTCTTTGGTTAAATTTATCTTGCATATTTTTATTCATGGTTCAATGGTTATAATTGATAGAAGGGTAAATTTATAAAAGTGATATTTTTCTTTTCTTTTCATTGGAACTCAAAAACGCAAGAAAAGAAATTTTTAAAATTTTCTATTCTTTTCTATTAAAAACTCAGAAACAACACAAAGGAAAACTTCAACTTTTCTATTCTTTTCTTTTCGATTATAATTTAAGTTTTCTATTCTTTTCTTTTCCTTCCAAAACTCAAAAACATAATGTAAAAGTGGTACGATGCTTTTAGACATCCAAACGCACCAAACGCTACCGCTTCAAACGCTCTAAATGCTGTTAACCGAGCATACCCATTGTAGTGATAAAAATTAAAGCAATTTATATTAATTTTGAATTTAAAAATGTATTATGTTGACTTTAGAAAATCAATAATACTTTTATATTTTGGAATGTAGGAAGTATTAATTAAGAGATATGACTAAGTTTACAAATTTAACTTATAAAACAATAAATCTTTTAATTAATAGTATTTTTTATAATTTAAATTTTAATTTGTAAATTTGTTATATTAACTTAATATATCTATATTAAATTTAACTAAATATCTTAATAAAAAAAAATCTCTTACCAACTCCGATAAATACCTTAAATAATAGAAGTGTACCCGATTAGTTGTATTAATAATATAAATATATTTTTTTTCAAATGTAATAATACCTATAAAATTAGTTGAATAATTATATTAGATTCATTACTAAATAATTGTGATCATAACTAAATTAAAACTTAAATTTCATATTTCTATTCAGATTAGAATTTTAAGCAAATTTACTCAATATACAAACTAATATGTAATTCCATTACAATCATGAATAAAAATATACTCCCTCCGTCCCAAATTAATTGCATAATTTTGACCTTTTAAAGTCAAATTGTCTATTTTTAAAACTAATCTTTTTACTATTTTTGCTAACATATAGGTGAAGATATTATAACCAAAAGAAAGTATATACAATTTATTACTAAGTTCAATTTTTATAATTTTAGAAATATATTTATATATGCTTAATTATTAATTTTAAAAATAGTCAATTTGACTTAAAAAGTCATAAAAAAGCAATTAATTTGGGACGGAGGGAGTAGTAATTATTTTCTTAGTCATAATAAATCTACACATCTAATTGTTTATATGAATAATTGACCAAAAGAACCTACAATATATAATTCAACAATTTATTATTCAAATAATTTATTAATTATATAAATATTTAATAATTTAAAAGTTACAACTATCTTCTCAAAATTTTAATTGAACATTATTTTACATTTAATCGATTATTTTGATAATTAATATAATAAATCTTTATCCATGCAGTCCATGTTTCACACGAATTTGTGAGTTATATATACCAAGGCCACGAGCCAAAAAGGTATTTTAAATTCTCTCCAAGCTATCACACATGAAGAAAAAGAACTAAAATACTACCTCACTTTCAATAATAGAGATATAATTATTTTTGATTATTGATAATGTTAAACTTAAAGTAATAATTAATTTTTAGTCTAACTGAAAATTGAATACGTTTATACTTTAAAACTATAAAGTATAATTACAGTCTAGTTTGTTATTTATTTCTTTCTTTCTGTCTTTTCTAGTATGACATCCCCATCACTCAAATCTTAATTAATTAGCTTAGATTCGGTGCTAAGCTCATGTTGTCTCTAAAGACTGTTAAGTGTCTAAAAAAATTAGTAATAAAAAATCTGATACCATCTTCTATAAACTATTATTTATCCTCTAAAGTACAACTTGACTAAAAATATCAATCATCTAAAATTTAGCAATAATTCTATTTATAAATAAAATTCTGTTTAACTCTAATAAAAAAATTATATTTCACGACAGTACTATTTAGAGCTAGATCATCTTTCCATCCCAAAAAATGGTAACCACTTTTGTACCACTAGAAAGTTCTCGCATTCATATATTATTATGTTTACGGTGTTTAAAAGTTTAAAATGTATTTAAAAAGCTATTCGTTTAGAATTAATTTATTTCACACATAGTTTATTTAACTCACAAAGACACAATATTTGAAATTTAAACGCGATAAATATTACTCTCAATAACGTTATAAACTCTAGTAAATGAACAAACTCATGGTCCATCAAGGGGATATGCTACCTTCATCCTCAAAAGAATTTTAAAAATAGAATTTACACCCTAATTAAGTTTACAAATAAGGGAAGAGTTTGTTCCAATTAAACCCTTTATTTGAACTTACAAAAATATCAAAATTAATTAGAGAATAAAGTCCTTGTTTGAGGAAATCCGCACTTTTGGGTAAGTTAGTATTTATGTGCTATTTATATTTTATTTATGTATCTTTTTAACATTTTTTAAGTACAAAACGTCAATCTACTTTTGAACGATTTTTTTAATTTAATTATCGGTAGGTGTGCCAATTTTATTTGACAAGTAATTTTTGACAAATGTAGTGCAACCTTAGTGCTGATTTATTTGACAAGTATTATGCAAAGGCACGTCACTTATGCTCTATATGGCCAAATAGATTCTTGTTGTGCTACACTGCATGTATTTGTTTGCACAAATGGCCGGTGAAATAGTATTAGTTGTACTCATTATTACTCCATCCGTTCTAAATTAATTACTCAGTTTTAACTTTTTTAAGTCAAATTGACTATTTTTAGAATTAATAATTATGCATATATAAATATATTTCTAAAATTATAAAAATTGGGGTTAGTAATAAATTGTATATACTTTTTTTGGTTATAATCTCTTCACCTATATTTTAGCAGAAATAGTAAAAAAAATAGTTTTAAAAATGGTCAATTTGACTTTAAAAAGTCAAAACTGAGCAATTAATTTGGGACGGAGGGAGTATCTTTTTAAATTATTTTATCTCAAGATTAATTTGTTATTTAATTTTATAAATTATATTTTGTTAATTTTAGCCACCTCAAAATAGGAATTATATAATGTCACATTTCTATTTGTAATTATTTTTTATTTTTTAATCGATAAATTTTTTTATATTAAAAACCGAGAACAACTTACATAGTCAGTATCCAAAAAGGTTTGGATATTATTATTACACTATAACAATACAAAGACTAACCGAACATCAGATAAGCAAAGCCAAGGTTGTACTTGTAATTGTAATTATAATCTATTATCAAATGACATTAATTAAATGACAAAACATTATTCGTAAAATTAAATAATAACTAATCATGAAATAAAATAATTCAAAATGATAATATTTAATACTAGTCTTGTTTCATTCATCCATCAGTTTTTATCCGATGTTTCCTCTGTCATTAAAAGGATGATTAAAAGTATAATTTTTTTTTTATTCTTAAAAGAATGACATATAGTGAGGTCTATTAGTATAAAAAAAATAAAAGTACTTATCACTTTATATAATCTTATAGGACCACTAAAAATAAATTTATTTTTTTTATTTTTTTAATACATATACAAATTATAACGTTATTCATCTTTTGAGAAGGGGGGAGTATTAAGTTCCAAGAACCTAAGAAATCAGAAATGGACCAATGGGAGATCGAAAACACATAGGGGTGTTAGGTGACATTATTGTTTTATGAGTAGGGGTGTAAACGGATATAAACGGATACGGATACCAGTATATCCGTATCCGTATCCGAAAAATTAATCCGCATCCGTATTCTCATCCGGTATTCGGCAGATTTTAAAAATATTATCCGTATCCGGTATTCGGAATAATATCCGAATACGGATAATATCAGTTTCCATATTCGTATCCGACATATTTAAAAACTAAGAATTTTTTATTATTATTATTTATTAATTTTTTTTGCTAAATTACTAAGATTTTATTTAATTACTAGATATTAATGAATGTAAAGCTATACTAATGAATGTAAGTTATTAATTAATAAACATAACTTATTAATATATATGTAACAAGCTAATAGCTATATATACAACAAGCTAATAGCTATATTTTTGTAAGTTAATATATATATATATATATATATATATATATATATGTAAGTTATTAATATACATATATATGTAATTATATATAAGTTATTAATTAATGAATGTAAGTTATTTATATATAATGAATGCATATAAGTTATTAATATATATGTATATATATATTAATAACTTATATATATAATATATATATATAAGTTATAAATATATATATATATATAAGTTATTCGGATACGGATTCCGGATACGGATACATATTCGAATATCGGATTCCGGATATCCGCTATCCGCCGGATATATTTACGGTCGGATATTAAACGAATACGAATACGCCTATATCCGTATCCGTATCCGTTTATTTGCGGATACCTTTAAACCGAATACGGATATATCCGTTTTTTCCCGAATGCGAATAATATTCGCTTTTTTCCGAATACGAATGCGGACGAATACGATTTTTTCGGTTACCATTTACAGCTCTATATATGAGTGTCCTAGCTTATTATCGGACACGACGGACATTCACTACCAAAAGTATATTCAAAATTTTAATATTTTATAAAATAGTAGGTCTAAAGTATATAATCTAAATATAGAATGTTATACTCCATTAGATTTATTTTATTCTCAAAATATTTAAATAGAGTCCATTAAAAAGAGAAAATCTATGGCATAGTTACGTGAGGATCATTGTGAATGAAATTGAAATTTATTTTACTATCTTTTTTATTTTAATTTTTAAGATTATATAACTGTATTTAAAATATTACCTTTATTCTAAATCATTTGAGATCATTATTCTCTTTTAAAAATTAATTTGAGACATTTTCAAACTAAAAATTTAAAAAACTTATCAAGAAAAATAATGAAATAACAAATACTCCCTCTGTCCAGGTATCTTTGTCCTAATTTTTTTTAATTTGTCCAAATCTATTTTTCTACTTTCTTTCTTAATACTATTTTTGACATTACTTTTATAATAATACCTTCATTTAACTTTTAAAAAAATTCATTGAAAATAGTATGACATACATTGAAAAAAGTAGTACTATTGACTTTGACATTGGAATCAAAACCACACTCTTTTCCCATCTCTCTCCTCTATTTTATTATTCCAAGAGAGAGTTGAAAGATTAAATAAAATAAAAAAATGATAATATAATAATTAAGATATGTAATTTGGAGATAATTTTTTTTTTTAATAAAAACTTTCAAATTAAGACAAGTAAAGTTAGACAAATGGAGTATTATAATAGGTAGTACTTTTTAGATAGTTTATACTCCCTCCTTTCCGTTATATAAGTCGTTTTAGAGAGAAAAAATTCATAATATAAAACGTTTTCTATATATCTAGGAAAATTAATAATGAAATTATGAAAAAAATGAGAGAGAAAATAGAAAGTTGTATACTGGGCTTGCAAAATTGAACATATCAGAAGTAATTGAGAGAGAGTAGGAGTACTAGTGGATAAAAATAAAATTTTACAGCAAAATTAATTACTTAACATTGCTATTAATGAAATTTCTTAACATGTTAGATGATAATTAAACGACCTACATAATTGAAAGGAGGGAGTAATAATTATTATTGCATTACCTAAAATTAAAAGAGTATTGCATTTTAATTTTAAATTTAAAAATATTTTACATCGACTTCAAAAAAAGCAATAATAATCTTATATTTTGATTGGGAGGAATTTTTTTTTTTAAACTAATGGGAATAATTTGATAATCCCAAGATGGTGTCTTTATTCGGGAAACGGAAGTGGGGTGATGTTGGTGAACAATTAAAGTACAAGTACAAGAGAGATACGTGTGGCTAGCTTTTATCAGAGAGTTGTTGAACGACTAATAAATGAGAGAAGTTAAAACAGAAAACGTGAAAAGCATGAGCATTTTTCAAGGGAGTTACTATTTCCAAAGTACCAAGGGATGTTGACATTTCACCAAAGTTACTATTTGGATCGAATGGAAGGACTTGGGTATCTTTCAAATAAGATCTCGAATCTCAAGTTTTATTGAATAGAGAAAACGTGTTAAGAATAGCTCTTTTTAGGTTTATTTTTGTTCTTAGAATGATTTTTTTTTCTCAAATTTAAATCATGTGCTTTTTGTATGTGAAAAATATAAAAAGTAAAATAGTCATTACATTTGTTCAAACTTATTTATTTAAAAATGACTTATAAGTCATATTTTAATAAATTAAAATTTGTAACTTCTTAAAAATAATTTATAAATTAAAAATTAAGTCATAATTAAACACCCAAACAATAAAAAAAAAAATAACTTATAAATTATTATAACCAACTTACAAGTCATGGGAAAACTGGCAAACATCATTTATTACTAGCTCAGCTCCTCTATAAAGTCAGCCACGTCATCTCTCTTGTACTTGTACTTTAATTGTTCGGTAATATTATCTTCTTCTGTTTCCCAAATTTAATCGAAGTATTCCATCACTTACAAAAAATAAAATAAAATTATTATTAATTTTTTGAATTTAATTATAAGATATTTTTAAACTCAAAATTAATATAAATTATTTTAGTTTTAGTCAGTAAAATAATGATTAGGATAAATTATCAAAAAAGTTTTTACTCATTATAATACTTATTGTTTCGTAATTTTTTTATGAATTATTTTAATTTTTAGTTTGAAAATGTCTAACATTGATTTTTAAAAGTTAATAATGATTTTATAATTTAGAACGAATATAATATTTTAAATACCCTTATCTATTTTTCAAAACTTAAATAAAGAAAACAGTATAAATAAATTTCAATTTCATCCACAACTATATCTAAGATTTCCTCTTTTTAATGGAATTTATTTAATTTTTTTTAGAATAAAATAAATTTTATGGAGTATACATTTTATATTTAGATTATGTACTTTAGATATATTTTATAGAATAATTTTTTGTATATACTTTTAGTAGTGAATGGAAGGAATATATAGTTTGAGATGAGTTTCTTTAATTCCCCACATATCAGCATATAAATTGTGTCTTACAAATACTCACAAAACAATTACGTCAATTCGAGCCGTTAGATCATTTATTGGACAGTGTAAAATTTGGTTGTTGAAACAATGTTTCTAACTAGTGATTGTCATGGATCAAATCCTTATATATATATATATATATATATATATATATATATATATATATAAAGAGAGACAGAAAAATGATCCATAACATGTATTTGCTATGCATTCTTCTAAGGTATACACTATTTATATCATTGAAAACAAAAAGAAACGACCAGTATTAAAAACTGAAAATCGACGTTCGTTACTATTAGTATCGGACGGTAAAAAAACACTTATCGCCCGTTACTAATAGTAGCAGATGCTAATTAGAATAAAGATTTGGCTTTTATCGATAAATGTTGGGTTTCGCTAATCAGAATAAGGGTTTAGCTTGACCAATAAATGTTTAGTGTTTATTAATTATAATAAACTCTAAGCATTGGTTAATAAACCCTATATCATAGTTAGTAAACTTTAAATTAAATCCTAATTAATAAACCCTAAACACTAGTTAAAAAATACTAAATATTTATTGGTCAAGTCAAATTCTTATTCTGATTAACTAAACTCTAATCAGTGATTGTCATGGATCAAATCTTTATGTGTGCGTATGTGTGTGTGTGTGTGTGTATATATATATATATATATATATATATATATATATATATATATATATATATATATATATGAGTTCTCATCCATATCAACCGGTTGCTATGGACACTATTTCAGCAACTATGATCCTAACCGTTGATCTCGATTATGAATGGTCGAGATTGAATTCATTTTTCTGCCTGCCGCAACAAGCTGTTGCAACAACAAAAGAGGTTGTTGCGGCACGACTAAAGACCAACATGCCCCTCCATTACATTATCCATTTGTCGCATCAACTTGTTGCGGTAGGGATAGAAAGAAAAAAAAAACTAGTCGCAACAAGTTGTTGCGACTGGGATAGAAAGAAAATAAATAAACTAAGTGTCATTACAAGTACTCCTTATGTCCACTAATGAAAGTCACTTAATTTATCTGCAAATAAATTATTCTTGTCTCAAGTCCAAAAATAACTAAGAAAATTTACACACACTAATTTATATATAAATACTTTTCTAGAAAATTAGTATTACTAACGGAATAAATTTTAACATAATTTTAAATTATATACAAATTATGTTAAAATTTTGAATTATATATAAATTATGTTCAAATTTTAACATAATTTATATATAATTTAAAATTATGTTAAAATTTACTCTGTTAGTAATACTAATTTTTTAGAAAAATATTTATATATAAATTAGCGTGTGCTAATTTTCTTAGTTATTTTCATTCTTTGGACATGATACAATAATAATTTATTTGCAGACAAATTAAGTGACTTTCATTTGTGGACATAAGGAGTACTTGTGATGACACTTAGTTTACTTTTTCATTCTATCCCTGCCGCAACAAGTTGTTGCGGTTAGTTTTTTTTTTTTATTATTCTTTCTATTCCTGTCGCAACAACTTGTTGCGACAAATGCAGAATGTAATGGAGGAGCATGTTGGTCTTTAGTTGTGCCGTAACAAGTTCTTTTGTTACCGTAACAGCTTGTTGCGGTAGAGAGAAAAATGAATCTAATCTCGGCCATTCATTATCAAAATCAACAGTTATGATCATGGTTACTGAAATAGTGTCCATAGTAACTGGTTACTATGAATGAGAACCCTATATATATATATATATATATATATAGGGGAATGATCCACAGAAAACGTTAGCTATGGACACTGTTTCATCTAATTGTGATCCAATCATCCAAAATAAGATCTAAGGGTTGGGTGTGGGCACGACCGCTACTCCCTCTAGCGGCCAGCCAAATTTTTCATATTGGTCGCTACTCCCTCTAGCGGCCAACATGAAAGTTCATAGAAATATTTGGCCTTCTGCTAAGGACAAAAGTCTAAAATACTTTTAGTTAGATTTAAATAGTTTTAATATATAAAATATTTAGAGTTTAAATTTTAAACAATCAAATTATCACAATAATTTATAATGTTAAATTATATTACATAAAAAATTATATTACAAATATTTTATACAAATAAATACATTGATATATTTGACAAATATTTTATACAAATAAATACATTGAAAAGTATTTTATATATTAAAACTCTAAATATTTTATATATTAAAACTATTTAAATCTAACTAAAAGTATTTTAGACTTTTGTCCTAAGCAGAAGGCCAAATATTTCTACGAACTTTCATGTTGGCCACGTTTTGACTGGCCGCTAGAGGGAGTAGCGGCCAACATGAAAAATTTGGTTGGCCGCTAGAGGGAGTAGCGGTCGTGCCCACGCCCAACCCTTGGATCTTATTTTAGATGGATGGATCACAGTTAGATGAAACAGTGCCCATAGCTAACGTTTTTTGTGGATCATTCCCTATATATATATATATATATATATATATATATATAATATATATATATATATATATATATATATATCTATATATATATATATATATATATCAACGATTGGCATAAGATAATTTAAAAAATGGAACTGTGTCAACCTTGTCAATTACCTACATGAGTCACTCTATCTAATAAAACGCCATCCACCTCTTCTAGTGCTTTATTTTGATTTTTTAATGTGAGAGGAGGAAACTGAACTAATTAAATTCTCTGATGGTTGTTGATAGGACTGTAAATGGTAACTGAAAATTTCGTATTCATCCGTATTCGTATTTAAAAAAAAGAATATTTTTCGCATTCGGGAAAAAACGGATATATCCGTATTCAGTTTAAAGGTATCCGTAAATAAACGTACACGGATACGGATATAGGCGTATTCGTATTCGTTTAACATCGACCGTAAAATATATCCGGCAGATAGCGGATATCCGAAATCCGATATTCGGATTCGTATCCTAATAACTTTTATATATATATATATATATTCGGATATATATATATATATACATATATATATATGGCAACCGGTTGCTGGGGGTACTATTCCAGCAACCATCATCTCCCCCGTTGATGAATATGATGAAGAGCTGACATTTAAAAAAAAAAAAAAGTCCACTGCCGCTACATGTTGTAGCGGCTGAATGATTTTTCTCTCTCCTTGCCGCTACAACATGTAGCGGCTTACCCTCTCCCCCATCTTGTCCCATTTTATTTGGCCCATATCCTAATTTATATTATTAACTAATTTTATTATTAATAATAATATTAACTAACTAATATTAATGTCATTAATATTAACTAACTAATATTTTTTTGTTTAAATTTTTTTGTCCTTCGTCCCAATTTATATTAATAATTAATATTAATATTAATAATAATATTAACTAACTAATAATTTTGAAATAATATTTAATTTAAAAGGTTAAAATAATTATTATTAATTATCTTACAAGTTTAAGATAACTAAAATTTTAATAATTATCTTAAAAGTTTAAGATAATTAATAATACTAATTTTAATAATTATTTTAACCTTTTAAATTAAATATTATTCCAAAATTATTAGTTAGTTAATATTATTATTAATATTAATATTAATTATTAATATAAATTGGGACGAAGGACAAAAAAATTTGGACAAAAAATATTAGTTAGTTAATATTATTATTAATAATAAAATTAGTTAATAATATAGATTAGGATATGGGCCAAATAAAATGGGACAAGATGGGGGAGAGGGTAAGCCGCTACATGTTGTAGCGGCAAGGAGAGAGAAAAATCATTCAGCTGTTATAACATGTAGCGGCAGTGGACTTTTTTTTTTTTTTTTTAAATCTCAGCCCTTCATCATATTCATTAATGGTGGAGATGATGGTTGCTGGAATAGTACCCCCAGCAACCGGTTGTCATGGATGCATACCCATTATATATATATATATATTAACTTACAAAGCTATAGCTATTTACTTGTTACATATATATTAATAATTTATATTCATTAATTAATAACTTACATAATATATATATATATATATATATATATAAAGTTACAAAACTATAGCTATTAGCTTGTTACATATATATTAATAACTTACGTTCATTAATTAATAATTTACATTCATTAGTATAGCTTTACATTAATTAATATCTAGTAATTAAATAAAATCTTAGTAATTTAGCAAAAAATAAAAATAAAAAATTTTAGTTTTTAAATCTTCCGGATACGGAAACGGATATTATCCGTATTCGGATATTATTTCGAATACCAGATACGGATAATATTTTTAAAATTCGCCGGATATCGGATACGAATATGGATACAGATTAATTTTTCAGATACGGGTACAGATATACTAGTATCCGGATCCGTATATATCTATGTACACCCGTAGTTATTGAAATATCTACATCACTTGAACTTTTTGCTTTTTTTGAACACCTATCACTTGTATTTTAATTGTTCAGCAGCACTAATTAGCTTATTTTGATTCCCAAATAAGGACAGTAACTTGGGGCTATCAAAATACTTCATCCGTCTCACAAAGAAAATATTTTAAATACACTTTTAGATAATTTTAAATAAATTAAATATACATACATACATACATACATACATACATACATATATATATATATATATATATATATATATAAGTCTCAATTTCATCTACAATGATCCTCATATAACTAACTATACCGAAGATTTTCTCTTTTTAATGGACTTTGCCTTAAATATTTTTGGGAATAAAATAAATTTTATATAACATTTTACATTTAAATTTCGTACTTTAGATCTATATAAATTAAAAATGTCACCTAACGTCCCTATGCATTTTGGATCTCGCATTGATTCATTTATTAGGTACTTGAAACTTAATAGAGGATAAAAACTACCGAGTAAAATAAGATTATTTGTACTAAATTATTGTTATTTTTGAACAATTTTATTTTATGATTAGTCCGTTATTTAATCGATGAACTATTTGTCTTTCATTTTAAGGTCATTTGACACCTTAAAATGGGGATTAACAAAAACCAAAAAAGTCTTCACCAATTGAAGAACATATATGCAAATTTTTAATCAAAATTATGTAGTCATAGTAATAAATATAGCATAAATCGTTAAATGTCGTCAGAACAATTATAAAAATAATTGTTCTAAAAAAAATCATTTTTATAAACAAAGATTTTCCAATTATACCGTTCATCCAATTTGTCCAATACATATGTTGTGACACAAATATTAGCGACCAACTTGTTGGCTAGGGCTAACAAGGTAAACATTTGATGAGACAAAAAGTAGAAAAAACCAAGGGATATAAAAATAGTAGTTGGTCTTTAACATTGTTCACATTTATTATTATCAAATTTTTTTTAATGAAAATGAGATATCAGTATTATAATTTACATCTTTTATATTTACAATTTATGTAAATGAGCCTTTTTTGTGTGTGTAAATGTGTAATGGAGGGAGTATTTTGTTTTTCTGCACGTATATGAATCTGGCATGATTACCCCGGCATTATTAGTACTTTACATTATTGATTACACCTTATTTTAAAAATTTGTAAAAGTTAATACTCCTAATTTTGTTGGTTTATTTGTTTGTTTATTCTCTCTCCGTCCTTAAAAGGATAAATAAAATATAATTTATGTACATATTAAGAAAGTAAAAGTAAAGGAAAGAGAATTAAAAAATTTAAAATTTATCTTTAGTGGTCCCACAAAATTATATGAAGTGATAAATACTTTTATTTTTTTATACTAATAGATTCTACTAAATGACTTAATTACCCCTCACTTTATGTATATTATCTCATCTTTTTGCGACTAAAAAAATTTATATATTTAATTATTCTTTTGAGGAGGGAGGGAGTATTTGTTGTTGAGGCCGAAGAATATATGTACTTTGAAATGAGTTATCCTTACATGTCTGTATTTAAAATTGTCTAACACAAATCAATTATATAAGAAATTGTTATTTTTATAAGAGAAATTTGATATTTTTACAAAATTTTACTCACATAAATGTAGGTCTCATTTACTATTTATGTGAAAAGAATCTTATAAAACTATCAATTTTTCTTATGAAAATATCAATCCCCCTCCCCCAAAATGAGTTTTCGATCTCCCGTTAGTCTTTGGTCTATTTCTTATGTACTTGAAACTTAGTAAAGGATTAAAACTACACTAAGGCTGTGCTATGTTTGTCAAAAATTACTTGTCAAATAAAATTGGCACATCTACAGATAATTAAATTAAGAAATCATTCACACAAAGCTAAACAAATTGTTTAAAAGCATGTTCAAAAATTCACTAACATTTTGTATATAACAGGACTCTATTTTGTTTTCCTAATAAGGACAAGAATTTCAACTATCAAAATACTTCATCCGTCTCGTAAAAATTTATAAGAAAATTAAATAAAAAATTAGTATAAATAAATTTCAATATAAATGTAGTAAATATTCTCTTTTTTAAGGCTTTACTTAAATATTTGTTAAAATAAAAATAAATTCTGTATCATATTTTATATTTAAATCATGTACTTTAGATATATTTTAGGCTTAAATATGATTTACTACCCTAAACTATAGGCCATATTCCACTTTGGTGATCGACCTTTAAAACTTTTCAATTAGATGATTGAACTATTAATTTTTTTCAATTGGTTTCAATTGAGTCTGCCACGTCAGAAATTGCTAACGTGGCTGTCTGGGTGGAGCTTGCAAGAGCTGATGTGGTTAAAACAAATAGTAAAAAATAAACAAAGGCACAATTTTTATATTTTAAAGGGTAAAAGGGTCACACCACATATATCAAACATTAATACTGATCAACAAACAAAATCCAATCCAAAACAATCGATTCAGTCGTCTCAAGTTTGTTTTTGTGGGATTCTGCTTTTGCATTGTGTGCATCTCCACCTGTCCCTGTGCTACTTGATGTTCCTCTACCTGATCCACCTTCTCCTGCTGTAACCTCCCCACCTCTCCCTGCACTACTTAATGCTACTTGGTTCTAGCTGATGTTTATCGAAAATCATTTCTTTTATTGTTATGATTTTGTTGATTTGGTGATTGGCCGGATTTGTTGTTATGATTTGCTTTATCCTCTTTGGTTCCTATCCCTTTATCTGGGTGTTTAATCTGGGTGGGTAGCTGCTATTTTGGTTGGATCTGGCTGATTTGTTTGGTGCAGGGAGCTGGTTGTTTTCCAGATACCATGGTGGTTCGCCGATGTTGCTTGTCGGAACCCATGGTTTTTCCCTGCCGCTGGTCTTCGTTTTTGCCGGAGATGGGTTTCGTCAAAGCTGTTGTCGCGTGGTTGGTGTCATGGGGCAGTGTGCTGATGGATGATGATGGGCTGAGTATTGGGACCCATGATTTCATAATTCCTCCGCTCACCATTCGCCGGCGACCATGGCGTTTTCTTGGACTGTTCCGGCTTGTTTGCCGATCATGTTTGTTGGGCAGTGTGATGTTTTGGGTTGTGCAACTGGGGGCCACGCTTTATTCTTATTTGCTGATTTGCTCAGTCCAATGTTTGTTTTTGTGGGATTCTGCTTTTGTTTTGGATTGAATTTTGTTTGTTGATCAGTATTAATGTTTGATATATGTGGTGTGACCCTTTTACCCTTTAAAATATAAAAATTGTGTCTTTGTTTATTTTTTTACTATTTTTTTAAACCAAATCAGCTCTTGCAAGCCCCACCCAGACAGTCACGTCAACAATTTATGACGTGACAGACTCAATTGAAACTAATTGGAAAAAATTAATAGTTCAATCAACTAATTGAAAAGTTTTAAAGGTGGATCACCAAAGTGGAATATGCTTATAGTTTAGGGTAGTAAATTATATTTAAGCCTATATTTTATAAGATAAAATTTTTATGTACTTTTAAGTCATGAATGGAAGAATATATACTTTGGGATGAGTTACTCCTCACATGTCCCTATGTAAAGTGTGTCTTGACACAAGCAACTGAAGCAAGGACAGTCATAAGTCAATTATATTCGATCTCCCATTGGTCCATACTTAATCAAGGGAAAAAAATGAGAAAGAAAAAGGAAAAAGGAAAAAGGAAAAAGAGTAAGAAAGTATCGTACTCCTAGTAGATACATATTTTGGGGGGGGGAGGGGGGGAGAGTTAAAATATTTTGAGTGAAATAATTACTATTGTGTAAAAACTTTAGAGATAAGTTAAATCTTAATTTTTTATTTTGATCTACAAAAAGAACTTATATTAAAATTTAAAGTCATGTAAATGTGACAAATCCGAAAGATATTGATAAGGTCACAATTAAATTATTTAACATCATAGATCACAAGTAGAAAATCTATTAAATTATTGGACATAATAATAAGTTTGAAATATAAAAAAATAGGCTAATTCATATTGGGTCTATAACTATTTCGGTTCAACTTGTATAACCTATATAAATATGTGTCCTGTTATGTATTGTGATAAATTTATGTCGAATTACAATTGTGAAACTTAATAATATATGAAATTTGTATGAATTATAAGAGGATCTCGCTTAATACACATCTCTTTAAAATAACTAATACTAATATTTATATACATAACTGATAATAAAAAAAATTAACATAACATTCACAATATATATATATATATATATCATTCTTCTATAAATCCAATCCTAAAATTTCATGAACAAACTCTAGTATGACTGACAGCAATTCTTGAGAAGTCTAATGTGCTTATAAAGAATTAAAAAAATAAAATAAAATAAGGACTGAAATATCAACAGCTATTGTACTCTGTTTGATCAGCAACATTAACTTCTTCTGTTTCCCAAGCAAGGACATAATTTAACTCGAGTAACCAGATACGGATCCCCACAAAGCATGACAAAGTAAGGTGAAAAAAAAGAGTACAAGTACGGGGGGAGCGTGAAAAGCATGACAAAGTAAGGTTGTCATGTACGGTGAAAAAATAGTACAAGTACAGGGGAAAACGAGAAAAGCATGACAAAGTAAGGTGAAAATGTGAGAAGGATAGACAATTTTTTACCGACTAAACCTATAAAATATACTCCCCATCCCATTAAAAACATGTTAAGTAGTGTGAATTTTTTTTATCGAATTACAATTGTGACGTATATTAATACGTACAAATGGTATTTCGAACTTGGAACGAGCATGAAGAAATTAACGATACTTCTTTATCTTTTGAGTATTGAATATAATTATAAAATTGGTCTACTGTATTAAATACATCCTCAAATATTACTACCTCCGTCCTCAAAAAGATGAACAAAATATATTTTTCATACATATTAAGAAAAGAATAAGGTAGAGGAAAGAGAATAATTTTTTTAAAAATTTATTCTTAAGACCCCACAAGATTACATAAAGTGATGAGTATTTCTATTTTTTTTATATTAATGGACCCTAATATATGACATTTTATCCTTTACTTTATGTACCTTAGCTCTTTTTGTAGACAAAAAATATTATACCTTTAGTCATCCTTTTGAGGATGGAGGAAGTATCAATTAGATTTTTTCACATAACTCGCAATAAAAAAATCGATATATAAAGTCGCAATATATATAATGTAAGGTCCAGGAATTTTTAAATATTGTACCAAATTTATTTGAATAAATAAATTCATTATATCTAATTTTACGGATTTAATTGGATCCATGTGGTATCATTATTTATATAAATACGTGGTCCAATAATTTTCAGTGCATTAAAGGGACCTACTGATGGGTTAAATAAATTAGTGAATTAGCCCTAAGAATTTAATTGCAAGAAAAATGTGGAAGGATTAATAAATAATTTCAGTTATTTTTATGGGATTTAAATAATTAGCGTAAAGAATTATGATTGAAATAAATATTTCAAGCGATTAATCAATAAAGTGATCATTTAAATTAAATACTAAACGTATGGAGTAATAACCCTAATTAATAAATTAGCCCAATCTTTTAATTTTGGATGGCCCAAATCCCTTTCCATTCACTGCTGGGCCGAACCCATCTTAGCTGAGCCCAAAATCCTTTTATTGGACCATCTCCCCTAATTAATTCGGTCAGCCCAACTAATGGGTAAGCCCAAATTGAAATCCAGCGGATTGGACTAATTATACCGGGTCGATCCGATTAAAATAAGGGAAACCGGGTAATTAAAATGAGTGCAAAACCGAGCACTAGAATTGGGACAAGCGTAGGATTAATTTGGGAAAAACTGGACCAAAAGAAAATCAAGCCTCCAAACCCTCTGTCAAACGAAACCAGAGAAGGAAAAAGGGGAAATTGGGAGCTCTCAATCCATCAGTGTTCAGTCGGACGGGATAGCAAGAAGGAAGCCGGCCGTTGGACCAAAGGAGAAAATCACCGACCGAACGACCATCAAGCGGACCAAAGGGTTGAAGACGACCGGCGATTTACTAGGGGAAACGCGCGGCTCGAGGCTGCCGACGTTTGTGCGGTCGGTTGGGATAGGACTGACGGAGACAAGCGATCGACAGCCTACCCCTCTAACCCTTGGGTATTGCCCGGTCGAACAAGGTAATATCCAGCAAGTGGGATAATTTTTACCCTATAAATTGGAACCCCCACACCCTAAACCAAGCTGCCGATTTTTTCCTGTTCTGTGAGTTCAAATAAAAAAAAATATAGAGATTTAAGGTTCGAAATTAGGGTGAATGTCCGGCTGGGTTGAGTATTTTGGACGAAGGAGAAGGATTTCTAGGCGAACAGCACCAAGGTATAAAGCAGCTGTATTGGATTTTTTTTTTTTTATAAGTTCCTTTTCCTGTACAAATTTTTCTCTGTATCTAGATTTGGTATTGCCAAATGTGTTGTGTGGTTACACTGTGTTGGGCCAATTGATTCAGGAACTGGTACTTAATTGTGTGAACACATTGGGTAATTTATTCTGGGTTTCGTATGGAAATATTCCTCTGAATTGGGAAATCTGTATTGTAATGGGATATTCATTTCCACAATACTGGATTGTGATAGTTTATTGTTAGTTTTAAAATTTTCCCCTGTGGTCGAATGGGTTATACAAAGTACTGAACAATTACTGTGGTAAACTGATGTGGCTCTAGCAGTAGATAAATTTTGCATATGCTATACATTGTTTTTGGGATTTAAAATTTGAAGTTTGCTTGGGTTTCCTTTTGTTTCTTCTTTCGAATTGGTTTATCTGTGGCTGGAATGTGTTGCAGTATAATTTTTCCTCTGATGTTGATGTCGAAACTCTGTTGCTGTGATTTGGGGATTTTGGGGTATTGTACATGTTTTTGCAAGCCTAGAAACAGGGGAGGTTATATTATGGAGCTGTACTCTGCAAAAAAAAAAAAAAAAAAAATTTTTTTTTTACTTAGGTGTGACTGGGAATCGAACCCAGGTGCTGAATATTGAATGTTTGGGCAACTGTTAAGGGACAAAGCTAGTATAATAATTACTATTTATCAATAATAAATAAAGATAATAAATATTTAATTATTATTTAATAATAATAATAATTAAATATGAATAAAGTTAATAAAATAATTATTTATTATTTATTAATAAATAATAAATAAAGATAATAAATATTTAATTATTATTTAATAATAATAATAATTAAATATGAATAAAGTTAATAAAATAATTATTTATTATTTATTAATAAATAATAAATAAAGATAATAAATATTTAATTATTATTTAATAATAATAATAATTAAATATGAATAAAGTTAATAAAATAAATTATTTATTATTTAATAAATAAAGATAATAAATATTTAATTATTATTTAATAATAATAATAATTAAATATGAATAAAGTTAACAAAATAATTATTTATTATTTATTAATAAATAATAAATAAAGATAATAAATATTTAATTATTATTTAATAATAATAATTAAATATGAATAAAGTTAAAAATTAATTGGTCAAATGAGATGATCCGCCTGTTCGTAAATAAATAGTAATTAAATAGTAAATAAAGGTACTAAGTATTTAATTATTATAATAATAATTAAGTATGAATAAAGTTATGGAATAATAAGGATGAGAATTACTTGATCGTTGCTGAAATAATGATTGAGTATAAGGGGGATTAATAAGCTGATTTTTATTTTGGTCCTTACTAAATAATGAGGATAAACACTTAAAGATTATTTTATTAAAAGTAAATAGTAATTAAGTGTAATTAAATAAGTAACCAACTCTTAGTTAGTTGTCATTAAACCATGATGAATCTATTATTCTAATAATAAATAAAGATTATTGACCCATATTTAGGGACAATAAGGGTAATAATCTGAACCTTCGAGAATAGTAATCATGATTAGCTAACAATTATTTTTAATAGCTAAAGATCATCAATAAATTTCTGTTTAGCTAATGTTAATTAGTAATTAAATATAGATGATGAATTTTACCTGTTGAGTAAAAGGCATAATAAGAGGTGCCAATATACAACTGTTAATTGATAAATCGACTTTACCCGATGATAGGTCACTCGAGATCAATTAATTAAAGCTAAGATTTAAATTGTAGCTGAGCAAACAGGCAAGTTCCTAACCCTAAACTTCTTACATTATTGCAAGTTCTTCTTTACTCAACTTTTACATTGAGCAAATTTCTAAGCCTTATGCACTATTTCTAATTCTCTTTAAGCTTGAGTTTTTATCTCCAAGCATGCCTTAAGTGGTCTAATTACTTTCAAAATTATTCCACATCTGTATATTTATTGACATTCGCACTCGTGCATTTGAAATTCGTATATTTAAATTCAGGAATTTATAAACCATTCATGGTTAAGTCTGAACCCTTGTTCGGTCAGACAAAGTATGTGAAATTTATAAAAGCTATCCGAACCAATCAATGGTGAGGATTCTTAGACTGTATGAACACCCCTTTATTTATAGGGGAGTACCCCACGTACCGTATATAAGGTACAAATAGCAGAATTAAATGTTATGCATATACATAGGGTACGCGAGGCTGATCCCCTCAAGTACGTTATTCTGTAGCCAGTAACCAGAGGGTCAACCAGCTATTGACTCCTCTGGAAGTTATCGTTCAAAGTCTATTTGACTATCAATTGTTCTAAAAGCATTTAATGTTCTTGCTTCTGATTATTCTATTGTTGAAATCCTTTTAATATTCCTTCATCATGATATATCTTTATTGTTGCACATTAAACTTGCTGGGCAAACTCGTTGCTCATTCTTGCTATATCATGACTTCATTGCAGCTAAACCCGAGACGTCAGGGAAGAACAAAGGGAAAGAAAAGATGAAATGATAAACGTCTCGTAGCTGACTTTAGATTCATATGTTAGTTAATTTTCTGTTAATGTAATTTAAACCCTGCTAGCTATTTAGGGTATGAATTGTGTAAACGTTTAAGGTTATTCGTATTCTGGGACTAGTAATACCTTGTAATGAACAACGTATGTTTATTATATTCCGCACTTTTAGATATCATATGTTGTTAAAGGTGAATGTTTGTATTGGATCGTGATGACCAGATCCGGGTATTTGGAGACCCGAATTTGGGGGCGTCACAGGTTGGTATCAGAGCTGTAGGTTATAAACTTTAGGATCGCGAAACCTAGGTTATAACCTTCATAGTAAACTCGTATCGAGTGTTAGGAGATAAATCGAGGAGATTTATCATATGTGGTTTTGATGAATTGGGGAATTCATCGAGTCGAGTAGTACCCAATAAAATATAACTTCATTTCTTCAATGAATATATTTTATTGTTGTACTAATGTTAGTTTTGTGTGTTGTAGGATGGCTGCTGTAGGGGAGACTAGTGGAGCCCGTGAGGAGGAGGAGACATATACAGACATACCAGTAGTTTCAGAGCAGCTGGTGGGCTATGCTCCTATTGCCCCGGGATTGTTACAGGAGGAGTCCGAGCCGGAGGAGGACTACCATAGAGAGCTACCAGAGCCAGTGGTAGGTAGGGTGATGAGGTCCGGTAGTGAGGACCCTGATGTTGATGAGGAGGATCCCGAGGCCGAGGGAGAGGAGCCACCTGCTGATATCGACGGCATGGGGTCCACTGCTGATGATATCATCGAGGGGTTGACGGACAGAAATGAGGAGCTGGAGGCTCGGATTTCTCATTTGGAGGAGCAAAACCAGACCCATCAGTATATGGAGGACCAGTACAGAGACCTGGCCTACCAGCTCGAGCATGATTTAGGGGTGGCCAAGGTACAGCTGCAGGGCTACGAGTCCTCAGAACAGCAGGTCGGACCACTGCTACATCAGCTAGTGGCCCGAAACGCTGAGTTGAGGGAGAGACTGGAGCAGCGGGATCTGCAGATCGCCCACCTGAGGGCGAAACAGGAGGCCATGAGGTTTGAGGCCGCCGGACTGGAGAGGTGGCTGCGAGGATGCACGTCAGGGAGGCCTGGGCCAGGGAGGCCAGGAGGGTTGATCAGCTGGAGGACCAGCTAGAGGCCAGGGCAGTGAGGATAGAGACCCTGGGGCATGCCTTGGATGCAGCCTACCGTAGACCCCGGACTGAGATAGGAGAGTCCAGCCGCTCGGTTCGTCGCAGGATCGGGGACGGAGCAGTCTTTTCTGGCCAGCAGGCTCGGATCCGTCATGATGTATAGTGATGGGATAGGATGGTTGTTTAGTTGTTAGTACAGTCAGTCCCACTTTTGTTTATGTTAGGGACATATTCATGTTTGTTTGTGAAACTTTATGTTTGTTGTTATGATTGGGGTAGCAGTTAAACCCCAACTTTTGTGGTCTTGAGGGAGGAAAGGTTAGGATTCCCCACTTTTGTCTAAGGGGATGTTTTGTTGATAGGACAGATAGTGGCGCATTTATAGAAGTATGCCACAGGTTTAGTCATTGTAACAAAACAGTGGTATATGAATATAAATGCAGATGTTTCACTTAAATCAAATGTGTTGATAAATATTTTACCTTTAATTGTTTATTTTAATAACATATGATGTAAAATGTGAATCTATAGGTAAAAGTCATCAGTTTCCTTATTCTAAACCATGCCAAGGGGAAGGCCACGTAACCGACAGGTCGAAGAGTCAGAAAGTGAGGTTGGAGACCAAACCAACCCAATGAGAATGTTCGCGGAAATGCTGGCCGAGGCTATGCAATCCAGACCACCACCTGAGAGAACCCAAAGCTGCAGCTGAGCCAACGCATCATCTGGCAAACTTTAAAGATTTCAAATTGGTCGGACCACCTGAGTTCAAGGGAACTCTTAACCCAATCGAGGCGCAGACCTGGATAGAAGAGATAGAGAAGGTCTTTGAAGTAGCAAGGGTGGCAGAGGAACAGAAAACAAGTTTTGCCACTTTCATGCTAAAAGGAGAAGCCAACTATTGGTGGAAGGCCAACAGAGGCCGAGTGGAAGAAGGCACTGTCGCTTGGGATCGTTTTAAGGAAATGTTCTTGGAAAATTACTTTCCAGAGAGCATGAAGCAGGAGATGGAGATCAAGTTCTTGGAACTAAAACAAGGGAACATGTCTGTGGCTGAGTACGCAGCTAAGTTTAATGAGTTGGCACGGTTTGCAGCTCACCAAGTCAGCACAGAGGAAAGGAGAGCTCGTAGGTTTGAGCAGGGGTTGAAACCATGGTTATACCGTTCTGTGGCGGTATTGAAAATCAGAACATTTGCAGAATTGATGGAGAGGGCAATCATTGCAGAGGGTGGCAGTGAGGCTCTGGCCAAATATAACCAAGAGAAGAAGAAAGGACATGAGGGCCCGAAGGCAGGGAGCAGCGGGGGCAGCAACCCCAATAAACGCAAATGGAGTGAGAGCCAATCTTTCGGGAGCAATAAACCCGGAGGAAAACCAGTCTGGAGGGGAGGCAAAGAAAGAAACCAGGCAGGTGCAATAATTGCGGCAAGAACCACACCGGGGAATGTTTGAAGGGAAGGAGTGTATGTTACCGTTGCGGGCAACCGGGGCACATGGCTCCCCAATGTCAGAATAAGCCAAAGGGGGGATGTTTTTCATGTGGAGCACCCGACCAACCAAATGAGGGATTGTCCGAAGAAGAAAAGCGACGCCGGGGGGTAGTGGCAACCGAAAACAACAACAACAGTGGAAACAGCAACCGATTGAACTACGGGCCACCATCCAGTCAAGCCAACAGGCCAACAGCCCGCACGTTCAACATGGACTGTGCAGGATGCCATGGAATCCAAGGACGTGGTGTCAGGTATCATACCAAAAAATGATATAAAAGCATATTTGCTATTTTATTCGGGTGATACTTGCTCATTTTTTTACGAAGAATTTGCTATACAATTAAATTTAACATGTGAAAAGTTAGAAAACCCTATGAACGTAGTAGAAGTAGCCAACAAGGAAATTATCCCCGTAGAATGCATTCATAGGAATTGTTGTGCTGAATTGCGAGGATTTAAGCTCAATGTGGATTTGATACCGATTCGACTGGGAGAGTTCGATGTAATCTTGGGAATGGATTGGCTATCAACCCACGGAGCAGTTATTGACTGTAAAAAGAAATGTATACACCTAAAGACTTCTAATAAGTCGAAGGTGGTATTTTATGGCAGTAAATCACCAAAACCATCTTGTTGTCTTACTATGATGCAAACAAGGAGATTACTGAAGAAAGGATGCGAGTGTTATTTGGCCCATGTGGTCGATACTCGTCAGGTCGGGGATGAGATGAGTCAAATACCAGTTGTGAGAGATTTCACCGATGTCTTTCCCGATGAACTTCCGGGACTGCCGCCGGATAGGGAAACCGAGTTCGTTATCGATTTGGCACCGGGAACCGCACCAATATCGAAGCCGCCGTATCGGATGGCACCTGTGGAGATGAAGGAGTTGATGGTGCAACTACAGGAACTGTTGGATAAGGGTTATATCAGACCGAGCGTGTCCCCGTGGGGAGCGCCAGTTCTGTTTGTAAAGAAGAAAGACGGTTCAATGAGGCTTTGTATCGACTATCGAGAGTTGAACAAAGTTACGATTAAGAATAGGTATCCACTTCCTAGAATTGACGATTTGTTCGATCAACTCAAGGGAGCGAAGTACTTTTCAAAAATCGACTTAAGAACAGGCTACCATCAGCTGAAGGTGAGGCAGGAAGATATCCCGAAGACTGCATTCAGGACTCGTTATGGGCACTTCGAGTTCCTGGTAATGTCTTTTGGGTTGACGAATGCGCCAGCAGCATTCATGGATATGATGAACAGAGTGTTCAAGCGGTACTTGGACAAGTTCGTAGTCGTATTCATCGATGACATCCTGGTGTATTCAGGAACAGAGGAGGAGCATGCTGAACACTTAAGAGTTGTATTAGAAGCTCTCAGGAGGGAAAAATTGTACGCAAAATTTTCGAAGTGTGAGTTTTGGTTGCAGAGGGTACAGTTTTCTGGGTCATGTTATAGACAAGAATGGTGTTTCGGTGGACCCAGCCAAAGTAGAAGCAGTTATCAACTGGGAACAGCCGAAGACGCCAACAGAGATCCGGAGTTTCTTGGGATTAACGGGATACTATCGGAGATTCATCCAGGATTTTTCAAAGATAGCATCGCCGTTGACCAATCTCACCAGGAAAACAGTCAAGTTTGTTTGGTCGGAGAAGTGTGAGGAAAGTTTCATGGAATTGAAGAAGAGACTTAGCCAAGCACCGGTGTTGACCTTACCAGACAACACTGGGGGTTTCGTAGTGTATATAGCGATGCATCACACAAGGGTCTTGGCTGTGTACTGATGCAACATGGCAAGGTCGTGGCGTACGCATCGCGTCAGCTGAAGGATTATGAGAAGGGTTATCCAACTCATGACTTGGAGTTAGCAGCGGTAGTTTTCGCCTTGAAGATTTGGAGGCACTACCTATACGGGGAGAAGTGTGAGATATATACAGATCACAAAAGTCTGAAATATATCTTCACTCAAAAGGAGCTGAACATGAGGCAACGCCGATGGTTAGAATTGATCAAGGACTACGACTGTGAAATTCTGTACCATCCGGGCAAAGCAAATGTAGTGGCTGATGCCTTAAGTAGGAAAGGGCAAGGTGAAACTGATGCAGCTGACAGTCCAGGAGGAGTTGATACGGGACTTTGAACGTCTGGAGCTGGAAGTTAGGTTATCCAATGGAGGTGGACGAAAAGGTGTTCGCCGTGACGGTAGGTCCAACTCTACTGGATAAGATACAGGAGGCTCAAGAATTTGACGAGGAATGCATTGACATTAAGAAACAGTTATCGGAGGGAAAAGCCTCAAAGTATAAGGTTGACAGCACAGGATTGTTGAGATTCGAGGGAAGGATCTGGATACCCTATGTAACCAGACTTAAGGGAAGAAATTTTACAGGAGGCCCATAGTACGAGATTTTCGGTACATCCGGGTAGCACCAAGATGTATCAAGATCTTCGTCAACATTATTGGTGGCCGCATTTGAAAGGGGAAGTTGCAGAGTTCGTTAGCCGGTGTTTAACCTGTCAACGGATCAAGGCTGAGCACCAACGGCTCGAGCGGATTGTTGCAACCCTTAGAGATTCCCGAATGGAAGTGGGAGCACATCACAATGGATTTTGTGGTGGGACTTCCAACAACGCAAAAGGGTCTAGACGCCATCTGGGTGATCGTGGATCGGTTGACCAAGTCTGCCCACTTTCTACCAATCAAGATCAGGTACAAATTAGAACAGTTGGCGAAACTTTATGTGAAGGAAATAGTATCACAACATGGAGTGCCGGTATCTATTGTGTCTGATAGGGATCCGCGCTTCACGTCAAATTTTTGGAGAAGCCTACAGGAGAGACTAGGAACACAGTTAAGAATGAGTACGGCATATCATCCCCAGACTGATGGTCAAAGTGAGCGGACAATTCAGACCCTGGAAGACATGCTTCGAGCAGTCGTGATGGATTTAAGTGGTAGCTGGGACGATCACTTACCACTAGTAGAGTTCGCTTACAACAACAGTTATCATGCTAGCATTGGTATGCCACCGTACAAAGCGCTATATGGAAGGAAGTGTCGAACGCCGTTGTGTTGGGATGAAGTGGGTGAACGGAGATTGTTGGGACCAGAGTTGGTACAACAAACCGTAGAAATCATTAAAGTAATAAGACAACGATTAGTAGCAGCCCAGGATCGCCAAAAGAAGTACGCCGACTTACATCGCCAGAAACGAGACTTTGAAGTTGGAAGTTTTGTGTTTCTGAAGGTATCTCCCTGGAAAGGGAAGATCCGTTTTGGGAAAAAGGGTAAATTGAGCCCTAGGTTCATAGGACCGTTCGAGATTCTGAGGAGAATAGGCGAAGTGGCATACGAGGTAGCATTACCTCCTGAACTTGAGCACATCCACAACGTGTTCCACGTATCAGTGTTGCGTCCGTATAAGCCAGATTACAAACATGTTATCTCCTATGAAACCAATTCAAGTCGAGAGAGATTTATCGTACGAGGAGATTCCTGTTCAAATACTGGATAGAAAAAGAGCAGAAGCTGAGGAATAAAATCATTCACTCGGTGAAAGTTCTCTGGAGAAATCACGCGGTGGAAGAAGCCACGTGGGAGCTCGAAGAGAAGATGAGAGCAAATTACCCTCAGTTATTCGAGTAACCTTGGATAGAAATTCCGAGGACGGAATTTTTATAAGGGGGAGAGGATGTAAGGTCAGGAATTTTTAAACATTGTACCAAATTTATTTGAATAAATAAATTCGTTATATCTAATTTTACGGATTTAATTGGATCCATGTGGTATCATTATTTATATAAATACGTGGTCCAATAATTTTCAGTGCATTAAAGGGACCTACTGATGGGTTAAATAAATTAGTGAATTAGCCCTAAGAATTTAATTGCAAGAAAAATGTGGAAGGATTAATAAATAATTTCAGTTATTTTTATGGGATTTAAATAATTAGCGTAAAGAATTATGATTGAAATAAATATTTCAAGCGATTAATCAATAAAGTGATCATTTAAATTAAATACTAAACGTATGGAGTAATAACCCTAATTAATAAATTAGCCCAATCTTTTAATTTTGGATGGCCCAAATCCCTTTCCATTCACTGCTGGGCCGAACCCATCTTAGCTGAGCCCAAAATCCTTTTATTGGACCATCTCCCCTAATTAATTCGGTCAGCCCAACTAATGGGTAAGCCCAAATTGAAATCCAGCGGATTGGACTAATTATACCGGGTCGATCCGATTAAAATAAGGGAAACCGGGTAATTAAAATGAGTGCAACCGAGCACTAGAATTGGGACAAGCGTAGGATTAATTTGGGAAAAACTGGACCAAAAGAAAATTCAAGCCTCCAAACCCTCTGTCAAACGAAACCAGAGAAGGAAAAAGGGGAAATTGGGAGCTCTCAATCCATCAGTGTTCAGTCGGACGGGATAGCAAGAAGGAAGCCGGCCGTTGGACCAAAGGAGAAAATCACCGACCGAACGACCATCAAGCGGACCAAAGGGTTGAAGACGACCGGCGATTTACTGGGGGAAACGCGCGGCTCGAGGCTGCCGACGTTTGTGCGGTCGGTTGGGATAGGACTGACGGAGACAAGCGATCGACAGCCTACCCCTCTAACCCTTGGGTATTGCCCGGTCGAACAAGGTAATATCCAGCAAGTGGGATAATTTTTGCCCTATAAATTGGAACCCCCACACCCTAAACCAAGCTGCCGATTTTTTCCTGTTCTGTGAGTTCAAATAAAAAAAAATATAGAGATTTAAGGTTCGAAATTAGGGTGAATGTCCGGCTGGGTTGAGTATTTTGGACGAAGGAGAAGGATTTCTAGGCGAACAGCACCAAGGTATAAAGCAGCTGTATTGGATTTTTTTTTTTATAAGTTCCTTTTCCTGTACAAATTTTTCTCTGTATCTAGATTTGGTATTGCCAAATGTGTTGTGTGGTTACACTGTGTTGGGCCAATTGATTCAGGAACTGGTACTTAATTGTGTGAACACATTGGGTAATTTATTCTGGGTTTCGTATGGAAATATTCCTCTGAATTGGGAAATCTGTATTGTAATAGGATATTCATTTCCACAATACTGGATTGTGATAGTTTATTGTTAGTTTTAAAATTTTCCCCTGTGGTCGAATGGGTTATACAAAGTACTGAACAATTACTGTGGTAAACTGATGTGGCTCTAGCAGTAGATAAATTTTGCATATGCTATACATTGTTTTGGGATTTAAAATTTGAAGTTTGCTTGGGTTTCCTTTTGTTTCTTCTTTCGAATTGGTTTATCTGTGGCTGGAATGTGTTGCAGTATAATTTTTCCTCTGATGTTGATGTCGAAACTCTGTTGCTGTGATTTGGGGATTTTGGGGTATTTGTACATGTTTTTGCAAGCCTAGAAACAGGGGAGGTTATAATTATGGAGCTGTACTCTGCAAAAAAAAAAAAAAAAAAAAAAAATTTTTTTTTTACTTAGGTGTGACTGGGAATCGAACCCAGGTGCTGAATATTGAATGTTTTGGGCAACTGTTAAGGGACAAAGCTAGTATAATAATTACTATTTATCAATAATAAATAAAGATAATAAATATTTAATTATTATTTAATAATAATAATAATTAAAATATGAATAAAGTTAATAAAATAATTATTTATTATTTATTAATAAATAATAAATAAAGATAATAAATATTTAATTATTATTTAATAATAATAATAATTAAATATGAATAAAGTTTAATAAAATAATTATTTTATTATTTATTAATAAATAATAAATAAAGATAATAAATATTTAATTATTATTTAATAATAATAATAATTAAATATGAATAAAGTTAATAAAATAATTATTTATTATTTAATAAATAAAGATAATAAATATTTAATTATTATTTAATAATAATAATAATTAAATATGAATAAAGTTAACAAAATAATTATTTATTATTTATTAATAAATAATAAATAAAGATAATAAATATTTAATTATTATTTAATAATAATAATTAAATATGAATAAAGTTAAAAAATTAATTGGTCAAATGAGATGATCCGCCTGTTCGTAAATAAATAGTAATTAAATAGTAAAATAAAGGTACTAAGTATTTAATTATTATAATAATAATTAAGTATGAATAAAGTTATGGAATAATAAGGATGAGAATTACTTGATCGTTGCTGAAATAATGATTGAGTATAAGGGGGATTAATAAGCTGATTTTTATTTTGGTCCTTACTAAATAATGAGGATAAACACTTAAAGATTATTTTATTAAAAGTAAATAGTAATTAAGTGTAATTAAATAAGTAACCAACTCTTAGTTAGTTGTCATTAAACCATGATGAATCTATTATTCTAATAATAAATAAAGATTATTGACCCATATTTAGGGACAATAAGGGTAATAATCTGAACCTTCGAGAATAGTAATCATGATTAGCTAACAATTATTTTTAATAGCTAAAGATCATCAATAAATTTCTGTTTAGCTAATGTTAATTAGTAATTAAATATAGATGGTGAATTTTACCTGTTGAGTAAAAGGCATAATAAGAGGTGCCAATATACAACTGTTAATTGATAAATCGACTTTACCCGATGATAGGTCACTCGAGATCAATTAATTAAAGCTAAGATTTAAATTGTAGCTGAGCAAACAGGCAAGTTCCTAACCCTAAACTTCTTACATTATTGCAAGTTCTTCTTTACTCAACTTTTACATTGAGCAAATTTCTAAGCCTTATGCACTATTTCTAATATCGTGCAAAAAAGGTATATATATACTGTTGCAAGTTATTCTTTAAGCTTGAGTTTTTATCTCCAAGCATGCCTTAAGTGGTCTAATTACTTTCAAAATTATTCCACATCTGTATATTTATTGACATTCGCCACTCGTGCATTTGAAATTCGTATATTTAAATTCAGGAATTTATAAACCATTCATGGTTAAGTCTGAACCCTTGTTCGGTCAGACAAAGTATGTGAAATTTATAAAAGCTATCCGAACCAATCAATGGTGAGGATTCTTAGACTGTATGAACACCCCTTTATTTATAGGGGAGTACCCCACGTACCGTATATAAGGTACAAAATAGCAGAATTAAATGTTATGCATATACATAGGGTACGCAGAGGCTGATCCCCTCAAGTACGTTATTCTGTAGCCAGTAACCAGAGGGTCAACCAGCTATTGACTCCTCTGGAAGTTATCGTTCAAAGTCTATTTGACTATCAATTGTTCTAAAAGCATTTAATGTTCTTGCTTCTGATTATTCTATTGTTGAAATCCTTTTAATATTCCTTCATCATGATATATCTTTATTGTTGCACATTAAACTTGCTGGGCAAACTCGTTGCTCATTCTTGCTATATCATGACTTCATTGCAGCTAAAACCCGAGACGTCAGGGAAGAACAAAGGGAAAGAAAAGATGAAATGATAAACGTCTCGTAGCTGACTTTAGATTCATATGTTAGTTAATTTTCTGTTAATGTAATTTAAACCCTGCTAGCTATTTAGGGTATGAATTGTGTAAACGTTTAAGGTTATTCGTATTCTGGGACTAGTAATACCTTGTAATGAACAACGTATGTTTATTATATTCCGCACTTTTAGATATCATATGTTGTTAAAGGTGAATGTTTGTATTGGATCGTGATGACCAGATCCGGGTATTTGGAGACCCGAATTTGGGGGCGTCACAGGTTGGTATCAGAGCTGTAGGTTATAAACTTTAGGATCGCGAAACCTAGGTTATAACCTTCATAGTAAACTCGTATCGAGTGTTAGGAGATAAATCGAGGAGATTTATCATATGTGGTTTTGATGAATTGGGGAATTCATCGAGTCGAGTAGTACCCAATGAAATATAACTTCATTTCTTCAATGAATATATTTTATTGTTGTACTAATGTTAGTTTTGTGTGTTGTAGGATGGCTGCTGTAGGGGAGACTAGTGGAGCCCGTGAGGAGGAGGAGACATATACAGACATACCAGTAGTTTCAGAGCAGCTGGTGGGCTATGCTCCTATTGCCCCGGGATTGTTACAGGAGGAGTCCGAGCCGGAGGAGGACTACCATAGAGAGCTACCAGAGCCAGTGGTAGGTAGGGTGATGAGGTCCGGTAGTGAGGACCCTGATGTTGATGAGGAGGATCCCGAGGCCGAGGGAGAGGAGCCACCTGCTGATATCGACGGCATGGGGTCCACTGCTGATGATATCATCGAGGGGTTGACGGACAGAAATGAGGAGCTGGAGGCTCGGATTTCTCATTTGGAGGAGCAAAACCAGACCCATCAGTATATGGAGGACCAGTACAGAGACCTGGCCTACCAGCTCGAGCATGATTTAGGGGTGGCCAAGGTACAGCTGCAGGGCTACGAGTCCTCAGCACAGCAGGTCGGACCACTGCTACATCAGCTAGTGGCCCGAAACGCTGAGTTGAGGGAGAGACTGGAGCAGCGGGATCTGCAGATCGCCCACCTGAGGGCGAAACAGGAGGCCATGAGGTTTGAGGCCGGACTGGAGGTGGCTGCGAGGATGCACGTCAGGGAGGCCTGGGCCAGGGAGGCCAGGAGGGTTGATCAGCTGGAGGACCAGCTAGAGGCCAGGGCAGTGAGGATAGAGACCCTGGGGCATGCCTTGGATGCAGCCTACCGTAGACCCCGGACTGAGATAGGAGAGTCCAGCCGCTCGGTTCGTCGCAGGATCGGGGACGGAGCAGTCTTTTCTGGCCAGCAGGCTCGGATCCGTCATGATGTATAGTGATGGGATAGGATGGTTGTTTAGTTGTTAGTACAGTCAGTCCCACTTTTGTTTATGTTAGGGACATATTCATGTTTGTTTGTGAAACTTTATGTTTGTTGTTATGATTGGGGTAGCAGTTAAACCCCAACTTTTGTGGTCTTGAGGGAGGAAAGGTTAGGATTCCCCACTTTTATCTAAGGGGATGTTTTGTTGATAGGACAGATAGTGGCGCATTTATAGAAGTATGCCACAGGTTTAGTCATTGTAACAAAACAGTGGTATATGAATATAAATGCAGATGTTTCACTTAAATCAAATGTGTTGATAAATATTTTACCTTTAATTGTTTATTTTAATAACATATGATGTAAAATGTGAATCTATAGGTAAAAGTCATCAGTTTCCTTATTCTAAACCATGTCAAGGGGAAGGCCACGTAACCGACAGGTCGAAGAGTCAGAAAGTGAGGTTGGAGACCAAACCAACCCAATGAGAATGTTCGCGGAAATGCTGGCCGAGGCTATGCAATCCAGACCACCACCTGAGAGAACCCAAGCTGCAGCTGAGCCAACGCATCATCTGGCAAACTTTAAAGATTTCAAATTGGTCGGACCACCTGAGTTCAAGGGAACTCTTAACCCAATCGAGGCGCAGACCTGGATAGAAGAGATAGAGAAGGTCTTTGAAGTAGCAAGGGTGGCAGAGGAACAGAAAACAAGTTTTGCCACTTTCATGCTAAAAGGAGAAGCCAACTATTGGTGGAAAGGCCAACAGAGGCCGAGTGGAAGAAGGCACTGTCGCTTGGGATCGTTTTAAGGAAATGTTCTTGGAAAATTACTTTCCAGAGAGCATGAAGCAGGAGATGGAGATCAAGTTCTTGGAACTAAAACAAGGGAACATGTCTGTGGCTGAGTACGCAGCTAAGTTTAATGAGTTGGCACGGTTTGCAGCTCACCAAGTCAGCACAGAGGAAAGGAGAGCTCGTAGGTTTGAGCAGGGGTTGAAACCATGGTTATACCGTTCTGTGGCGGTATTGAAAATCAGAACATTTGCAGAATTGATGGAGAGGGCAATCATTGCAAGAGGGTGGCAGTGAGGCTCTGGCCAAATATAACCAAGAGAAGAAGAAAGGACATGAGGGCCCGAAGGCAGGGAGCAGCGGGGGCAGCAACCCCAATAAACGCAAATGGAGTGAGAGCCAATCTTTCGGGAGCAATAAACCCGGAGGAAACCAGTCTGGAGGGGAGGCAAAGAAAAACCAGGCAGGTGCAATAATTGCGGCAAGAACCACACCGGGGAATGTTTGAAGGGAAGGAGTGTATGTTACCGTTGCGGGCAACCGGGGCACATGGCTCCCCAATGTCAGAATAAGCCAAAGGGGGGATGTTTTTCATGTGGAGCACCCGACCACCAAATGAGGGATTGTCCGAAGAAGAAAAGCGACGCCGGGAGTGGCAACCGAAACAACAACAACAGTGGGAAACAGCAACCGATTGAACTACGGGCCACCATCCAGTCAAGCCAACAGGCCAACAGCCCGCACGTTCAACATGACTGTGCAGGATGCCATGGAATCCAAGGACGTGGTGTCAGGTATCATCCCAATCAATGATATAAATGCATATGTGCTATTTGATTCGGGTGCTACTTGCTCTTTTGTTTCCGAAGAATTTGCTAGACAATTAAATGTACCTTGTGAAAAGTTAGAACACCCTATGAACGTAGAAGTAGCCAACAAGGAAATTATCCCCGTAGAATGCATTCATAGGAATTGTTGTGCTGAATTGCGAGGATTTAAGCTCAATGTGGATTTGATACCGATTCGACTGGGAGAGTTCGATGTAATCTTGGGAATGGATTGGCTATCAACCCACGGAGCAGTTATTGACTGTAAAAAGAAATGTATACACCTAAAGACTTCTAATAAGTCGAAGGTGGTATTTTATGGCAGTAAATCACCAAAACCATCTTGTTGTCTTACTATGATGCAAACAAGGAGATTACTGAAGAAAGGATGCGAGTGTTATTTGGCCCATGTGGTCGATACTCGTCAGGTCGGGGATGAGATGAGTCAAATACCAGTTGTGAGAGATTTCACCGATGTCTTTCCCGATGAACTTCCGGGACTGCCGCCGGATAGGGAAACCGAGTTCGTTATCGATTTGGCACCAGGAACCGCACCAATATCGAAGCCGCCGTATCGGATGGCACCTGTGGAGATGAAGGAGTTGATGGTGCAACTACAGGAACTGTTGGATAAGGGTTATATCAGACCGAGCGTGTCCCCGTGGGGAGCGCCAGTTCTGTTTGTAAAGAAGAAAGACGGTTCAATGAGGCTTTGTATCGACTATCGAGAGTTGAACAAAGTTACGATTAAGAATAGGTATCCACTTCCTAGAATTGACGATTTGTTCGATCAACTCAAGGGAGCGAAGTACTTTTCAAAAATCGACTTAAGAACAGGCTACCATCAGCTGAAGGTGAGGCAGGAAGATATCCCGAAGACTGCATTCAGGACTCGTTATGGGCACTTCGAGTTCCTGGTAATGTCTTTTGGGTTGACGAATGCGCCAGCAGCATTCATGGATATGATGAACAGAGTGTTCAAGCGGTACTTGGACAAGTTCGTAGTCGTATTCATCGATGACATCCTGGTGTATTCAGGAACAGAGGAGGAGCATGCTGAACACTTAAGAGTTGTATTAGAAGCTCTCAGGAGGGAGAAATTGTACGCAAAATTTTCGAAGTGTGAGTTTTGGTTGCAGAGGGTACAGTTTCTGGGTCATGTTATAGACAAGAATGGTGTTTCGGTGGACCCAGCCAAAGTAGAAGCAGTTATCAACTGGGAACAGCCGAAGACGCCAACAGAGATCCGGAGTTTCTTGGGATTAGCGGGATACTATCGGAGATTCATCCAGGATTTTTCAAAGATAGCATCGCCGTTGACCAATCTCACCAGGAAAACAGTCAAGTTTGTTTGGTCGGAGAAGTGTGAGGAAAGTTTCATGGAATTGAAGAAGAGACTTAGCCAAGCACCGGTGTTGACCTTACCAGACAACACTGGGGGTTTCGTAGTGTATAGCGATGCATCACACAAGGGTCTTGGCTGTGTACTGATGCAACATGGCAAGGTCGTGGCGTACGCATCGCGTCAGCTGAAGGATTATGAGAAGGGTTATCCAACTCATGACTTGGAGTTAGCAGCGGTAGTTTTCGCCTTGAAGATTTGGAGGCACTACCTATACGGGGAGAAGTGTGAGATATATACAGATCACAAAAGTCTGAAATATATCTTCACTCAAAAGGAGCTGAACATGAGGCAACGCCGATGGTTAGAATTGATCAAGGACTACGACTGTGAAATTCTGTACCATCCGGGCAAAGCAAATGTAGTGGCTGATGCCTTAAGTAGGAAAGGCAAGGTGAAACTGATGCAGCTGACAGTCCAGGAGGAGTTGATACGGGACTTTGAACGTCTGGAGCTGGAAGTTAGGTATCCAATGGAGGTGGACGAAAAGGTGTTCGCCGTGACGGTAGGTCCAACTCTACTGGATAAGATACAGGAGGCTCAAGAATTTGACGAGGAATGCATTGACATTAAGAAACAGTTATCGGAGGGAAAAGCCTCAAAGTATAAGGTTGACAGCACAGGATTGTTGAGATTCGAGGGAAGGATCTGGATACCCTATGTACCAGACTTAAGGGAAGAAATTTTACAGGAGGCCCATAGTACGAGATTTTCGGTACATCCGGGTAGCACCAAGATGTATCAAGATCTTCGTCAACATTATTGGTGGCCGCATTTGAAAGGGGAAGTTGCAGAGTTCGTTAGCCGGTGTTTAACCTGTCAACGGATCAAGGCTGAGCACCAACGGCCGAGCGGATTGTTGCAACCCTTAGAGATTCCCGAATGGAAGTGGGAGCACATCACAATGGATTTTGTGGTGGGACTTCCAACAACGCAAAGGGGTCTAGACGCCATCTGGGTGATCGTGGATCGGTTGACCAAGTCTGCCCACTTTCTACCAATCAAGATCAGGTACAAATTAGAACAGTTGGCGAAACTTTATGTGAAGGAAATAGTATCACGACATGGAGTGCCGGTATCTATTGTGTCTGATAGGGATCCGCGCTTCACGTCAAATTTTTGGAGAAGCCTACAGGAGAGACTAGGAACACAGTTAAGAATGAGTACGGCATATCATCCCCAGACTGATGGTCAAAGTGAGCGGACAATTCAGACCCTGGAAGACATGCTTCGAGCAGTCGTGATGGATTTAAGTGGTAGCTGGGACGATCACTTACCACTAGTAGAGTTCGCTTACAACAACAGTTATCATGCTAGCATTGGTATGCCACCGTACAAAGCGCTATATGGAAGGAAGTGTCGAACGCCGTTGTGTTGGGATGAAGTGGGTGAACGGAGATTGTTGGGACCAGAGTTGGTACAACAAACCGTAGAAATCATTAAAGTAATAAGACAACGATTAGTAGCAGCCCAGGATCGCCAAAAGAAGTACGCCGACTTACATCGCCAGAAACGAGACTTTGAAGTTGGAAGTTTTGTGTTTCTGAAGGTATCTCCCTGGAAAGGGAAGATCCGTTTTGGGAAAAAAAACGGGTAAATTGAGCCCTAGGTTCATAGGACCGTTCGAGATTCTGAGGAGAATAGGCGAAGTGGCATACGAGGTAGCATTACCTCCTGAACTTGAGCACATCCACAACGTGTTCCACGTATCAGTGTTGCGTCCGTATAAGCCAGATTACAAACATGTTATCTCCTATGAACCAATTCAAGTCGAGAGAGATTTATCGTACGAGGAGATTCCTGTTCAAATACTGGATAGAAAAGAGCAGAAGCTGAGGAATAAAATCATTCACTCGGTGAAAGTTCTCTGGAGAAATCACGCGGTGGAAGAAGCCACGTGGGAGCTCGAAGAGAAGATGAGAGCAAATTACCCTCAGTTATTCGAGTAACCTTGGATAGAAATTCCGAGGACGGAATTTTTATAAGGGGGAGAGGATGTAAGGTCCAGGAATTTTTAAACATTGTACCAAATTTATTTGAATAAATAAATTCGTTATATCTAATTTTACGGATTTAATTGGATCCATGTGGTATCATTATTTATATAAATACGTGGTCCAATAATTTTCAGTGCATTAAAGGGACCTACTGATGGGTTAAATAAATTAGTGAATTAGCCCTAAGAATTTAATTGCAAGAAAAATGTGGAAGGATTAATAAATAATTTCAGTTATTTTTATGGGATTTAAATAATTAGCGTAAAGAATTATGATTGAAATAAATATTTCAAGCGATTAATCAATAAAGTGATCATTTAAATTAAATACTAAACGTATGGAGTAATAACCCTAATTAATAAATTAGCCCAATCTTTTAATTTTGGATGGCCCAAATCCCTTTCCATTCACTGCTGGGCCGAACCCATCTTAGCTGAGCCCAAAATCCTTTTATTGGACCATCTCCCCTAATTAATTCGGTCAGCCCAACTAATGGGTAAGCCCAAATTGAAATCCAGCGGATTGGACTAATTATACCGGGTCGATCCGATTAAAATAAGGGAAACCGGGTAATTAAAATGAGTGCAACCGAGCACTAGAATTGGGACAAGCGTAGGATTAATTTGGGAAAAACTGGACCAAAAGAAAATCAAGCCTCCAAACCCTCTGTCAAACGAAACCAGAGAAGGAAAAAGGGGAAATTGGGAGCTCTCAATCCATCAGTGTTCAGTCGGACGGGATAGCAAGAAGGAAGCCGGCCGTTGGACCAAAGGAGAAAATCACCGACCGAACGACCATCAAGCGGACCAAAGGGTTGAAGACGACCGGCGATTTACTAGGGGAAACGCGCGGCTCGAGGCTGCCGACGTTTGTGCGGTCGGTTGGGATAGGACTGACGGAGACAAGCGATCGACAGCCTACCCCTCTAACCCTTGGGTATTGCCCGGTCGAACAAGGTAATATCCAGCAAGTGGGATAATTTTTGCCCTATAAATTGGAACCCCCACACCCTAAACCAAGCTGCCGATTTTTTCCTGTTCTGTGAGTTCAAATAAAAAAAAATATAGAGATTTAAGGTTCGAAATTAGGGTGAATGTCCGGCTGGGTTGAGTATTTTGGACGAAGGAGAAGGATTTCTAGGCGAACAGCACCAAGGTATAAAGCAGCTGTATTGGATTTTTTTTTTTTATAAGTTCCTTTTCCTGTACAAATTTTTCTCTGTATCTAGATTTGGTATTGCCAAATGTGTTGTGTGGTTACACTGTGTTGGGCCAATTGATTCAGGAACTGGTACTTAATTGTGTGAACACATTGGGTAATTTATTCTGGGTTTCGTATGGAAATATTCCTCTGAATTGGGAAATCTGTATTGTAATGGGATATTCATTTCCACAATACTGGATTGTGATAGTTTATTGTTAGTTTTAAAATTTTCCCCTGTGGTCGAATGGGTTATACAAAGTACTGAACAATTACTGTGGTAAACTGATGTGGCTCTAGCAGTAGATAAATTTTGCATATGCTATACATTGTTTTGGGATTTAAAATTTGAAGTTTGCTTGGGTTTCCTTTTGTTTCTTCTTTCGAATTGGTTTATCTGTGGCTGGAATGTGTTGCAGTATAATTTTTCCTCTGATGTTGATGTCGAAACTCTGTTGCTGTGATTTGGGGATTTTGGGGTATTGTACATGTTTTTGCAAGCCTAGAAACAGGGGAGGTTATATTATGGAGCTGTACTCTGCAAAAAAAAAAAAAAAAAAAAAAATTTTTTTTTTACTTAGGTGTGACTGGGAATCGAACCCAGGTGCTGAATATTGAATGTTTGGGCAACTGTTAAGGGACAAAGCTAGTATAATAATTACTATTTATCAATAAATAAATAAAGATAATAAATATTTAATTATTATTTAATAATAATAATAATTAAATATGAATAAAGTTAATAAAATAATTATTTATTATTTATTAATAAATAATAAATAAAGATAATAAATATTTAATTATTATTTAATAATAATAATAATTAAATATGAATAAAGTTAATAAAATAATTATTTATTATTTATTAATAAATAATAAATAAAGATAATAAATATTTAATTATTATTTAATAATAATAATAATTAAATATGAATAAAGTTAATAAAATAATTATTTATTATTTAATAAATAAAGATAATAAATATTTAATTATTATTTAATAATAATAATAATTAAATATGAATAAAGTTAACAAAATAATTATTTATTATTTATTAATAAATAATAAATAAAGATAATAAATATTTAATTATTATTTAATAATAATAATTAAATATGAATAAAGTTAAAAATTAATTGGTCAAATGAGATGATCCGCCTGTTCGTAAATAAATAGT
The DNA here is from genome assembly GCA_034770075.1 of Aralia elata. Classification (NCBI taxonomy): domain Eukaryota; kingdom Viridiplantae; phylum Streptophyta; class Magnoliopsida; order Apiales; family Araliaceae; genus Aralia; species Aralia elata. Next base: position 29,713,431 of record CM068386.1, on the reverse strand, counting down.
AATTAAATAGTAAATAAAGGTACTAAGTATTTAAATTATTATAATAATAATTAAGTATGAATAAAGTTATGGAATAATAAGGATGAGAATTACTTGATCGTTGCTGAAATAATGATTGAGTATAAGGGGGATTAATAAGCTGATTTTTATTTTGGTCCTTACTAAATAATGAGGATAAACACTTAAAGATTATTTTTATTAAAAGTAAATAGTAATTAAGTGTAATTAAATAAGTAACCAACTCTTAGTTAGTTGTCATTAAACCATGATGAATCTATTATTCTAATAATAAATAAAGATTATTGACCCATATTTAGGGACAATAAGGGTAATAATCTGAACCTTCGAGAATAGTAATCATGATTAGCTAACAATTATTTTTAATAGCTAAAAGATCATCAATATATTTCTGTTTAGCTAATGTTAATTAGTAATTAAATATAGATGGTGAATTTTACCTGTTGAGTAAAAGGCATAATAAGAGGTGCCAATATACAACTGTTAATTGATAAATCGACTTTACCCGATGATAGGTCACTCGAGATCAATTAATTAAAGCTAAGATTTAAATTGTAGCTGAGCAAACAGGCAAGTTCCTAACCCTAAACTTCTTACATTATTGCAAGTTCTTCTTTACTCAACTTTTACATTGAGCAAATTTCTAAGCCTTATGCACTATTTCTAATTCGTGCAAAAAGGTATATATATACTGTTGCAAGTTATTCTTTAAGCTTGAGTTTTTTATCTCCAAGCATGCCTTAAGTGGTCTAATTACTTTCAAAATTATTCCACATCTGTATATTTATTGACATTCGCACTCGTGCATTTGAAATTCGTATATTTAAATTCAGGAATTTATAAACCATTCATGGTTAAGTCTGAACCCTTGTTCGGTCAGACAAAGTATGTGAAATTTATAAAAGCTATCCGAACCAATCAATGGTGAGGATTCTTAGACTGTATGAACACCCCTTTATTTATAGGGGAGTACCCCACGTACCGTATATAAGGTACAAATAGCAGAATTAAAATGTTATGCATATACATAGGGTACGCGAGGCTGATCCCCTCAAGTACGTTATTCTGTAGCCAGTAACCAGAGGGTCAACCAGCTATTGACTCCTCTGGAAGTTATCGTTCAAAGTCTATTTGACTATCAATTGTTCTAAAAGCATTTAATGTTCTTGCTTCTGATTATTCTATTGTTGAAATCCTTTTAATATTCCTTCATCATGATATATCTTTATTGTTGCACATTAAACTTGCTGGGCAAACTCGTTGCTCATTCTTGCTATATCATGACTTCATTGCAGCTAAACCCGAGACGTCAGGGAAGAACAAAGGGAAAGAAAAGATGAAATGATAAACGTCTCGTAGCTGACTTTAGATTCATATGTTAGTTAATTTTCTGTTAATGTAATTTAAACCCTGCTAGCTATTTAGGGTATGAATTGTGTAAACGTTTAAGGTTATTCGTATTCTGGGACTAGTAATACCTTGTAATGAACAACGTATGTTTATTATATTCCGCACTTTTAGATATCATATGTTGTTAAAGGTGAATGTTTGTATTGGATCGTGATGACCAGATCCGGGTATTTGGAGACCCGAATTTGGGGGCGTCACATATAATTATTTTAAAAATATTTTGTCAAAAAAATAATTTAAGTACATTAAAATATAATTAAAAAAATTATTCTATTATTAAAAATATTTAAGAGGAGTTCACTAATCTAAAGATAGAAAAAGATTTTCTGGTGTACTATATCTAGGATCCACTATGAATAAAAGTGAAACTTAATCGATACTATTATCTTTTTTTTACACAGAGGGAGTATATTCTTTTCGTCCCATGAAAAATGGTTAAAGTAGAAAAAAAAATTATCCTATAAATATGTCTAGATCTCACAATTCAAATATAGAATATTATATAAAAATTATTTTGCTCTCGGAAACATTTAAGTAGGATCCATTAAAAGGAAAGAAAAACTTGTGCTTGATAATTTTTAATGAAACAGAAGAGTATTCAACTTATCGAATCAATGTAGATCATATAAAATTTATAAATACTCTGTCTTTCAAAAAAATTGAATTATATAAAAAAAATGATACTTAATAAATTTGTTAGGAGACGGAAGAGAGTACTTTGATAGTCCATGTTCCTGTCCTTGCTTGGGAAACAAAAGAAGTTCATGTTAGTGAAGAGAGTACAAGAGGAGATGTATATATTTTACGGTCTCCTGTATGTATTGCAATAAATTTATGTCGCATTTATAATTTTAAAATTTATCGATACATAAAATTGATAAAAATTAAAAAAAAAATTTATTTATTACACATCTCTTCATAAAAAATATTAATAAATATTAATCCACGTAACTGACAATCAAATAAACAATATAAAATATTCGTAATATATATCATTATCCTATATTTTAACAACCATCAAAGAGATTAAGTGGTCCGGCCTCATGCCATAATCAACCTTTCACTATAATATTCTAAAACTTTTTGTTGTATTTTTATACTCCCTCCGTTCCTAAAAGAATGAGTAAAGTACAATTTGTACAAATATTAAGAAGAAAAAAAGAGTAAAAAATATCTAAATTTATCCTTAGTCGTTTTATAAGATTATACAAAGTGATGAATACTTTTATTTTTTGATACTAATGAACCCAACCCATTAAATGACTAAGTTATTTTTCAATTTATGTACTTTATTTCATTCTTTTAGAGGCAAAAATATTTATACCTTTAGTCATCCTTTTGGAAATAGAGGGAATAATAAATATTACATTTTAATTCTACTACCTTATTTGTGGGCTAGCACAAATGAAACATCATAAAACTATTATTAGTTATATTATTTATTATTTTTAGAACTTAAATAAATCATGTTATTTTAAATTTAAAAATACTTTACATTAATTTTAAAAAAAATTAATATTGATCTTAAAATTCAGAACACAAAGAGTATTTTAAAAATTATAAAAGTAAAATTTTTTGTTTGTTTGTTTGTTTTTTGTTGGGAGTTGGCTCATTTAGTTTCTCTGCACCTAACCTTTTGATTTCTCTGCACCTCATAGCTCTTCCTCTGGTACTTGATTCTGACTTTTTAGGAGTGAGAGGATGATAACGGGCTCAGGCTAAACCAATTAATCTCTTGTACTTTATTTGTTCAGCAATATAGCTTCTTTTGTTTTTCAAGTAAGGACAAAAACTTGTAGTTTTCAAAATAATTCCTCCCTCTTTTAAAGAAGACGTTTTACGTAATATTTTGAATAATTTAAAAAACTAAAAGTAAAGAAAAGGGTATAAATAAGTTTTAATTATATCTATATTGATCCTCAGATTATTACACTAGAATAAATTTTTAATACTTTTGAGATTAAAATAAATTTTATATAACATTTTACATTAGAAGTTTACATTTTAACCAAAAAATGAAGAAGTAATTTTTCATGGGACAAAAAGAAGTAATGAAGAAGGGTCCATTTGTATGACTTTGGGTTTTGTACAAAATAAATAAATAAATAAATAAATAATTGAAGAAGGATCTACCAACACCTAACAATAGTTTCAGTACTCAATTGTTTATATTTTCAGAAGCACAACAGGACCCTCTCTGGACTCTGGGCCACAGAGCAGTTGATGAACTAACCACACACACACTCATATATATATATATATATCTAACCACACACACACTCAACGGTTGGGATGAGCTAATTTCAAAAATAGAAGTATGTCAACCTTATCAATTACATAGCTGAGTCACTCTATCCATCCAGCTCTTCTAATACTTGATGTTGATTTTTGAAAAGTGAGAGGATGAAGCTGAACCAATTATTTTTTTGTGATGGTTGTTGAAATACTCTATCGATCACTTCACTTGTACTTTTTGTTTTTTTTGAAGCTATAGCTTTTTTAGTTTCCCAAAATAAGGACAGGAATTTGGGGCTTTCAAAACACAAAATAAATGTATTTATAAATAACTTTCAATTTCATCCACAATGATCCACATATAACTATACCAAAATTTTTCCCTTTTTGATGGACTTCACCTTAAATATTTTCAAGAATAAAATAAGGGAAATGTTAAATTCACAACACTTTTTGTTATTTCCACAACAAAAGTGTCGCTATGATGTATAGCGACAGTTTTAACCATCACTATATATCTACAGCGACACTTTTGTTGTGAAAATAACATTTTTTGTTGTGGATTTAACAATTCCCTAAAATAAATATCATATATTCCTTCTGTTCTTTAATATAAGTCGTTTTAAAATTATGCACAAGTATTAAGGAAATAATTGTATAACATTAAATATAATACTCCCTCCGTCTCAAATTAATTGCTGTTTTAGGACTTTTTAAATCAAATTGACTATTTTTAAAATTAATAATTAAGCATATATAAATATATTTCTAAAATTATAAAAATTGAAATTAGTAATAAATTGTATATACTTTCTTTTGGTTATAATATCTTCACCTATATGTTAGCAAAAATAGTAAAAAGATTAGTTTTAAAAATAGTCAATTTGACTTTAAAATGTCAAAATTGAGCAATTAATTTGGGACGGATGGAGTATCAATTGTCTATATTGTCTTTGTATTGGAAAAATAGAGTGTTATTTATTAGGCAAAAAATAGTGAAAGAATCAAATTTATATTTAATACTTTGAGTAATATTGAAAACTAAACAATTAATATTTATTTAAAATTCTCAAACGTCATATATTAAAAGAAAAAAATGCTTTTCTAAAACGTCATATATCAAGAGACGGAAAGAGTAACATTAAATCTATTGTAATATTTAATACTTGGAGTAATATTGTACTTTAAATCTATGTATTCAATTATTGTCACCTACCACCATCCCTATGCGTTTTTGATCTCCCATTTGATTCATTTCTTATGTACTTGAAACTTTAATAAAGGATACAAACTAACATGTACTTCAAAAAATTGTCATGCTTTTCATGTTTTCTGTTTCAACTTATAAAAGACAGAAATTTAGGGCTACAAATTATTCCATCCGTCTCACAAAAAATAATATTTTAAATACACTTTTATATGATTTTAGAAAACTAAAATAAAGAAAAAAATGTAAATAAGTTTCAACTTAATCCACAATAATCTTCACGTAATTATGCTGAAGATTTTCTCTTTTTAATGGACTTTACTTAAATATATTTGAGAATAAACTAAATTTTATATCACATTTTACAGTTAAATTATGTATTTTACATACATATATTTTATAAAATCAATTTTGAGATGAGTTAAGATACTCCCCTAACCACCCGGCCCTATTGGTCCATTTCCTATGTACATGAAACTTAATAAATGACAAAAAAAAAAAAAAGTAATGAGTGTGGTAAGACTTTGTATTAAATTATTTATTGTTTTGAATTATTTTATTCATTATTAATCTAGGACTGTTTGTTAGCATTTATAAGGTTATTTTGTACCTCAAAAAGAAATTACACAATTATAGCCTTTCTATTTGAGATTATAATTTATCAAAATGACCTTAAAAATAATAAAATATATTTTATGCGATTAAATAACAGATTAATTATATAATTTAAAATGATAATAATTACTACAAATAATTTTATTCCACCCATAAATACTCGTACTATTAATATTTTCAAATGTACAGGACACTTTTTGCCTCTTTGGGCATACAGAGCAGGCGTGCCTTCACATATACAAGTTTCTACAAAAAAACAAAATCTACTTTAAGGTTCTACTTTAAGTTTTTTGGTGAAATGTTAGAGCTTCATGTACTTTGTTGAGTAACATTAGCTTCTTGTGTTTCCTAGACGAGGACATAACTATCAAAATACTTCCTCCCTCATAAAAAAAATGTTTCAAGTATACTTTTTTATATTATTTTAAAAAACTAAATACTTACACATGTTTGAAATTTGAAATATTTATATTACAATAAAATATGTCAACTTTTATTACAATAGACACATGTGTTATATACCAAAACATTTATTTTAATTTGCAGACTGTATTATTATATCTGCTCACAATAAGAGTGTAATATAGAGAAAACTCTAACTCAAAAAATTTGATGGGTGTTATCGATTTTGGATACAATCAATTACGCGCAAGTGCACACGATCAACAAGTAATATAGAATAAGTAATGAGTGTCGAACCCACAAGGAATCCAGTTAAATAAACTCCAACTACTAGTTTTATACTAATTCAGTTTTTATTTAAACGATCACAAATTTCAAAAACAGAAGTATGTCAACCTTATCAATTACATAGTTGAGGTTGTGTTTGATAAAAATGATAATTAAGATCTGAATGATTATGACGTGTTAATAAATTAGATCATCTGAATGATTATGAGGTCTGAATCTAAAAAATTGTTTAATAACTAAAAAGTGAGTTGTCTCTTAATGACATTATTTTACCATTTTAAAGGGTAAAATTTTATTTAATAATTTTAAATATTCAATTTAATAAAAATGAGTAAATAATATTGTTGAATATATTTATATAAAAAAAAATTATCAAAAAAATTTCATTAAGAGGTACATCTTAATTCAAAAAAAAATAAATAAAAATAAATAACATCATGTCTCTTAACTAATAAGAAACAATTCATTAAACAAACAGCACCCCGAGTCACCCAATCCATCCGGCTCTTCTAATACTTGATTTTGATTTTTGGAAAGTGAGAGGATGAAGCTGAACCAATTATTTTTTGTGATGGTTATTGAAATATCTGCATCACATCACTTCACTTGTACTTTTTTGTTTTTTGAACATTTGTTTAGCTATAGCTTTTTAAGTTTCCCAAATAAGGACAGAAATTTGGGGCATTCAAAATACTCCATCCATCTCCCAAAGAAAATATTTTGAATACACTTTTAGATAATTTTAGAAAACACAAAATAAATAACAAATTAATCATGATATAAAATAATTTAAAATAATAATAATTAGCATAAATAATTCTATTCTAACTATTATTTTTACAGACAAATGTAACCTAATATTTTCCATAGCACAACAATACCCTCCTTGGGCATATAGAGTAGGCGGCATTGCCTATTCTAGTTTTTGCATAAAAACAAAATCTGCACTAAAATTTTACTAGACCACAATATGCCTTTCTGGTGAAATATTAGCCTTTAAATGGTTGTTGAAATATCTGCTGTACTTTGTTTGTTCAGCAACATTAGCTTTTTCGGTTTTCCAAGTAAGGACAAATTTTAACTTGCGTTATCAATTACCGAGCCCCACAATTATTACTCTAAAGAATTTCTCTTTTTAATGGAATATATTTTAATACTTTTGAGAGTAAAATAAATTTATATAACATTTATTTTGAATTTAATATTTTAGACATATTTTTATAAGATAATTGTTTTTTTTTTGTATTTCAGTCATTTTTTGGGAACATAAATGGCATATAGTCCTTGAGATGAGCTTCATCCTAACATGTCCTTCAAAAAATTGTCATGCTTTTCATGTTTTCTGTTTCAACTTACTACTTCCATTCCATAATAAGTGACTTTTTAGAAGAAAAAATTTGTTCCAATTTATTTGTCGTTTACAACTTTCTAGGAGAATAAATTATTTACTTTCCAATATCACCCCTAACTTCTCTCATTGTCCCAATAAATTATCTCCCTTGTATTAATAGTTTTCAACTTCCCATAAAGGGGTAGTGATGAAATTTCATACAAATTTTAATTATTAAATGATAATATTAAATGACTTTCTTAATTCATGTGCATGAAACTAAAACGACACTTAATATGGAACCGAGGGAGTATAAAAGACAGAAATTTAGGGCTACAAATTATTCCATCCGTCTCACAAAAAATAATATTTTAAATACACTTTTATATGATTTTAGAAAACTAAAATAAAGAAAAAAAGTGTAAATAAGTTTCAACTTAATCCACAATAATCTTCACGTAATTATGCTGGAGATTTTCTCTTTTTAATGGACTTTACTTAAATATATTTGAGAACAAACTAAATTTTATATCACATTTTACAGTTAAATTATGTATTTTACATTCATATATTTTATAAAATCAATTTTGAGATGAGTTAAGATACATAGGAAATGACTCTACTGGTCCATTTCCTATGTACGTGAAACTTAATAAATGATAAAAAAGTAATGAGCGTGGTAAGACTTTGTATTAAATTATTTATTGGTTTGAATTATTTTGTTTATTATTAATCTAGGACTGTTTGTTAGCATTTATAAGGTTATTTTGTACCTCAAAAAGAGATTATACAATTATAGCCTTTTTATTTGAGATTATAATTTATCAAAATAATCTTAAAAATAATAAAATATAATTTATGAGATTAAATAATAGATTAATTATATGATTTAAAATGATAATAATTACTACAAATAATTTTACTAGATTACATTATTCTTTTTTGGTGAAATGTTAGCTTCATTTACTTTGTTGAGTAACATTAGCTTCTTGTGTTTCCTAGGCGGGGACATAACATTTTTTTTATATTATTTTAAAAAACTAAATACTTACAAGTGCCAAACATGAAATTTGAAATATTTATATTACAATAAAATATGTCTTGCAAATAGACGCGTGTTATATACCGAAATATTTATTTTAATTTGTAGACTTAACCATTATGTTTACTCATAATAAGAGTCAAATATAGAAAAAACTCTTAACTCAAAAAATTTAATGGGTTAACCGCAAAAGTTTCCTCAAAATTTCACGAAATTTCATTTTTAGGGGCTGTTTGTTTAGAACTGAATACATTTAAAAGGTTAAATCGGTCAGCCATTAAGTGCGTTTGTTTTCGATAAAAATCGTCTGAATGACTGAATCGGTCAGATGATTGAGCTGAATGGCTAAGTCAGATTTTTTTGACTGAATGAGCAGCTGAGTGAAGTAAAAAAAAATTAAAAAAAAAAAAAAAAAAAAAAATATTAACTATTATATTAAGTAATATTAAATAAATTTACAACAACTTTGAATTTTTTCAGACGGGTAAAATAATAAAATTTTGTCATTCAAATGTTTCAGACATGTCAATTATCAAACAACTTTTTTCATTCAGTATTCAAAATTCTATTTCATTTAGCTCATTCAGATTGATTAGCCATTTAGTTTTTATCAAACACCCACTTAGTTCCAAAGTATCAACTTTTTTAATTGTGTTCCTTCAAGTTTATTTTTTTGATAAAACTGTTCCCTTTTAATATATTGGTGAAATTATAGGTCGAAATCCTTCGCATACATGTCCAAAACCATTGAAATTATGTTATTTACGTTTTATAAACGTATATATTGTTGTATTCATGTATTTGGAATTAGTCAAATGTGTATTTAACTATATAAAATATGAATTTCAACTTATAATTTCACCAGTATGTAAAAAGGAAACATTTTTGCAAAAAAAATAAACTTGAAGGAATATAATTGAGAAAATTAATACTTTGAAACTAGAAGTGGAATTTTACGAAACTTTGACGAATACTTTTGTAGTTAACACAAATTTGTAGGGTTTATTCCATTATGTTGTAACTGCATACCAAAAGTGAAATCAAAAAATGTGCCTTAAAGATCCATGTACCGCGGTATCTTTACCCACTAGGGGCAAAAAATATATACTAACACAAAATATTTTGTGTCCGTTTCTTTGTTATTATTATAACTAGTCTTCGTAATATAACATGGGTGTCTAATTAAGAATTTTTTTTAAATATTTAAATAAAATAGGGACAAAAGGAATTAGTATTAATTGATAAATTTATTTTTATTCTAAAATATTTCACACTTCATTAAAAACCAGTTATTTTTCTATCTTCTGTTTAATAATATAAACTCTCCTAAACAAATAACAATTTATCCTTCACAACATTATCCTTTTTCCATCCATTGAAAAGAAAAGTCCATTTTTTTTCTAAATAGTAATACTCTCTCCGTTCCAAATTATAAAATTAATATTAATTTTTTAAAAATCAATTTGAGATATTTTTAAATTTAAAATTGACATGATTTATTTAAAATTTTAAAATAAAAAAACTTATAAATTAATAATACCTTTTAGATAATTTATAATATTCATAATTTACTGACCTAAACTACATGAATTCATGTCAATTTTGAATTTGAAATAGACTTTTGAAAAGTCAATATTAATGTTATAATTAGCTTTGGTAATGACCATTTGTACTTAAAATAAGTAGTTGATACAATCCGAATAATAATTATTTTGTCAGAAATTATAATAAGTGTCATTAAAATTTAAAATGTAATTGAGATAAGTACCCCAATGAGGAATCTAGTTAGCTTTAACTTGCAAGGATACATGGAATTCTCATTCTTAAAATGACTTAACATTTTGGATATGTTTGTGCACCCTATCTGATTATTATGGTAGACAAACTTTAATTTGCGTAGAAATATAAAAAACACTTTCATTTCCGGATAGAAGAGGGAGGGAGCATATCAACTATCAACTGCGGAGTATATCAATTTTTTTCTTATATATAAAGAGACGTTCAAGGATGACGTAAGTTGACGTAATCAAATCAATTCAATTTCAAAAATCGTTCCTTTCGATTTGAAAAATCGGTGAGTAAACTCGGTTCCTATAAACGAATTTGGTTCAGTCAATTAACAGTTTGGTGCGCCTCGGATTTCCACCCCTCTTCCTCTTCCTCTGTCATCGCTTCACGCTTCACCCGTATAAACAATCGCCTTTGTTCCGTATATCTCCCCTGCTCCCCACACACATCCCAAATCTCTCCTTTATCTCTGATTTAATCTAAAGTTTTTTTGTAGACAAAGGAATACGAAGTCGTCCGAATCCTCAAAATCCTTAAACAGAGCCTTAATCTCTATTCTATTCTCAAACATGGTGACGACTGTTCAATGGCAGCCACAAGAAGAAGGCTTCAAAGAGATCTGCGGCTTAGTTAAACAACATATATCTCGCTTCATCCTCGCACGTGCAGAGGTAAATGATTTATAATTTTTTTTTATGAACTTTTTTTAGTTGATTTAGGGACTGATGGCCTCAATCGCAAATTAGGTATATATTGTTCTTCTACCAGCCCAAATCTTTCTTTCTCTATTTTCCAATTTCCCCAATTTTTGACGGAATTTTTTTCTCCTCAAAAGGCCCTCACTCTGTATCCCCAAAGTTTTCATCGAGCAAGTAAAGTTGTCCGTGCCAAGAAAAAAACTGTAAACTTACACTTGATTCTTTACTTTGATCCAGTTCCTCCATTATTTAAAATCAATAATATGAAAAAGCTAAATTATTTGATCAATTTTAAATGCAGGAATTAGATGAGATGAAGACGAGGATACAAGAGCTGGAAGAAATGCAGGAATTAGAGAAATGCAGGCCGAGGATACAAGAGCTAGAAGAAATGCAGGAATTAGAGAAATGCAGGCCCAAGTCGCACACGGTTTGTTTGTTTGTTTTTTTTTCGTTCTTAAGGTTTTGAAAAGAATATATAGCATTATTTCCATTAGGGTTTATTTGTATCCTTGAATACACTTTCATTAGTGTGATTTATGAACGCTAATTTTATTTTTCATATGGAATTGGATGAAAAATAACATATCGGCATGTACTTTTTGGGCTCTAATGCAAATAAAGTTTTCAATTTTTAGGTGGGAGTGGTTAAAGTTTTATGGACATACATTAAAAGTGTGAAGAAGGAAAGAGAGTAATGGCAATGGGTCTGAAGAAGAGGACCCTGAAGAGAAATTAGAAGGAGAACCTGAAGAGGAAGTGGAAGAAGAAGATGATGATGAGAAACAGGGGCAAGTTTATTTTCCTTGCATTTTCTTGATTTTGTTTTTGGTTTCTGAGAAAATGGAGGATTTTTTTTAATATATATAATTGATATTTTGGTACTTCCATTTTCTGATATTAGTTTAGCAGTTACCGAAGGGGGCCAGTAATTTTTGGTGTTCTGTTATTGTTTGATATATAGTATATGTATATTAGAGTTGTTGATTGTTTGAATATTTGATTAAATTAAAAATTTTACTAGCTCAATTTCAATGTGTGCATAATAGTTTGGTAATCTGTTAAAAAAAATATATCTATCTATCATAAGGTTTTCGTTTTTTGACTGATTTCGATCTTGGTGTGCTTCTTCTTAGTTGCGCGATGTGTCTGGTTAATTTGGAATTATTTTTATTGATGTGTTTTTCAATTGTTGAACAATATTTGTGCCAATGTTTATATATGTTGTGGCAAAAGTTCTATGATTCCTTTCTCTCATGAATTTCAAGTCCTATGGCTGAAATTATTCAAACTATTTGCACATTTACATCGCTGTTTCATACTTCTTTGAAGAGCTTTTAAACATTTAAGGACCACCACACAAAAGCTTCAAACCTGATTAATTAGTTGCAACTATAAACAGTTCAACTTTGACAATGGTTTAAATAATATGATCTCCAGCCCAATACAAGAAAACTTTACTTTCTGAGATTCCTCAAGGTAGGAGTCCCTTTTCAAAAGTTAAGTGACCAGATTCTTATCATGTTTCACCTTCAACTTCTAACTTCTAAACTATCATCTAATCATAACATTCATGATACAGGCCGGAAGAAGATGCAAGCGTGGATTAACGCTTTGCCGCCAGAAGAACCTAAGTCTGAAAAACCCGTTGCACCTGTAGAGGAAAAGAAGGTAGTCTATCTGTTAGTTTTATATCATCATACCCTAGGGGTTTGGGTATCAAGTGGGATTAACCCTTAGTTTTATATGATTAAAGGTTATATATTGTTTTGTTATCATTTTTTAGTCTTAGTCAAAGTTGGTGCTGACTAAGAAACAATTTTATATTTTTATTGCAGAGCATGTTGCCCATCAGGCCTGCTACAAAGGCCGAGCAAATGAGAGTCTGCTTACGTTCTCTCAAGCAGACCCATAAGGTAAGTGATGATTACTTTACATGCTCAGGTGTTGGTTACTTCTGATTTTTTACCACGAAGGTCGCTGATTAAACTTTTACTTTTTGCCTGCTTAATATAGCACTGATGATCTTAGATCTATGGCTACCAGGTTGTGTATGTGTGAAATTGCATTACTATTCAATATCCATCATGTTCAATTGTTGAACAGTTTGTTCTAATGTTTATATATGCTGTGGCAAAAGTTCTATGATTCCTTTCTCTCATGAATTTCGAGTCCTATGGATGAGCTATTATATATGGTTAGAACATAGAAACTTTCTTCTCTTTGTGTCAGACCATAACACTATATGCTAAAATTAGTTGTTAAAATTGCTTTTGAAATAGTTTTAAAATTGTGTCATTAAGTAACGTGGTCCATCAGATAATACATATTTTTTTTTGTTTATATGAAAAGAACTTGTTATAAAAAAATATTTTTCCTATCACAATTTTAACAAATTATACAATCTGTTATTCAAACTAGCCTGTGCATTGCACAAGTTATCAACTAGTTATATATAAATACACGTAAATGGATGACGTAAGCCAATCCTGTTCAATTTGAAAAATTGGTGAGACTTAATTAATTAAGTGTTAACTCGGGTGAAAACTCACCCCGTATAATGATTGCCGCTTCACCCATCTCGGTTAAATTGGAAATCGATTCCTTTTCCTCTTCCTCCTCGGCTGGCTTTTCCGATCATTTCCCTCGATCTCGGGTGGTTTACCCATCTCTTCATCTCCTCCTCTATAAATCCCATCTCTTCATCCCTTGATGACTAATGAATCAATCGGTTTACATCTCTCTCTGCTCTGATTATTCTTCCAATAAACGAAAGATGGTTGAAACCAGGCAAAACTCTTCATCCTTGAAACGTCCGCTACCCTTCCCCTTCCTCATCTCCTCTCCCCAATGGCAAACGATCAAAGGTTGGTTCGCCTTCTATTTTGGTTAGGGTTTATCTATGTTCCCACAAATTTCGGTTGTCTGATCTGTTTGTTTGTTGTTTTTCAAAGTCAATATTAGGGGATAAAATATACACTCTTTGATCTTCGCATTCTCGATCTCTTTTTATCTTACCCTTCTACCATTTTGGGCTATGAAAAGGTCATTGTTATCAATTTAGAGGTACTGGAACTGAAATAAATAGGTTTCTTTTGAATTTTTGTTGTGCAGATATCTGTCATGTTTGATTGGGTTTTGGGTTTGTTACTGATTTTGGTACTATTTGTTGTTTCTGGGTGGGGCAGCATATCAAGGCTATCATTACTGCTGAAGAGGTAAGCATTCATATGTAATTTTGGTTCTTATATGTGTACAGATATATAATTGGTGTTTGGATTGTTTAAATTTGTTAATTACGGTGTTGGTGTTGAGCAATTGCGAATTTTGATACTGGGTAAAAAACTGTTTTTTTTTTGGTTTGGATATGAAGTGCTTAATTAAGTTGAAGCATAAGTATTAATATGCTGAAGCTAGAAAATTTTAATATTCTGAAAATTGTCTTTTCCTGCATCTAATTGGAGTCCTGTAGTGTATGGTTTGAATTAGGAAGAAAGTCAACTTTGTAAGGCTATTAACTTCTTTTCCCCTCAAAAGGCCCTCACTCTGTACCCCCAAAGTTTTCATCGAGCAGGCAAAGTTGCCCGTGCCAAGAGCAAAACTGTAAACATACACTTGATTCTTTACTTTGATCCAGTTTCTTTATTATTTAAAATCAATAATATACCCGTTGTTGATGTAAGTTGATTTTTGTTTCCTCAGATTATAATTTAAAACCAACAAACAGGAGATTGGCATGATGTAAATGTGAGTTTGGATTGTAGTTGTGCATCTGCAGAATTTGAAACAATTGGAGATAGTGATGTAGGACAGGTTATTAGCAGAGTATTTGGGGTGACGAAATTAAAAAGAACACGAAACCTAGAGTTTAGATCTGCTCATAAACCACTAGGGATTTAGGATTCAACTCTACGTCTATTACCCTAAAGAAGAATTATCTCTGCGATAATTAATAATCTCAATATTTAAATAATCAATAGTGTACTTAAAATCAGATTACATCAGTGTTTAAACAGGCATAAAACCCTAATATGAAGAAAATAATAAAAGACTCAAATAACCCTATTAATGGAAATAAAATACCAATGACGCCCTAAAACAATAACGGTCCAAATATAAATAAAATACATCAAATAAATCAATCCCAAGCGAACTAAAAACTGATCCCCATCATTTCTCCCCTGCTAGAAATAATTCGACTACGTCGAAAGGAAACTGTCATAACGCTCCAACAATACGGGATCAATGCGGTGGAACTCCTCCCTGCTAATCCATGTGCAATCACTGTGAGGTTTGTCTCGCCACTTCACCAAATACTGATGGTACTCTCCACGCCTGGTCGACACAACCCTCTCATCTAACACATACTCGATGCCATCTGCTGTATACTATGAAGAAATAAGAGGAGGTACAGGTGGTACAGGTAATGAAGGAACAGTGGTAGGCTCAACAGGGTTAGCAGAAGATGGAGTCGAAGGTCTATGATAAGGGGTAAGATCAACTACATTAAATACAGGACCAATACCCATATCACTTGGAAGATCTAACTCATAAGCATTAGCATTAACCTTTTTTTTTTTAACTCGAAATGGATCCATCCTCTTAGCATGCCCTTTCTTCCAAGTGCCTGGAGGTAAACACGATGTCGAAGCATCACCTGATCATTCTCGTTGAACTCTTGATACCTGCGAACATATGCAACAGACTTATAATTTTCATTGCTTAAATTAATTTTTTGTCTTATCTCAGCATGCAAATCATGAATATGTTGTGCAAAAGTCTCGGCAGACTCACTAGACCTATATGCAGGGGGCAAAGGGACCAAGTCAATAGGCTTCCTAGGCTGATAACCCGTGTAAATCTGAAATGGACTCGCTCCGGTAGAGCGGTTAACCGAACTATTATACGCAAACTCAGCCATAGGTAAAACTCGATCCCATCTAGACACGTGATCTCCTACCAAACACCTAATTAAATCACCTAGACTTCTATTAACTACCTCAGTTTGACCGTCAGTCTGTGGGTGATAGGCAGTAGAAAATTTTAGTGTCGTGTTTAGCTTCTTCCATAAGGTTTTCCAAAAATAGCTCATAAATTTTACGTCCCTATCAGAAACTATCGACAAAGGTAAACCACGTAGTCTAACTACCTCACTAAAGAAAAGTGATGCAATGTGTGGGGCATCGTCGGTTTTGCTGTATGGAATAACGTGTGCCATCTTTGAGAAACGGTCCACTACAACAAAAACAGAATCATGACCTCTAGAAGTTCGTGGCAATCCTAATACAAAGTCCATACTAATATCTTCCCACGGCGCATGAGGTACTGGTAAAGACATGTACAACCTTGTGTTCTGCTTCCGACCCTTAGCAGTCTGACATGTACGACACTCGGAAACGATTCGAGCCACATCCCTTTTGAGGCTAGGCCAAAAGAACCTGTCTTCCACTATGGCAATGGTCTTGTCACGACCAAAATGACTTGCAATCCCACCCGCATGTAATTCCCAAACTATGTGCTCGCGCATGGACGTACTAGGTATACATAAACGAGTGCCTTTGAAAAGATACCCATCATGGATATGAAAATCGCCTGTAGAAGGTACACTAGGGCTCTGTAGGTCAAAATATATAGCTCGAAAATCTGGACAAGAAGGGTATTCATGAATAATGCGCTCAAATCCTATAACCTTCACACTCAAGGTATTAAGGAGAACGGATACCCGACTCAACGCATTAGCAGCTTTATTCTCTACCCCTCGACAATGCTTGAGGACAAAAGTGTAGTCCTGAAGAAACTCAAACCACCTAGCATGTCGATGACTCAACTTCTTCTGGGAGTTAATATATTGAAGCGCTTGATGATCGGAGTACAACATAAACTCTTTAGGCAACAGATAATGTCGCCAATACCGAAGCGCTTGGACTACTGCATAAAACTCCCTATCATAGGTAGAGTATCTTTGTCGAGCCTCGTTTAATTTCTCGCTAAAGAACGCAATGGGATGACCCTCCTGACTAAGAACTCCTCCTATGCCCATGCCTGATGCGTCACATGCTACCTTAAACAACTTCCCAAAATCGGGTAACACAAGGACAGGTGCCTGTGTCATCCTATCTTTTATCTCCACAAAAGCTTTAGTTGCTGATTTAGTCCAAACAAATTCTCCTTTTTTTAGACAGTCAGTGATGAGAGCCATAATGGTACTAAACCCTCTAATGAACCTCCTATTAAAAGTAGCAATCCCATGGAAGCTTCTAGCTCCATGTATGTTAGAAGGTTCTGGCCACTCCTTAATTGCCTTGACCTTTTCAGGGTCTGCAGAAACCCCATCTTTTGATACAACAAACCTAAGAAATACGACAGACTCTTGCACAAAAGAACACTTCTTCAAATTTATATAAAGTTTTTCATTCCGAAGTGTTGTCAAAACTTGACGCAAATGAGATAGGTGTTCGTCTCGGGTATCGCTATAAATAAGGATGTCATCAAAATAGACCACTACAAACTTACCAGTATAAGATCGTAACACCTGATTCATAATCCGCATAAACGTGCTAGGTGCATTGGTTAGACCAAATGGTAAGACTAACCACTCATACAGGCCGTCACTCGTCTTAAAGGCAGTCTTCCATTCGTCTCCCTCACGGATACGGAATTGGTGATATCCACTCCGTAGGTCTATCTTGGTGAATACTCGAGCTCCAATCATCATACCTAACATATCATCAAGCCTAGGTATGGGAAACCTATACTTGACAGTAATCTTATTAATGGTTTGACTATCACAACACATCCTCAAACTTCCATCAGCCTTTGGAGTAAATAAGGCTGGCACATCACAAGGGCTCAAACTCTCTCGCACAAAGCCCTTACTTAACAATTCACCTACTTGGCGTCTCATCTCCTCCTGCTCCGAAGAATTCATTCGATAATGGGGTAGGTTAGGTAAAAAAGACCCCGAAATGAGTTCTATGGCATGCTGGATATCTCTAAGGGGTGGTAAGCCACTCGGCAGCTCACTAGGCATCACATCGGCAAACTCATGGAGAATTTGCCTCATGTCACTAGGTATATCACTAGTACTCCCCTCAGGAACTCTCCTAACCTCTCTAGCCACAACAACATATACAACTTTAGTCTCGTTTATGTGCTTTTCAAATTCCTTCTTATTAAGGATATGAAGAGACTTTGTTGGTTGCACTGGGGTGTTGTTCTCCTTCGGTTGCCCCTTAGACAATGTGCGGGGTCTAATAGGCACCAAGTTAATCTTCTTCCCTTTGTGTGTGAACACATATGTATTTGTTCTCCCATAATGTGTCACATCATAATCATATAGCCAAGGTCGCCCTAAAAGGATATGTGCAACATCCATGGGAAGGACATCACACAATTTTCTCCTCATAACCCTCAAGATGGATCGGTACTAGACACCTTTGGCATATAGGAATAGATGTCTTATTGACCCATGCGACGCTATATGGCTGAGGGTGTGGCTCTGCCTTTAGCTTCAATCGCTCCACTGCTATCTTGGCAACCACATTCAAACAACTTCTCCCATCAATGATCACTCTAGAAGAGACACCACTAACTTTGCTATACGTCTGAAAAATGGCAGTTCTCTTCCAATCTTCCGTCCTCTTAGGATTAGCGACATTTAAAGAAAGGTCAATATGCTCGAGGTGCGCATCAGCTTCCTCATCCTCAGTACAATACTCACCCTCAACCTCATTTTCTAGAAGATCACCCTCCTCTTCGGGCCCTTCATGTACCACTCCCACTCGATTTTTGTTAGGGCACTCAAAGAATTTATGGCCAAGTTCTTTACATGAGTAACACCTCTCTCGACTAGCTTCTGTATGTTTGGGTGTTGGAGCACCCTTTCCTTGTCTAAGGTCTCTACTCGGTCCATTCACTGTGTTACTCGCCCTAGAGGTAGTTTGGTGTCCGGAGAAAGATCTGCCTTGTGGGGCACTACGACCACTAAATTGGCCTGTATAAGAGGTCGCTCTCCTAAAGGATGATCTCTTCACATTGTATTCCTGATCTAAGGCAGCCTGGTAAGCATCATCTAGGCAAGTGAGTTCGCTGGGAAAAATCTGGAATTTAATATCATCTCTCAGTCCCTTCTTAAACCTAATGATGGTCAATCTTGTCTCCTCAACGAGCTCACAACGCTCCATCTACTCCCTATACTTATTGACATAATCAGAAACAGACAAATTGCCTTGTTTTAGATTTGTCAACTGTTCAAACATCCTATCCTTATGACCGATGGGTAAATAATATTTTCGAAGACGTGCTTTGATTTCTGCCCAGTGCCTAATAGGTGGATCCCTCAAACGCTCAATGTCTCTCTCAACACTAGCCCAATACAAACTCGCTTGTTTGACTAATTTCGTCTTGGCGTAGCGAACTCTACGCTCATCGGACATCTCATACTAATCGAAAAACTTATCCATACTGGACAACCAATCAAGGAAGACATTAGGCTCAGATCTACCGTCAAATTCGGGTGCATCAACCTTAATTTTTCTAGTGTCATCATCATAACCTCGGTCATAAAGGTCGACATTCCTAGGTCCACGGTACCCATAATCCCTAGGTTCACGGTATCCATAATCTCTAGGTTCACGGTAGCCATTGTCCCTACGTTCACCATACCCAACGTCTCGATGTCTACGGTCTCGTCTCTCGGGGTACTCAATATTTCGAGGCTCAAGGTGTTCCCTTTGCCTATTCAGCTCAGGTTCTCCGTCAGGTATTTCTTCATTAACGGGAATGTCATCATTTCCCGCATTTTCTCCTATAGGCTCAACTAAATGTTGTGTTCGTCGCTCAAGGACTCGAACCCTCTCAGATAATAGGACAAGTTCCTCAGACATAGCATCCCCACGGTTTTCCATATTAGTCATTTTAGTGATTAAGAGGTTTACTTTGTCGTCCATTGTTGGGCCATATTGGGTTCCACGACGGGTCATCATGATGCAAATGCAATACTGAGATAATTAATTTTAGCAATTAAATTATAACCTATAGCAAATGCAATCGCAGTTTCCAAACTATTAACAATCACGACTAAATGATGTCCAACTAATAGGAATAATGTGCAATTTAAGAGAATAAAACCAAACGAGTTTTGAAAAAATTTAGTACTAAGCAACAAGCAAAGAAAATCCAAGTAATTGAAGTACTTATCCTATATTTTGCGAAAAATTTTAAGAGCAGTGTGGGGGTATAAATTGAATTTTTCAGAAACAATGGGAGTAAAATCGTATTTTAGCAAGTGAATAAGGGAAACAGGAAAGTGAATTTAGCACTCGGGGTATATAGCTGTTGGGTTTCACGAATTAGGAAAGCAGGAAAGTCTAGGGTTACCTCCCTTGTCCCCCACAGACATACACAGCAGCAACAGCCAAAGAAGAAGGATGGAGAGGTCGGTCTTGCGGCAGTTGCAAGGAGGTCGCGGGTTGTGACGGCGTAAGCGATGGTAAGTGACAGCAGTTATGGTCTCCTTTTCGTTCCTCTTTTATTTCTCTGCTCCATTTCGATCCTTCTTCTACTCTTTTTTTTTCCTTGCTCGGTTGCGGGTTGTTGCGATTCGCTACGATGATGGGTTGTGTTGGTGGTTGTCGATTGCGATGTTGTTGATGTTGTTGGGTCGACCCGAATTGACGATGAGATACTGATTTTGTTATGGTTTTAACGGTGGTGATGGATTTTATATGGCGGTGGCAGCGACTCGTTTTGTTGATGACGACGAAGAGGGACAAGGCGCAACAGATTTGATTTGATGTCGATTCCCAAGGTTTTTGGCTCTGATACCACAAATGATGTAGGACAGGTTATTAGCAGAGTATTTGGGGTGACAAAATTAAAAAGAACACGAAACCTAAGGTTTAGATCTGCTCATAAACCACTAGGGATTTAGGATTCAACTCTACGTCTATTACCCTAAAGAAGAATTATCTCTGCGATAATTAATAATCTCAATATTTAAATAATCAATAACGTACTTAAAATCAGATTACCTCAGTGTTTAAATAGGCATAAAACCCTAATATGAAGAAAATAATAAAAGACTCAAATAACCCTACTAATGGAAATAAAATACCAATGACGCCCTAAAATAATAACAGTCCAAATATAAATAAAATACATCAAACAAATCAATCCCAAGCGAACTAAAAATTGATCCCCATCAGATAGTGGTATGTTCTTCAATAAATTTGGACTAACCTTAACCTTATGTTATTTGCCCATATATACTCGCTCCAATTTCCAACAGATGGTTGCTCACTCAACACTTATGCTGCTATCCCAACATTAATCATGTGATTTAATAAAATTTCTAGTTTAAATGAATTAAATTAGTTAGGATATTAATTTAATATTAAAATTCACGACTGATATTAATATATTTAACGTGCGTGATATATCTTTTTAGTGTGTTTAATTAATTGTTTTGCAACTGATTATTTTTTAGTGAAGTGTGTTTTAACAATTTTGTAATAAAATTGGTAAAACCAAAAACAAAAATTCTTTTAGAAGTTACTTTTCTTTATTAGAGATTGGTTGGGTTTCTTTTGAATACTTTATAAATTTAGATAATATATATATTTAATTATTAATTATTAAAAATTTGTATACTACGTACTTCTACTAATTTGAATAAGAAAGAAGAAAATCTTCTTCTTTTTCTATTCCTCTTAGAGATAGGAATATTTTGAAATTTGGATAGTATTTAATTGATACAAATTTAGATAGTACTTATGCTAATATGAATTAAGAAAGTTGAACCAAAAATTGATAAACCAAAAAGTTGAACCAAAAATTGATAAAAGCAAACTAAGTTTGCGCTTTTAATTATATAGTTGATATAGTTAATCTGTAGGTTTTTTATTTATTTATTTTTTTTGCCTAATTTATTTCTTTGATACTCCTTCTGTCTCCAAAAATTAACATATGTTAATGTACAATAAAATTTGTCCACTAAAAAATGTCTAAAAAAATACATATTTTATTTTATAAATTTTCTTTTACAAATTTAATATTATTATATGCCTAAAAAGTGTACATTACACATTCTTTTGATATGGGAGATAGTATTTTTGTTATAAGTAAATAATTATTAATGAAAAATAATTTTGTCTAAATTGAGGTTAAATCCTGAATCCGTCACTGACAGGGGAGTAAGTAGTAAAGCTAATGAATTCTTCCGAATTCTACCTCTAGAAACAATAGTATATAAAGAAAATAATGAAATCTTTGACTCCACAAACTCCATTTGTTTTTTTAAATTTATCAACTTATCATATTAACATTTAGTTATTCATGCAAAAAATACATAAACTATCAATATTTAATTGCCTGAAATTTACAAACAAAGAATCTTAAAAAAGGTCATGTAGAATTGTGTTTCAACGCCTATTTTGATCTAATATACATAACTGAAACCACAAAATTTCCAGATGCATTCAATAGTAAAATTCCGTTGGGCAAACTCTTCAAGCAAAAATCAAGGTTTGACCAAAAAAAAACTTGTGAAATAATTAATTCAAAATACCAAGTGTTTGTATTTGTTGAAAAATTACATTTGTAGTTCAAAATGTTATTAGACAAACAAGATATATGTATTAAAATAAAAAATATTATGAGCATGTTTTTTTTCATTGAATAAACTGTGGAGTTCTATAATTCTACACATACAACATATCTATGTGGAAATACAATTACGAAAAAAAATAAGATATCAAGAATTTGAAAATGATATCATGATTATATTTTTACTGCACCCCAAGAAAGTTTCTAATGCTTGATTTTCATTCATTTTTTTATTTGGTAATAATGAAAAATAAAGAGTTATTTTAAATTTATTGAGACTAGGGATGTAAACGGATATATACGGATCAGGATACCAGTATATTCGTATCCGTATTCGAAAAATTAATCCGTATTCGTATTTGGTATTTGACGTATTTTAAAAATATTATTCGTATCCGGTATTCGCAATAATTTCTGGAATAATATCCGAATACGGATAATATCCGTTTCCGTTTCCGTATCCGGTAGATTTAAAAACTAAGATTTTTTATATTTTTTATTTGCTAAATTACTAAGATTTTATTTAATTACTAGATATTAGTGAATGTAAAGCTATTATGATGAATGTAAGATATTAATGAATGTAAAGCTAAACTAATGAATGTAACTTATTAATTAATGAACGTAATTTATTAATATATATGTAACAAGCTAATAGTTATAGTTTTTGTAAATTAGTGTGTGTGTGTGTGTATATATATATAAGTTATTAATTAATATATGTAAGCTAATAACTATAGTTTTGTAAGTTAATATATATAAGTAAGTTATTATTATTATATATATATATATGTGTGTGTGTAAGTTATTAATATATATGTAACAAGTTAATAGATATAGTTTTGTAATTTAATATATATGTAAGTTATTAATACATATATAACAAGCTAATAGCTATTGTTATGTAACAAGCTATAGTTATTAGCTATATTCATTGATTAATATATATATATATATATATATATGGCAACCGTTTGCTAGAAGTACTATTTCAGCAACCATCATCTCTATCGTTAATTAGAACAATCAATGGCTGAAAATAATTTAAAATAACTACCAGCCGCCACATACTGTAGCGGCAGTCCATCACTTTGTACCGGCTGGAACAATTACCAAAAAACCCTCATTGGTCATATAAAATAATAATTAAAATCCCACTGTGCCGCTACATATTGTAGCGGCTGAGCTCTCTCACTATTGTTCATTTCGTTGGGACTAATATTATTATATTATTATATAATACTAATATTATTATATTATTATTTAATATAATATTAATTATGTAATAATATTATATTATTAGTATATTATTATGTAATATTATATTATATTATTATAATATGTAATGGCATGCCGCTACACTATGTAGCGGCGGAAAAGTGATATACATGCCGCTGTGTATGAAGATACTAATATTAATTATTATATAATACTAATATTATTATATTATTATATTAATATATAATACTAAATTACTAATATTATTATAATATTAATTAATATAATTAATATAATATTAATTATGTAATAATATTATATTATTAGTATATTATTATGTAATATTATATTATATTATTATAATATGTAACGGCATGCCGCTACACTATGTAGCGGCGGAATCACATGCTTTGTAGTTCAAATATGAAATTATGATGCATGAATTTTATTTTATATTATTATTATAATATTAATATATTATATTATTCTAATATTAATATATTATATTATTATAATATTAATATATTATATTATTAAATTATATAATACTATAATTATTATATTATTATTTAATATAATATTAATTATGTAATAATATTATATTATTAGTATATTATTATGTAATATTATATTATATTATTATAACATGTGATTGCATGCCGCTACACTATGTAGCGGCGGAATCACATGCTTTGTAGTTCAAATATGAAATTATGATGCATGAATTTTATTTTATATTATTATTATAATATTAATATATTATATTATTAAATTATATGATACTAATATTATTATATTATTATATAATACTAATATTAATTATGTAATAATATTATATTATTAGTATATTATTATGTAATATTATATTATTAGTATATTATTATGTAATATTATATTATATTATTATAACATGTGATTGCATGCCGCTACACTATGTGAAGTTTTGTTGATGAAATTGATAGAAAAATGGCGTGGGCAAAATATCTTCTTCTATCTAACTTCTTTCCCCTTCTTTTTCCTTCTTTCTCGCTTATATTTATGCTATTGGGTTGCTCTCTTATGTTATAAATGGTTGCTCTCTTTGCTCTTGCTCTGTGTAAACATGGTTGCTCCAGCCGCTACACTATGTAGCGGCATGTGACCTTTTTACGTTTCCAACGTCTGTAAGCTAATGTCAGTAAGCTACTAAGTAATTAGTAAGCTAATGTAATGTCAGTAAGCTAGCAAAGGTGGTAAAGTCCGCCGCTACATAGTGTAGCGGCACTAATATATTATAATAATATAATATAATATTACATAATAATATAATATTATTACATAATTAATATTATATTATATAATAATATAATAATATTAGTATTATATAATTTAATAATATAATAATATAATATTACATATTATTAATATTAGAATAATATAATATATTAATATTATAATAATAATATAAAATAAAATTCATGCATGATAATTTTAATCAAATATGGTTCAATGAAATGAGTGGCTAGTCCGCCGCTACATAGTGTAGCGGCATGCAATCACATGTTATAATAATATAATATAATATTACATAATAATATACTAATAATATAATATTATTACATAATTAATATTAGTATTATTAGTATTATATAATAATATATTAATATTAGTATTATATAATAATATAATATTGCATTTTATTAATATTAATAATACATATTATTAATATTAGAATAATATAATATATTAATATAATAATAATAATAATACAAAAATAAAATTCATGCATCATAATTTCATATTTGAACTACAAAGCATGTGATTCCGCCACTACATAGTGTAGCGGCATGCCATTACATATTATAATAATATAATATAATATTACATAATAATATACTAATATAATATTATTACATAATTAATATTATATTAAATAAAATAATAATATAATAATATTAGTATTATATAATAATATAATAATATTAGTCCCAACGAAATGAACAATAGTGAGAGAGCTCAGCCGCTACAATATGTAGCGGCACAGTGGGATTTTAATTATTATTTTATATGACCAATGAGGGTTTTTTGGTAATTGTTCCAGTCGGTACAAAGTGATGGATTGCTACTGTAGCGGCTGGTAGTTATTTTAAATTATTTTCAGCCATTGATTGTTCTAATTAACGGTAGATATGATAGTTGTTGGAATAGTACTTCTAGCAACCGGTTGCCATGGATCGACACCTATATATATATATATAAGTAAGTTGTTAATATAGATATATAGACATATACATATATATATATATATATATATAATTAATGAATGTAAGCTATTAATATATATGTAATTAACTATGTAAATTATTAATATATATATATACACAAGTTATTAATATATACATATATAGCTTATTAATATATACATATATATATATGTATATATTAATAAATTGTGTGTGTGTATATATATATATAAAAATATATATAAGTTATTCGGATACGAATTCTGGATTCTAGATACGAATCCGAATATCGGATTCCGGATATCCGCTCGGATGTTAAACAAATACGAATACGTCTATATCCGTTTATTTGCGGATACCTTTAAACTGAATACGGATATATTTGTTTTTTTTCGAATGCGAATAATATCCGCTTTTTTTTCAATACGGATGCGGACGAATACGAATTTTTCGATTAACATTTACAGCCCTAATTGAGACAATGTAGCAACAAAAAAGAGTTGCTCAGGCTTTCTCTAAATGTTGTTTTGGCTGTAGCAAATGAACACGTACAAATTTGTATGTATCAATTAATAAAATAAGCAGACATTTTTTGGCATCAGTTCCAATCATTATTGAATTTTAAATACCCAAAGAAAAGTTAAAAAAGAAGAAGCATGACACCATACAAAGTAATTTAGATAAAGTCCATACATTCATAGTAATGTATAAAAGTCCACAAAAAGCTTAAACATTATAAACATTAAAACATCAAAAACAAACTTAATATAATAACTCATCAACCTCCTCCAGAGTCCAGACCATTAGACAGGAGTAACCTAAGTTTAATTGTCAAATATGCGCATAAACAACAACATACAAGCTCAGTCAAACTTAGGAACCCACACTCTTCGAAAGTAACTCACTTTAATACGTAAATAGCCCTCGTCCCCCAGTCAATTCCATATGAGTTCTTAATATAAAAACAGTGATCGTTTCTATCTCTTGAACTGAAATCGTAAACAACTATAACAGTTGCATGATTAGCTTTAATGCTCTCATCTGGGCAAAATATGGAGGGTTTCTGGGTTCCCAATTTTCAAAATTAGAACCTTCAACTATAGCAAACGTCCAAAGTAAGGAGAGATTCTCGTCCGTCAAGGTCTGGACAAACTTCTTGTCTATTTTCGGGGTTGAATTTGGGAGGGGTCAATTATTGAAAGGTGACACTCACTATTAGGAAGGTAGTATCTTTTCATTTCTTGATGTGGAAGCTGCACCGGATGTGAATGTTTCATCCCTATACAGGGATAATTATCTATATTCGTAGGTCCGTGAGTTTTCATGTACTTGAAAACTTGTTCGCCTCGGGTGCAGTTTTCGAATTGGTCTATTAAAATTTGCGGAGAGGGTGGGATATTTAGCGCCCTATCTCTGTAGTAGCAGATTGTTAGAAGATCTGCCGCAACAATGCACAAACAAACTTGATAACCTACATTATCAGGAAATTGAGTCCATACTAAACAACAAAATTTTTGTAATGTTGTTGGGTATCTTTTCTGTTGGCAATATTGTTTAATAGCAAAAGACATATTTGATGAAGTATATAAAATGAAATATGAAAACAAAAGGTTAAAAATGTGACGGTAATAATAGCACAAGATTGAAAATATAGAAGGCAAAAGGTTGAATGAATATCTTATAAATGGATGAAGTGTTTTATATCCTTGGGAAGAAGAAGAGGCTAGGAAGAAGAAGCAGCTAAACTAAAAGAGAGTAATGAAAGCCTCTTTTGTTCTCTCCCTCTTTTTTCTTCTTGTCCTCCTGATGAACAAGAAGAAAAAAAAAGAGAGAGAGAATAAGAGAGGAGATGATTGATTTCTTCTGCGTCTCTTCTTTTATAAGGACTCAAACAAAGCACCTGACAGGTTTGGGCAACGCTCGCGCCAGGGTGACAATGAATGACGTCATATTTTTTCCTTTTTTTATTTATTTATTTTATGTATATATGTAATTTCATAAAAAAAATTAGCCAAATAGTTAAAATTTGAGGTCTCACTAGTTTTATTCTTAACAATTACGTGAATTTATATATATATTTTTGTGTGTAACTTTCTTTGTTACTCATTTTAATCCTAACAACCAATTTGATGGAGTAGTTGATATTTAACATATTGGTAAATATGTATTGAAGGGAATAAATTAAATACCAGCTACTCCATCAAATCGGTTGTTAGGATTAAAATGAGTAACAAAGAAAGCTACACAAAAAATATATATATAAATTAACGTAATTGTTAAGAATAAAACTAGTGATTCTTAGACCTCAAATTTTAACTATTTGGCTACAATTTTTTATGGAATTACATATATACATAAAATAAATAAAAGAAAGGAAAAAATATGACGTCATTCATTGCCACCCTGGCGCGAGCGTTGCCCAAACCTGTCAGACGCTTTGTTTGAGTCCTTATAAAAGAAGAGACGTGAAGAAAATCAATCATCTTCTCTCTTTTTCTTCTTCTTCATCAGGCGTGTCCCTCCGGCTTTCATTACTCTCTTTCAGTTTAGCTACTACTTCTTCCTAGCCTCTTCTTCTTTCAAAGGATATAAAACACTTCATCCGTTTATAAGATATTCATTCAACCTTTTGCTTTTTATATTTTCAATCTTGTTCTATTATTACCATCACATTTTTAACCTTTTGGTTTTCATATTTAATTTTATATACTTCATCAAATATGTCTTTTGCTATTAAATAATATTGTCAACACAAAAGATACCCAACAACATTATAAAAATTTTGTTGTTTAACACCAGTATGGACTCAATTTCCTGATAATGTAGGTTATCAAGTTTGTTTGTGCATTGTTGCGACAAATCTTCTAACAATCTGTTACTACAGATATAGAGCGCTAAATATCCCACTCTTCCCGCAAATTTTAATAGACCACTGCGAAAACTGCACCCAAGGCGGACAAGTTTTCAAGTACATGAAAACTCACGGACTTACGACTATAGACAATTATCCCTGTATAGGGATGAAACATTCACATCCGGTGCAGCTTCCACATCAAGAAGCGAAAAGATACTACCTTCCTAATAGTGAGTGTCACCTTTCAATAATTGACCCCCTCCCAGATTCAATCCCGGAAATAGACAAGAAGATTGTCCAGACCTTGGCGGACGAGAATCTCTCCTTACTTTGGACGTTTGCTATAGTTGAAGGTTCTAATTTTGAAAATTGGGAACCCAGAAACCCTCCATATTTTGCCCAGATGGGAGCATTAAAGCTAATCATGCAACTGTTATAGTTGGTTACGATTTCAGTTCAAGAGATAGCAACGATCACTGTTTTTATATTAAGAATTCATATGGAATCGACTGGGGGACGAGGGCTATGTGCGTATTAAAGTGGGTTACTTTCGAAGAGTGTGGGTTCCTAAGTTTGACTGAGCTTGTATGTTGTTGTTTATGCGCATATTTGACAATTAAACTTAGGTTACTCCGTTACTGTCTAATGGTCTGGACTCTGGAGGAGGTTGATGAGTTATTATATTAAGTTTGTTTTTGATGTTTTAATATTTATAATGTTTAAGCTTTTTAGGGACTTTTTCTGCATTACTATGGATGTATGGACTTTATCTAAATTACTTTGTATGGTGTCATGCTTCTTCTTTTTTAACTTGTCTTTAGGTATTTAAAATTCAATAATGATCGGATCTGATGCCACAATATGTCTGCTTATTTTATTTATTGATGCATACAAATTTGTACGTGGTCAATTGCTACAACCAAAACAAAATTTAGAGAAGGGTTGAGCAATTCTTTTTCATTGCTACATTGTCTCAATAAATTTAAAATAACTCTTTATTTTTCATTATTACCAAATAAAAAAATGAATGAAAATCAAGCATTAGAAATTTTCTTGGGGTGCAGTAAATATATAATCATGATATCACTTCCAAATTCTTGAAATCATATTTTTTTCATAATTGTACTTCCACATACATATGTTGTATGTGTAGAATTATAAACTTCACAGTTTATTCAATGAAAAAAAAACAAGCTCATAATGTTTTTTTATTTTAATATATATATTTTGTTTGCCTAATAACATTTTGAACTACAAATGTAGTTTTTCAACACGTACAATCATTGGTATTTTGAATTAATTATTTTACAAGTTTTTCTTTGGTCAAACCTTGATTTTTGCTTGAAGAGTTTGCCAAACAGAATTTTACTATTGGATGCGTCTTGAAATTTTGTGGTTTCAGTTATGTGTATTGAATTCTACATGACCTTTTTTAGGATTCTTTGTTTGTAGATTTCAGGCAATTAAATGTTGATAGTTTATGTATTTTTTGCATGAATAACAAAGGTTAATATGATAAGTTGATCAATTTAAAAAATAAATGGAGTTTGTGGAGTCAAAGATTTAGTTTTTTTTATATACTATTGTTTTTAGAGGTAGAACTCAGAAGAATTCATTAGCTTTACTACCCTGTCAGTGACGGATTCAGGATTTAACCTCAATCTAGACAAAATTATTTTTCATTAATAATTTTTTACTTATAACAAAAATACTATCTCCCACCTCAAAAGAATGTGTAAAGTAGACTTTTTAGGCATATAATAATATTAAAGTTGTAAAAGAAAAATTATAAAATAAGATATGTATACTTTTAGACATTTTTTAGTAGACAAATTTTATTGTATTCATTAACATATGTTAATTTTTGGAGACAGAGGGAGTATCAAAGAAATAAATTAGCCAAAATAAATAAATAAAAATCCTACAGATTAACTATATAATTAAAAGCGTAAATTTGGTTTGGTTTTATAAATTTTTGGTTCAACTTTCTTAATTCATATTAGGATAAGTACTATCTAAATTTGTATCAATTAAATACTATCCAAATTTCAAAATATTCCTATCTCTAAGAGGAATAGAAAAAGAAGAAGATTTTTTTCTTTCTTATTCAAATTAGTAGAAGTACGTAGTATACAAATTTTTAATAATTAATAATTAAATATATACTAGCTAAATTTCTAAAGTATTCAAAAGAAACCCAACCAATCTCTAATAGAAAAAGTAACTTCTAAAAGAATTTTTGTTTTTGGTTTTACCAATTTTATTTCAAAATTGTTAAAAATACACTTCACTAAAAAAAATCAGTTGCAAAATAATTAATTAAACACACGCAAGATATATATGACACAATTTAATTATATTAATATTAGTCATGAATTTTAATATTAAATTAATATCCTAACTAATTTAATTCATTTAAACTAGAAATTTTATCAAATCACATGATTAATTGTATTAATAATTTATGTGAATTTGAAACATAATAACTGTAACATTAGTTAAAAGTTTAGAGTGGATTCATTGCTAACTAATTGTCATAACTAAATTAAATGTTATTAAAACATGAGTTCCATAATTCTATTGGAATTTCATGCAAATTTTATCAATATAAACGCTAATATAGAATTACATTACAAACTTAAAAATAATTGAAATAATTATTTTCACATAATCATAACTAAATAAATCTACAATAATCGATTCAAATATTTAGCTTAATAATTGATTGAAAGAACCTACAATATATAATTTAATCATTGGTTATTTGAGTAAATATATAACTATTTAATAGCTACAACTATGTTTCTCGAAATCACAATTAAGTTTTTTAATTATTAATATAATAAATTTATATTTATGCCGCTCGTGCTTTGCATGGAGTTGTGAGCTTGCATTTAATTAAAAGCACAAACTTGGTTTCACAAATTTTTGGTTCAGTCTTTTTCTTCCCTATCCAAATTAGTATAAGTACTATCTAAATTTGTAACAATTAAAAACTATCCAAAATTTTAAAGTATTCAATCGGTTAGGAAAAAGGAAGGTGTCTTTTTACTTTTATATCTCTAATAGGAAAAACAACTTCGAAAAGAATTTTTATTTTGGCTTTACTAATTTTATTACAAGTTTTTTATTACAATTTTATGTAAGATAATATATCTTAAAAAAATTAATGTAGGATAATTTATTATTATAATTTTATCAAGAATTAAGATATCAAAAAAATCTCTTAACAAATCACGTGATTTAATTATATTAATATTAGTCATAAATTTCATTATTAAATTATATCCTATCTAAATTAAATTTATTAAACTTAACATTTTATCAACTCACATGATTAATTGTATTGATAATATATGTAAATTTTTGGAAAAATAATAATTGTAAATCTGTAAAAAAGAATATAGTGGACTCACTACTAACTCACTGTCATAACTAAATTAAAATTTATTAAAGTTTGAGTTTTATATTTTTGCTCAGATATTAGAATTTCAAACAAATTTTGTCAATATAATGCTAATATAGAATTTCATTACAAACTTAAATAAAATTAAAATAATTATTTTCCCATAATTTATTAATATTTATTAAATCTTAATTATATATTTATTCTACATTGAATTGATTTTTCTTAATAATTAACATAATAAACTATTATCCATATCGCCCGTTTTTCGCATGTGGTTAGTGAACTTATATATATATATATATATATGGATGGTGTTCCATAGCAAATGATTGTTATGGACACTATTTCAGCAAACACATCTCTCATCGTCCAATGTGAGATCTAACGGACAATATATATATATATATATATAGGGGAATGATCCATAGCATGTATTTGCTATGGATCAAAAATGGACAAATACTACATCCGCCTTCCATTCCAATTATGAACGGATGGGATTAAAAATGTGCAACTACCGTCCGCTAGAAGTCTAGCGAACACGCTTAAAAAAAATTTGGACGATTTTGCCCCTGTTCAAACCTTCACTGCACAATCCCCAAACCTCCACTGCACAATCGTCGCCCCTGTTCAAACCTCCACTTTACAATCGCCCTAAACCTCCACTGCACAATCGCAACTGCATAAACAGCACAATCCACTACACAATCGCAAGACAGGCCTAAGTCAGCCCTAAGCCCTAAGTCAGCCCTAAGTTCGGGTTAAACAAATTGGGAGGTTTCTTTCTTTGTCAGCCCTAAGTTTTCTTGCGATAAACCCTTCGAACTTTCTTGCGATAAACCCTTCGGACCTTCGGACGGCTTCGATTGGCAAGAAAACTCAATATCTCAGCAGCAATAGGCTTCGATTGGAAAGAAAACTCAATATCTCAGCAGCGATAAACCCTTCGATTGGGTTCGATTGGGCTCAGTGATCAGGTATATGTGTATATACATACATATGTATGTATTGTGTTACTCTATTTCTTAGTTTCCTACTTTGTTGTTTTCATTTCTATCTGTTGTATCTCCTCTGTTATTATAAAATTGGGTGTTTTGTTTTCTGTTGGATTACTTATTAGTGTAGAACTGATTTTGCCATTTTAAAATAATGAAATGGTATGGGGTAGTAGTTGATGATCCAGTGTAGATGTTGTTCAATTTTATCTTGAATCGGTTTGTTGATGATGACAAGTAGAAACTTTGGAGGGTCGTCTATGAAGACTTTGGTGTTATGGTGGCTATCCAAAGGGTTTTTGGGACCTTTATTATCTGTTGACATATTACTTAATATTATATATGGATATACTAGTGCCCCAGTATACTATTAATCAAAACGCACTGCTTTTAAATAAACTGTAGAGATAATATGAAGTTGATTTTCTCGATTGAGGAAATTTTTAATTTGTTAGAATTTTGGGAAGATTGAAATCTTTATTAGGGATGACAAACTGGGTGCTTGATGAGGAATTAAGAATTTTATAACATTTTTCACCTTAATTGTAATATGTGTGTAGGCTGTAGCCTACATAGCTGATAATTTGGGCACACAGGATGTAACTGGTACTGCAACTATTTCTCACCACTATTGGTACTGCAACTATTTCTCTTTCCCAAATTATCTTGCAAATGCATTCTATTATGTATTGCTGAACTACAATAATAAGATTGAACTTTTGAACAATGCAGATTTTGAGCCTGAGTTCAGCCTTGGTTCATGAGTAGATCCATTCATTTGCAGCCTTATTTTACATACTCTTGTATATATTAACTTGGGAAAACAAGATGATCTATATCTACATGGCATGGTTGACATGCTCGTCACTAAGTTATGGCATTAAATAGATGTGGAATAACATTTGAATGATTTTAGTTTTATTTTTTTGTCCACTGTTTATTGAACCAATCAATTTATATGCTACTAGAATGCTTTATCATATTCTCTGGCTTCTGTATACTTTAGGATATCTTTCATTACTAGATCTTCCATGCTTTGGCAACTTTTATTTTGTTTTTGTGCGTTAATCAAAGTCTCAGTCGTCATAGATGACTTATCAAGTGTGCAAGTTAATGCTTCCTTGATGAAAGTTCATAACGAACATTACATGAATTTGTTTCTACAGCTTGCAAACCATCCATGCAGGATATCTTTCGGATTCTGCTTTTCTTGCTTGCCTCATTGAGATCCTGAAGACATCATTCCCAGTTTTACAAAGAAAAGCAGCTTCTATCCTTGAGTTTGTATAACCTATATATATATATATATATATATATATATATATATATATATATGGAATTGAAGGATTACATGATAGGTTTGTATAATATAATTCCGATATGGAGTCGAATTATGATGAACAAAAATAATGTTGATCCGGATTTGGATTTGGAATTATGATAATCTTTGTTTAGTTCTGGAATTGGAATTATGATGAAACACCGTTTACTTTTGTGACTCAGATTTGTAAGATTCCTTGTGTGACCAGGATTTGTAAGATTCGTACTTCCTTGTGGGACTTGATTTGTAAGATTTTGGATTTGTGTATTTGTAAGATTCACTGTAGCTCCTTGTGTGACTTGGATTTAAAGGTGATTTGGATTTGTAATATTTTGAATTTGTGGGTTTGTAAGATTTGTACTTGCTCCTTGTGCGACTTGGATTTAAAGGTGACTTGGATTTAAAGGTGACTTAGATTTACAGGTGATTTAGATTTCCTTGTGTGACTTGGATTTCCTTGTGTGTGAGAGATAAGATTGGTTGGATTTACAGGTGACTTAGATTGGTATGTGGTGTGGCAGACTTAGATTGATAAGACTCTCCTCTCCGTCCGCTAGTTATGCTAGCGGACTGGAATTAAATACTGTAATTCTGATCAAGCTGGCTTCGTTGGCTTTGTGGGGGCTTTTTTGTCCAAAATTACATATAATCCAGTCCGCTAGAATAACTAGCGGACGGAGAGTGCCATTTTTTTATCCCAGCCGTTGATAAATCTTATGGAAGGTATAGATGATATTTGCCATTTTTTGATCCATAGCAAATAGATGCTATGGATCATTCCCCATATATATATATAAATTTAACATCAGGTGGAGAAGGGCAATTAGTTTTTTTTTTAAATCTTTTAATTTCTTTAACTGACAGTTGAATAACGAGGTCTTTTTTTTTTTGAAGAACAACCAAAAAAACTAAAAATTTTATTGATTTAATTCAATAAATTTTTAGTAAAAGAATAATACTAAAATGAACTTCTTCTAACTAGAAAGTAGGTACATTAAAATCCATCGTCTGAGCAAGTGTCACTATTCCATGAGCTACTTGATTACCCATCCTTCCAACATGACTAAAAACAATATGAGTGAAATCCCTGCTAATCATCCGACAATGTTCAACAATATCATTAAGGTAAAGGATTCTTGCTTTGTTGGACTCTTGGCTTTCTGATTATCTTAATCTTAACCCTTCATTCCCTCCCTTCCTCTAGGTTATCCATCCATAATTCCAATAACAATCTACACTGACTGTATACTACATTCGCCACTGCCCCCATTTCAAAACTTCTACATTTTTTAAAATAATGATTTTTTTATGCTTTCAAATGTACTTATTCATATACTAAAATTAATGTGAAATTGAATTTGAGCATTCTTATACCGTAGATAATGGGTTAAATATGCTGATAGAGTTGTTTTTATTTTTTTAACTATAAATCCTTTGCAAGATATTAACATATATAAAAGTTGTTTTTGACTCGGTGTTTTTGTAATAGAATTAAAATTTGAATTTTAGTGAAATTGAATTTGAGCATTCTTATACCATAGATAATGGGTTAAATATGCTGATAGAATCGTTTTTTTTAACTATAAATCCTTTGCAGGATATTAGCATATATAAAAGTTGTTTTTTACTCGGTGTTTATTTGTAATAGAATTAAAATTTGATACACTAACTGTGTGTGTGTATATATACATATACATATATATATATATATGTATATATATATATATATACACACACACACACGAGGACAAAATTACTCGTATTTTAATAGTGTTATGATTTTAACACATTTGTATATGTATTGTCAGTGCATCAAATTTAAATTCTTAATAATATACGGGTGCTATTGATTTTTATTATAAAACTTATTTTTGTATGAAAATGTGATGGTTTTGAAAAATGTGTTCTTTGTTAAATATATTTTGTTCGCGGATAGATATTCCGATGCCTTGTATAGTTTTCTAACTGGTGCTCTAGTCCAATTGGAACTTGAATACGTGATATGATGTATACATTCAAATATTATCACTACAAGAAAAAAAAGGTTAATTCCGACAGATTATTTCGTTGGAAATGACCTTATTCCATTGAAAGTATATTATACTCGACAGAATATTCCGTCGACAATTCCGTCAGAATAAACCCCGTCAGAAATAAGTCCGTCAGTCTTTTCGTCGATAATAAGTATTTTCAACGGAATTATGGTCGACGGATTAGTCGTTGAAGGTAACTATATTCAACGGATTATACCAGACGGATTTTTTCCGTCGATAATAATGGGGGACACGTGTAACTTCTTAATCTGCTTGGGTAAGACCTGTTAGGATCTGCATATGATAATTTGATGATGTGATTATAATGTATAATTGTTTAGTAGTTTATTATAAAGTCCTTAAATGAGAAATATTGTACAAGGACTTAAAATAGATCGATCAAACTTGTTAGGTTGATTATTGAATTGAATCTTATGTATAATTGATATGTTCAAATCGATTGTATAGTATTGTTAAACGATCGTAGAGTTACTCTGCCTGTTTGTAAAGTCGATTATGTTCGATGAGCAGAAACGAAGTTTAAGTCAGAATCGTCAAGCAGATAGTAGAGCTGTTTGAACAATCGTCGAACAAATCATGGAGCTGTTTGTGCAACCCTGAAGCAGAACGTAAAGTGACTCTGCCTAT
The DNA here is from genome assembly GCA_034770075.1 of Aralia elata. Lineage (NCBI taxonomy): Eukaryota > Viridiplantae > Streptophyta > Magnoliopsida > Apiales > Araliaceae > Aralia > Aralia elata. The sequence continues at coordinate 29,676,094 of CM068386.1, read as the reverse complement.
TCATAATGTATAAGTTGTTAGTATAGTACTCTATGTGATCGTAGAGTATTGAAAGAAAGATTGTAGAGCTACCTCCAACATCGTAAAGTAATATGGCTGATCGTATATCAGAAAGAATATCCTTGAGTTGAAGTCATATCTAAACATCGTAGAGCAAATTGTTGAGCAGATCGTAAAGCTGCCTCGACCATCGTAGAACAGATCGTAGAGTTACCTCGACCATCGTAGAGCAGAACGTCGAGTATAGCTAGTCAAGTCTCTACGTTTTTCATCAAACTAAATGATCAAGTCAAACATGAAGAACATGTCAGAACGATTATAAGTCTGACAAGTACAGAGCAGTACAGAGTAATTATAGAGCAAAGATTTCAAGAATGTTTCTCACCATCTTCATATTCAGAAAGAGGATAAATTTGAAGTTGTGTCTAAACAGCTAGAATGAAAATGTGACATCACCAGTGTGGTAGAAGAGTGCAGTCTGATGGGACTTTTTGTCGAGCCGAAAGCTATATGTCTACTTACCCTTAAAAACAGTTGTTAGAGAATATCTTGAAGCAGAGCATTAAAGAGTCTGCTGTCTGATGGGTCTTTTTGCAGAGCTGAAAGCTATATGTCTACCTACCCTTAAAAATAGTTGTTGGAGAATATCTTGAAGCAGAGCATTAAATGCACTAACGGGAACTCTCTAACGGGACAAACCTTGTTGCAAAAAGATATCGGTAAGGCGGTACATGGTATGCACGCGCTGAAGCGCAACGGCTTCCCACGCGCCCGCGCGATGTGCAGCTGCTCTCTAGCAGTGCGCGTGTGTGCTACACGCGCCTATTAGTTGACCCGCGCGCCTGACCCTCCGCCCTGACCTGGATACTGACTGGCGGTTTGACTCGTTTGGCAGAATTTTATTTTAAATTTTTAGAAAATTGTTTCATTAATTATTTTATGCTTGAAAATTCATTAATAAATAATTATAGTGATTATTAAATTTTAAAAATTTAACATAAATTAATCATTGGCATAATATTAATGTTTTCACTGAAATTTTTGAAAAATTAATATATTTGGATAATTTTAATTAATTACCAATTTAATTATGCAATAGTTAATTAATTGTGATAATTAGCATAATTATCAGATAAATACTAGAAAATTACAATAACCTTTTGTGATGTTAAGCTGCTATTGTAAAAATTTTAGAAGTATTTTAATGTGTTTATAATAGACTTGGTATATTAATTGAGTAATATTGTGTGTTATTTAATTCATTTTGTTAATATTTTTAAAATATTAATTGTTGGTGCTTAGAATTAAATTATCATGCTATAATTACACATGTACCCTTGTTCCTAGTGGGAGTAATTTAGGTAGTTATAATTTAATTAAATTATTCCCTAAATTACACGTCTTATGCGCTGAAAAAATTAAATTTAAATAATTGGGCATTTATAAGGATTGTGATTCCTAAGCTTGGCCAAGTCTCCTTTCTGTATTTATGTCATATTATTTTTATGTTAATTTGATTCATGCTGCAAAGAATTTTTTATACTGTGGTGAACAATGAATATTTATAATTAATTCTCATATTTTAGTTCAAAACAGAAATGGTTTCGAAACATATTATTGCATACCTTCACCAAGGAAATAAGTTAGACGGAGATAATTACGATGTGTGGCACAGTTTGGTTAGGATGATCTTGGAGGATCAAGAGGTTGAAGAAAAACTCTGTTGTCCAATATGATAAAACCAGATGGTGAACATGCAAAGTATTTGATCAAGGTTGCAACCTTCAAAAGTTGGCGCAAAAAGTACCGCATCGCTCCCATAACGTTGTTGAGCTGCATGAACAATGACTTTTTATTTGACTATGAACAATACTCAATGGTACACGAAATGTGGGAAGCTCTCAAAACGAAGTTTGGTGGCACATCATTGACAAAGTTGATAGAATTAACTATTCGATGGTTATAAAAGACGTGATAACCACACCATGAAACAACACCCATTGTATTGACAAAAATTAAAGTAATTTATGTTAATTTTGAATTTAAAAATATATTACGTCGTTGACTTTAGAAAATCAATAATGCTTTATATTTTGGAACGTAGGAAGTATTAATTAATAGATATGACTAAGTTTACAAATTTAACTTATAAAACAATAAATCTTTTAATTAATAGTATTTTTTATAATTTAAATTTAAATTTGTAAATTTGTTATATTAACTGAATATATCTATATTAAATTTAACTAAATATCTTAATAAAAAAATCTCTTACCAACTCCGATAATACCTTAAATAATAGAAGTGTATGCGATTTTTTGTATTAATAATATAAATATATATTTTTTGAAACGTAATAATACCTATAAAATTAGCTGAATAATTATATTAGATTCATTACTAAATAATTGTGATCATAACTAAATTAAAACTTAAATTTCATAGTTCTAGTCAAATTAGAATTTCAAGCAAATTTACTCAATATACAAACTAATATTTAATTTCATTACAATCATGAATAAAAATATAGTAATTATTTTCTCATAGTCATAATAAATCTACACATCTAATTATTTATATGAATAATTGACCAAAAGAACCTACAATATATAATTCAACAATTTATTATTCAAATAATTTATTAATTATATAAATATTTAATAATTTAAAAGCTACAACTATCTTCTCAAAGTTTTAATTGAACATTATTCTATATTTGATTGATTATTTTGATAATTAATATAATAAATCTTTATCCATGCAGCCCATGTTTCACACGAATTTGTGAGTTATATATACCAAGCCCACGAGCCAAATATATATTTTAAATTCTATCCAAGCTATTACACATGAAGAAAAAGAACTAAAATACTACCTCAATTTCAATAATAGAGATATAATTATTTTTGACTATTGATAGTGCTAGAACAATAATTAATTTTTAATCTAACTGAAAATTGAATACGTTTATACTTTAAAACTATAAAGTATAATGACAGTCTAGTTTGTTATTTAGTTCTTTCTGTCTTTTCTAGTATGACATCCCCATCACTCAAATCTTAATTAATTAGCTTAGCTTCCGTGCTCAGTTCATGTTGTCTCTAAAGACTGAGTGTCTAAAAAAAATAGTAATAAAAAATCTAATACCATCTTCAATAATCTATCGGTTATCCTCTAAAGTACAATTTGACTAAAAATATCAAGCATCTAAAATTTAGAAATAATTCTACCTATAAATAAAATTCTGTTTAACTAACGAAGAAATTATATTTCACAACAGTGTCTATTTAAGAGGTAGAGCATCTTTATATAATCATTCCATTCAAAAAATCCTAACCACTTTTGTACCACTAAGAAGTTCTCGCATTTATATAGTCCTAATATATATATATATATATATATATATATATATATATATATATGTGTGTGTGTGTGTGTGTGTGTGTGATGTTTCATGTTTAGTTACACAACGTTTAAAATATTTATTATGTTTGGAGTGTTTGAAAGTTTAAACATATTTAAAAAATTATTCGTTTAGAAACAATTTATTTCACATATAGTTTATTTAATTTACAGACGCAGTATTTGAGATTGAAACACAATAAATGGTACTGTCAGAAACATTACAAACTCTAGAAAATGAACAAACTCATGATCCATCAAGAGGATTTTCAGATTATTTTATCTCATAATTAATTTATTATTTAATTTCATGAATTATATTTTATTATTTTTAGCCATCTCAAAATGGAAATTATATAATGCCACATTTCTACTTGTAATTATTTTTATTTTTTAATTGATAAAATATTTTTTTTTATGAAAAACCGAGAACAACTTACATAGTATCCAAAAGGTTTGGATATTATTATTACACTATAACAATACAAAGACTAACCCCGAACATCAGATAAGCAAAGCCAAGGTTCTACTTGTAATTATAATTCATTATGATCTTATGACAAAACATTGTCCATAAAATTAAATAATAAATTAATTATGAGATAAAATAATCCAAAGTGATAATATTTAATACGAATAGTCTTGTTTCAGTCATCAATTTTTATTAAATACTCCCTCCGTTCCCAGAAGGATGACTAAAGTTATAATTTTTTTCCCCAAAAGAATGAGATAAAATACATAAAATAAAAGGTAAATATGTTATTTAGTGGAGTATATTAGTATTAAAAAAATAAAAGTACTTATCATTTTATATAATCGTATGAGGTCATTAAAGATAAATTTAAAACTTTCTTACTCTCTTTTCTCTCTTTTAATCTTTTTTTAATATGTATATAAGTTATACTTTGTCCATCTTTTGAGAAACGGGGAGTTAAGTTTCAAGTACATAAGAAATTGACCAATGGGAGATCGAAAACACTTAACTTATTGTTTTATGAGTATCCTAGCTTATTGTCGGTTAGAATTCATAGACGGGAATTCACTACCAAAAGTATATTCAAAATTTTATTTTATAAAATAGGTTTAAAGTACATAATCTAATATAAAATTGTGAATGAAATTGAAACTTATTTTACTATCTTATTTTATTTTAATTTTTAAGATTATATAACTGTATTTAAAATATTATTTCTATTCCAAATTATAAAATCATTATTCTCTTGTAAAAATTAATTTGAGATATTTTCAAATTAAAAATTTAGAAAAATCATTAAAAATTTACGAAATAATAAATACTCCCTCCGTCCAAGTTTACTTGTCATAATTTCTTTTTTGGTTTGTTCAAATCTATTTATCCTTTTTTCTTTTTAATGCTATTTTTGATACCCTCATTTAATTTAAAAAAATCATTGAAAACAACATGACATACATTGAAAAAAGTAGCACTATTGACTTTGACATTAGAATCACAACCACACCTCTTTTTTTCTCTCTCTCCTCTATTTTATTGTTCCAAGAAAGAGTTAGGAGATTAAATAAAACAAAAAAAATGATAATATAGTAATTAAGATGAGTAATTTAGAGATCAAATTTTTTTCTTAATATGCGTGTATTTTCAAACTAGAACAAGTAAAGTTGGACGGAAGGAGTATTATAACAGGTAGTACTTTTTAGATAGTTTATACTTCCTCTTTTCCGTTATATAAGTCGTTTTAGAATTTTTTTTCCCCATAATATAAGACGTTTTTCATATATCTAGGAGAATTAATAAGGGGCTTATTAAAAAGAATGAGAGAGAAAATGGAAAGTTGCATACTGAGTTCACAAAATTGAACATATCAGAAATAATTGAGAGAGGGAGTAGGAGTACTATGAAAGTAGTATGCACACAAGCCAATCATATTTGATATGATGTAGAATATACTTTGTAATTTTATTCGGTTATTAATAAAAGAATTTATTTATTAAAGGCATTTTACATTATCTACATGGTGTTGTTATATTAAATGTGATAAATCCATAGTTTTGAGCCATACTTTTAGAATCATGATGATGATCATGCTAATGAGATCTAAATTCTAGATAGCTCACAAACTAAAATTGTTCCTAATCATTGGATTACTAAGAAGGGGATTAGTGAATCTGGATAGATTAATACATATTTTGCTTGCTCTTAGAAAGATGATGATTGATCTCATAATCATTTGCGTGGAGACACTAAAACAAGTATGTATGTGTTTATTATAGAATAAGTGAATGTGGCTCGCTAAAGGAATACCTAATGGAGTTTTACTTGCCTGTCAATAGGAATTCCTTAAGTGATAGTAGTACAAGTGATCCTTAGACTTGAGATCATTATAGTATCTTGTGTATAATGAGTTATACCTTGACATGTCCCTTAAGACCTTTAGGGTATATCAAAGGGTATGATTGGGTATAATAAGTTATACATGGAGATAGGTGAATGATCAATAAAGAATCTACCACTTCTAGTAAAAGGAGAGAATGTCCTATATGATTCGATAAATGACAACTCAGAAGTCTTTGGCCAAAACAGAATGAAATTAGAAAGGTGTTTCTAATTTACATTAATCAGAGTTGTGCATTTAAGAATCGAAATGCATATAATTAAATAAAATAAAACTTGATGGTAATTCCATGTCTTATATTTAATTGGGACATTGTATGGTAGAATGATTGAATTATACGGTAACTATTCATTGAAATGTTGTTTTGTGATTAATGTTAAAATCTATATTATCTGAAAAGTTGTTGATCGCTAAGGGGGCTTACCCTTATTGTAGAATAAATATTATTTATTTAAATGAATTAAATAGTTTAATTTATTTATTTAAATAAAATTAGAATTGTTCTAATTGATTTATTCACAATTGGTTTAATATGGAGAACCTAAAGGGTCACACCGTTTAATATTTATTATTTAATATTTTAAAAATATTAAATATAAATTAATAAGAGGAGTCTTATTATTATTATTACTATTGTTATTATTTAATTCCTAAAAAGGTTTGGGAAATAATTAATATAAGCACTCTAATAAATTTCTAATTAAATTAGGAGTTTAATTAATTAAAGGAGTTTAATTAGAATAAAAACTCTAATCCTAAATAGTTTAACAGGGTTCCCTATATCTATAAATAAGGGGAGTCTTATCATGATTTTGGGGTTAGACACACTCTTCCATAAAAATTAGAGAGATAGTACTTACAATTTCTATAGAGATAAAAACTAGGGTTTTGTCAACACCCATCTTCTTGAATACATATTATTCCTTGGTGGATCACCTCTAGAGGCCAAACATGTGGGTGACTAACGTTGATCAAATGAAGGAATTTAATCGGTGAATTTCAAGGAGAACGCGCAAGATTTGGAGTTGAACTTGTACCTGAGGAAACTTTGATCTACGAGGGTATGAATCTGATTCTCTATCTCTTTCGTTTAATTGATAATTGAGCACAAGGATGATCATAGTGATAGTTTGTAAGAAAAATTGTAAAATCTGTTTTTATCGCGCTTTCGCACTATTCATGTAATTTGACTGCATGTTCGCGCTATATACAAACCCAACAGTGGTATCAGAGCCTAACCTTGTGCTAATTATCGATTATTATGATTCCATGTATGTATGGGTATGCGATTGGATCGATTTTCTAGATAAAAAAAAATAATTTCGAAGTCTGCTACGCAGCGCGGCCGCGCTCGAACCCAGAAACCGTTTATGGGGGTTTAGCGCGGCCGCGCCGCTTCTAGTTCATTTTGGAGCGCGGTCGCGCCGGTCTGCAGATTTTGAATTTCTTTTATTTTATTTTATTTATTTTTAATTAAGATAAAATGTCTATTTTGAATTGGAATATGATTAAAATTAAAAGTTTTATTTTAACTTGGAATTAGATTCCATGTTAACTAGAATAAAGGAGTTTATTCTGTTTTGGAATAGGATTCCATGTTTCCTAGAATAAAGGAGTTTATTCACATATGAAATATAATTCCATGTTTCTTAAAAAATAAAGATATTTATTTTGATAAGGAATATGATTCAATATATTTTATTTTTCTAGCAATTTTAAGTTAAAATAAAGGAGTTTATTTTGAACTTGAAATTGGATTCCATATTAATTAAAATAAAGGAGTTTATTTTGATTTGGAATTTGATTAAAAATAAACGAGTTTATTTTTATTCGAAATTGGATAAAATAAAATAAAGAAGTTTATTATGATTTAAATTTTAATTAAAATAAAGGAGTTTATTTTTGTTTCAAAATTTGTATTTCTAGTAAACTTTTAATTGCCCATTAAATGATATTAATGCATATATGAAATGATTTTCTTATTCATGAGATGAATGTTATTTATTCATGCATATGATGATATGTATGATGATAAATAAGATTGATTATGGACTATTGATCAATGTATGATTGGATTTTATTTTATGAGGATGTTTGAATGAATGAGTTTTTATAAATGGGGTTTGCGTACCTCGTCTTCTCTAATTTTTCTTAATGTAAATTCTATCTCTCTCCTATGTACTTCCCCTTAACTGCTGATAAATGTTTTTATTTATTGTAAATAGTTTATGTAATAGGATTAATTAGAATTATTTTGAAGAATTGTAGACAAAGGAGCAAGAAACGCTTGAAGACCCGTTTGTAATGGAGCCCGAGATTTAAATGTAATAGTTATATTTAAATTCAGTTCTTGCACCCTAGGTTTGACCTTTTGGTTCACTTGGTGGCTCTAGTGAACCAAACTAGAATAAAAGTCCATGATTAATCCGGGTAGAATATAGTATTCTATATGTGCATGTTTACTATATATATTATATATTATACAACATGCTACGCATGTGAAATAATATGACATGTATTATATATATATATATATATATGTGTGTGTGTGCATGCGCGCTAATCAAGATAAGACAAATAATAACAAACTCCTCAAAGAAAATAATATATTAAGTTGATTGCGTTCAAAGACATTGGAGAATGTCGAGCGTAACCTTCTAGCATGGTAAAGCGATAGAGTATTGAATATTTAATATGAGTTTGTCGTGCACACACAAGACAAATATTAAATATTTAAGATGTTGCTTTATTACATTAGATGTTTATAAAGAATTGAACATTACTGCTTTGTTATGCACACACAAGAGCTATATTTTTCTCTTCACTTATATGGAAATGCTGGGTCTGACTTAACTTAGATTATTTTAGTTTGGATGTGCACACACTTGACTATTATGATCTAAGAGGCAAAATACAAGGAGTTACATGGTGATGTAATTGACAATAGTTGTCTACCTATTTATTTATACATAGTTTCTTGTGCACACACAAGGATATATATATTTGAAATAGGATTCTTATTCTCACTAGCAAATCTTAAATTAGATTTGTTGAACTATATAAGGAAGGTAATATAGTTTGATGAAAATAATAGGAGATACCAATTTAAATAAAGACATAATTTATTTTGGTAATTAATAAAATGAATGTGTGCTAAAATGTTGTTAAATTACATTTAACAGAATTTTATAATGTCTAATTCACTATCACTGCGTAGTATATTAGATGCTAATTAACCGGACCGAATTATACGGACTGGTTAAGGAATCTGGGAATAGTTCTCAAGGCTGAAAAGCTATATTATGTCCTTAATATGCCTATCTCTGCAATGGTTGCAGACAATGCCTCTGAGGAAGAGATTGCTACTCTTAGAAAGTGGTAAGATGATGCACAGTTGGCTCAATGCATCATGCTCGCATCCATGAGTAACGAGCTTCAGCGTCAACATGAAACTATGGATGCTCCTACTATACTCCTGCACCTTCAAGGAGTTGAATGGCGAGGAAAGTAAGACTATTAGATATCAGATATCTAAGGAGCTTTTTCGATCTAGAATGATCGATGGCACTACAGTATAGACAAATGTCCTAAAAAATGATCAATCTGATTGAACAATTGGGACAACTAGGTTTTGTAATGGATGGAGAGTTGATCTAAGATTTGATCTTGTAATCACTTCTAGACTCTTTCTCACAATTTATTGTGAATTTTCACATGAACAAGCTACATGTCAGCCTGCCTGAGTTGCTTAAACATGTTGAAAACTATAAAGAGTCACTTTCCAACCAAAAAAGACCAAGTCTTACTGGTAGATGATTCTTCCAGGAAGCAGAAGAGGGCCAAAGGATCTTCTGAAAAGAAGAACAATTCAAAGAAGGTATAAGGAAAGATAAAAACAAAGGACAATAAGAACAAAATTGATGCGGATAGCAAAGGAGTATGCTTCCACTGCAATAAGCCTGGACACTAGAAAGAAACTGCAAGGAGTATCTTGCAGAGGCTAACTAGAAGAAGTTTAGTGAAACTTCGGTTACATATGCAGGTTTCTTCATGATTGAAATAAATCTTTCTGTAAGTCAAGGTTCTTCTTAGGTATTGGATACCGGCTATAGTTCTTACATATACAATTCGATGCAGAGACTAAGCAGAAGTAGAAAGCTAAACAAAGAAGAAGTAATCTTACGTATGAGGAATGGAGCAATGGTTGCTGCATTAGCCATATGAACTTATTGTTTAGCATAGCCTACAGGCAAGTCTATTAAGTTAATAAGTTGTTATTATGTTCCAGTTCTATTTAGAAATATTATTACTTTCCTTGTTGGACAAGGAAGGTTCTGGTATTATATTTAAGAATAATTGTTGTTTTATTTATAATGATAATGTTTTATTTAAAACTGAAAGATTACTTGATAGACTTTGTATACTTGACTTACATAAAAAATAATTTTGTAAATTGAACAAACTCGTAAAATAAAAAAGAGATGATCATTCCAAGAGTTGAATGTGTGTATTTGATAAAATACAAGTCTGAATCATTTGAAATGTTCAAAGAATTCAGAAGTGAAACAAATTGACAAAGTATTAAGATTCTTTGATCAGATCGAGGAAGGAATACTTGTGCAATGAGTTTCTAGATTATCTCAAAATGGTATTTCTCATAATGGACACCTCCTGATACACAATTGATGTATTCGGCCCCATGACTCCATAAAAGTTATGGATAGGGAGGATTCCTAGTCTTAGGTATGTTAAGATAAGAGGTTGTCCAACTTATGCGAAAAAGGTTTCAAAAGATAAGTTTGGGACAAAATCTGACAAGTGCAGATTTGTGGGATATCCTAAAGAAAGTTTAGGGTATTATTACTATAATCCTACACGCTGTCTTTTTGGATAAAGATGTTTATCATTGAAAAAGCTAGTTGGAGGGTAGTAAATCTTGAAGGAGTTCAAGAACCACAAAGCACTATAAGTCAAACCGAGAAACCTATAGTTAGACCTATTGTACGACAACCGAATCGTAAATCTAGAAGAGTACCGAAGATACCTAGGATGTATGGATTCATCATATAGGATGATGATGAGGTACACATCATAGAGGATGGTGATCTAGTTATATACGATGAGGCTATGAGTAGTAGGCACTCAGAGAAATGACAGATGACCATAAAATCCATAATAGACTCCATATATGAAAAACCAAGTGTAGACTTAGGTTAACCCTCCGGTAGGCATAAAGCCTAAAGGGTGTATATAGGTCTTTAAGAGAAAGATTGGAGCAGATGGCAAGGTGGAGACTTATAAGACCAGACCTCTTTAAAAGGTTTCAAATAAAGTCAATGAGTTGATTGTGATAAAACCTTATTACCGGTAGTAATGCTCAAGTCCATTCGGATTTTGCTTGTGACTGTAGCATATTATTACGAAATCTAGCAAATGGATGTGGAGACGTCATTCCTCAATGAAGACTTGAGGAAAATGTATGTATGATACAGCTAGAGGAATTTGTTTCTAAGGTTAAAGCAAATTGTGTATGTAAGCTATAATGATCCATTTATGGATTGAAATAAGTTTCTTAAAGATGGAACATTTATTTTGATGAGACAATTAAAAGAGTGATTTTATCAAAAACGAGAATGAACTTAGTGTGTACAAAAGGGTCAGTGGGAGCGCTGTGACATTCCTTGTATTATATGTTGATATACTACTGATAAAGAATGACATACCAGTGCTACAATCAATAAAGATAAAATTGTCTAAACATTCCTCCATGAATAACTTGGGAGGAACATCCTATAAATTGGGGATATCTATATAATAAAACACAACCCATTTTGAATTTTTCATTTGAGAAAGCACAATAACGACTGAGATCTTCTGATGTTAATCTAACGGTCCATATTTCATCTCACTCGCACAAGTCCCGCCCAAAGGAACACTCCATTTCAAACCCAAAGAAAGTAGAGCACAGTCACTCCATTTCAAACCCAAATAAGGAGTAGAGAGAGAAAGTCAGTTTGAGCACACTTCCACCGTAGAGAGAGAAAGTCGGTTTAAATCCTCCATCTGATTCGCCGGCGACAGCATCTCGCTCTTTCGCCCGTTCACACCAGGTCAAAAACACTAAATAGATTGCTGATTTTGCTCTGTGTATCGCTAATTTTGAGCTGATTAGATTTTTACTTTTTTTTACAGCCGTTGAACTGAATTAGCCAGGTGGTGTTTGGAGGTCAGGTTACGGATGAGGAAGTTGAGATCTTGATAAAAAGGTTAGAAATCCCATTTTTTGACCCGTTCGCTTCTCTCTGTTTTTTCTCTGTGTACCAAGTTCCTTAAACTCAAAAGCTTGCTGAATCTCCTTAGTGTCCGATTATTAGTAGCAGGTCGGACCAAACCAAGTTAATGATTCCCTAAAGCTACCGTGGTTCGGCTAGAAGATGTCAAAGGTTCCAGAGAATTAAAATTCGAGCTGAATTGAAGTTTGTAATCAAGCATTAGTAAACTGAAATTGCAGCAAATAGAAGGTATGTCATGAGTTTTTTATGAAGTTAATATAAATTGATTGGGACTAATAATTGAATTACTGTATGGGTTTGTAGATTTGTAAGGAGAATAGTTGTGGAAAAAATATGGATTAAACCATAACTAAATGTGTATGAATTCTGTAAATTTAAAGCATGCACACATTTTATTTGTTAAAAGTCCTCTTAGGGGCTGTTTATTTGTTAAGTGAAGTTTGAGACTAAGGGAAGTATTTTAGTTGCAGGTATCATTTTATTCTATTTGTTTCTCAATTCATATCTTAAGGGTAATAAAGATTATATTCTTCAGATTCTTTTGCAACTTTTGGTTTAGTTTAGTAGCATTTATTTAGTTTAGTTTAAAAAACTTAAGTTGTGGGATACACAACTTTGCAACTTTTCCACCCTTCTTTCCCCTGCTTAATTACCACATAATCTGCAAATATATATCAATGCTAGAAGTTAGTTTTTTTTTTTGGATTTGGGCGGTGGCCCTGGTGGGGTAGTGGTGTTAGAAGTTAAGGACCTATATGGTATTTGTCTATGTAAGGTTTAAAGGTGTAATATATATCTTTAATAAACAGTTTGATCTGTTGGTTGACAATTAAAAGTTGAGTTCCATCCTCACCAGTTTGACTTCTGTTTTTGTTTTGATAACTATGCTATGGACTATTATGTTGTGAAATCAGAAACACAACCATTACATGGGGTGCAGAGATTTTCTTTGTGTATATATATATATATATATATATAGATTTTTTTCTTTTTCTTATTTATGATATTCTTAACACTCATATGCAGGAGCAATACTTGGCACCTCCAAATTTGGAAAGGTTGTTATCAACCAAGTTAAAGCTTTTAGCAGATAATGGAAAATTAAACAAGGTAATTATTCTGTTTCCTATTGTTGGAAAAATAGTGCTAGATCTTTTACTTCTTCTGTCCTACCCCTGATTTAGTTTTGCCTTTTAGCCAGTAAGCTTATCTGTTGGCTGAAAACTGGTTATCAGCGAACAAATTAAATTCTTAGGTTAAATGTGTTTCATATACTGTTTGTCATTGTCTATATTGAAGAGTCTCTAATTTTAAGGTTGTAAGTTGTATGCTTAAGTAATGATGGTTTTTAGGTTTGGTTTTTAATATTTGCCAAAAATTGAATTAAATTAGGGTTTGGTTTCCACTAAATAGTTAAAATAGAACTTTATATGGCTGACATATGCATCTATTAATTTCTAAGTGAGGGTCATTATCGAGGTCACAATACCCGGCGTTCTCTGACTTTGAGAGCAATGGACTAAATATTGTTTGAGGTACGTCATTTGGAAAATATAGTGCTCTATTAGCAAACTGATGTGTGATATACATTTTGCTGGTGCAATTTTTCCTTCTTAAGCTGGTATGTTTTGGTTTGTCTGACTTGCATATATTCTTAAGCTGTTCTATAATATAAAACAGGGTGGCTTCAACATCCAACGACCACTAACACTCCAATCCAAATTAAATGGTTCAGATTTCATCAACATCCATCCAACTTAATCTAATGGCTCACAATACATCTCACAAAATCAAATCTCCAATCTTCTGCCAAAACCCCCAAATCCCAAAATCTGCATCCTCCAATCTTTCGCCAAAACCCCCAAATCTCCATCACCGTCTCCATCCCTCCTCCATGGGTCGAGTATCTCCATCACCATATCCATCCCTTCTCCTTCCGTTCCATGATTTCCTTTTCCTTCCACAATTTCCTTTCCTTTCAACGATTTCTATGAGCTTCCATCACCACTTAATGGTTTTGTGAGTTCTTGATGTTGTAGCTTCTGTTTTTAATTTCAGAATTTTTAGCTATTAATATTTATTTTCCAGCGGATTTTGAAGTTCTGTGTTTGATTATTTCCAGCGGACTTTGGTTGCAAGAATACAATAATATTTAGTTTAAAATTTTGTTATTATTTGATCGTGGTATCATTCTTACAGGTAAAAGCTATTCTTGCACTTGCTTTCTCCTCAATCAAGATATCTTGATATTAGTTACAATCTATACTACGTTTAAGGTAACTTTAAACTTGCATCGAAGCGTAGATATTAGAAAAAATTCACTATTCAATGATCATGATTTAAATTTGTATTGCATTTAGTTATGGAGTTTAGTAATTGAAATGTCACTATAGAACTCCTCTCAGACTTGCTTATGTTTAAATTAGAGATTATTTAATGTTTAAATTATATCCTTCAATCCCAAAATTGTTTTTGCTTAAAAGACATAATTTAAGGTAAGGGTTTTTTTACCATAACTAAAAACTTTTCCACTAACCTAAAACTGTGGTGAGAGATTTAAACACCTATTCTTTGCTGTCTATGGAGGTTTCCCAAACTTAAAAGTTGAAAAAGGTTTAAATTTTTCATATTGTTTCTTGCATGTTTATATTTTTCCTCCAATGCAAAAAAATTAAGAATTCGAATGGACGTCTTATATTGGAAATTAGTTGTATTGGCTTTAAAATAAATACTCAATTTAAACTCAATTTTTAAACTTGCATCGTAGATATTATATTGGACAGTTGGTTGTATCGACTATTTAAACTCAATTTTTAAATCCCGAAGGTTATACTCACTATGAGTTTATTTGGTTTTAGTACAATCAATTAAATAAGCCAACTAAAATGTTCTGCCAGGTATTCATATTTGTTGTTTCCCCAAAACTTAAAACGAATCATATCAATATTGAATTTTAAGATTTTCGTAAAATTGACTTGAAAAAAGTCAAAAATATATCTCTAATTTTTGGACAGAAGGAATCATAATTTTTGCTCCTTAAATAAACCAATCTAAAGGAACTACAGGCTATGCATTTTTTATTTTAGTATTTATGAATCTTTTCTTTTGTGCTTATTTTTTTTGGGGTGTAGCTTGCAATTGTTTGTGTGTTTGGTTCTGCATTTTTCATTGTTATGTTTTCAATTTAGATACCAAAATAATGTTGTCTTCTACCTATTTGTTAAGAAACCTTGAATAACTTTGTATAAATAC
The DNA here is from genome assembly GCA_034770075.1 of Aralia elata. Taxonomy (NCBI): domain Eukaryota; kingdom Viridiplantae; phylum Streptophyta; class Magnoliopsida; order Apiales; family Araliaceae; genus Aralia; species Aralia elata. The sequence goes on along the minus strand of CM068386.1, from coordinate 29,660,778 downwards.
AAATGTTTTTGTGCATGCACAAACACATACAGATTTATGATTTAAATCATTAAGCAAATGAACCGTTTGTTGAAATGGTACTAAGAAAACCTTATTTGATTACAAGTCTACATTCATCCATATCTTTTCCTAAATAAATTGATAATTTGTTACAATCTATCTAAATTCTTACTTATATCAATCTAAATCATCCCCCCCAACTACATACACATGTGTGTGCTCATTTGTTTCAGATTTACAATTGTCTTATTTTGACTCACATATTTTGATAATTTTTATATTTCAAATATTTTCAGGTATACATTGAAGGATACTTGGTGTAAGCTGTAAAGAATACGAAGTTGTTTCTCTTTTTTCTGCATATGTATACGTGTTTATGATGATTTTGGTATACATTGAAGGATACTTGGTCTTTTGTAAAGTTAACTAAATATATATGTTTATGATAATTTTAGATATGGAATGATGGTTGTTTTGGTGGTTTGGATATGTATTGATGATTGTAAGTTTTCTAAACAGGTTTAGATTTTTCTGGATATCTATTTTTAAAGGAAACTCTGTCGAAATTTCTTGAAATTAGTAGCGACTAACTTGATGTTTTAGTGCTTGGATATGCGTTGATTATTGAGTATGTATGGTGAATTATTATAATTTGATGTCTGATTGTAAGTTATTTTAGATTTCGAATTTTAATCTAATTTTTCGTTACTCCGTGCCTTCAGGCACGAATAATTACTAGTAAATCTATATAGATAGATTTAAAAGGATGCTCGGCTTGACCCAAGGAATGTATATTCATTGGATACTAAAGGTGTTTAGTATGACAAACTCCAAGAGGGTCTCATGATGATGAGTTATGGAGTGTATCTCTCTAAAATTGTCCCCAATTGAAAGAGAGATCACACGAGTTACTATTATATATGCAATGAATATACAAGGCCAGATGTTGATCAGTCATATTCTGGAGAAGATCACTGTAAAACTGTGAAAAACATCTTTAAATACTTAACATGTATTAAGCATGTGACCATGATTAATGGTGGGTCTGAATTAAAACTAGAGGGTTAAACAGATTCAAGGTTTTCAGACTGACCAAGACGATAACAAATCCACTTTAAGGATAAATCGTTACCTTGAATGGTGGTGCAGTGAATTGGAAAAGTTCCAAACAGTAAAGAGTTGCTGGTTTAGTGACAAAGACAAAGTATATAGCTGTAAATGAAGCTGCAAGTTGATTGTTTAGATGAAAAGTTCATTACAGAACTAAGAATAGTTCCTAAGTTTCATCTTGGATTCAAACATGTGTTGTGGCACTTTCATTTGATTAGTAGAATTATTGAAAGATGAAAAGTCACTATAGAGATAGTGGACTCTCAAGAACAACATTGCATATCCATTTACTTAAGCTTTATCCAACAACAAGATGATCGTCACTTAGAAAAGAAGGGTATTAGATACCATAGCGATTGGCTTTAGTGCAAGTGGGAGATTGAAAGTAGTATGCACACAAGCCAATCATATTTAATATGATGTAGCATATACTTTGTAATCTTATTCGGTTATTAATAAAAGAATTTATTTATTAAAGGTATTTTACATTATCTACATGGTGTTGTTATATTAAATGTGATAAACCCATAGTTTTGAGCAATGCTTTTAGAATCGTGATGATGATCATGCTAATGAGATCTAAATTCTAGATAGCTCACAAACTAAATTCGTTCCTAATCATTGGATTACTAAGAAGGGGATTAGTGAATCCGAATAGATTAGTACATATTTTGCTTGCTCTTAGGAAGAGGATGATTGATCTCATAATCATTTGTGTTGAAACACTAAAATAAGTATGTAGGTGTTTATTAGAGAATAAGTTCACTGAACGTGGCTCGCTAAAGGAATACCTAATGGAGTTTTACTTGCTTATCAATAGGAATTCCTTAAGTGATAGTAATACAAGTGATCCTTAGACTTGAGATCATCATAGTATCTTGTGTATAATGAGGTATACTTTGACATGTCCCTTAAGACCTTTAGGGTATATCAAAGGGTATGATTGGGTATAATAAGTTATACATGGAGATAGGTGAATGGTCAACAAAGAATCTACCACTTCTAGTAAAAGGAGAGAATGTCCTATGTGATTCGATAAATGACAACTCAGAAGTCTTCGGCCAAAACAGAATAAAATTAGAAAGGTGTTTCTAATTTACATTAATCAGAGTTGTGCATTTAAGAATCGAAATGCATATAATTAAATAAAATAAGACTTGATGGTAATTTCATGTCTTATATTTAATTGGGACATTGTATGGTAGAATGATTGAATTGTACGGTAACTATTCACTGAAATGTTATTTTGTGATTAATGTTGAAATCTATATTATCTGAAAAGTCGTTGATCGCTAAGGGGGCTTACCCTTATTGTAGAATAAATATTATTTATTTAAATGAATTAAATAGTTTAATTTATTTATTTAAATAAAATTAGAATCGTTCTAATTGATTTATTCACAATCGGTTTAATATGGAGAACCTAAAGGGTCACACCGCAAAAAAAAAAAATTTATTTAAGAAGTAAATGACATAATCGTAATAATAAGTTAAGTATATTTAATTTAATCTATGGAGATAGAATAAATTAAATAGCTTAATATTTATTATTTAATATTTTGAAAATATTAAATATAAATTAATAAGAGGAGTCTTATTATTATTATTATTACTATTATTATTATTTAATTCCTAAAAAGGTTTGGGAAATAATTAATATAAGCACTCTAATAAATTTCTAATTAGATTAGGAGTTTAATTAATTAAAGGAGTTTAATTAGAAAAAAAGCTCTAATCCTAAATAATTTAGGAGGGTTTCCTATATCTATAAATAAGAGTAATTTTATCATGATTTTGTGGTTAGACACACTCTTCCATAAAAATTGGAGAGATAATACTTACAATTTCTATAGAGATAGAAACTAGGGTTTTGCGAACGCCCATCTTCTTGAATATATATTATTCTTTGGTGGATCACCTCTAGAGGTCAAACACTTAGGTGACTAACGTTGATCAAAGGAAGAAATTTAATCGGTGAATTTTAAGGAGAACACGAAGGATTTGGAGTTGAACTTGTACTTGAGGAAACTTTGATCTACAAGGGTATGAATCTGATTCTCTATCTCTTCCGTTTAATTGATAATTGAGCACAAGGATGATCATGGTGATGGTTTGTAAAAAAAATTTTAAAATCTGTTTTTATCGTGCTTCCGCACTATTTATGTAATTTGATTGCATGTTCGCGCTATATACAAACCTAACATACTAATGGGTAAAAATGAAATTATACAACAAAATTGTGACGCCCCCAAATCCGGGTCCCTTGAACCTCGGATCTGGTATGTCACGATACATCATCTTCATACCTACTCTATAACTAATGCGAAAAATATAAACATATATTATTTATTTCAGAGTATTCTACAATATTTCCCAAGGTCTACAACCTTTATCTTGATACATTCCTTTAATAACGTACATAAGGTTTACATAAGTAACTTACATCCAAATAACTTAATAGTTAACGTGCATATCAACCTAATCTGGTCCTTTGCATTTGCCTCTATCCTCCTCGAACATTCGTCTTAATCTGAAATATTTTATCGTGATATAGCAAGAGTGAGCAACTACTTTGCTCAGCAAGTTTAAATACAAAGAAGATATATCATGATTGAAGAAAAGAATATAGCTTTAGAATTTTTTAACAATATAATAATTGTGAAAGAGCATGAATCAAAATTTCAATGATTAAATGACTGAATTCAATAATACATGATGTCAATAATGACCATGAACTAATTTAACTGAACCTTAAGGTAATGAAGGTGATCAGCCTTTCATACTTGATGAACATATGCAACATGCACTAAGTGGGAATCAATAATCATAAATGTGGAATAATCAACAATAATTATCCTCTAACATGCTTGAAAGATAATAACTCGAGTTTGAGTTAGGGAACTTGCCTTGATTGGAGATTACCACTATAATTTAACTTAACTTCTCTCCACAAATCCTACACAATTGTATTTACATGCACATACATATTAGCTAATTTAATATATTGCAAAACATGCATGTATATTCTTTATCAATAAATATTAGTTAATAAAAACTAATATTATTTATACTTTATTCAAAACCAATCTTGGTTTCTTTAGAAACTTATTCATTTTAATCCTTAATATAAATAATAAGGGTCACACATATTTTAAGATGTAAATATTTTACATCTTGAAGCTTAAACCATTTATATTCTATTTCAGAAATATCTTTTAACTTTAGTCGTAAATTCGGAGTTTAAACATCTAATACATGGCTTTTATATTATTTCTTTAATTTAAATAATTTAAATATCTTTTTATCTGTCCATGTGTCAACTTGGACCATTGCCTAATAAATAAATATTTTATCTCGCCAACACATTAGCTTCGTGCTTCATTTAGTGAATAAATCACATTTTTGCTTAAGTATATGTATCGCAATATAAATCTCGGCTTAAAACCTTCATTTTGAACCCCGAAAACCTCCATTTCGCTACTTTTATGATTATTACACTTTTTAACGGTTTCACGCTATTCATTACGCTATAAAACCATTTTGCATACCCTCGCCAGCTTCCGTTTGCTTAAAAATAAATTTTCATATTTTTAATATATTTTTATTGCATTAATTATGCCCAGAATGAATTTTCATGGCATAAATTTATCAAAAACGTCAAAACTCTCATATTGAGACTTTATTAAACTTAACTTTGCTTAAAATCTCGCCCGAACGCGATTCGGAACGACGAATGTCAAAACAGCCCGGCGTGCCGACGCTTGGCGTCGCTCAAATTTTAGTTTTGACATGCCTTTTTGCCTATTTTTAATTCTCAAACCATAAATCACATAACAACGAAATTTTGGGCATATTATAGACCTCATGGTGTAGTATTTTAAAAAAAATTCTAACTGCGAAAAGGAATCACGAAAGCTGCTCAAAACCACGCACCAAAAGCATGTCAGGCAACTGCCCAGCAGCGTTGCCCAGCTGCTGCTGCTGCTCATGCTGCTGGTGCACTTTTTGCGATTTTCTCACGGCATGGTCGTTTATCGGATTGATTCAATTTTGGGATATGTTATACATGGCATATCAAGGTATTTTTAAAAAAATATAACCTCATCAATTTGGGTTTTCTAAGCTGACCAAACAGTGCGCTCAAAAAGGCTGTTCACACTAATTTTTAGTTTTACCAACTTTGGTCAATTCTTGCCAAATTCTTTTCTGGCCTCTTGGGTTCATTCCAACACTTGAATTATTACTAGTTAAGACTAGTTTTAGCATTATCTTGACTTTGGTAAGCATAGATTTAGTTTTGACTCTAAACCTAGCTTTTTCAAGCTCTTACATACTAATTTCTCAAGTTCTTGTATACATTAACATCCCAACACTTGGAATAGCCTAGCATACCTCTAACTCACTTGTCTAAGGTGTCAAAACTGATCTTTAAGCAAAATGAAAAATTTTCAAATTTCACACTTAGAAAAATCTGTAGAAACTGCAGTTTTGTTTATTTTACTAGCTAGTTTGGTGATTTGTTTGAATTTCTGGGTTAAGTTATTGGTTCAACCATTTGGCCCTGCTTCTAGACCATACATCAAGGTATTTTAGTCATGGTTTAGGTTTCTTGTCCAAGTCAGGTAAGCTTCCCAAAACAGGGGCTCCAACTGGCCTGTTTCTCACAAATTTTCAATCTTCGCGTTTAGAGGTCAAAACTCGCCTCGACGCGTTCCAACCCAACTCACTTCACAAATAAGTCTTATTTAACATATTAAGACTCGTCTAAAGTAACGACTTCATTAAATTTCAAGTTTTTATCAGCGTTTGTTCTTTATGGCCATTTAACAAACATAACACGTGCGTTTTCATGTTCGTTTGAGTTCTTAGCGATTTGGTTGCGGAAAATCCATAATTTCCTTCCTTATAACACTGCACAACCCAAACCTAACCACCAAGCCACTAAGCTCATGATTTCATTCACGATCCATACATAATATCAAGCTAAAATAACTTTTAGCAAACTAAAGCTTACTAACAAAACTTAAACTTTGATCTTTTGATTCAAAATCAATTCTAATGATATATTATATATACCTACACCAAAACTTGATTCATTACAAAGAAACTTCATCTAAATTTCTATTACAACTAACTAAACCTTCAAATTTTAAAGTTTAGCTTGAAAATACATAAATACATGAATTTTCTTTAAAACTCAAAATTGAAAGTAATTTCATACCTTATGCTATATGAATTCAAGATTCAATGATTTTCGAAGCTCCAATTTTTGCTTTTAACTTGAGTTCACTTAGGATGGCAAATTCTTGAACTCACGGCTACACCATTATTTGATTTGAGAGAACAAAGCTTTTTGCTAAGGAGAAAGAGAGAAAAAATGCTAGCTTTCCAATTCCTTTAAACAACTGAACTTGGTCCCCAGGAAATTTTCTTGCTCTCCACCCTTTTCCTCTCACTCACGGAAACAAAAGGAAGAAATAAAGAAGAAAACTGCTATATGCTTGGAAAGGGGTAAAATATATACATATAAGATATATATGTATATGCATATCTCTTACCAAATCTCTCCATAAATCTTCTCTTTCTCTTTGCTATCTTTAGAAATCTTAGGAAATAAAGGCTAGGGATTTTTTTTTCTTGTAGGCTAGGTGAGTGGGTGAGATAGCTTTGCAAGGTGGCTTATAACATTAAGTGCCCATGTGCCTTATACACCCTCCTTTTGCCCGGATACATCCCCCTCCTATATTGCCAAATTTTAATTTTCTTTATTTGCTTTATTTAATGCTTTATTTGCTCCTTATATCACATAATACTTGCATTGGATAATTTAAAATTACCCAATAATTAGTAACTAAATTTTAACTCTTAAGATACTAATTCACCCTCTTTAAAATGTTTTACCCATATGTAAACATATAATTTATATAACTCATCCTTGATATATAAATTATATAGAACATAACATATCATACTTGAATTGCATATTTACAAAATAAATATGCTACACATAATTTCTTATGCAAATACAATTATTTACATACCCAAGAGATTATAATAAATATAATATCCTTACCTCATTAACGTAAATTCAATTAAGAATTTATTGACTTTCTTAATATATTATATAAATATTTTATCCTTTCTTTCTTAAAACAATTCAACGTTAGAATTTATTTTAATATCATTTATTTAAAGTATACAATAGTTCTTGCATACTAACTATTTTCTTTTCCCTTCTATAAATTATTCTCAACAATTTAACTGTAATAAATATAATAATATACTTACTACATTAAAAACATACATACATTATATCCAATAGCGTAATACTTGATTTCTTTAATAAAATGGTGGTTATACCTTAAGTATATTTAATGCCACCAATTTACCACATTAAAATAATTTTAATATTATAAATTATTTTAACTTACTTATTTTAATTTTACCATCTCATTTCCTTTAAATAAATTACCCCTACAATTGCTTACATATAATATATGATATTAATATATTTATTATACACCAAAATCACATATTGCATAGTTCATATTCACTTATGCAATACGATGTCACTTAACATATTATCTAATAAGAATTTTATTTGTTTAATTCTTATTTTAATATTATTATTATTTTCGAAAATTTGGGTTATCACAAAATTAATTATCTAAGATTGCTATTAATGAGATTTCTTAATATGTGGGATTATGTCTTAAACAACTTACATAATTAAAAGGAGGGAGTAATAATTATTATTGTAGTGACTAAAATTAAAGAGTATATTTTCTCTTTTAATTATGAGTTTAAAAATATGTTAAGTTGACTTCAAAAAATCAATAATAATTTTATATTTTGATTCGGATGAAATATTATTTTTGTAAAACTAATGGGAATAATTTGATAATCCCAAGTTGTTTTCTTTATTTTGTCTTTATTTGTTGAACAATTAAAGTACAAATACAAGTACAAGAGCGATGACGTGGCTAGCTTTTATTAGATAGAGTGGTTGAGCTATTAATAAATGAGATTTATAGAATTTAAAACAAAAAACGTGAAAAACATGACCATTTTTCAAGGGAGTTACTATTTCCAAAGTACAAGGGATGTTGATATTTCACCAAAATCACGTACTAGGAAAAGAGCTGTGAGGTGTAGACCAACATTTGGACTGATTGGGAAGAGTTCGGTGTTTCTTAAACAAAATCTCGAGTTCGAGTCTTATGAATAAAGAAAACGGTGTCCAATCATAGTTCGATTCTAAATTAATTAAAGAATCTTGTTAGGCAACAGTGTTAATTTTTAC